>CM046455.1:50213929-50845260 GCA_025506515.1 Flaveria trinervia
TGGAAAACTGTTCATGTCATTATCTAGAAAAATCAGTCATATAGGGAATCTCGCTACTATGATGGTGTTCAATAAAGTAAACGAAAGGTATAGTGCCAAAATTCATTTTCAGGGATACTGTAGCAACCTGACGGATCAACAACGTTGGCTAATATGATGTTTTATTTGATTCTATTGGAAACCAGAGCAAAGTTTGACTGAAGATTGTAAGAGGTGTTATTTACTATTCGGAAGCAACGTCCAAGGGGGAATTTTTGGAGCAACAACGTTGGCTAATAGTGTGTCCGTCGCTTGAGGAATAGTCTAGGCTTAAGGTAATACACCTGATATGTTGTAAACATATGAAACTGAGTCATTCACAGGAGCATATGCGAATGAGACTCAGTTGTATGACTGAGCCATACTAATGGACCTGTCGTGTGACCGAGAGATGCTATTGGGCCATTCGTAAGACTGAACCATAAGTATGGTCAAGTCGTACGATTAAACCATACGCATGGCCCAATCGTACGAATGGGCCCAGTTGCATCTAATATGGCCTGAGGCCTATAAATACGAGTTTCATTGTGTAGAAAAGGTTAAGGAGTGTGCCTGGGGCGTAGGTGCTGCCAGATGAGAGGGGACATCATGCTTGATCTCCCATTGCCAAGAATCTTGATTCTTATGTTTAACGAGCTTGTGATCATTAGGTTTTATCAATGAAACCATTATATTCTTGTTCATTTTATTGTTTGTCTCTTGGTTTTGGTTTTTGTTTCCTTCCGTAAAGAACACGCTCGGATGTCAACTGATCTAGCGACATCACAGTTCCCATGCACCCGAACCTTATGTGCCCATATAGTGGGCATGGTCCTAGAAATAGGAAAATTTTGACCAAGTGTTCATGCGCCCAGGAAAGCTCATGCGCCTAAGCACTCATGCGCCTGCATAGTGCTCATGCACCTAGAATTGCCCAGAATAGGCTAAGTGTTGCTCATGAGCCCCAATAGTGCTGATACACCTGAAAGTTGCCCATGTGCCTAAGTGTTTCTTATGCGTTTGATTGGCCATGCATCTGCATAGTGCTCATGAACCTACATAGTGCTCATGCGCCTAAAGACTTAGAATACTTTCTGAATTTTTGGGGAAAAATGTAAAAGTAGGCTTTGACTTGGGATGTTCCTGGGGGCTATGTAAGTTGACTTTTTGAGGTCAAAGATGATGTGATGGGCATGAATGATATAAGATGATGATGATGCATGATGATGATGATGTTATGTATGATGTTATGCATGACGGTATGTGTGATGTATGTTATGTATGCATGTTGATATGTAAGAAGGTTTTCATGACCTTGTTGATGTTCATGTTTATGTATGTTTATCTTCGTGTGGCTTTACGTTGAATGTAAATGAAAGAAATGATTAAGTATTATATAACATAAAGTGAAAGATAATGAAAAGAGGAACGGAATATATAATGCATGCATTAATGAATGAATGAAAGTATGAAAGGCTTGCAAGCAAATGAAAGGAGGTTCATTACTCAATAAGAATTGTTAGCTCAACTGTGTGTGTATTTAGAGCGTGCGATTTTGGCTAACTCATAAGGGTCCATACACACAATAGGATTTCAGTCTTGGTGACTACTCCAATATGTCCAATTTCCTAATTACTGTGTGTGTATATAGTGTGCGATTTAGCTTACCCATAAGAGTTCACACACATAGGGGGAGTCAGTCCTGGTGACTACTACATACATGCGATATGGGGTCCTTGTTGCTTAGCCCTAGATATTATGGCTATGTGCTCAAGAGGGGGGTTAAGTACATGACCTAGATAAAAGTGAAAAGATAATAAAAGTATGAAAAGTGTGATAACTACGAAATGTGCAAAATGTGCGGAAGGTACGAAACGAACGTTGATGAAGATAATAACTATTACCTTGATGTACGTGTGATATGTGATCACGTGCGATAGTAAAGAATATTTTTAACGAATGAAAGGTAATATAATGTTTTATAAAACTAGAACTCACTCAGCAACACTGACTTTTTATGCATTTTCCAGTTGGTAGGTAAGGTTGTTGAGGATGGACGGGGCGGCTACTTGGCTCTTTTTGGATGGAATCCATTTTTATAATGTTTTTGTGATGTAATGCAACATGTATTTGTTATTCGACAACGATGTATTATTTTGCAAAAGCTATTATAATGAAATGAAATGTCATTTTTGAATGTTTTCGCTGCAGTTTATTTAAGTTAAATGTAAATATATGTTTTATGTGCCATGATTGACCAGCTGTAAGTGTCCGGGGAACGGGGTCTTACAATTTCAATATGGTAGACGTTGAAAAGATTAAAAAATACTGAATTTTATCGTAAATTGTTTTTTAAAAAATGATGTCTTGAAAAAGAGTTATGAACGCTTAAAAAACAGGGAATGGAATGCGATTTGCATGTGACAAAAAATGTGTAGCTCGTATTGGTTCATAGAGTTGTCACAAAAAATATGATTCTCAAGATAACCCTACACTATATATATATATATATGTATATGTATATATATTATATATGTGTGTGTGTGTGTATATACATATATATATATGTATATATATATATATATATATATATATATATATATGTGTGTGTGTGTGTATATATATATATATATGTATATGTTATATATATATGTATATATATATATATATGTATATGTATATATATATATGTATGTATGTATGTATACATATATATACATATATATATATATATACATATATACATATCTATATATATATGTATGTATGTATACATATATACATATATACATATATACATATATATATACATATATACATATATACATATATATATATATATATATATATATATACATATATGTATACATATATATATGTATGTATATATGCTATATATATACATTGTCACACCCTCAAAATCCACATGTATGATTCGCACGCGTGTATGATGATCATGATCATATTCATTAACCATGTTCATTGCATTCAACAAACATCACAACAATCAATTTCCAGTCCCACACATGATGTCCTAACTACTAATCAACATCAACATCATACATGATCATCAAGGTCCAAACATCACCCATGATTATCCAAGCATCCCATACAACTAATTTAACATGTTCTATCACATTAGAATTCATCCATGAACTTACTAACATGCTCCTAACATCCCAAACATGTTCAAACTATCATCTTTCCAACTTTGTGCAAATAAAGTTTCTGTTTTGGGAAAGCACATCCAAAATCTATCAAACATCCAATGCATTCATGAATTCATTAATAATATACCAATTCAAGTTCATATCAACATCTAAGCATGATCAACAACATCCAAACATCATAACTCATCAATTCATATCCTAAAAAGTTACTATCTTCAGTAATGTATAAAACACAAACATACGAATTAATACACACGTTTCCACGTTACGCGATTAATTCCCAATTAATATATAAAACACACAAACAAATAAGCATAATACAATAATTACATAATCAGTTAAATTATCAATAATTTAAAATTGCTAATTATTATTAGGTCACCAACGTTAAACGACAACTAGTGTGTGTTTACGACACGTGCATGCAAGACTTAACGGAACTAACGGAGTTTGGTAATGGAAATTTACCGGATGTCACATTATCCCTATGTTGAAAGAATTTTCGTCCCGAAAATTGCGTTACATGGTGAGAGTGTTCCATCACTGGTCTACTGCATTGGCACACAGAAATCAAAATCGAGTGAGTTTTGGATGAGTTGTCACATCATCCCCATGTTGAAAGAAATTTCATCCCGAAATTTAAATCAATACCTTCGTCTGCTGGCATCGTCCTTTCGAATAGTTGAGGGTACTTATGCTTCATTTTTTCTTCTTGTTCCCATGTGAATTCCGGTCCACGTCGCGAATTCAAACAGATTTTGACAATAGGTATCTTGCTTTGCTTAAGTGTTTTCACCTCACGGTCCATCACCTCGACTGGTTCTTCAATAAAACGCAATTGTTCATCCACTTGAACTTCTTCTAGTGGTACGACTATTGTTTCATCGGTTATGCACTTCTTCAGGTTTGACACGTGAAATACATCATGGATTCCACTTAGTGAATCAGGTAGGGCTAGTCGATAGGCCACTGGACCTATTCTTTCCACTATTTGAAATGGTCCAACGTACCTCGGATTTAGTTTCCCTCGCTTACCAAACCGAACTACGCCTTTCCATGGTGAGACTTTCAACAAAACCTTGTCACCAATCTGGAACTCTAAAGATTTCCGTCTCTTATCAGCATAACTCTTATGTCTGTCTCGCGCTGCAACCACATGGTTTCGTATATGCACAATCTTCTCAGTTGTCTCGTGAATTAACTCGGGACCTGTTAGCTGACTATCACGAATTTATGCCCAGCAACCGGTGATCAACATTTTCTCCCATACAGTGCCTCGAAAGGTGCTGCCTGTATGCTAGTGTAAGGCCCCGTTCCTGCGACGCTTACAGCTGGGTTCTCATCGCACATAAAACATATAATTACATTTGTATTTAATAAATCGCAGCGGAAAACTAAAACAAACTTTCATTTCCATGTAAAAGTTTTTGCAAGTTAATACGACATTCATTACAAAATAGCTTGTTCGCATTACAATGCAAAAACATTAATCAAAAGAATGCCATCCCAAAAGAGCTGAGTAGTCATCCGTGCCATCCTCAGCAACCATTACCTGCCAACTGGAAACACATCAAAGTCAGCGTTGCTGAGTGAGTTCTAGTTTTATAAATAAAACATACTTTACTTTCATATAAAACCGTTCGTTACTTTTACATGATCACACATCGTACGTACACAGAGATAATATCATTATTATCTTCTTCATTCGTTCATTCGTTCTTTCATTACTTTACTTGCGCATCGGACATCATCCTTACCAATACCATGTGCTACACCCCGGTTAGTCGTAGCTACCGGGCCGAAGTCAACAAATGAACAGCTAAACGTATGCCACGGTACTAGGAGTAACCATCAGTCTTAGCTACTGGGCCGAAGTCAACAAATGAACAGCTAAACGTATGCCACAGTACTAGGGATGAGTGGTAGAGGTTCTACATTCAGGGTCAATCACCAAGAAGGACCCGTTATCCGATGTGTGCAAGACATTTCATTCGTTCATTAATACATGCATTCTTTCATCATGTTCCTCTTTCTTTATCTTTCACTTTACGTTACATAATACTTCGTTCATTCATCATAACAGGTAAAGCCATAGGAAAGATATTATACATCACACTAAGGAACATTAACATGCATCAACATCACATCATACAGGGCAACATCATACATACACAATATGCAACATCATCACCCTCATCGTGCCTAACATGCTTTCTAAGACCTCGATCGTCATCTTAAAACTCTTATGGGAACCTTTACATCAAAACTTACATCTGCACTTTCCCCCGAAAGTCAGAAGTCAATCTACACCTTCCTCGGGTTCAACAGCCCTATTCGGGCGTATGGACACCCTTCAGTCGCATGGCCTCCATGCGACTGAACATCATGCGATTGAACTAATACGGATGAACACCTATGCGAATGAGCATCCAGTCGTGCGAATGGACAATGCGGATGAACACCTATGCGACTGGACCTTCAGTCGTGCGAATGGACCTTCAGTCGTGCGAATGGACCTTCAGTCGTGCGAATGGGCCTTCAGTCATGCGAATGGACCTTCAGTCGCACCCTAATCGGCCGTATGGCCTCCATTCGGCCTCCAGTCGGTCGCCTAGCCCTAACTGATGCAGAATGCAGTTCATCCCGACTGCAGCCGAGGGTTTTCGGCCTCCAAACTCATCTAAACCCATTTTAAGCCTAAATCGACCATCCTAAACCTTAGTAATGCATACCATAACATTATTCAAGCACAACCAAGCAAGAAATCAAGTCACAAACGCATCATACATACACATACACAAACGGGTCAACTTACACACATACGAAAAACTCGATTTCAAATGTTTTCCAGCCCCAAATCGTTTGAAAACAAGTAAAAGAGGGGTCTTAGAACTTACATAAACGAGCACAACGACAAGAGCTTCGATTTGGCTTGCTTCACGACAATTTTGGCGACCCGAACCGACCCGAACCGGCACTTTTCCTCTTTTTCTCTTCTTTCTCTCTTCTTCTCTTTATGAAACTGAAATGTGGGTGTGGGGAGAGTGGGCTGCCCTCTCCCTACATATATCACCACATTTCCCAACTTTTCTTCGTTGGCGAGTTTGGTCCCTCGACTTTTGGACTTTATTTTCTTTTCTTTCGCCACCGGCTTCAAAATAATAAATATCCGGGTGTTACAAGTCCATCCCCCGTAAATAGGTTTCGTCCCCGAAACCTGTTATTCGTCGAACAAACGTGGATAATGTTGTCTCACTTCTTCCTCAGTCTCCCACGTTGACTCGGATCCCTTCCTGTGCTTCCACTGTACACGCACGAGAGGAACCACTTTATTCCTTAGCCATTTCTCCTTTCGGTCGATGATTGCCACTGCTTGCTCCACATAATTGAGCCTTTCATCTATTTCAATGTCCTCTAGTGGAACAATCATGTCTTCATCAGCTATACACTTCCTGAGATGAGATACATGGAATGTCGGGTGAATCCCACTTAACTCATCTGGCAACTCCAATCTATAGGCCACCTCCCCTACTCGAGCAATGATTCGGAAAGGGCCTATGTATCTTGGGCTCAACTTACCCCGCTTTCTGAATCTGATAATACCCTTCCAAGGTGAGACCTTCAACATAACCCGGTCACCCACCTGGAACTCAATTGGCCTACGTCGCTTATCGGCATACGACTTCTGTCTATCTTTGGCTGCCTTCATGAAGGCTTTAATCTTTTCGAGCTTCTCTATCATAGCCTCGATTACCTCGACGCTCCCCAATTCCTTCTGACCAATATCACCCCAACAAACGGGTGTTCTGCATCTCCTACCGTATAGCATCTCATATGGTGGCATACCAATACTGGCATGATAGCTGTTGTTGTATGAGAATTCAGCTAACGGTAACTGGTCATCCCAACTTCCACCAAAATCGATCACACACGCCCGGAGCATGTCTTCCAGTGTCTGAATGGTCCTTTCTGACTGACCATCAGTCCGGGGATGATAAGCCGTGCTAATATGTAACCTCGTCCCCTTAGCGTCGTGGAATTTCTTCCAAAATTTAGATGTAAACCGAGTGTCACGATCAGACACAATAGACACCGGCACACCATGACAAGCTACAATTTCCTTGATAAACAGATCAGCCAACCTCTCAAATGGATACGTCTCGCGAATCGGTAGAAAATGAGCGCTCTTCGTCAGACGATCAACTATCACCCATATGGCATCATACCCTTTCGGGGTACGTGGCGCAGCTTCGTAATGAAGTCCATGGTGATGTGCTCCCATTTCCATTCCGGTATATTCCAAGGTTGTATCTTCATACGGCTTTTGATGCTCTACCTTCACCTGTAAGCAAATAAGGCACTTACTCACTTACTCCACCACGTCACGCTTCATACCCAGCCACCAATAATCTTTCTTCATCTCATGGTACATTTTCGTGGCACCAGGATGAATGGAGTATCGAGTCTTGTGGGCTTCATCCATTATCTTCACCCGTAGATCCCCAAAACGAGGAATCCACACACGCCAAATCGAGTTCTTAACCGAGTGTGTTTTCACCCAATTCCACAACCAGACCTCTCATTCTTTCCGAGTTAAGATGATCTTCTTTCAATGCCTCATCTTGAAACTCCAAAAACTTCATCACATCAGAGGTCATGATTAATGATAAGCTTTCACCCGAATCGGTTCGGGCCTCTCTTTTCGGCTAAGGGCATCCGCCACCATATAACTTTGCCCGGATGGTAATGGATCTCGCAATCATAATCCTTTATAAGTTCCAACCATCTCCTCTGCCTCATGTTCAGATCCTTTTGCTCGAAGAAGTACTTCAAGCTCTTATGATCGGTGAATATGGTGCACTTCGTCCCGTAGATATAGTGCCTGCAAATCTTAGTGTAAAGACCACGGCTGCTAGCTCCAAGTCATGAGTGGGATAATTAACCTCATGGACTTTCAATTGTCGGGATGCATAGGCTATAACCTTCCCTCTCTGCATTAACACACACCCCAAACCTGAGTAGGAAGCATCAGAATAAACCACCAGATCTTCGCTTCCATCGGGTAATGACAGAACAGGAGCTTGAGTCAGTCTTGCTTTCAGCTCTTCGAACGCCTTCTCTTGAGCTTGACCCCATACAAACTTCACATCCTTTCAGGTCAACTTAGTTAGTGGAGAAGCAATCTTAGAGAAGTCTTGGATGAATCTTCTATAGTAGCCCGCCAAGCCCAAGAAACTACGGATCTCGGATGGCGTCTTTGGTGACTTACATTGCATAACCGCCTCCACCTTCGCCGGGTCAACCATAATCCCGTCAGGATACACCACATGACCCAAAAACTGAACTTCGCGCAACCAGAACGCGCACTTGGAGAATTTAGCATACAGTTTCTCCCTTCTCAACGTCTCTAGAACCTCTCGAATGTGACCGGCATGCTCAATCTCGCTCTTGAATAAATCAGGATATCATCAATAAACATAATCACTGATTTATCCAACATAGGCCGACACACACGGTTCATCAGATCCATAAAAGCAGCTGGCGCGTTGGTCAAACCAAAGGACATGACCAGAAATTCGTAATGACCATAGCGCGTACGGAAAGCTGTTTTAGGGATATCTTGCTCCTTCACCTTCAATGATGATAACCCGATCGAAGATCTATCCTCGAGAACCAACTGGCACCCTGAAGCTGATCGAACAAATCATCTATCCTCGGTAAGGGGTAGCGGTTCTTCACTGTCAAATGTTCAGTTCGCGGTAGTCAATGCACATCCTCATACTACCATCCTTCTTCTTTATAAATAGGACCGGAGCACCCCAAGGAGAGATACTCGGTCTAATGAACCCCTTATCAAGCAGCTCTAGCAACTGCTCCATCAACTCTTTCATCTCTGTCGGAGCTAACCGATATGGTGCCTTGGCTACAGGTTGGGCACCCGGTATCAATCAATCTGAAATTCAATCTCTCTGTCAGGTGGCACTCCTGATAAGTCTTCTGGGAACACGTCTGGAAAGTCACACACAACCGGTACATCAGCTAGTTGTGGTGTTGGTGTATCCACATCTTTTACATAGGCCAAGTAAGCACTACATCCATGCCTCATACACTTTCCCGCCACCGCCATTGAGATCACCTTCGGGATTGTAGTAACCCGATCACCATAAACCGTTACCGAATTTCCGTCAGGCGATGTGAACCGAACCATTTTCTTGCGACACACAATGTTCGCCTCGAAGTCCACCAACCAATCCATCCCAAGAACCAAATCGAAACCACCCAAGGTCATCACAAACGGCCTAACAGGAAACTTATGACCCTCAAGTTCCACATCACAATTCTCTATCATCTCAGAAATCCTGGTAGACTTACCTATGGCGGTTTCTACATCAAAGGGCGCATCAACACGTCTGCTACTAACAGGCAGCTTAGCACAGAAAGCAGCAGAAATAAAACTCCTACTAGCACCCGAATCAAATAACACAGAAGCTAAAGTCTGGTTCACTAGAAACGTACCGGACACAACGTCAGGGTCTGTCCTAGCCTCCTCCTGTGTCATGGTGAACGCTCTGGCGCTCGCCCTCGGTCCATCACTTCCCGTCTTCTTCACCCCTGAACCCTCAGTCCTCGACTTCTTACAATCTCTGCTCATATGACCAGTTTCCCCACAGTTAAAACATTTGCCCGACAGGCAATCCTTCGCCATATGCCCCGTCTTCCCACACTTGAAGCACAAGTTTGACCCAAACCTACATTCCCCGCCGTGCTCCCTTCCACACTTGCCACACCTTTTCGACCCCGCACTTGATGTGACCACACGACGTTCATCCACCCGTGCCTTTTTGTTACCCATCGGGGCATCACCCCGACCAAACCATTTCCCGTTCCAGTTCCGATCACCACCACCCTTCCTACTCGCCTCAGTCACCACCACCTCCCGCTCGTCATACAGCCTCCCTGCCAAATCAACTGCCGAACTAAACGTGCTTGGCCGGGCGGCGATCATATGCCGGCGAACATCCACCGGTAAACCCTGAATGTACCTCTTGATTTTCCGAGACAGAAGCGTCACCTGATCAGGCACAAGCCGTGCCATTTCATTAAACTTGGTGGTATACTGCTGGTGTGTCATGGTTCCAGCCTCCAACTGCAGAAACTCCCTTTCGAACTTGTCCATTTCCCGATGAGGACAAAATTCCTCAATCACCAACCTTCTCAGCTCAGGCCATTTCATTTTCCCAATGGCCCTACTACCCTCAGCTTGGACAATGTTGTCCCACCAGCACAGAGCTGAGTCCACAAAAGAGTGGGTAGCAAACTTCACCTTTTGGTCCTCTCGGCACTCGCTGATATCGAGAACAACTTCCATTTCCCTCACCCACCGGTGAGCAGCTGCAGCGGTGCCGTTTCCATCAAAAGTAGGGGGCTTGCATCTCATAAATGCCCCGTAGTTACATCCTCGCACTGCCTCTGGCACAGGCTCTTCTTCTTCCTCTTCATCATCAGACAAAACCGTTTCCGGCTCTGGTTGCTCCCGTTCTCCAGAGGATCTGTGTCTTTCTTTTCTTTCCCCTTCTCGTACGGCCTTAATAACTTCAGTCACCACAGACGGTAAGATTGTCTGCATGACCTGATGGACTTCTTCTACAACAGCCTCCTTTACTGAGGCTCTCAGATTGGCGCTTTCGTCGCCACCCTCCGGATGGGGGGTCTCTGGTCTTCATGAACCACCCTCTCAACTCTGGGTCTCCCTCTCTTGGGTCGCGGTTCAGCACCGTGACCTCCACCCCTAGAGGCTTTCGAAGATCTACCTCCGGCCATCACACGCACACTGAAAGATTCAAACACCAACATGGTCATTCAAGGGAACAACTTAGTTTATGTCAAGTATAGTAAGTCCCTAACTACAGTGGCCAGTTGTGATTAGCCACTTACTTTACTCTTCATACCCCAAGTATTACCTGTCCTGACTACATCAGTATTTAAATCTACATACAACACATAAAGACATACCATGCACACATAAAACCGGTTAACTTTATGAAAATACCTGATGGCACGCAGCTACTCAGTTCGGCATCCCATTCCCTTCCGTCCCATTCTCAGTTTAAGATCAGGTTTATTTTGAAAATTTACCCATTTCACTTAAACTTTGGCTCTGATACCAACTTGTAAGGCCCCGTTCTTGGGACGCTTACAGTTGGGTTCTCATCGCACATAAAACATATAATTACATTTGTATTTAATAAATCGCAGCGGAAAACTAAAACAAACTTTCATTTCCATGTAAAAGTTTTTGCAAGTTAATACGACATTCATTACAAAATAGCTTGTTCGCATTACAATGCAAAAACATTAATCAAAAGAATGCCATCCCAAAAGAGCTTAGTAGTCATCCGTGCCATCCTCAGCAACCATTACCTGCCAACTGGAAACACATCAAAGTCAGCGTTGCTGAGTGAGTTCTAGTTTTATAAATAAAACATACTTTACTTTCATATAAAACCGTTCGTTACTTTTACATGATCACACATCGTACGTACACAGAGATAATATCATTATTATCTTCTTCATTCGTTCATTCGTTCTTTCATTACTTTACTTGCGCATCGGACATCATCCTTACCAATACCATGTGCTACACCCCGGTTAGTCGTAGCTACCGGGCCGAAGTCTTAAAACTCTTATGGGAACCTTTACATCAAGACTTACATCTACACTTTCCCCCGAAAGTCAGAAGTCAATCTACACCTTCCTCGGGTTCAACAGCCCTATTCGGGCGTATGGACACCCTTCAGTCGCATGGCCTCCATGCGACTGAACATCATGCGATTGAACTAATACGGATGAACACCTATGCGAATGAGCATCCAGTCGTGCGATGGACAATACGGATGAACACCTATGCGACTGGACTTCAGTCGTGCGAATGGACCTTCAGTCGTGCGAATGGACCTTCAGTCGTGCGAATGGACCTTCAGTCGTGCTAATGGACCTTCAGTCGTGCGAATGGGCCTTCAGTCGTGCGAATGGGCCTTCAGTCCTGCGAATGGCCTTCAGTCGTGCGATGGGCCTTCAGTCATGCGAATGGACCTTCAGTCGCACCCTAATCGGCCGTATGGCCTCCATTCGGCCTCCAGTCGGTCGCCTAGCCCTAACTGATGCAGAATGCAGTTCATCCCGACTGCAGCCGAGGGTTTTCGGCCTCCAAACTCATCTAAACCCATTTTAAGCCTAAATCGACCATCCTAAACCTTAGGAATGCATACCATAACATTATTTAAGCACAACCAAGCAAGAAATCAAGTCACAAACGCATCATACATACACATACACAAACGGGTCAACTTACACACATACGAAAAACTCGATTCAGATGTTTTCCAGCCCCAAATCGTTTGAAAACAAGTAAAAGAGGGGTCTTAGAACTTACATAAACGAGCACAACGACAAGAGCTTCGATTCGGCTTGCTTCACGACAATTTTGGCGACCCGAACCGACCCGAACGGCACTTTTCCTCTTTTTCTCTTCTTTCTCTCTTCTTCTCTTTATGAAACTGAAATGTGGGTGTGGGGAGAGTGGGCTGCCCTCTCCCTACATATATCACCACATTTCCCAACTTTTCTTCGTTGGCGAGTTTGGTCCCTCGACTTTTGGACTTTATTTTCTTTTCTTTCGCCACCGGCTTCAAAATAATAAATATCCGGGTGTTACAGCTAGTATGATAACTATTGTTATAAGAAAACTCCACCAATGGCAGGTGAATTTCCCAGTTATTCCCGAAGTCAATCACACAAGCGCGTAGCATATCCTCCAATGTCTGTATGGTACGCTCACTCTGGCCATCCGTCTGTGGGTGATATGCAGTACTCATATCCAATCGTGTACCCAAAGATTTCTGCAATGATAGCCAGAAATGTGAGTGAAACGAGCGTCGCGGTCGGAAATAATTGAGATCGGTACACCGTGTCTAGAAACGATCTCTTTAAGGTACAGCCGGTTAATTTCTCCATCTTGTCAGTTTCCTTAATTGCAAGGAAGTGAGCAGACTTTGTCAATCGATCCACAATAACCCATATCGTGTCAGAACCAGTATTAGTCCGGGGTAACTTAGTAATAAAATCCATGGAGATCTGTTCCTATTTCCACATTGGTATCTCAGGTTGTGTAACAGTCTGGATGGTTTTTGATATTCCACTTTTACATTCGAGTAGGTCAAACACTTGCTCACATACGTAGCTACATGTTCTTTCATGTTAGGCCACCGGTAGTGCGCCTGTAGGTCATGATACATCTTGTCGGATCCAAGATGTATAGAATACTTAGATTTGTGTGCCTCGCTCATAACTAAATCTCTCAGATTTCCATAAACAGGCACCCAAAGTCTATCCATGAAATGCCGAATCCATCCTCTTTCACCACCAGCTGTTTATCCATTCCCCTTTACGACTCGGAACCAACATTTTCTGCTTTTAAAGCTTCTATCTGCGCCTCCTTAACCTGTTCGGGCAGTTGGGTACTGATAGTAAGCTATAAAGCTCGCACCCATCGAGGTTTAGCTATTTTCTTCCTGCTTAGGGCATCTCGTTGCCTTTCCAGGATGGTACTTAATAGCGCAATCATAATCGTTTAGTAGTTCCACCCAACATCACTGCCTCATATTCAACTCTTTTTGCTCGAAGATATGTTGAAGACTCTTGTGATCGGTGTAGATAGTGCACTTGGTACCGTATAAGTAATGTCTCCAGATCTTTAAGGCAAAAACCACTACACCCAATTCTAAGTCAGGGTGGTATAGTTCTTCTCATGAACCTTTAGTTGTCTCAAGGCATAGGCTATCACCTTATCTCGTTGCATCAAGACACAACCCATCCTTGAATGGATGCATCGCAATACACCACAAAGTCATCTGTTCCCTCTGGTCATGCTAATATCGGGACTGTACATAGCTTTTGTTTTAATAATTGAAAAGCTGATTCTTGGCTCTCACTCCATTTGTATGTCGTTCCTTTGTGGGTCAAGGCAGTGAGAGGTTGTGTGATCTTAGAAAATCCTTCTATGAATCGTCGGTAATATCCTGCTAATCCTAGAAATTGTCTTATCTCGCTCGGCATTTTGGGTGTAGTCCAATTCTTTATCGCTTCAATTTTGGCAGGATCAACATGTATCCCTTTCTCATTAACAATATGACTTAGGAATTGCACTTCTCGTATCCAAAAGTCACACTTTGAGAATTTGGCATATAGCTGCTCATTTTACAATAGTTCCAAGATCATTCGTAAGTGCTCTTCATGCTCCTCCTTGGTCCTAGAATATATTAGTATATCATCGATGAACACAATGACAAACTGATCAAGATAGGGTTTGCACACGCGGTTCATGAGGTCCATGAACACATCAGGTGCATTAGTCAACCAAAAGGCATGACCAAGAACTCATAATGACCATAACGAGTACGAAACGCAGTCTTAGGAATGTCTTCTTTTCAAACTCTAAGTTGATGATAACCAGATCTCAAGTCAATTTTCGAATAATAGCTCGATCCTTGAAGCTGATCGAACAAGTCGTCGATACGAGGTAAAGGGCATCGGTTCTTGACTGTTACTTTGTTTAACTCTCTATAATCGATGCACATTCGGAATGTGCCATCCTTGTTCTTAACAAAAAGAACAGGAGCTCCCCAAGGTGATGTGCTAGGTCGAATAAAGCCCTTATCTAAAAGCTCCTGAAGTTGTGATGACAACTCTTGTAGCTCGTTTGGTGCTAATCGATAAGGTGCCCTAGCAATCGGAGCTGCGCCGGGAGTCAACTCAATCTGGAATTCCACTTGGCGGTGAGGTGGTAATCCAGGATGATCCTCTGGAAAAACCACTGGAAAATCACGCACTATGGGAATATCCTCCATTCTCCTTTCTTTTGTTTGCTTATCGGTTACAAGTGCTAGAATAGCCACACGGCCCTTTCGTAATAACTTTTGAGCTTTCATGTATGAGATGATGCCTATCACAGCACCACTCCTATCACCTCTGACGGTAAGGATTTTGTCACCAACAGGGATTCGTATGATCTTCTCATGACATATGATTTCCGCTTGCTTGCTAGAGAGCCAATCCGTGCATATCACAACATCAAAACTCCCCAGCGTTACAGGCGTAAGATCTATAGTGAAAGTATGACCACCAAGTTCTATCTTATAGTCTTTAAGGATATGCGTTACATGGATCTGTTTACCGCGGCTAATTCCAAAGTGTATTTAGATTCTAAAGCAGAGGGTATATCACTTAAAAGACTATAGAACTTTAAGGACACGAAACTCCCATCAGCTCCAGTATCAAATAGTAACGTAGCAAAACAACCATTAAGAGAGAACCTACCAGTAACAGTTGTGGGATCATTTAGAGCCTCACCTGAGCCAATGACGAAGGCTCTCCCCTTGGCTCGATCTTTATTGCCGCCATTACCAGTACCATTACCTCCGTTGTTGTTATTACTGTTGTTGATGTTCTTATTGTTATTGTTGTTGTTATTGCCATTACCATTTCTCCTTAGTTGTGGGCAGTTTCACCTGTAATGCCCTTCTTTCCCACATTCAAAACAACCTTTGGGAGTTTCTTGAGGTTGTTGTGGCCTCCTTACCAGCTCACCTCGACAATCCTTAGCAGCGTGTCCAATTTTTCCACAGCGTTGACTCTTGAAGTTATCACACCTTCCCACATGATGGTAATTACACCGAGTGCACTTCGGATGTCTACCACCATAACCACTGTGCCCTTGATTATTTGCAGCCGTTTAGTTGAAGTTACGGTTATTGTCGAACCCCTGTTGCTGTTGAACTGGCTGCTGTTGCTGTTGAGGTTGGGGTTGACCGCTAGAAGATGATGATGCTTTGGTGTTTTTGGAACTATCCCACTTTCTTTTGTTGTCGGGCATGCTCGCCACAGCGCCCCGCTTGGGTAGACATCCTTGCTCCACGGCTTGGTCAGTTAGCTTATGAGCTAGCTGGATGGCTTGCTGAATTGTGGTTGGGTTGGAAGCAGTTACCATAGTTTGGATTTCGGGTACTAATCCCCGTATGTAATGCTCTACCCTTTTATGCACCTCATTCACCATTCCCGGGCACAAAGTTTCTAGTTCATGGGTTCTAGTGGTGTAGGTCTCGTTTCCGAGCCCTGCATCTTCAATTGCCAGAACTCCATCTCTAACTTCTGCACTTCATTGCGACGACAGTACTCCTCAGTCATCATTGTTTTAAACTCATCCCATGGAAGCCCATTCGCCATCGCTTGTCCTAGCATCTGGACTTGTGCGTTCCACCAAGATAGAGCAGCACCCTCCAAAGTCCTGGTGGCATACTTCAATATCATCTTCCATTTCCATTGGTTCCTCCTCCTCGGGTTCCTCCTCGGGATCCTCATCCTTAGAGTCTACTGCAGGAGCAGGAGCTATAGCAATCTGAAGTGCTGCCAATTGGGATTATAAGATAGCAATTTTATTATCGGCTATTGCGTCCCGCTATTCACAAGCAGTCACGCACCCTCAGAGTGCTGTGAGACCATCTTCCATGTGGTGACACCCGTTTAGGGTCTTCCCGTGTTGCTCCTCGAGTTCATCCATTTGATGTCTCAGTTTGTACACCTCATGACGATGAGTATACAGTATGCCAATGAGTATACAGTAGATGAGAGTAAGGCACAGGTAACTAAAGTCTAGTGTGTATGCAACCTAGTTCCCTATAACCAATGGCTCTGATACCAATCTGTCACACCCTCAAAATCCACATCCGGAGTTTTACCGTGAGGCGTGTGAACAAACCAGGATCACAGTCAATAGTTACATAGAACGACTCTATATGCCATAATTAAAATAAAATCAACCAAAGTATAAACTTTAAACTGTGCGGAAGCGTTTTGTAAAACAACCCAAACAAATAAAAATGTACTATGGAAAAACATGCGCAAACCCAAAAGAGTAAACATTAACCATTAAAATACTAAAAATGTCTTAAAGACTGAGTCTTAGAATGCAAGTGAACCATGTAGTGCTCCTATGGAAAGCAAGCTAATGACCTAAGAATAGCATACTAAAATGTAAACATAATGGTTGGTGAGTTCAAGAGTGATATTCAAACATAAGCAGTTTAATAACATTGATATAAAAGTAGTGCATTATAACAGATAGCTAGTCCATTAACAATAAATATTAACTCATAGTGATTTCGCAATTGAAGCTGACTGTGTTACGTTGTTGCCTCCTGTCAAGACATAACAGGTCGTGACAATGTTCAATAGGAAAAATTACACTCGGTTGACCTCGAGTCACACAAGTGGGGCTCGTCAGACCCAGTAGTACTACCCAAATTTCCCCGCTATTCAATATTAACAATTCGAAAGTGTGAAGACTTTTCCATGATATCAACACTATATTAATATTACGCATAACTTGAATATATAAAGCGTTTGTGATTTACCAGTATGCTATCTCCCCCAAAAGAGATTAAATGAAGAGTGGGGCATGAACTCACCTCATATGCGTGATAGACACTTAGAGTTTTACTTGACAGACAAAATGGACACACAACCTTCAGAGGTTACCTAGATCATATAAGTACGTGAGTACGTGTAAATAGAGAACATGTGAAACCCTACACTACAACCAAGGACTCAAGATTTCAGAAAAACAGACACGTTGACCCAGTTGACCCGTTTGACCTATCGGTGACTTTATGTGTTGTAAACCATTCAAGCAATCATACACATATATCCTACATGGTTAACATTCAAGTAGATCATATGTATGCTATATTATCCAGGTGTATCACTTAGATCATCATACAACCAAGTATTATACAAGTCATGCGAATCTAGAACATTAACATGTCCACTAGTTATAACACAACTAACATGCCACACAAAGATCAAATCACGCACCACATGCCATGTGAAGCCACTCATGACTTCACTTCCTAAACCCTGCCATCCTACTAAGCAGGGGCCTCAGATTCGCACGCGTGTATGATGATCATGATCATATTCATTAACCATGTTCATTGCATTCAACAAACATCACAACAATCAATTTCCAGTCCCACACATGATGTCCTAACTACTAATCAACATCAACATCATACATGATCATCAAGGTCCAACATCACCCATGATTATCCTAACATCACACATGTGTATAGCCAGATTTACACATATGTAAATTATAGATGGTTGATTTTTTTTAAAAAGAATATCAACATGATAGGCGTTGAAAAGATAAAAAACTGAATATTATGGTGAAATTTTTTTGAAAAAAAAATGTCATGAAATTTTTTATGAATGTTTTAAAAAAATGAAAAAATTGATATTTGATTGGCATGTGACAATAAATATATGCCTCATATTGGTTCCTACGGTTTTCACAAAAAATGGTGATTCTCAACATAACCCTACCCAATATATATATATATATATATATATATATATATATATATATATATATATATATATATATATATAAGAACTCACTTTTTTGTGAGAAGTTTTATAACCAATCTCAACCACAAGTTTTTAATGGCAAAATAAAAAAATAAGAACATAAAAATATTCACCTAGTTTCCCTGTTTCATATAAAAAATAAAAAAAATTATAAAACATAAAAAAATAAAAAAAAATTTGTTTCTTTTACGAAATTTATTTTACACACGTCTAATATCGGATTTACAAATGTGTTAATCCAGTGTGTATAACCAGATTTACACATATGTAACAAGGGATGGTCAATGTTTTTAAAAAAAGTATATTAATATGATAGGCGTTTGAAAAATAAAAAAATAATGTATATTATATATATATATACACTATATAATATATATGTATATATATCTATGTATCTATATATATACATATGCATATATATATTATATATATATATATATATATATATATATATATATATATATATATATATATATATACAATATATATATATATTAGATCTAAGTTCAAATTTGTTCAAATCTTACATCTATTACACCAGATCTATCACTATTTACTACATATTTTGAATCTACATCAACTTTATACAAGAAAACTTAAAAAAATTCACATATGAGATTTTCTCTCACACACATTAATGTGTTCTTGAGTTTTCATATCTTCATCAAGGGAAAATTAGCACCTAACTGAATGAAAGTTCAAATTGTTGAGCAAAAATTCTAGATAAAATGCTCTCAAAATCCGCAGGGAAGCTAAGAACCAACGTGCAATTTATAAAAAAATTTAGCTAAATTAAAAAAATAATAAAATAAAAAAACTGCGAAAATAAAAATTTTCCGTGAAAATAAAAATGTTCTGTTAAAATAAAAATTCAAATTGCAAAATTAAAAAAAATTATACGGAACTAAATCAGTGAAATTATCACCACAATCACCATCGACTACTATCACATGCAACCTTAACGACGAAAATGTTGAGATGTGAGGTTTAAGATTGTTTACAACCAGATAACACTGCCATAATGTAAATATGATTAATCATAAGTTTAAATAAGCATTACAACCGAAAGTCACAACATAATAAAATAACAAAAGTTCAAATTTCCAAGATTTCAAGACACGATATTTAGTTTCTAGGTCCGAGTCCTAGATGTAAGCATGCTTCAAAACTTAGTCATCAACGTTGCATATTTCCCAAAACTTGTTGAAAATAAGGTCAACTTTGAAAGTTGGTGAGTTTCTGTAACACCTGGTTATTTATCTCTTTTGAAGCCGACGAATGGAGAAAAAGAAATAAAGTCCTAAGTCGAGAGACCAAGCTCGCCAACGAAAGAAAGTCGGGTGAGTGGGAGTATATAAGGGAGAGGGCAGCCCTTATCTTCTCCCCACACCCACATTTCAGCCAAAAGAAAGAGGAGAAGAGAGAAAGAAGAGAAAAAGGAGAAAAAGTTGGTTCGGTTGGTTCGAGTGAGCCAAAATCATCGAGAAGCAAGTCAAACTGAAGCTCTACTTCTTGGTGTTGTTTGTGTGAGTTCTAAGACCCTAGTTTTACTTGTTTTCAAACGATTTTATGGCTGGAAAGCATAGAAAAACCGTTTTGGTATTTACGTGTGTTTGACCCATTTGGGTGTGTTACGTGTGATGCCTTTGGAGGTTGTTTTTGGGTTTATGTGTGCTTGAATGATGTTGTGGTATGCATCCCTAAGGTTTTAGGATGGTCGTCCGGCTGGAACTACATTCTGCATCAGCTAGGGCTAGGCGACCGACCGGAGATCGAATGGAGGCCTTACGGCCGAATAGGGTGCGATTGGGGTCCATTCGCACCATTGGGTTCCATTCGTACGATTAAAGGTCCATTCGCACGATTGAAGGGCCAGTCGCATGGAGGTCATGCGATTGAAGGTCAAGTCGCATCAGAGCTCACCCGTATTAGTCCCATTCGCAAGAGTCTCCGTATTAGTCCATTCATACGATTGGGTATTCATTCGCATGATATTCAGTCATATGTAGGCCATGCGACTGAAGGATGTCCATACGCCTGAATATGGTTGTTGCACTTGAGGAGAAGTGTATCTTTCTTTCGGAGGAAAGTGCAGATGTAAGTTTTGACGTAAAGGTTCCCTTAAGAGCATGTAAGACGAAGGATTAAGGCCTTAGAGTGCACGTAGGGCATAATGATGAGGATGTTGCATGTTTATGCATGTTATGTATGTATGATTTTGACCTGTATGATGATGATGATTGTGTATGATATGTTCCTTATTATGATGTATGTTTATTTTTCTTGTGGCTTTACGTATCATGTAATGAATGAATGAAGTATTATGTAACATAAAGTGAAGGATAACCAAAGAGGAACATGAAGTAAGAATGCATGCATTATTGAACAATGAATGAATGAAGGAAAGGCTTGCAACCACAATTATGAGGTGAGCAACCCTATGGTTGCAACAGACTTGGATGGCGTGCTATCATGAAGTTTCCATGAGGTGAGCAATCTTGTTGTTGCAAGAGACTCGGATAGCATGCTATGGTTGAGATTAGCAATGAGGTGAGCAATCGTATGGTTACAATAGACTCGGATAGCGTGCTATCGAGAAGTTGCCATGAGGTGAGCAACCCTATTGTTGCAAGAGACTTGGATAGCGTGCTATCGCTGAGATTGGCAATGAGGTGAGCAACCCTATGGTTGCAACAGACTCATACATCATGCAATCGTTGGGATTGCTAATGAGGTGAGCGACCCTGTTGTCGCCACAGAATCGAGAGAACAAACGTATAGAATGAATGAAAGTTAAGGAATATATAGAAGATAATAATTATATTATCTATGTGTACATATGATGTATGATCGCATGAAAGTAAAGTACGGTTTTTAACGATATATAAAGTATGTTTTATTATAAAACTTGAACTCACTCAGCAATGCTGACTTTTATGTGTTTCCAGTTGGCAGGTAATGATTGCTAAGGATTGCACGGGCGGCTACTCGGCTCTTTTGGGATGAAATTCTTTTGATTAATGTTTTTGCATTGTAATGCGAACAAGCTGTTTTGTTATAAATGTTGTATTAACTTGCAAAAGCATTTACATGGAAATGAAAGATTATTTTAGGGTTCCGCTGCGACTTTATGAATGCGAATGTAAATATATGTTTTATGTGCGATGAGAATCCATCTGTAAGCGTCCCGGGAACGGGGCCTTACAAGTTGGATCAGAGCCAAAGTTTAAGTGAAACGGGTAAAATTTCAAAATAAACCTTAACTTAAAGTGAGAATGGGACGGAAAGGGAATGGGATGCCAATCTGAGTAGTTGTGTGTCATTAGGTATTTTTGTAAAGTTAACCGGTTTTATATGCGAATGGTATGTGGATATGTGTTGTATGTAGGTTTAAATACTGATGTAGTCAGGACAGGTAATGCTTGGGGTATGAAGAGTAAAGTAAGTGGCTAATCACAACTGGCCACTGTAATTAGGGACTTACTATACTTGACGTAAACTGAGTTGTTCCC
Organism: Flaveria trinervia; assembly: GCA_025506515.1. Taxonomy (NCBI): domain Eukaryota; kingdom Viridiplantae; phylum Streptophyta; class Magnoliopsida; order Asterales; family Asteraceae; genus Flaveria; species Flaveria trinervia. The sequence goes on from CM046455.1 coordinate 50,236,113, forward strand.
TTGAATGACCGTGTTGGTGTTTGAATCTTTCAGTGTGCGTGTGATGGACAGTGGTAGATCTTCAAAAGATTCACGGGGTGGAGGTCATGGCGCTGAACCACGACCTAAGAGAGGGAGACCTAGAGTTGAGAAAGTGGTTCACGAAGAACCAGAGACCCCTCATCCGGAGGGTGGTGATGAGAGCGCCAATCTGAGAGCCTTAGTAAAGGATGTTGTGGTGGAAGAAGTTCATGAGGTCATGCAGATGATTTACCATCTGTGGTGACTGAAGTGATCAAGGCAGTAAGAGAAGGGGAAAGAGAGGAGAGAAACAGGTCCTCGGGAGGACAGGAACAACGGGAGCCAGAAACGGTTCCCTGTGATGATGAGGAAAAGGAAGAAGAAGAGCTTGCGCCGGAGGCGGCACGAGGCTGTAACTACGGGGATTATGAGATGCAAGACCCTAACTTTTGATAGAAACGGCACTGCTGCTGCTGCTCACCGGTGGGTGAGGGAAATGGAGGTTGTTTTCGATATCAGCGATTGCCGGGAAGACAAAAAGGTGAAGTTCGCTACCCAGACTTTTGTGGATTCGGCTCTATGCTGGTGGGACAACATTGTCCAAGCCGAGGATAGCAGGGCCATCGGGAGGATGAGGTGGTCTGAACTAAAGAAGTTGGTGATTGAGGAGTTTTGTTCTCATCGGGAAATGGACAAGGTCGAAAGGGAGTTCTTGCAACTGGAGGCGGGAACTATGACTCATGAGCAGTACACCACGAAATTCAACGAGATGGCACGTCTAGTGCCGGATCAGGTGACACCTTTGTCACGAAAGATTAAAAGATACATTTAGGGTTTGCCAGCGGATATTCGCAGGCATATGATCACTGCCCGACTGAGCACGTTTAGGTCGGCGGTGTACTTGGCAGGGAGATTATATGATGAAAGGGCTGTGGTGGTGGTGGTTGAGGGTGGCAAGAAGAGTGGTGGTGATCGGAACTAGCCGGCGAAGAGGTTTGGTCGGGGTAGTGCCTCGACGGGTAACAAGAAGGCACGGGTGGACGACCGCCGTGTGGTCGCATCGGGTGCTGATATAAAGAAATGTGGTAGGTGGGGGAGAGAACATAGCGGGGAATGTAGGTTGGGGTTGAGTGTGTGCTTCAAATGTGGGAAGTCGGGGCATATAGCCAAGGACTGTCGTGCGGTCCGATGCTTTAACTGTGGTGAAGAGGGTTACATGAGTAGGGATTGCAACAAACCAATGGCCGAGGGTTCCGGGGTGAAGAAGCCGGGAGGTGAAGGACCGAGGGCGAGAGACAGGGCATTCACCATGACACAGGAGGAAGCTAGTACGGACCCTGATGTCATGTCCCGTACGTTTCTAGTGAACCAAACTTTAACTTCTGTGTTATATGATTCGGGTGCCGGTAAAAGTTTTATTTCTGCTACTTTCCGTGCTAAGCTGCTTGTTAGTTGTAGATGTGTTGATGCGCCCTTCTATGTAGAAACTGCCATAGGTTAGTCTACCAGGATCCCTGAGATGATAGAGAACTGTGATGTGGAGCTAGAAGGTCATAAGTTTTCTGTTAGACGTTTGTGATGACCTTAGGTGGTTTCGATTTCATTCTTGGGATGGATTGGTTCGCAGACTTCAAGGCGAACATTGTGTGTCGCAAGAAGATGATTCAGCTATCGATGCCTAACCGGAGATCGGTGAAGGATTATGGTGATCGGGTCACGACAATTCCGAAAGTGATTTCGATGGTGGTGGCGGGAAGTGTATGAGGCGTGGATGTAGTGCCTATTTGGCCTACGTAAAGGATGTGGAGACGCTAGCACCACTACTGTCTGATGTACCGGTTGTGTGTGATTTCCCATATGTGTTCCCAGAAGACTTACCAGGAGTGCCACCTGATAGATAGATCGAGTTTTAGATTGATCTGATACCGGGTGCCCAACCTGTTGCCAAGGCACCGTATCAGTTAGCTCCAACAGAGACGAAAGAGCCGATGGAGCAATTTCAAGAGCTGCTTGATAAGGGGTTCATTAGACCGAGTATCTCTCCTTGGGGTGCTCAGGTCTTATTTGTGAAGAAGAAGGACGGTAGTATGAGGATGTGCATCGACTACCGAGAGCTGAATAAGTTGATGATAAAGAACCGATACCCGTTACCGGGAATCGATGATTTGTTTGATTAACTTCAAGGTGCCAATTGGTTTTCAAGGATAGATCTTCGATCGGGCTACCATCAGTTGAAGGTGAAGGAGCTGGATATCCCTAAAATAGCTTAGGCACGCGCTATGGTCAGTACGAGTTTCTTGTCATGTCCTTTGGTTTGACCAATGCGCCAGCTGTTTTTATGGATGTGATGAACTGTGTGTGTCAGCCTATGTTGGATAAATCAGTGATTGTGTTTATTGATGATATCCTAATTTATTCGAAGAGTGAGATTGAGCATGCCGGTCACATTCGGGAGGTTCTGGAGACGTCGAGGAGGGAGAAGTTGTATCCAAAATTCTCCAAGTGCGCGTTTTGGTTGCATGAAGTTCAATTCTTGGGTCATGTGGTGAATCCTGATGGGATTATGGTGGACCCGGCTAAGGTGGAGGCAGTGATGCAATGGAAGTCTCCAAAGACGCCATCTGAGATCCGTAGCTTCTTAGGTTTGGCGGGCTACTATAGAAGATTCATCCAAGAATTTTCTAAGATCGCTTCTCTACTAACCAAGTTGACCCAAAAAGATGTGAAGTTTGTATGGGGTCAAGCTCAAGAGAAGGCATTCGAAGAATTGAAGGCGAGATTGACTCAAGCTCCTGTTCTGTCATTACCCAATGGAAGCAAAGATCTGGTGGTTTATTCTGATGCTTCCTACTCGGGGTTGGGGTGTGTGTTAATGCAGAGAGGGAAGGTTATAGCCTTTGCATCCCGACAGTTGAAGATTCATGAGGTCAATTATCCTACTCATGACTTGGAGCTAGCAGCCGTGGTCTTTGCACTAAAGATTTGGAGGCACTATATGTACGGGACGAAGTGCATGATATTCACCGACCACAAAAGCTTGAAGTACTTCTTCGAACAAAAAGATCTGAACATGAGGCAGAGGAGATGGTTAGAACTTATCAAGGATTATGATTATGAGATCCATTACCATCCGGGCAAAGCTAACATGGTAGCTGATGTCCTTAGCCGAAAGGAGAGGCCCAAACAGATTCGGGTGAAAGCATATCAACTGATCATGACCTCTGATGTGATAAAGCAAGTCAAAGAGTTACAAGATGAGGCACTAAAAGAAGATCATCTTAACTTTGAGAGGATGAGAGGTCTGGTTGGGGAATTGGGTGAAAACACACTTGGTGTTAAAACCCAATTTGAACGGGTGTGGATTCCTCGTTTTGTGGATCTACGGGTGAAGATAATGGATGAGGCTCACAAGACTCGATACTCCATTCATCTTGGTGCCACAAAGATGTACCAAGACATGAAGAAGAATTATTGGTGGCCGGGTATGAAGCATGATGTGGTGGAGTATGTGTGTAAGTGCCTTACTTGCTTACATGTGAAGGTCGAGCAAGCATGATGTGGTGGAGTATGTGAGTAAGTGCCTTACTTGCTTACATGTGAAGGTCGAGCATAAAAAGCCGTATGGGAAGATCCAACCTTCGGATATACCAGAATGGAAGTGGGAGCACATCACCATGGATTTCATTACGAAGTTGCCACGTACTCCGAAACGGTATGATGCCATATGGGTGATTGTCGACCGTCTGAAGAAGAATGCTCACTTCTTATCGATCCACGAGACACGTTCATCTGACAGGTTGGCTGATCTGTTCATCAAGGAATTGTAACTCGTCATGGTGTGCCTCTGTCCATTGTGTCTGATCGTGACACCCGGTTTACATCTAAATTCTGGAAGAAATTCCACAACGCCATGGGAACGGGTTATCATCCCCAAACTGATGGTCAGTTAGAAAGGACCATTCAGACACTAGGAGACATGGTTCGGTCATGTGTGATTGATTTTGGGGGAAGTTGGGATGACCACCTACCATTAGCCGAATTCTCATACAACAACAGCTATCATGCCAGCATTGGTATGCCACCATATGAGATGCTATACGGTAGGAGATGCAGAACACCCGTTTGTTGGGGTGTTATTTGTCAGAAGGAGTTGGGAAGTGTCATGGTAATCGAAGCTACCACTGAGAAGCTCGAAAAGATCAAATCCTTCATGAAGGCAACCAAAGATAGAAAGAAGTCGTATGCCAATAAACGACACACACCGATTAAGTTCCGGGTGGGTGACCGGGTTATGTTTAAGGTCTCACCTTGGAAGGGTATTATTTGTTTCCAAAAGCGAAGCAAGTTGAGCCCAAGTACATAGGCCCTTTCCGAATCATTGCTCGAGTAGGAGAGGTAGCCTATAGATTGGAGTTACCAGATGAGCTAAGTGGAATCCACCCGACATTCCACGTATCTCATCTAAGGAAGTGCTTGGTGGATGAAGACATGATTGTTCCACTAGAGGATATCGAAGTAGATGAAAGGCTCAATTATGTGGAGCAACCTGTGTCAATCATCGATTGAAAAGAGAAAAGGCTGAGAAATAAAGTGGTTCCTCTTATGGGTGTATAGTGGAAGCACAGGAAGGGATCCGAGTCAACGTGGGAGACTGGAAGAAATGAGACAACATTATCCATGTTGTTCGAGGAATAATAGGTTTCGGGGACGAAACCTATTTTTGGGGGGGTGGACTTGTAACACCCGGTTATTTATCTCTTTTGAAGCCGACGAACGGAGAAAAGAATAATGTCCTAAGTCGAGAGGCCAAGCTCGCCAACGAAAGAAAGTCAGTGAGTGGAGTATATAAGGGAGAGGGCAGCCCTTACCCTCTCCCACACACCCACATTTCAGCCAAAAGAAAGAGGAGAAGAGAGAAAGAAGAGAAGAAGGAGAAAAAGTTGGTTCGGGTTGGTTCGAGTGAGCCAAAATCATCGAGAAGCAAGTCAAACCGAAGCTCTACTTCTTGGTGTCATTTGTGTGAGTTCTAAGACCCCACTTTTACTTGTTTTCAAACGATTTTGGGGCTGGAAAGCGTAGAAAAGCCGATTTTGTATGTATGTGTGTTTGATCCATTTGGGTGTGTTGCGTGTGATGAGTTTGGAGGTTTTTTCCAGGCTTGTGTGTGCTTGAATGATGTTGTGGTATGCATCCCTAAGGTTTAGGATGGTCGATTTGGGCTTAGAATGGGTTTAGATGAGTTTGGAGGTCGAAAAGGGCAGTTTGCGTTCGGCTAGAACTGCATTCTGCATCAGCTAGGGCTAGGCGATCGACTGGAGACCGAACGGAGGCCATACGGCCGAATAGGGTGTGATTGGGGTCCATTCGCATGATTGGGTTCCATTCGTACGATTGAAGGTCCATTCGCACGATTGAAGGGCCAATCGCATGGAGGTCATGCGATTGAAGGTCCAGTCACATAAGAGCTCATCCGCATTAGTCCATCCGCATGAGGTCCATCCGCATTAGTCCATTCGTACAATTGGGTATTCATTTGCATGATATTCAGTCGGATGGAGGCCATGCGACTGAAGGGTGTCCATACCCCTGAATAGGGCTGTTGCACTCGAGGAGAAGTGTAGTTTGACTTTTGTCTTTCGGGGGGAAGTGCAGGTGTAAGTTTTGACATAAAGGTTCCCTTAAGAGCATGTAAGACGATGATTGAGGCCTTAGAGTCCACGTAGGGCATAATGATAAGGATGTTGCATGTTTATGCATGTTTGTATGTATGATATTGCCCTATATGATGTTGATGATTGTGTATGATATGTTCCTTATTATGATGTATGTTTATCTTCTTGTGGCTTTACGTATCATGTTACTGAACGAATGAGGTATTATGTAACGTAAAGTGAAGGATAACGAAAGAGGAACATGAAGTAAGAATGCATGCATTATTGAACGATGAATGAACGAAGGAAAGGCTTGCAAGCACATATATGAGGTGAGCAACCTATGGTTGCAACAGACTCGGATAGCGTGCTATCGAGAAGTTGCCATGAGGTGAGTAACCCTGTTGTTGCAAGAGACCACGGATAGCGTGATATCATTGAGATTGGCAATGAGGTGAGCAACCTATGGTTGCAACAGACTCGGATAGCGTGCTATCGTGAAGCTGCCATGAGGTGAGCAACCCAGTTGTTGTAAGAGACTTGGATACCGTGCTATCGCTGAGATTGGCAATGAGGTGAGCAACCCTATGGTTGCAACAGACTCGGATAGCATGCAATCATTGGGATTGGTAATGAGGTGAGCGACCTGTTGTCGCAACAAACTCGAGAGAACGAACGTATAGAATGAACGAAAGTTAACGAATGTAATAGAAGATAATAATTTTATTATCTATGTGTACGTATGATAGATAAAGTATTTTTTTTTAATGATAGATAAAGTATATTTTATTATAAAACTAGAACTCACTCAGCAACACTGACTTTTATGTGTTTGCAGTTGGCAGGTAATGATTGCTCACATGGCACGGGTGGCTACTCGGCTCTTTGGGATGGCATTCTTTTGATTAATGTTTTGCATGTAATGCAAACAAGCTGTTTTGTAATGAATGTTGTATTAACTTGCAAAAGCATTTACATGGAAATGAAAGATTATTTTAGTGTTCCGCTGCGATTTTATGAGATACGAATGTAAATATATGTTTATGTGTGATGAGAATCCAACTGTAAGCGTCTCGAGAATGGGTCCTTACAGTTTCCATGGGTTAAGCATACATATATATAGAAAAGTTTACAAATAGCAATTAATGTCAATGATTACGAATAAAGCAAGTTTATAGATAACATACAGCTAAAATCTAACCTTGACAAAGATATAAATTACAAGTTATAATGATTAGCTAAGTGTACTTGGTTCCCATGACTAACAAGCATACGTCATCAAGAGCCGACAATAACTTTGGTTCTCATAGATCTATGACGTCGCCATGCTAGCAATAGTTAACGATTGCAACATATAATTTCTATCTATAAGTTTCATAATATTAAAAATAACCATGACAAAAGTAAAGGTGAATGCTAGTGCATCTACAAGTATCATGACGTTTACAAGTGTAAGTTTATACGTTAACATGTTTCACCCCAGAAGGTGTGAAATGAGGTAAAAGAGGAACATGAAAACTCACTTGATATATAAGATGATACAAGAAATTGAACGGTGCTCCAACGATTTCTTTTACAAGTTTCTTAACGTATATATTCAAGGTTAAGCTTAAAGGTATATTTTTACGATAAACGTGAACTAGGGTTTCAATAGAATTTAGGGTTTTTATAAAAAATAAGGTTAGCTATGAATCAAATATTTTAATCCAGTGAAAAGAAATATACCATTTAGGTAATTTAATATATAGAAAAGAAATTAATTCCTTTAAATAATTTGTAAACTTTAAATATAAGATGTAAATATATTTTTATATTTAATTAAAATAAACATGATTAAACAATAATTAACGTATTTGCCAATAATAATTTATTATTTAAATATTATTTAAAATCCTATTTATAAGAAATAGAATAACCTTGTTGTTAAAATGTTTTATTAAAAGAATATTTAATTATTTAATTTAAAAAATTTACAGAAAATAATTTGGTGTCCTAAAAAAATTTAATGTTTACAAAAATAATTTCTATGATTATTAAAAATTCTCCACAATTTATTTAAAGGTTGAAAAGCCTTAATAAAATGTTTGAGGGTGCTCGTTTCGAACCGGGGACCTCAAGGGTGGGGGTAACATGCTCTTAACCGGTAGGCTGTGGCGTCTATGCCTGTTATGAGTCGGTTCCAAAATCTTATAAGCATTAGTTACATGAAATCCCCAAATCCGTATGAACCCTAGATTCAAATCGAGCATTTGAAGAACAATTCCTTTAAAATAATGAAATCAACGTCGGGGATTTTCAACCCAAGTGATTTCGAGTCTACAAGCATATCTAATTACCTGGATCGAAGTTTAAATCGATGAAGAATAAGTCGCGACTGTGGTGAAACCGGTTCGAGAAGATAATGATGATTAACCTCGATTCGTGGTGACAGAAGCTTCCAATGGTGTTGTTAAGCAAAACCCTCAATCAATTTCGGTTAAGATTGACCGAAAGTTGAAGACACTATGTAGCAGGTCGTGATGAGAGTGATGATTCGATGTGATAATCTTGTGTGTTTCACATAGAATTACATTTGTTAGTGATTTAGGGTTGATTAAACGATCAATTATGTTCCATTTAATATGATTATTGTTGAGTTTTAATGATCAAACGGTTCTCTAGTTAAAGGCTTCGGTTATTCAAACCAATTAGGTTTGTAATTAGTGTTTAAACGCAATTGAGGTTTGTGTTTAAGTTCAAAACATGTTCATGAATAGATTTGGAACGGTTTGGGGTCAAAATTCAAAGGGTTTCGGTGGTTTTGGTGTTTCGCCAGAGTTGGCCGGAGTCCCTCGCTGGAATTACAAAGTTCGAGGGAAATATAGTTCGGGTTTGTAAAAGTACACATGTAGTCCCTATAGCTTCAAAAGTTATTATTTTATGTAAAAACTTTTATTTAAAGTTTCTAAATTTACATAAATACCACCTGGACTTAATTAATCTTTAAGTTTTAAATACTTTTAACTTATTAATTGTTTAAATTTTATAAATTGTTAATTTTTATTATTCTTATATTTTTTTATTTTGGCTATTATTATTATTATTATTATCATAACTTAATGTTAAGTTTTATAATAATATACAAATGTTGTAATTACAATTACTATTATTATTATTTAATAAATTATTTAATAACTTCTAAATTAACTAAGAAAAAAGAATAAACAAGCCCTTAAAGTTTCATGAATGACATAAATAGTCCTTACAAATACATAACAAAGTTAACTTTTATTAATGAAAGTACGAAAGCTTACAGTCTTTTCCAACTTATATGAATTTCATCGTGAAATTAAAAATGAAACTAAATGAACAAATGCCGGTATTTGTTCTTCACACGCTCCTCACACTCCCAGTAAACTCAGGTCCATGCTTATTCTCCCAACGAACCTTGACGATTGGGGTGGTAGTGGTCATAGTCTTCTTCATGATACGATCCATGACCTAAAGGGTTTCTAAACAAATTGTAATGACTCGTCGATCTGGATGTCATCCAATGGGACACATAGACTTTCGTGTTCCAAACATTTTTTCAAATTTGAGACATGAAAAACAGAATGAACCCCACTAAGATCGGAAGGTAGTTCCAATTAATAAGCCATTTTCCCATTCCTTTTCAGGATCTTGAAAGGTCCTACAAATCGTGGAGCTAGTTTACCTTTTTTCCCAAAGCGAATGACTCCCTTCTATGGTTAGACTTTAAGAAGTACCATATCCCTAACTTGAAATTCCAACGACTTGCGTAATACAATAATTACATAATCAGTTAAATTATCAATAATTTAACATTGCTAATTATTATTAGGTCACCAACGTTAAACGACAACTAGTGTGTGTTTACGACACGTGCATGCAAGACTTAACGGAACTAACGGAGTTTGGTAATGGAAATTTACGGATGTCACATTATCCATATGTTGAAAGAATTTTCATCCCGAAAATTGCGTTACATGGTGAGAGTGTTCCATCATTGGTCTACTGCATTGGCACACATAAATCGAAATGGAGTAAGTTTTGGATGAGTTGTCACATCATCCCCATGTTGAAGAAATTTCTTCCCTAAATTTAAATCAATACCTTCGTCTGCTGGCATCGTCTTTTCGAATAGTTGAGGGTACTTAAGCTTCATTTGATCTTCATGTTCCCATGTGAATTCGGTCCACGTCGTGAATTCCAACGGATTTTGACAATGGGTATCTTGCTTTACTTAACTGTTTTCACCTCACGGTCCATCACCTTGACTCGTTCTTAGATAAAACGCAATTGTTCATCCACTTGAACTTCTTCTAGTGGTACGACCATTGTTTCATCAGTTATGCACTTCTTTAGGTTTGACACATGAAAAACATCATGGATTCCACTTAGCGAATTAGGTAGGGCTAGACGATAAGCCACTGGACCTATTCTTTCCACTATTTCAATTGTTCCAACGTACCTCGGATTTAGTTTCCCTCGCTTACCAAACCGAACTACGCCTTTCCATGGTGAGACTTTCAACAAAACCTTGTCACCAACCAGAAACTCTAAAGGTTTCCATCTCTTATCAGCATAACTCTTTTGTCTGTCTCGCGCTGCAGCCATACGGTTTCGTATCTGCACAATCTTCTCGGTTGTCTCATGAATTAACTCGGGAGCTGACTATCACCAATTTCTGCTCAGCAAACCGGTTACATACATTTTCTCCCATACAGCGCCTCAAAAGGCGCTTCCTGTATGCTAGTATGATAACTGTTGTTATAAGAAAACTCCACCAATGGCAGGTGAATTTCCTAGTTATTCCCGAAGTCAATCACACAAGCACATAGCATATCCTCCAACGTCTGTATGCTACGCTCACTCTGACCATCCGTCTGTGGGTGATATGCAGTACTCATATCCAATGGTGTACCTAAAGATTTCTACAATGATTGCCAGAAATCTGACGTGAAACGAGCGTCGCGGTCGGAAATAATTGAGATCGGTACACCGTGTCTCGAAACGATCTCTTTAAGGTATAGTCAAGTCAATTTCTCCATCTTATCCGTTTCCCTAATTGCAAGGAAGTGAGCAGACTTTGTCAATGATCCACAATAACCATATAATGTCACAAGCAGTATTAGTACGAGGTAATTTAGTAAGAAAATCAATGGAGATCTATTCCCATTTCCACATTGGTATCTTAGGTTGTTGTAACAGTCCGGATGGTTTTTGATATTCCACTTTTACTTTCAAGCAGGTCAAACACTTGCTCACATACGTAGCTACATCCGCTTTCATGTTAGGCCACAAGTAGTGCACCTTTAGGTCATGATACATCTTGTCGGATCCAGAATGTATAGAATACTTAGATTTGTGTGCCTCGCTCATAACTAAATCTCTCAAATTTCCGTAGAGAGGCACCCAAAGTCTATCCATGAAATACGAATTCCATCCTCTTTCACCACCAGATGTTTATCCATTCCCCTTAACGACTCAGAACCAACATTTTCTGCTTTTAAAGCTTCTATCTGTGCCTCCTTAACTTGTTCGGGTAGTTGGGTATTGATAGTAAGCTGTAAAGTTCACACCCATCTAGATTTAGCTGTTTCCTTCCTACTTAAGGCATCGGCAACTACGTTCGCCTTTCCCGGATGGTACTTAATAGCGCAATCATAGTCATTTAGTAGTTCCACCCAACGTCGTTGCCTCATATTCAACTCTCTTTGCTCGAAGATATGTTGAAGACTCTTGTGATCGGTGTAGATGGTGCACTTGGTACCGTACAAGTAATGTCTCCAGATCTTTAAGGCAAAAACGACTGCACCTAATTCTAAGTCATGGGTGGTATAGTTCTCATGAACCTTTAGTTGTCTCGAGGCGTAGGCTATCACCTTTTCTCGTTGCATCAAGACACAACCCAATCCTTGAATGCATGCATCGCAATACACCACGATGTCATTCGTTCCCTCTGGTAGTGCTAATATTGGGGCAGTACAGAGTTTTTGTTTTAACAATTAAAAAGCTGATTCTTGGCTCTCACTCCATTTGTATGTCGCTCCTTTGTGAGTCAAGGCCATGAGAGGTTGTGCAATTTTAGAAAATCCTTCTATGAATCGTTGGTATATCCTGCTAATCCCAGAAATTGTCTTATCTCGGTCGGCATTTTGGCTGTAGTCCAATTCTTTATCGCCTGAATTTTGGCAGGATCAACATGTATCCTTTCTCATTAACAATATGACCTAAGAATTGCACTTCTCGTATCCAAAAGTCACACTTTGAGAATTTGGCATACTGCTGCTCATTTTTCAATAGTTCTAAGATCATTCGTAAGTGCTCTTCATGATCCTCCTTGGTCCTAGAATATATAAGTATATCATCGATAAACACAATGACGAATTGATCAAGATAGGGTTTGCACATGCGGTTCGTGAGGTCTATGAACACAGCAGGTGCATTAGTCAACCCAAGAGGCATGACCAAGAACTCATAATGACCATAACAAGTACGAAACGCAGTCTTGGGAATGTCTTCTTCTCGGACTCTAAGTTTATGATAACCAGATCTCAAGTCAATTTTCGAATAATAGCTCGATCCTTGAAGCTGATTAAACAAGTCGTCAATATGAGGTAAAGGGTATTGGTTCTTGACTGTTACTTTGTTGACTCTCTATAATCGATGCACATCTAGAATGTGCCATCCTTCTTCTTAACAAAAAGAACAGGAGCTCCCCAAGGTGATGTGCTAGGTTGAATAAATCCCTTATCTAAAAGCTCCTAAAATTGTGATGACAGTTCTTGTAGTTCGTTCGGTGCTAACCGATGAGATGCCCTAGCAATAGGGGTTGCGCCGGAGTCAACTCGATCTGGAATTCCACTTGGCGGTGAGGTGGTAATCCAGGAAGATACTCGAGAAACACCTCTGGAAAATCGCGCACTATGGGAACATCCTCCATTCTCCTTTCATCCGCTTGCTTATCGGTTACGAGTGCTAGAATAGCCACACGAGCCTTTCGTAATAACTGTTAGGCTTTCATGTATGAGATGATGCCTATCACAGCACCACTCCTATCACCTCTGACGTTAAGGATTTTGTCACCAACAGGAATTCGTATGATCTTCTCATGACATATGACTTCCGCTTGCTTGCTAGAGAGCCAATCCATGCCTATCATAATATCATAACTCCCCAGCGTAACAGGCATAAGATCTATAGCGAAAGTATGACCAGCAAGTTCTATCATACAGTCTTTAAGGATATGCGTTACATGGATCTGTTTACCGTTGGCTAATTCCACGGTGTATTAGATTCAAAAGCAGAGGGTATATCACTTAAAAGAGTACAGAACTTCAAGGACACGAAACTCCTATTGGCTCCAGTATCGAATAGTACCGTAGCAAAACAACCATTAACAGAGAACCTAACAGTAACAGTTGTGGGATCATTTAGAGACTCACCTTAGCCAACGACGAAGGCTCTCCCCTTGGCCCTATCTTTGTTGCCGCCATTACCAGTACCATGGCCACCATTTTTGTTATCACCGTTGTTGTTATTACCGTTTTTGTTATTACTGTTGTTGTTGTTGTTGTTGTTGTTGCCATTACCATTTCTCCTTAGTTATGGGCAGTTTCGCCTATAATGACCTTCTTTCCCACATTCGAAACAACCTCTGGGAGTTTCCTGAGGTTGTTGTGGTCTCCTTACCAGCTCACCACGACAATCCTTAGCAGCGTGTCCAATTTTTCCACAGCGCTGACACTTGAAGTTATCACACCTTCCCATATGATGGTAATTACACCGAGTGCACTTTGGATGTCTACCACCATAACCACTGGGTCCTTGATTATTTGCAGCCGTTTGGTTGAAGTTACGGTTATTGTCGAACCTCCTTTGTTGCTGAACTGGCTGTTGTTGCTGTTGAGGTTGAGGTTGACCACTAGAAGATGATGATGCTTTGGCGTTGTTGGCACTATCCCAGTTTCTTTTGTTGTCGGGCATGCTTGCCACAGTGCCCCGCTTGGGTAGACGTCCTTGCTCAACGGCTTGGTCAGTTAGCTTATGAGGTAACTCGATGGCTTGCTGAATTGTGGTTGGGTTGGAAGCAGTTACCATACTTTGAATTTCGGGTACTAATCCCCGTATTTAATACTCCACCCTCTTATGCACTTCATTCACCATTCTCGGGTACAAAGTTGCTAGTTCATAGGTTCTGGTGGTGTAGGCTTCGATTTCAGAGCCCCGCATCTTCAGTTGCCAGAACTCCATCTCTAGCTTCTGCACTTCATTGCGAGGACAGTACTCCTCAGTCATCATTTTTTTGAACTCATCCCATCGCTTTTCCTAGCATCTGGACTTGCGCGTTCCACCAAGATAGAGCAGCACCCTCTAAAGTCCCGGTGGCATACTTCACTTGATCAACAGGTGGACAGTTGCATTTGGAGAAGACAGACTCAGTCTTTTCAAACCATCATATAAGCTCTATAGCACCTTTAGTACCATTGTAGGTGTGTGGTTTACAGTCCATAAAGGACTTGTAGGTACACACCGGTGGTCCTGTTTTAACACAACACCCATTAATCATACATCCCATACGGTTATGAAGGATATCAGATTTATTTTTCTATCATTGTTTACCTACTGGCTGACCCGTCTGGGCAGCAGCCACTGCCGCCTGAACATGCTCATTAATTAGAGCAGCTAATTCTGCGGGGGTCATGTTAATAGCACCACCGCCCTGTTCTCCAATTCCACGTCCACGTCCACGTCCACAGCCACGTCCACATCCACATCCACGGGCGTCCATTCTTTTCACTTTACATTCACAAATACAATAATGAGTAACATCAAACACATTTATCTAATTGAAGTACAGTAAACAGTAAATAAAAGAAATAATGAATCATCACAACCACAACATTCATAACAAAAATGATACCCAAAGTAAATAAATATAAATGATTCACAATGTATTTATCAATGTAAAAATTTAAGTTTGTCATTCGTGTGGGGAAAAACCCTTCCCACATAGGTTTCAAAAAGAAAAAAAACACTACGTAGTCTAAGTCATATAAAGAAAGTCAATCGACAACATCTGACCCATCACTGTAATCCTCCATCTCCACCGGTTCCTCCTCCTCGGGTTCCTCCTCGGGATCCTCATCCTCAGGGTCTGCTGCAGGAGCAGGAGCTATAGCAATCTGAAGTGCCGCTAGTTGGGCCTCTAAGATAGCAATCCTATTATCGGTTATGGCGTCCCGCTGTTCACAAGTAGTCACACGCCCTCGGAGTGCTATGAGACCATCTTCCATATGGTGACACCCGTTTAGGGTCTTCCTGTGTTGCTCCTCGAGTTCATCCATTTGATGTCTCAGTTTGTACACCTTATGCTGCAGTGTACAGACATCACCGTGAGCCGCCTGACTCGATGCTGCTCAGTGTCCAGTGCAGCCACCAGTGCAGAATTCAGTTGCTCCTTGGACTGCACCATTCGTGGGAGTGAAGGCATTGGTTGATCGGCGTTGTTACTAGTCCTGAGCCTCGGGACAGGTACGCGCTCCCGATACATAATATGACCAACGAATCTAGGATAGAAACTCCATTCTCGTGGAGGGTCACACTCCATCAATGCAAAAGGTTGATCCCAGTCAATCTCCTCTCCAGGATAAGCTATTCGGGGCCAATCAAATCCATTCTCAGGTACAGGTGCGGGAGGTGGGGATTCAGATCGTGAAGGTGATTCAGGTCGCTTACCCGGAGCTCTCGATGATGATGCCATGCTGTAGAGAGTATGACATGTATGCCAATGAGTATACAGTAGATGAGAATAAGGCATAGGTAACTAACTAAATGTGTGCGGTTATAGTCTAGTGTGTATGCAACCTAGTTCCCTATAACCAATGGCTCTGATACAAATCTGTCACACCTCAAAATCCACGTGCGGAGTTTTATCGCGAGGCATTTGAACAAACAAGGATCACAGTCAATAGTTACTCAGAACGACTCTATATGCTATAATTAAAATAAAATTGACCAAAGTATAAACTTAAAACTATGCGGAAGCGTTTTGTAAAACAACCCAAAGAAATAAAAATGTATACAATGGCAAAACATGCGCCAACCCAAAAGAGTAAACATTGACCATTATAAACCATAAAGATGTCTTGAAGACCGAGTCTTGAATGCAAGTGAAACCATGTAGTGCTCCTAAGGGCAAGCAAGCTAATGACCTAAGAATAGCATACTAAAATATCACCATAACGGTTGGTGAGTTCAAGAGTGATATTCAAACATGAGCATTTTAATAGTAGAGATAAACAAGTTGTGCATTGTAACAGATAGCTAGTCCATTAACAATAAATATTAACTCATACTGATTTCGCAATTGAAGTTGACTGTGTTACGTTGTTGCCTCGTGTCACGACTTAGCAGGTCGTGACAATGTTCAATAGGACAAATTGCACCCGGTTGACCTAGAGTCACATAGGTGGGGCTCGTCAGACCCAGTAGTACTACCCAAATTTCCCCGCTATTCAATATTAACAATTCGAAAGTGTCAGGACTTTTCCATGATATCAACACTATATTAATATTATACACAACTTGAATAGATAAAGTGTTTGTAGTTTACTAGTATGCTATCTCCCCCAAAAAGAGATTAAGTAAAGAGTGGGGCATGAACTCACCTGATATGCATAATAAACACTTAGAGTTTTACTTGACAGACAGAATGGACAGACAACCTTCAGAGGTTACCTAGATCATATAAGTACATGAGTATGTGTAAACAGAGAACATGTGAAACCCTAAGTACACTACAACCAAGGACTCAAGGTTTCAGAAAAACTGACACGTTTGACATAGTTGACTCGTTTGACCCATTGGTGACATTATGTGTTGTAAACCATTCAAGCAATCATACACATATATCATACATGGCTAACAGTCAATGGATCATATGTATGCTATATGATCCAGGTGTATCACTTAGATCATCATACAACCAAGTATCATACAAGTCATGTGAATCTAGAACTCTAACATGTCCACTAGTTATAACATAACTAACATGCCACACAAAGATCAAATCACGCACCACATGCCATGTGAAGCCACTCACGACTTCACATCCTAAACCTGCCAATCCTACTAAGTAGGGGCCTCAGATTCGCACGCGTGTATGATGATCATATTCACATTCATTAACAATGTTGATTGCATTCAACATACACCACAACAATCAATTTCCAGTCCCAAACATGATGTCTTAGCTACTAACCAACATCAACATCAAATATGATCATCAAAGTCCAAACATCACCCATGCTTATCCAAGCATCCAATACAACTAATTTAACATGTTCTATCATATTAGAATTCATCCATGAACATACTAACATGCTCCTAACATCCCAAACATTTTCAAACTATCATCCTTCAAACTTTGTGCAAATAAAGTTACCCTTTTGGGAAAGTACATTCCAACATCTATCAAACACTCAATGTATTCATGAATTCATTACAATTATACTATCTCAAGCTCATAAGAACATCTAGACATGATTAACAACACCTAGTCATCATATTCTATTAATCATTATGAACAAAAGTTTCCACTTTTGGCAAGATATGAACAACAACATTCATTCTAAGATTTCTAGCATTCATATCAACAATCTATCATCTAATATCATCATGAACACATCAACAACATCAATCGACCATTAGATCATCATGTCATGGAAATAAAGTTACTATTATTAGTAACCAATGAACACCTACATCAATTCATCAATTCTTTGCAAGATCAATGTATCGTAGCATTCATACAACCTACTAACATCATACATTCATCAAACAATCATCAATCATACATAATCTTATCAGTTTCGAATTAGGGTTTGCCTAGGATCAAAGTTCATGATCAATCCTTTAAAAACATACAATTCATGCATAATCAACATTAAACAACATGTATTCAATCCAACTAACATACTAACATTATCAATTAACATCAATTTCGACCACATGAAGATACAAAATCGAATTAGGGTTCGGCCACCAACAAGAACTCACAAAAACATGTAAAAATCTAACCTTTAAACGTGTAGTTTCTTGCAATTAATGATTCCAACGTGTCCTAAACCTTGAAATCAAACCAGTTTCGTGATATCTTGCTTGTTCTAAGTCGAATTCGAAGTAGGGAGGGGGTGGGAATGCAGGTTTAGCCCGAATGGGGGTGGAGGGCTAGGGTTTGGGTGTTTTGTTTAATTTAAATTCCATATTTACCATTTAAACCCTTGTGTTTTGTATTTTATAAAAATTTAAGCTTTTGAACTCTTTGTAAAGTTTTTTTAACTTAATAATATAAAGATATAAACTAATGATAATCATAATATATTTTATCTTTATAAAAACATAAGACATACGAATAAATAGGCATGTTTCCACGTTACGCGATTAATTTCCTAATTAACATTAAAAACATGCAAACACATAAACATAATACCATAATCACATAATCATTTAGATTATCAATAATGTAACATTATTAATTATTATTAGCTCCCCAACGTTAAATGACAACTATGTGTGGTTACGACACGTGTATGCAAGACTCAACGGAACTAACGGAGTTTGATAATGGAAATTTACCGGATGTCACTCAAAGTTTAAGTGAAACAGGTAAACTTTTCAAAATAAACCAAAACTTAAATTGAGAATGGGACAGAAAGGGAATGGATGCCAGTCTAAGTAGCTGCGTGCCAGAATGTATTTTTGTAATGTTAGCCGGTATTATGTGTGCATGTTATGTGGTTATGTGTTGTTTGTAGATTTAAATACTAATGTAGTTAGGAGAGGTAATGCTTGGGGTATGAAGAGTAAAGTAAATGGCTAATCATAACTAGCCATTATAATTAGGGACTTACTATACTTGACATAAACTAAGCTGTTCCCTTGAATGACCGTGTTGGTGTTTGAATTTTTTAGTGTGCGTGTGAATGGCTAGTGGTAGATCTTCAAAAGCCTCTCATGGTGGTGGTCGTGATGGGCTTGGTGTTGAGCCACCACCGAAGAGAGAAAGACCCAAAATTGAAAAGGTGGTTCACAAAGAACCAGAGACCCCTCATCCGGAGGGTGGCGATGAGAGCACCAATTTGAGAGCCTTAGTAAAGGAAGCTGTTGTAGATGAAGTTCATCTGTTCATGCAGACGATCTTACCATCTGTGGTGACTGAAGTTATCAAGGCGGTATGGGAAGGGGAGAGACAAGAGAGGAATAGGTCCTCAGGAGGACGGGAGCAACCAGAGACTGAAACGGTTCTCTCTAATGATATGGAGGAGGAAGAAGAGCCTGTGCCGGAGGCACCATGAGGCTATAATTATGGGGCGTTTCAATGATGCAAGCCCCCTACCTTTGATGGTAACGGCACTGCTGCTGCTGCTCACCAGTGGGTGAGAGAAATGGAAGTTGTGTTAAATATCAGCGAATGCCGGGAGGACCAGAAAGTAAAGTTTGCCGCCCATTCTTTTGTAGACTCGCTCTGTGCTGGTGAGACAATATATTCCAAGCCGAGAGTAGCAGGGCTATTGAGATAATGAGATGGTCGGAGCTAAAGAAGTTGGTAATCCAGGAGTTCTATCCTTAAGAGAAATGGATAAAGTTCATAGAGAGTTCCTGCAACTGGAGGCGGGAACCATGACAATCAGCAGTACACCATGAAGTTCAACGAACTGGCATGTCTGGTGCCGGATTAGGTGACACCTCTGTCTCAAAAGATTAAAAGATACATTCAGGGCTTGCCAGCAGATATCGGTATACATATGATCGCTGCCCGACCGAGCATGTTTAGGTTGGCAGTGGATTTGGCGGGGAGACTGTATGATGAGGGGCCATGGTGGTGGTGGCTGAAGGTAGCAGGAAGGGTGGTGGTGATCAAAATTGGAATGGGAAGAGGTTTGGTCGGGGTGATGCCTCGATGGGTAACAAGAAGGCATGGGTGGATGACCGTCGTGTGGTCACATCGTGTTTGGGTATGAAGAAGTGTGGTAGGTGTGGGAGAGAGCATAGTGGGGAATGTATGCTGGGGTCTAACGTGTGCAACAAATGTGGGAGGGCAGGGCATATAGCCAAGGAAGTGAAGGACCGAGGGCGAGCACCAGGGCATTCACTATGACAAAGGAGGAAGCTAGGACGGATCCTGATTTTCTGTCCGATACGTTTCTAGTGAACCAAACTTTAGCTTCTGTGTTATTTGATTCGGGTGCCGGTAAAAGTTTTATTTCTGCTACTTTTTGTGCCAAGCTTCCTATTAGTAGGAGACGTGTTGATGCGCCCTTTGATGTAGAAAATTTCATAGGTAAGTCTACTTGGATTTTTGAGATGATAAAAGACTATGATGTGGAACTAGAATGTCATAAGTTTCTTGTTAGACCGTTCGTGATGACCTTAGGTGGTTTTGATTTGGTTCTTGGAATGGATTGGTTAGCGGACTACAAGGCGAACATTGTGTGTCACCAGAGGATGATTCGTTTGACAGCGCCTGATGGGAGTTTGGTAACTATTTATGGGGATCAGGTCACGACGATCCCGAAAGTAATCTACGTGGCAGTGGCAGGAAAGTGTATGAGGCGTGGATGTAGCGCCTACTTGGCATATGTAAAGGATGTGGATACACCAACACCACAACTGTCTAATGTACCGGTTGTGCGTGACTTTCCAGACGTGTTCTCAGAAGATTCCTAAATCAGCTTTTCGCACGCGTTATGGTTACTATGGGTTACTTGTCATGTCTTTTGGTTTGACCAATGCGCCAGCTGCTTTTATGGATCTGATGAATCGAGTGTGTCGGCCGATGTTGGATAAATCAGTGATTGTGTTTATTGATGATATCCTGATTTATTCGAAGAGCGAGGTAGAGCATGTCGGTCACATTCGGGAAGTTTTGGAGACGTTGACAATGGAGAAGTTGTACGCCAAGTTCTCCAAGTGTGCATTTTGGTTGCGTGAAGTTCAGTTTTTGGGTCATGTGGTGAATTCTGAGGGTAGACCCGACAAAGGTGGAGGCGATGATGCAATGGAAGTCCCTAAAGACGCCATCCAAGATTCGCAGCTTCTTGGGTATAGTAGGCTACTACAGAAGATTCATTCAAGAATTCTCTAAGATTGCTTCTCCACTAACTAAGTTAACCCGGAAAGATGTAAAGTTTGTATGGGGTGAGGCTCAAGAGAAGGCGTTCGAAGAATTGAAGGCGAGGTTGACTCAAGCTCCTATTCTGTCATTACCCGATGTAAGTGAAGATCTGGTGGTTTATTCTGATGCTTCCTACTTAGGGGTGGGGTGTGTGTTAATGCAGAGAGGAAAAGGTATAGCCTATGCATCCCGACAGTTAAAGGTTCATGAGGTCAACTATCCTACTCATGACTTGGAGCTAGTAGCCGTGGTCTTTGCACTAAAGATTTGGAGGCACTACCTTTACGGACGAAGTGCACCATTTTCACTGACCACAAGAGCTTGAAGTACTTCTTTGAGCAGAAGGACCTAAACATGAGACATAGATGATGGTTAGAGCTTATAAAAGATTATTATTATGAGATCCACTACCATCCGGGCAAAGCCAACGTGGTGGCGAATGCCCTTAGTCGGATAGAGAGGCCCGAGCTGATTCGGGTGAAAGTGTATCAGCTAATCATGACCTCTGACATGATGAAGCAAGTTAAAGAGTTTCAAGATGAGGCACTAAAGGAAGATCATCTTAACTCGGAAAGAATGGGAGGTCTGGTTGTGGAATTGGGTGAAAACACACTTGGTGTTAAAACCCGATTTGGACGAGTGTGGATTACTCGTTTTGGGGATCTACGCATGAGGATCTTGGATGAGGCTCACAAGACTCGATACTCCATTCATCTAGGTGCCACAAAGATGTATCAAGACATGAAGAAGGATTACCGGTGTCCGGGTATGAAACGTGACATGGTGGAGTATGTGAGTAAATGCCTTACTTGTGTACAGGTGAAGGTTGCGCATCAGAAGCCGTATGAGAAGATCCATCCTTTAGATATACTGGAATGGAAGTGGGAGCACATCACCATGGATTTCATTACGAAGCTGCCGCATACCCCGAAAGGGTATGATGCGATATGGGTGATTGTTGACCGTTTGACGAAGAGTGTTCACTTCCTACCGATCCGCGAGACATATTCATCTGAGAGGTTAGCGGATCTTTTCATCAAAGAGATTGTAAACCATCACGGTGTGCCGGTGTCTATTGTGTCTGATCGTGACACCCGGTTTACATCCAAATTTTGGAAGAAATTTCATGATGCTATGGGGATGAGGTTACACATTAGCACGGCTTACCATCCCCAAACTAATGGTTAGTCAGAGAGGACCATTCAGACATTAGAGGACATGCTTCAGGCATGTGTTATCGATTTTAGGGGAAGTTGGGATGACCACT
Organism: Flaveria trinervia; assembly: GCA_025506515.1. Taxonomy (NCBI): domain Eukaryota; kingdom Viridiplantae; phylum Streptophyta; class Magnoliopsida; order Asterales; family Asteraceae; genus Flaveria; species Flaveria trinervia. Next base: position 50,258,212 of record CM046455.1, read on the forward strand.
TACCATTAGCTGAATTCTCATACAACAACAATTATCATGCCAACATTTTTTTGCTATCTTATGAGATGTTATACGGTAGGAGATGCAGAACACCCGTCCGTTGGGGTGATAATGATCAAAAAAAACTAGGGAGTGTTGAGGTAATTGAGGCTACGACTGAGAAGCTGGAAAAGATCAAGGCCTTCATGAAGGCAGCCAAAGATTGACAGAATCGTATGTTGATAAATGACGCAGACCAATTGAGTTCCAAGTGGGTGACCTGGTTATGTTGAAGGTCTCACCTTGGGAGGGGATCATCCGATTTAGGAAGCAGGGCAAGTTGAGCCCAAGGTATATAGGGCCTTTCCGAATCCTTGCTCGAGTAGGAGAGGTAGCCTATAGACTTGAATTACCAGATGAGTTAAGTGGAATTCACCCGACATTCCATGTATCTCATATGAGGAAATGTTTGGCAAATGAAGATATGATTGTTCCACTAGGGGATATCGAAGTAGAAGAACGGCTCAATTATGTGGAGCAACCAGTGGCAATCATCGTTCGAAAAGAGAAGAGGCTGAGAAATAAAGCGGTTTCTCTTGTGCGTGTATAGTGGAAGCAAAGGAAGGGATCCGAGTCTACGTGGGAGACTGAAGAAGAGATGAGACAGCATTACCCACGTTTGTTCGAGGAATAACAGGTTTTGGGGATGAAACCTATATAAGGGGGGTGGACTTGTAACACCCGGATATTTTCTTTGAAGCCGACGAAAGAAGAAAAAGAAATAAAGTCCAAAGTCAGGGGACCAAACTTGCCAAAACACGAGAAAGTTTGGCTGAATGGGGAATAAGAGGGGAGGGCAGCCCACACCCTACCCCACACCACCGAAAGTTCAGCCAAAGAAAGGAGAGGTGAAGGAAAAGGAGAAAAAGAGAGAAAAGCTTGGTTCGGGTTGATTCAAGCATGCAAAATCAAAGTGTAGCAGGTCTAATCGAAGCTCTGCTTCTCGGTGTTGTTTGTTTGAGTTCTAGGACCTCTCTTTTACATGTTTTGAAAGATTTTGGGGTTGGAACACATATAAAAAATCATTTTTGGGTATTTTGGGTGTGAACCCGTTTGTGTATGTATGCGTATGTGTATGATTCATTTGCGTCTTGATTTTGAGCTTGTGTGTGCTTGAATGGTGTTGTGGTATGTTTTACCAAGGTTTTGGATGGTTGATTTGGGTTTAGAATGGGTTCGGATGAGCTTGGAGGTCACAAATGACAGATTGGGTTCGGGATGAACTGTTGCATTCTTTATGCCTAAGACACATAGAATATTGATGTGGTTAGTACGTTGTGATCTAAGTCGGGTCATACCTAATAACAAGCTTAGCAAATACCAATTAATATTTTATTGATGATATGATCATGCAATTAAATAATTACACCAATTTAGAAAATGGATTTTCTAAATAAGTTGAATTTGAGATGGAACACTTAAAAGGACATTTTGTTCATGGGTATTATTTGTAATGTTATTTAAATTGGTTAAATGACATCAAGTAATAAAGTGTGTATGATTTATATAATTAAATGGTTAATTATAAAACTTATCTAAATAACTAGTTAAAACAAATGGTAAATATTTTGGGGGAAACCCCGTTGTGAAACAAGTTTCAGCCACCCCTTTAAGGGGGTTTGTGCCTTTTGTTTCTTGGACATTGTTTTAACATTAACTAGTTGCACACTCCACCTCCTCTCTCTCTTTCACATGCAAAGGACCAAGAACACATATTTCTCTCTACTTTCTAAAAGAAGTTCAAAGCTGAAAATTGGATTTTCAGCTCATCTTGGTTCGAATTTGGTGCTGAAATCCTAGAAACAAGGTGTTTGTTTCATGCTTGTGGGTATGGGAGCTTGAGGACACCTCTCCTTGGTGTTTTGGTCATTAAAGAACCTCATTCTCTTCATCCAAACCATGTTTTTTCAGCAGCTCTACAAAAGTAGTTTGTATGTGATGTTTTGGTAGTTATTTCTTATTGATAGCTAGTTCATACACATATATTTGATACTATGTTCTTTGGTTTGTTGATATGAAGTTATGTGCGTTAATTTTCAGTTTACAAAACATATATTAAGGTTTATTCCACTGTTTTTTTCTTCTTTAAATGGTTAAACAAATATGTTTATGGTCCAACAAACCAAACATTGGCATCTAGAGCCGGATAGGTGGATGACTAGCTTCTATTGTCCTTGTAAAATTGGTTTTATGGGGTTTTAACAACCTAATATGGTCTGTTTTGTGGTTATATTATGAATCCCCAACCTTTCAAGATTATATCTTACATGCTTGTGATTAAACTTTAAAAGAAAGATATCAAATGCTTAATTGTGTTTGTTTGGACAAAAACACCCTAAATTCTTGGTTTATGTTGGCTGAAAATTTAGGATTAAATGGGGATTTATTTGGATCTTGTATGATATATATGATGTTTAATATTGATGCATAACCTAGCCTTGACCTTGTGTTGATTTGGTTTTGGATGGATGATTTATTTTGGTTGATTTCATTCATTATGGGTTGTAATATTTCTTCTTTTGTGCTTGTATATTGTTGTAATTTATTTATGCATTCAATGGTGATGTAATAAATAGATTAGGTGTATTTAGTTTATTAGAAAATTTCGAATTCGGATATAAATTTTGTAAAAGAAGATGCACAAGTTGGAAGCACAAAAGGAAGGAACAAGGAGAAGGACTTGAAGCATTTGGATGCAATTTCAAGTGGTAGTCTTTGGAGATCCTATCTTTGTGTTGTTATTAATCCTTAGAAAAGACCTTATGACCACACTTGTGATGACAAACAAATTTGGTCACCTAAGTGGCTATGGTTATGCACATGTGGTTGTTTTGTATATGCTTGTTTGATTATACATTTTATGTAGATTGTTTGATATGTCGATATGCTTAACAATCTAAATAAATAATCATCACAAGCTGAATTTTCATGGTTCTTAATCATTAATATGTTAATAAAAGTTATTAAAAGGATTAATGATTTCAAAATAAGAGAGGTTTCATTAAAAAGAACCGTAAGGTACCATGTATTTGAAAGAATGCGAATACAAGGTATATAGAGTTTTCATAACTAGAATTAATGAAAACTAAAATCCCTTTGGAAACAAGTTAAACACCATCCTTTTAAACGACACTCGAATCACTTGTAAACTATTTTTGGGATAAAGGTCACCTAACCACTTCTAGGGAACTTGTGTGTTTGAGGTGGGCACACGTGTGTGTAAGTAAAACGACTTGAAGTGGATACCATGTGCATAGGGTCACCGAAGCATTGCGTACAACGGTGTTGATGGGTTTTTACATGTCGACTAAACATAAGATTTTTAACCGATCCCATAAAGCTAGAAGTTGCAATAGGTTGCAATTGTCAAATGTTGACTACCTTGCTAATTTAACTAATGGGATAAAGGTCACCTAACCATCATTTAAATGAAATGTTGGATTCTAGATTTTAAATATTATTTGTGTATGAGACATGTAAAGGGTATTAATGATTAAAATGAAATTTTTTCAGAAATATATGAACTTGGTAAATTTTGTAAAAATGGCTGCTAACAATAATGCTACTACCCCGACCGTCCATAAACTATCACTGAGAACCATCTTAGAGAGGGACCATCTTAACCATAATAACTTTATGGTCTGGTTTTGAAACTTGAGAATTGTTCTCAAGCAAGAGAAAAAGGCCTATATCCTCTACGATCCCATTCTTGACCAACCCGACCCCGAGGATGTTGAGGCCTATAATGATTGGCTTCAATACACTGAGGATTCCGTGCAGGTTTACTGCCTCATGTTGAGAACTATGATTTCCGAACTCCAAAAGGACTTGGAGTATCATGGGACATATGACATGATTACCTAATTAAAGGAAATGTTCCTTCAAGAAGCTAGGGTAGAGCACTTCGATATGGTTCGAGCGCTTCATGCGTGTCGCATGGAAAAAAACCCAATCGGTATCGTCTTATGTTCTTAAGATGAAAAGCCACGTTGATCACCTCAAGAGGTTTAATTGTCCCGTCTCAAAGGAGCTGGCCACAGATTTGATCCTTTATGGCCTAAACAAAAGGTTTGAGACGTTCATAATGAATTACAATATGAACAGGTGGGACAAGAGCATTGTTGAGCTTCACGCAATGCTCAAAATAGTCGAGGCAGGGATGAGTAGAAAGGTTCTACTTGTTCTCTCGATCAATGAGGGAGGAAATAAGAAAAGTGTAGTAAATTGTTGTTTGGTGGTATTTACTACTTGCATCAATCTTCTATGAATCTTGTGCAAGTGGGAGATTGTTGGATTCTTTATGCCCAAGACACAGAATATCGATGTGGTTAGTACGTTGTGATCCAAATCGGGTCATACCCAATAAAAAGCTTAGCAAACACCAATTAATATTTAATTGATGATATGATCATGCAATTAAATAATTACACCAATTTAGAAAATGGGTTTTCCAAATAAGTTGCATTTAGATGGAACACTTAAAATGACATTTTGTTCATGGGTATTATTTGTAAAGTTATTCAACTCGGTTAAATCACATCAAGTAATAAAGTGTGTATGAGTTATATAATTAAATGGTTAATTATATAACTTATCTAAATAACTAGTTAAACAAATGGTAAATATTTGGGGGGAAACCCCATTGTGAAACAAGTTTTGGCCGCCCCTTTAAGGGGGGTTTGTGCCTTTTGATTCTTGGACATTGTTTTAACATTAACTAGATGCACACTCCACCTCCTCTCTCTCTCTCTCACATGCAAAGGACCAAGAACACATCTTTCTCTCTACTTTCTGAAGAAGTTCAAAGCTGAAAATTGGATTTTCAGCTCATCTTGGTTCTAATTTGATGCTGAAATCCTAGCAACAAGGTTTTTGTTTGATGCTAGTGGGTATGGGAGCTTGAGAACACCTCTCCTTGGTGTTTTGGTCATTAAAGAACCTCATTCTCTTCATCCAAACCATGTTTTTTCAGCAGCTCTACAAAGGTAGTTTGTATGTGATGTTTTGGTTGTTATTCTTATTGATAGCTAGTTCATACACATATATTTGATCCTATGTTCTTTGGTTTGTTGATATGAAGTTATGTGCCTTAATTTTCAGTTTATAAAACATTATATTATGGTTTATTTCTGCTGTGTTTTTCTTGTTTAAATGGTTAAACAACTATGTTTATGGTCCAACAAACCCAACATTGGCATCTAGAGCCGGATATGTGGATGACTAGCTTCTATTGTCCTTGTAAAATTGGTTTTATGGGGTTTTAACAACCTAATAGGGTCTGTTTTGTGGTGATATTATGAATCCCCAACCTTTCAAGGTTACATCTTACATGCTTGTGATTAAACCATAAAAGAAAGATATCAAATGCTTGATTGTGTTGTTTGGACAAAAACACCTAAATTCTTGGTTATGTTGGCTGAAAATTTAGGATTAAATGGGGATTTATTTTGGTTCTTGTATGTTATATTTGATGTTTCATATTGATGCATAACCTAGCCTTGACCTTGTGTTGATTTGGTTTTGGATGGATGATTTATTTTGGTTGATTTCATTCATTATGGGTTGTAATATTTCTTCTTTTGTGCTTGTATATTGTTGTAATTTATTTATTCATTCAATGGTGATGTAATAATAGATTAGGTGTATTTAGTTTATTAGAAAATTTCGAATTCGGATATAAATTTTGTAAAAGAAGATGCACAAGTTGGAAGCACAAAAGGAAGGAACAAAGAGAAGGACTTGAAGCATTTGGATGTAATTTTAAGTGAGAGTCTTTGGAGATCCTATCTTTTTGTTGTTATTAACCCTTAGAAAAGACCTTATGACCACACTTGTGATGGCAAACAAGTTTGGTCACCTAAGTGGCTATGGTTAGGCAAATGTGGTTGTTTTGTATATGCTTGTTTAATTATCCATTTGATGTTGATTGCTTCATATGTGGATATGCTTAAAAACATTAATAAATAATCATAACAAGCTGAATTTTCATGGTTCTTAATCATTAATATGTTAATAAAAGTTATTAAAACGAATAATGATTTCAAATAAAAGAGGTTTTATTAAAAAGATCTGTAGGGTACCATGTATTTGAAAGCATGCGAATACAAGGTACGTAGAGTTTTCATAACTAGAATTAATGAAAACTAAAATCCCTTTGGAATCAAGTTAAATACCATCCTTTTCCATGACACTCGAATCACTTGTAAACTATTCGTGGGATAAAGGTCACCTAACCACTTCTAGGGAACTTTTATGTTTGAGGTGGGCTTAGCATATTTGTGGGATAAATGTCACCTAACCACTTGTATGTGTAAACTCACACGTGTGTGTAAGTAGGACGACATGAATTGGAAACCATGTGCATAGGGTCATCGAAGCATGGCGTACAATGTTGTTGATGGGATTTTACATGCCGACTAAACATAAGATTTTTAACCCATCCCATAAAGTTAGATGTTGCAATAGGTTACAATTGTCAAATGTTGACTACCTTGCTAATTTAAATAATGGGATTAAGGTTACCTAACCATCATTTAAATGTAACGTTGGATTCTAGATTTTAATTATTATTTGTCTATAAGACATGTAAAGGGTATTAATGATTAAAATGAAATTTTTTCAGAAGTACTAATATGAACTTTGTAAATTTTGTAGAAATGGCTGCTAACAATAATGCTACCACCCCAATCGTCCATAAACTATCACTCAGAACTATTTTAGAGAGGGATCTTCTTAACCATAATAACTTTATGGTCTGGTTTCGAAACTTGAGAATTGTTCTCAAGCAAGATAAAAGGCCTATGTCTTTGACGATCCCATTCATCACCAACCCAACCCCGAGGATGTTGAGGCTTATAACGTTTGGCTTTAATACACTGAGGATTCCATCCAGGTTTCCTGCCTTATGTTGGGAACTATGATTCTTGAAATCCAAAAGGACTTGGAGTATCATGAGGCGTATGACATGATTACCTAATTAAAGGAAATGTTCCTTCAACAAGCTAGGATAGAGCGCTTCGAAACGGTTCAAGCGCTTCATGCGTGTCGCATGGAAAAAACCCAATCGGTATCATCTTGTTTTCTTAAGATGAAAAGCCACGTTGATCACCTCGAGAGGTTTAATTGTCCCTTCTCAAAGGAGCTGGCCACGGATTTGATCCTTAATGCCCTAAACAAAAGGTTTGAGACGTTCATAATGAATTACAATATGAATGGGTGGGACAAGAGCATTGGTGAGCTTCATGCAATGCTCAAAACAGCCGAGGCAGGGATGAGTAGAAAGGTTCTACCTGTTCTCTCGATCAATGAGGGAGGCAATAAGAAAAGGGTAGCAAATTTTTGTTTAGCGGTATTTACTGCTTGCATCAATCTTCTTTGAATCTTGTCCAAGTGGAAGATTGTTGGATTCTTTATGCCCAAGATGCAGAATATTGATGTGGTTAGTACGTTATGATCCAAGTCGGGTCATACCCAATAACAAGCTTAGCAAACACCAATTAATATTTAATTGATGATATGATCATGCAATTAAACAATTACACAAATTTAGAAAATGGGTTTTCTAAATAAGTTGTATTTGAGATGGAACACTTAAAATGATATTTTGTTCATGGGTATTATTTGTAATGTTATTTATGTCGGTTAAATGACATCAAGTAATAAAGTGTGTATGAGTTATATAATTAAAGGGTTAGTTACATAACTTATCTAAATAACTAGTTAAAACAAATAGTAAATATTTGGGGGGAAACCCCATTGTGTAACAAGTTTCTTGGATGTTGTTTTAAGATTAACTAGTTGCACACTCCACCTCCTCTCTCTTTTTCACATTCAAAGGACCAAGAACAAATCTTTCTCTCTACTTTCTTGAAGAAATTCAAAGCTGAAAATTGGATTTTCAACTTATCTTGGTTGAATTTGGTGCTGAAATCATAGCAACAAGGTGTTTTTTTGATGATTGTGGGTATGGGAGCTTGAGGACACCTCTCCTTGGTGTTTTTGTCATTAAAGAACCTCATTCTCTTCATCCAAACCACATTTTTTCAGCAGCTCTACAAAGGTAGTTTGTATGTGATGTTTTGGTTTGTTATTTCTTATTGATAGCTAGTTCATACACATATATTTGATCCTATGTTCTTTGGTTTGTTGATATGAAGTTATGTGCCTTAATTTTCAGTTTATAAAACATTATATTATGGTTTATTTCTGCTGTGTTTTTCTTGTTTAAATGGTTAAACAACTATGTTTATGGTCCAACAAACCCAACATTGGCATCTAGAGCCGGATATGTGGATGACTAGTTTCTATTGTCCTTGTAAAATTAGTTTTGTGGGGTTTTAACAACCTAATAGGGTTTTTTTTGTGGAGATATTATGAATCCCCAACCTTTCAAGGTTACATCTTACATGCTTGTGATTAAACCTTAAAAGAAAGATATCAAATGCTTGATTGTGTTTGTTTGGACAAAAACACCCTAAATTCTTGGTTTATGTTGGCTGAAAATTTAGGATTAAATGGGGATTTATTTTGGTTCTTGTATGTTATATATGATGTTTCATATTGATGCATAACCTAGCCTTGACCTTGTGTTGATTTGGTTTTGGATGGATGATTTATTTTGGTTAATTTCATTCATTATGGGTTGTAATATTTCTTCTTTTATGCGTGTATATTGATGTAATTTATTTATTCATTCAATGGTGATGTAATATATAGATTAGGTGTATTTAGTTTATTAGAAAATTTCAAATTCGGATATAAATATTGTAAAAGAAGATGCACAAGTTGGAAGCACAAAAGGAAGGAACAAAGAGAAGAACTTGAAGCATTTGGATGCAATTTCAAGTGGGAGTCTTTGGAGATCCTATCTTTTTGTTGTTATTAACCCTTAGAAAAGACCTTATGACCACACTTGTGATGGCAAACAAGTTTGGTCACCTAAGTGGCTATGGTTAGGCAAATGTGGTTGTTTTGTATATGCTTGTTTAATTATCCATTTGATGTTGATGTTTGATATGTGGATATGCTTAAAAACATTAATAAATAATCATAACAAGCTGAATTTTCATGGTTCTTAATCATTAATATGTTAATAAAAGATATTAAAATGAATGATGACTTCAAAATAAAAGAGGTTTTATTAAAAAGATCCGTAGGGTACCATGTATTTGAAAGCATGCGAATACAAGGTACGTAGAGTTTTCATAACTATAATTAATGAAAACTAAAATCCCTTTGGAAACAGGTTAAACACCAACCTTTTACACCACACTCGAATCACTTGTAAACTATTTATGGGATAAAGGTCACCTAACCACTTCTAGGGAACTTGTGTGTTTGAGGTGGGCGTAACATATTTGTTGGATAAAGGTCACCTAACCACTTGTATGTGTAAACTCACACACGTGTGTAAGTAGGACGACTTGAATTGGATACCATGTGCATAGGGTCACCGAAGCGTGGCGTACAACGGTGTTGATGGGATTTTACATGCCGACTAAACATAAGATTTTTAACCGATCCCATAAAGCTAGAAGTTGCAGTAGGTTGCAAATGTCAAATACGTTGGATTCTAGATTTTAATTATTATTTGTCTATGAGACATGTAAAGGGTATTAATGATTAAAATGAAATTATTTCAGAAATACTAATATGAACTTTGTAAATTTTGTAAAAATGGCTGCTAACAATAATGCTACCACCCTGACCGTCCATAAACTATCACTGAGAACCATCTTAAAGAGGGATCATCTTAACCATAATAACTTTATGGTCTCGTTTCAAAACTTGAGAATTGTTCTCAAGCAAGAGAAAAAGGCCTATGTCCTTGACGATCCCATTGCTGACTAACCCGACCCCGAGGATGTTGAGGCCTATAACGATTGGCTTCAATACACTGAGGATTCCATGCAGGTTTCCTGCCTCATGTTGGGAACTGTGATTCCTGAAATCCAAAAGGTCTTGGAGTATCATATGACATCTGACATGATTACCTAATAAAGGAAATGTTCCTTCAAGAAGCTAGGGTAGAGCGCTTCGAAACGGTTCGAGCACTTCATGCGTGTCGCATGGAAGAAACCCAATTGGTATCGTCTTATGTTCTTAAGATGAAAAGCCACATTGATCACCTCGAGAGGTTTAATTGTCCCATCTCAAAGGAGCTGGCCACGGATTTTATCCTTAATGGCCTAACCAAAAGGTTTGAGACGTTCATAATGAATTACAATATGAACGGGTGGGACAAGAGCATTGGTGAGCTTCAGGCAATACTTAAAACGACTGAGGCAAGGATGAGTAGAAAGGTTCTACCTCTTCTCTCGATCAATGAGGGAGGCAATAAGAAAAGGGTAGTAAACTGTTGTTTGGCGGTGTTTACTGCTTGCATCAATCTTCTATGAATCTTGTGCAAGTGGAAGATTGTTGGATTCTTTATGCCCAAGACACGGAATATTGATGTGGTTAGTACGTTGTGATCCAAGTCGGGTCATACCCAATAAGAAGCTTAGCAAACACCAATTAATATTTAATTGATGATATGATCATGCAATTAAATAATTACACCAATTTAGAAAATAGGTTTTCTAATAAGTTGCATTTGAGATGGAACACTTAAAATGATATTTTGTTCATGGGTATTATTTGTAATGTATTTAAGTTGGTTAAATGACATCAAGTAATAAAATGTGTATGAGTTATATAATTAAAGGGTTAGTTATATAACTTATCTAAATAACTAGTTAAAACAAATGGTAAATATTTTGGGGGAAAACCCATTGTGAAACAAGTTTCGGCCGCCCCTTTAAGGGGGTTTGTGCCTTTTGTTTCTTGGAAATTGTTTTAACATTAACTAGTTGCACACTCCACCTCCTCTCTATCTCACATGCAAAGGACCAAGAGCACATCTTTCTCTCTACTTTCTTGAAGAAGTTCAAAGCTGAAAATTGGATTTTCAGCTCATCTTGGTTCAAATTTGGTGCTGAAATCCTAGCAACAAGGTGTTTGTTTGATGCTTGTGGGTATGGGAGCTTGAGGACACCTCTCCTTGGTGTTTTGATCATTAAAGAACCTCATTCTCTTCATCCAAACCATGTTTTTTCAGCAGCTCTAAAAGGTAGTTTTATGTGATATTTTGGTTGTTATTTCTTATGATAGCTAGTTCATACACATATATTTGATCCTATGTTCTTGGGTTTGTTGATACAATTTATGTGCCTTAATTTTCATTTTACAAAACATTATATTAAGGTTTGTTTCCGCTGTGCTTTTCTTGTTTAAATGGTTAACAACTATGTTTATAGTCCAACAAACCCAACATTGGCATCTCGAGCCGGATATGTGGATGACTAGTATCTATTTTCCTTGTAAAATTGGTTTTATGGGGTTTTAACAACCTAATAGGGTCTGTTCTTGGGCCTGTTTTAACAACCTTCGTACATGCAAGACACTTAGCTACGTAAGTTGCTATGTCTCTCTTCATTCCAGGCCACCAGTATTGCCCACACACAGAACTAGGATGAATAGAGTAATGGATTTGATGAGCTTCATTCATGATACAGGTACATAGATTATCACGATTTGGAACCCAAATTTGATTAAAGAAGTACAACAATCCATTGGGTTTCGTTTCCTGTTGAGCTCGAAGATTGTACTCTAATTCTTCAGCCAATTTTCCTTCCTCTTGTACTGCTTGTTAAGCCTCCAAGATTCAAGTCTCGATATCATTCTCAATCCTAAAATTTTGCAGCATCACCGTAGTCTCGTTAACATCCAGATGGATCTCAGTATCAAAATCCCCTAAGGTATCAAACCATTGTCATCGATCGCAAATTACTTGAAACGAGACCATCTTGTTATGAATCTTTTGACTTAGTGCATCGGCTACAACATTTGCCTTTCCAGAGTGGTAATGAATGTCACAGTTATAATCACTAATCAACTCGACCTAACGACGTTTTCTCATGTTGAGATCCTTTTGATTGAAAACGTGTTGAAGACTTATGTGATTGGTGTAGACGATACATTACGTACCATAAAGGTAATGCCTCCAAATCTTTAAGGCAAAAACCACAACATCAGGTTCAAGATCATGTGTTGTGTAATTTACCTCATGGACCTTCAATTGTCTTGATGCATATGCTATGACATTTCCTTGTTGCATGAGAACACAACCAAGGCCTTGTCTAGATGCATCACAGTATACGGTGAAATCGTCTTTTCCATCAGGAACGGTCAAGATAGGAGCGTTACATAGTTTGTGCCTTAATACTTCAAAGGTTTCTTCTTGTTCAGACCCCCACTTGAATGGTTTATTCTTTTCCGTTAAGGAAGTAAGAGGCTTCGCAATTCTAGAGAAATTGGCAATGAAACGTCGATAATAACTAGCAAGACCTAGGAAAGAACAAACTTCGGTTGGGTTGTACGAACACACCAATTTTTCACAGCTTTCACCTTTGCAGGGTCAACATGAATTCCTTGGATATTCACCTTGTGTCCTAGAAATTGGACCTCCTCAAGCCAAAATTCACACTTTGAAACTTGCATACAATTGTTCTTTCTTCAACAGCACAAGCACTTATGGCAAGTGAAGTTCGTGATTGGTTTTGAACTTTTAACAGATAAGTATGTCATTTATAAAGACAATCACAAACTTGTGTAGGTATGGCTTGCATACTCAAGTCAGGAGATCCATAAAGACAGCAGGAGCATTTGTTAAACCAAAGGACATAACCATGAACTCATAGTATCCATATCAAGTACAGAACACAGTTTATGGGATATCATCATCATGAACTCGTAATTGATAATAGCCGGATCGTAAGTCAATCTTTGAGAAAATAGCGACTCCTTGATGTCTTTCAAACAGATCATCGATGCGAGGAAGAGGGTAGCGATTCTTGATGGTAAGTTTGTTAAGCTCATGATAATCAATGCACATACGAAACGATCCATGTTTCTTTTTCACAAGCATAACAGGTGCACCACAAGGCAAAGAGCTAGGACAGATTAAGCCCTTGTCGCAAAGTTCTTGAAGTTGACTAGCTAGCTCTTAAATTTCGAATGGTGCAAGTCGATGTGGTGACTTAGTCAGGGGATTCGCTCCCGAAATCAAATCGATCTTAAACTCGACTTCATGCATCGGAGGTAAACTACTAAGGTCATCAAGAAAAACTTTAGAGAAGTCTCGTACAATCGGGACATCCTTATGGTCTTTCCCTTTGACGTTTGTCTTGACCACATAGGCCAAACAAGCCATGTAATTCTTGCTTAGACATTTTCGGGCTTGAGTACATGACATAAGTTTGAGTCCTTTGGAGGATTTTTCACCAAACACTTTCAATGTGTCCCTGAAGGTAAAGGATTCAAATGCACTTCTCAAAACGAATAATTTCCGCATGATGTTTGGGTAGCCAATCCATGTCAATGATAACATCAAAGCTTCCAAGTTTCATAGGAATAAGGTCGATAAGGAAATCATATTCATTTAGGGTCAAAATGCAATCACGAATAACGACATCAATGGTGATAGGTTCTCTATTGACGACTTCAACAGTAAGAGGTCTTTCTGATTTCGTATGCGTCTTAGCAAGTATAGGCTTAATGAATTCTAACGAGACAAAACGCTTATCGGCTCCCGATCAAATAGAACTTAAGCATAGGAATTATTAATAAGAAACATACCTGTTAGTTTTATAGATGTTTAACAATACACGTAAAACAACAAAAGAACTTTAATCATAAAGTTGGGGTTGGGTTCGACATCCTGTTCCCCATATCTTTGTTTGCTTGTGCTTGGTTTTCATTGATGTTGAAAGCATGTCCTCGGGCTTGTGAAACATTACCCGCAAGACGAGGTCATTGTGGGCGAAAATTACCAGGTTCCCCATAGTTGTAGCAAGCACGATTAGCAACTAACGCGACATTGTTTGGTGAACGGTGAGAAGTAGCTACCAAGTGTCCATACTTACTGCATAGTGTACATATGTGACATGGGGTATTACTCGCATGGTGATACCTACAGACATTGCATAATGGTAGAGGACCAGCAGTAGGTGCTTGTGCAACAGGAACGGGTTGTCTTTAAGGTACCTTGGGTGTAGCCACAGTAAAGTTTCGGGCCAGTGTGAACTTGCATTTCTTGTTGTTGTAAAACGTTTCATTCTTGTCCTCCGTAGTTACTCCAAGAACCGCCTTTTCAGTCCTTTTAGCACCTTTGAAAGACAAGGTGCCCGCTCGAATGTGGTTTTTAGTTAGTTGAGTGGTGATGGTAATGGCATCCTCGAATGTGTGGGGTCTACTACCCACCACAACATCTTGAATTTGGGGTGGCACCCCCTTGACGAACTTCTCAATATTTAGGGGAACGGTGTCGACCATGTGAGGCAACAAAATACTCAATTCATCATGCCTAGTTGAGTAGGCCAAATAATCTCCACCATCTTGTTTGAGTTTCAAAAATTCCTCCTCTAACTTTTGTAGTTCACTTCTTGGGCAAAACTTTTGAATTGTTATGTTTTTTAATTCATCCCAAGTTAGTGCTAGCAGGACATTAGCACCACGGTTTCTCTTCTCATTATTCCACCATGTAAGTGCTCTTTGTTGAAGAACACTTGTGGCATAACGGACTTTGAGTGCCTTGGGACACTCACTATTGATGAAGGTGTTCTCCATGCTTTCGAACCACTCTAAAAGTCTAGTGCTCATTCCTTTCCACTAAAACTAGTGGGTTTGCATGAGTTGAAGTGCTTAAACGTGCAGGTTTGATTGTTTCGTCCTTGATTCATACTATTCTCTCCTTGCCCATTATAATTGATGTTGTTGTTAGAGTTGGTCATCAAGGTACTATTCAGTTCGACAACCATAGTTGGAATGATGACAACCATTATTCGAGCCATCATGGCGGCCAATTTGCGGTCTAAGGTACTATGCTTTCCATGATAAGGACATGTTGGATATAAAGTAAATTCGTCACACGAAGTTTTGAGGTAAAATATAGTAAATCAAGCAAAGATTATTCAACACTAATTAAACACACACAAAATGATTCCATTTGGTAACACATTACCATTTGGGAACGTTGACACGTCAAGGTGACTTTACTCTGTATATTAACCACCATGAATCCGGACTTTCAGAACTTGAGGGCATAGGATTCAAGGTAAGCATAACTAGTCCCACGGTTGATAGGGATTTATGCAAAATGCTTACCTTAGCCGAGAGCTTTTTGCTAGGGAATATAGAATATAGGTGTCTATGTGTCACATAATATTCCTTTAGACTCATGAAATTAAAACCTTGATGACATTTTCATAGATTATGCATAAAGTCTAAAGATTTGAACTTTTCGATATAAGGCGTACGATCCCACGTGTCGTCGAAAATAAGTTTAAGAGATTTCATCGTCAAGAGAGTAAAGGATTAAGAATAAGTTTTAGGGGAGACGAAGCAACCAAGTTTCTCAATTATAAGGCAATCCTAACTAAAGGCATCAAGTTGCACATAAAAAGGCCCTCCTAAATAGGTACCATTATGTAGGATGCAACAAATAGATTACATGATCATAAATATTTCCCTTATGAGGTTCATGCATCAACTATATTCTAGATCACCATTTATAATAATCTAAATCCATATAGTTAAAAGCTCAGATACCAATCTATCACACCCCAACCTTAAAGGCAGAAATGTTGACATGTGAGGGTTAGGATAATTCACAGCCACATAACACTACCATTAAATGTAAATATGATTACCATAAGTTAAATAAGCAATACAACCAAAAGTCTCAACATAATAAAATAACAGAAGTTTAATTTTCCAAGATTTCAAGACAAGACATTTATTTTCTAGGTCCAAGTCGTAGATGTAAGCATGCTTCAAAACTTAGTCATCAACCTTGCACATTTCTTGAATGATGTTAAAAATAAGGTCAAATTTGAAAGTGGGTGAGTTTCCATGGGTTAAGCATACATATATATTAAAAAGTTTACAAGTAGCAATTTATGTCAATGGTTACGAATAAAGCAAGTTTATAGATAACAAATAGCTACAATCAAACCTTGACAAATATATCAATTACAAGTTATAACGATTAGCTAAGTGTACTTTGTTCCCATGATGAACAAGCATACGACATTAGGACCAAGCAATAACCTTGGCATTAGCACCAAATAGACTTGTCAGGCCCATAGATTTATGATGTCACCAGGCTAGCAATAGTTAATGATTGTTAACATATAATTTCTATCATATAAGTCTCATAATATTAGAAATAACCATGACAAAAGTAAAGGTGAATTGCTAGTGCATTTACAAGTATCAAGACGTTTACAAGTGTAAGCTTGTACCTTAACATGTTTCACCCCAGAAGGTGTGAAATGAGGTAAAAGAGGGGCATGAAAACTCAATTGATATATATAAGATGATAAAAAGAAATTAAAAGGTGCTCCAACGATTCCCTTTACAAGTTACCTAACGCATATATTTCAAGGTTAAGCTTAGAGGTAATATTAACGACTAAATGTGAACTAGGGATTCAGTAGCAATTTGAGATTTTTATAAATAAATAAGGTTAGCTAATGAAATCAAATATATTTTAATCCAATAAAAAGAAATATACCATTTAGGAAATTTAATATGGAAAAAAGAAATTAAATCGTTTATAATAATTTGAAAAGTTTAAATATAAGATGTAAATAGATTTTTATAATCATTAAAATAAACATGATTAAACAATAATTAACGTATTGGTCAATAATAATTTATTAATTTAAATTATTATTTAAAATCCTTTTTATAAGAAATAATCCAAGAATAACCTTTGTTAAATTGTTTTATTAAAATAATATTTATATTATTAATACAAATTTACAGAAAATAATTGGTGTCCTTCAAAATATTTAGAGTTTATAAAAATAACTTTTATAATTAATAAAAAATTTCCATAATTTATTTAAAGGCTAAAAAAGCCTTAAAAAGATATTTGAGGGTGCCCGAGTTCGAACCAGGGATCTCAAGGTGGG
Source organism: Flaveria trinervia (assembly GCA_025506515.1). NCBI lineage: Eukaryota > Viridiplantae > Streptophyta > Magnoliopsida > Asterales > Asteraceae > Flaveria > Flaveria trinervia. Next base: position 50,275,269 of record CM046455.1, read on the forward strand.
GTAACATGCTCTTAACACGTAGGCTGAGGCGCATATGCCTGTTATGAGTCGGTTCCTAAATCTTATAAGCATTAGTTACATGAAATCCCTAAATCCTTATGAACCCTAGATTCAAATCGAGCAATTTGAACAATAATTCCTTTAAGATAATGAAATCAATGTTGGGGCTTTTTATCCCCAAGTGATTTCGAGTCTACAAGCATATCTAATTACCTCGATTGAAGTTTAAATCGATGAGAACGAGATGAAGAACAAGTCGCGATTGTGGTGACACCGGTTCGAGAAGATAGTGTTGATTAAAATCGAATTCGTGGTGACAAAAAGCTTCCAATGGTGTTGTTAAGCAAAAACCCTTAATCAATTTCGGTTAAGATCGATCGAAAGTTGAAGAACACTATGTAGCAGGTCGTGATTAGGATGATGATTCCATTGAGATAATCTTGGGTGTTTCAGATAGAATTACGTTTGATAATGGTTTAGGGTTGATTAAACGATCGATTATGTTCCATTTAATTTGATTATTATTGATTTTTAATGATCAAACGGTTCTATGGTTAAAGGCTTCGGTTATTCAAACCGATTGGATTCGTAACCGGCGTTTAAACGCAATTAAGGTGTGTGTTTAAGTTCGAAACATCTTCACGAATCGATTCGGAACGGTTTGGTGTCAAAATTCAAAGGGTTTTGGTGGTTTTGGGGTCTCGCTAGAGTTGGCCAGAGTCCCTTGCCAGAATTACATGGTTGGGGGGGATTTGGTTTGGTGTAACACTCGGTTATTTTTTTTGTAGCCAAAGAAAGAAGAATAAAGTTAAGAAAAAAGAAAGAAAAGCTATTTAACCCAAGTTGAAAGGTTAAAAGTGTCAAAAGGAGAAAATGTTTGAAAAAGTGGGTGTAAAAGGTGATGGCCGCCCATATTGTCTGCCTACAGCCTTTCATTCGGGTGTAAAAGAGCAGAAACTGTCGGATTTTAAAAAACAAGAGCTGAAAAGATCGAATTCAAGGTAAGAATTCGTGTGTTTAAAATGTTCTTAACTCGTTACATCATTGGTCGTGTGCTTATGTATGTTGTGTGTGCTCGATTGTGTGTGTTTGGTGGGTTTTAGGTGTTTGAGCTCAATTTGCAAACTGTGAAGTCGGTTTCTTGGATCGATAAACATCCGAGCATGTTCTTGACGAAAGGATAAACAACATCAAACCAAAATTCAAACAATAATACGAACTATAATTGAATGGTTTTATTGATAAAACCTAACAATTACAGGCTCGTTACAACATAAGAATCAAGACTCTTGGCAAGGGGAAGATCGTGCATGATCTCCCCTCTCATCTGGCAGCCCTAGGCTCCCGGCACACTGTTTCTAAAACCCTTAGAAATCCTTTTTCTCTCTTCACATTGAAACTGGTATATATAGGCCCCGGCCCATATTAGATGCGAATGGGCCCATTCGTGCAATTGGACCATGCGTATGGTTCAATCGTACGACTGGACCATACGTATGGTTCAATCGTACGACTGGACCATACTTATGGTTCAGTCTTACGAATGTCCCAACTGCATCTCTCAGTCGCACGACTGGTCCATTAGAATGGCTCAGTCGTACGACCGAGTCTCATTCGCATATGCTCCTGCGAATGACCCAGTTTCATGTGTTTACAACATATCAGGTGTATAACATTAAGCCTAGACTATTCGACAAGCGACGGACACATTATATATGACTATATATGCTCCAAAAAAATTCCCCCTTGGACGTTGCTTGCGAATAATAGATAACACCTCTTACAATCTTCATTCAATCTTTGCTCTGGTTGCCAATAGAATTAAAGGAAAACCGTATTAGCCAACGTTGCCGATCCGTCAGGTTACACAAATCCGTGAAAATGAATTTAGGCACAACAGCTTTTGTTTACTTTGCAGAACACCATCATCACAACAAGATTCCCCATATGACTGATTTTTCCAGATAATGACACGAACAGTTTTCCATTGCTTCAATTTCACACAGGCTAACCTGATTAACATCACCACCTGCAAAAATTCCCCCTCACATTCAACATATCCCAATATATAGACATTTTGATCTCCTTGTGTCTTCACACGGTGTATTAGGCAAAAGGTTGAAGGTTCCAATCCACAGCTGACAATCTCAACCAAATCAGCATGCACGAAGATTCATCATCGGAAACCGTTCACATCATCACTTTGTGATTGCATCTTCAATTTCTCTATACATGGATTCCCCCTAAGAATGAGAATCCTCTTTGTGCGGATAAATATAACTTGATTGGCCCATAAGTAGTCAGATGCTCCTCACTACCCTGCAAAATCAGCACCAACTGCTGACATCTTCTCTTCTCTCTCTAGTGTTCCAAATACATTCACCTATTCTAGAAGTCCGGCGAATAATGGGGTACATATCAAACTTATTTGACAATAGAACCTCAGGGTGAATATGCTTTGCTCATCTTCAAATCGGTGCAAGAAGCTGTTCTAGACTCTTCTTTTTATTTTTGGTCCGGAACAAATGCAGATGAGTCAATGCGGATGGCTCATTCGTGCGATTGAACATACGACTGGTTTAGTCGCACGACTGAACATACGACTGGTCCATTCGCATGGCCCAGTCATACGGATGGTCTATTCGCATGGCCTAGTTGCATGAACGGGTCTGCATGCAGATTTTCAGATCTGCAGCCGCCAGGGCTGCACAAAACCCTAATGTGACGAATTCAACATGAACCGAAACAAAGTAGACATCATCAGATTCGAAAGGGTGATAGGATCGTGGTTTCGAATTCGATTTTAACATAGAAGCAACACACGTAACAAGATCTGAGCAAGACACGAAGAACACTAAGTGGGTTTAACGTCAAGATCTGAAATTTGACCCAGAAATCAAGAGCTCGGGTTGCTAGAATGAATGTTAGATCATTCCAGTAGTAACCTGGCTTTAATACCAATTGTGAAGTCAGTTTCATGGATCAATAAACATCCGAGCATGTTCTTGACGGAAGGATAAACAACATCAAACCAAAAGTCAAACAATAATACGAACTATAATTGAATGGTTTCATTGATAAAACCTAACAATTACAAGCTCGTTACAACATAAGAATCAAGACTCTTGGCAAGGGGAAGATCGAGCATGATCTCCCCTCTCATCCGGCAGCCCTAGGCTCCCGGGCACACTGTTTCTAAAACCCTTAGAAATCCTTTTTCTCTCTACACATTGAAACTGGTATATATAGGCCTCGACCCATATTAGATGCGACTGGGCCCATTCGTGCGATTGGACCATTCGTATGGTTCAATCGTACGACTGGACCATACTTATGGTTCAGTCTTACGAATGTCCCAATCACATCTCTCAGTCGCATGACTGGTCCATTAGCATGGCTCAGTCATACGACTGAGTCTCATTCGCATATGCTCCTGCGAATGACCCAGTTTCATGTGTTTACAACATATCAAGTGTATAACATTAAGCCTAGACTATTCGACAAGCGATGGACACACTATATATGACTATATATGCTCCAACAAATTCCCCCTTGGACGTTGCTTGCGAATAGTAGATAACACCTCTTACAATCTTGAGTCAATCTTTGCTCCGGTTGCCAATAGAATTAAAGGAAAACTGTATTAGCCAACGTTGCCGATCCGTCAGGTTACACACATCCGTGAAAATGAATTTAGGCACAACAGCTTTCGTTTACTTTGCAGAACACCATCATCACAGCAAGATTCCCCATATGACTGATTTTTCCATATAATGACACGAACATTTTCCATTGCTTCAATCTTCACACAGGCTAACCTGATTAACATCACCACCTGCAGAAATTCCCCCTCACATTCAGCATATCCCAATATATAGACATTTTGATCTCCTTGCGTCTTCACACGGTGTATTGGGCAAAAGGTTGAAGGTTCCAATCCACAGCCGGCAATCTCAACCAAATCAGCATGCACGAAGATTCATCATCGGAAACCGGTTCACATCATCACTTTCTGATTGCATCTTCAATTTCTCTATACATGGATTCCCCCTAAGAATGAGAATCCTCTTTGTGCGGATTAATATAACTTGATTGGCCCATAAGTAGTCAGATGCTCCTGACTACCCCACAAAATCAGCACCAACTGCTGATATCTTCTCTTCTCTCTCTAGTGTTCCAAATACATTCACCTATTCTGGAAGTCCGACGAATAATAGGGTACACATCAAACCTATTTGACAAAAGAACATCAGGGTGAATATGCTTTGCTCATCTTCAAATCTGTGCAAGAAGCTGTTCCAGACTCTTCTTTTTTTTGGTCTGGAACAAATGCGGATGAGTCAATGCGGATGGCTCATTCGTGCGATTGAACATATGACTGGTTCAGTTGCACGATTGAACATACATCGCATGGTCTAGTCGTACGGATGGTCCATTCGCATGGCCCAGTCGCATGAACGGGTCTGCACGCAGATTTTCAGATCTGCAGCCGCCAGGGCTGCCCAAAACCCTAATCTGATGAATTCAACATGAATTGAAACAAAGTAGACATCATCATATTCAAAAGGGTAATAGGAACGTGGTTTCGAATTCGATTTTAACATAGAAGCAACACACGTAATAAGATCTGAGCAAGACCCGAAAAACACTAAGTGTGTTTAACGTCAAGATCTGAACTTTGATCCAGAAATCAAGAGCTCAGGTTGCTAGAATGATTGTTAGATCATTCCAGCAGTAACCTGGCTCTGATACCAATTGTGAAGTCGGTTTCTTGGATCGATAAACATCCGAGCATGTTCTTGATGGAAGGATAAACAACATCAAACCAAAAGTCAAACAATAATACGAACTATAATTAAATGGTTTCATTGATAAAACTTAACGATTACAAGCTCGTTACAACATAAGAATCAAGACTCTTGGCAAGAGGAAGATCGAGCATGATCTCCCCTCTCATCCGGCAGCCCTAGGCTCCCGGGCACACTGTTTCTAAAACCCTTAGAAATCCTTTTTTTCTCTACACATTGAAACTGCTATATATAGGCCTTGGCCCATATTAGATGCGACTGGGCCCATTCGTGCGATTGGACCATGCGTATGGTTCAATCGTACGACTCGACCATGCGTATGGTTCAATCGTATGATTGGACCATACTTATGGTTCAGTCTTACGAATGTCCCAATCGCATCTCTCAGTCGCAAGACTGGTCCATTAGCATGGCTCAGTCATACGACTAAGTCTCATTCGCATATGCTCCTGCGAATGACCCAGTTTCATGTGTTTACAACATATCAGGTGTATAACATTAAGCCTAGACTATTCGGCAAGCGACAGAAACACTATATATGACTATATATGCTCCAACACAAACGGGTTTGAAGAAGTCTTACACAAAGAGCTGCAAATGTGAGTTCTAGAACCTCTCTTTTTCCTAGTTTTAATTGTTTTGGGGCTGGAAATGCATGTATGAAAGTTTTTATTAAAAATGGTTTTATACCCGTATGTATATTTGTGTGTATGATGTGGGGGGAGTTTGATGTTGGGCTATGTATGGGTTTTATGATGTTATGGTTGTGTTTCTATGGCTTAGAATGTAAGATTTAAGCTTAGAACATCATACGTGATGTTTGGGGACTAAAATCTAATGTTTAGGTGCAATTTAGGCTGCTCTGTAACACCGGGTTATTTTAAAAAGACAAGACTTGAAGAATAAATGAAAGAAAAGAAATAAAGTCCAAGTGGAAGGACTAAAAATGTCCAAAAGGACAAATCTTTGAAAAAGTTTGTGTAAAGGTGGGCATGGCCGCCCACCCTACCTTTACATCACACTTTCTTTCGGTTTTGAGAGAGAGAGAGCAGAACTTCGAGTTTTGAAGAGAAGAAGAAGAAGAAATCAAATTCAAGGTAAGAATTCATGGTTTTTAAGTATTTATGACGGGTTTTATCCCGGTTATATGCTTATGTGCTTATGTGGTTGTGTATGTGCTCGGGGGTGTGTTGGTGATGTTTTTTAGGTGTTTGAACTCAGTTGCAAAGGGTTAGATAGGAAGAAACACCGAAGTTGCATGAGGCTAGTTCTAGACCCCAGTTTTTACTTGTTTTAAACTATCTTTGGGGCTGAAAATGTATTAAAATGATTTTACAAAGTTTATGTATGTTTACCCGTATGTATTATGCATGTTGGATGTTAATTATTAAATGCTTATAGGTTATTCATGTTTAGAATAGCCATATTAAGCTTAGAATAAATGGGTTTGATGATTGGGTTTGAAAACATACTAGAAACATGTTACACAAAAAGGTCATGCACCTAGATATATTAGTCGGATGACTATGTGTAGGGCCATGCACCCCAATAGTGCTCATGCGCCCAAGTGGCCCATGCGCCTAAGTGTTCATACGCCTGAATAGTACCCATGCGCCTAGAATTGGGATGGAATTGACTAAGTGTCCAAACGTCCAGGATTCCCCATGCGCCTAGGCACTCATGCGCGTGCATAGTGCCCATGCGCCTGAAAGTTGCTCATGCGCCTGAAAGTTGCCCATGCGCTTACATAGTGCCCATGCGCCTGAAAGTTGCCCATGCGCCTAAGTGTTCCCCATGGGCCTACATAGTGTCCATGTGCGTGCATAGTGCCCATGCGCCCAAGGACATAGAATATTTTTTTGATTTTTGGGAAAAAGTGTAATGTAGGCTTTGACTTGGGAGATTCCCGGGGGCTATGTAAGTTGACTTTTTGAAGTCATTTATGTTGTGATGATGTGATGTATGATTGTATGATATGTTCCTTATGATGAATGTTTATCTTTCCTATGGCTTTACGTGTTATGTTATGAATGAATAAAGTATTATGTACGTAAAGTGAAAGATAATGAAAGAGGAACAAGAAGTAAGAATGCATGCATTAGTGAATGACGAATGAACCAAGGAAAGACTTGCAAGCACATATTAGAGGTGAGCAACCCAATTGTTGCAACAGACTCGAACAACGTGCTATCGTAAAGTTGCCATGGGGTGAGCAACACTATGGTTGCAACAGAATTGGATAGCGTGCTATCATTAAAAGTGGCAATTGGGGTGAGCGACCCTATAGGTGCAACAGTCTCAGATAGAGAGCTATCATGAAGTTGCCATGAGGTGGGCAACACTATGGTTGCAACAGACTAGGATAGTGTGCTATCATTAAAAGTGCAATTGAGGTGAGCGACCCTATGGGTGCAACAGACTCGGATAGTGAGCTATCATGAAGTTGCCATAGGGTGAGCAACACTATGGTTGCAACAGACTCGGATAGCATGCTATCATTGAAAGTGGCAAATGGGGTGAGCGACCCTATGGGTGCAACAGACTCGGATAGCGTGCAAACAGTTATGGTTGTTAAAGATATGAGCGACCATGTTCTCGCAACAGACTCGAAAGGACGAAGGTATAAAATGGACGAAGTTAACGAATGTAATGGAAGATAATAATGATATTATTTGTATGTACGTATGATGCATGATCACGAACGAATGAAAAATATAGTTTGATTCTGAAATAATGTAAAGAATGGTTTTAACGATTGAAATGTATGTTTTATTATAAAACTAGAACTCACTCAGCAACGCTGACTTTTATACGTTTTTCAGTTGGCAGGTAAACGTTGCTGAGGATGGCACGAGGCGGCTACTCAGCTCTTTTGGATGGCATTTTTTGTTAATGTTTTCGCATTGTAATGCGAACGAATGATATTTTGAAATGAACGCTTGTATTAACTTGCAAAAGCATATGTAATGATATGAATAGTTATTGTTTTATGTTTCCGCTGCAATATTTTGTAAGGCAAATGTAATTATATGTTTTATGTGCGATGAGGATCCAACGGTAAGTGTCCCGGAATGGGGCCTTACATGCTCATGCACCCAAATAGGGCTCATGCGCCTAAGTTTTAGAATTTGCCTAAGTGTTCCCATACGCCCGAAACTTCATGCGCCTAAATAGGGCTCATGCGTCTAAATAGGGCTCATGCGCCTGGGTGGCCATGCGGCTAAGTCAATGCGGATGAAGTGTCTACTGGAGAACTAATTGTTCTTACACATTGACAAATGCGAAAGACCAGAAGAAATGCAGAGGAACAATAAGAAATGCATATGAGCAAAGGAAATGCGGATGAGCAAAGGAAATGCGGATGAGCAAAGGAAATGCGGATGAGCAAAGGAATGCGGATGAGCAAAGGAAATGCGGAAGAGTAAAGAAATGCGGATGAACAAAAAGAAATGTGGATGAACAAAAAGAAATGTGGATGAACAATAAGAAATGCAGATGAATAAAAAGAAATGCACATGAACAATAAGAAATGCGGATGAAAGTTATGCGACAGGAGGAAATGCGGCTGAAGATCATGCGACTGAACCCCATACGCCCGAATGCCATGCAACTGAGGATCATATGCATGGAAGTCATGCGACTGAAGGCTATGCGACTGGGAGTCCATATGCCTAAGTCTTCATTTGCCCATAGTGTTCATACGCCTAAGTGTTCTTATGCACTTGGAAGGCCATGCGATTGAATAGTGCTCATACGCCCAAATTGGGCTCATGTGCCGGAAAGAACTTGGTTTACTTTCTGATTTTCAGGGAAATATGTAGATGTAGGCTTTGACTTGGGAGGATCCCGGTGGTCCATGTAAATTGACTTTTGAGGTCATAGATGATGTGATGGGCATGATGATGATGTATGTTTGATGTTTATGCATGATGGTATGTTTGATGTATGTTATGTATGTATGATGATGCCGTGTGTGGTGATGTTTTATGTTCATGTTGATGTTCCTTATTATGCATGAGTATTTTCCTGTGGCTTTACGTTGAATGTTAATGAATGAAAAGAAAGTATTATGTAACGTAAAGTGGAAGATAATGAAAAGAGGAACATAATGAAAGAATGCATGCATTAATGAAAGAGAATGTAAAGAAAGTCTTGCAAGCCTGGTATGTTGATTCACGCCCAATGAAGGGTGTTAGTTCAACGGTGTGTGGGCTAGCTACCCTAGAAGGATGCACACCAGGGTCCTTCTTTGTGATTGATCATTTGTATAAAACCTTTGTCGCTTACCCTAATACTATGGTCAGGCCACCTGACGCAATGTATGGGGGTTTATGATAGACCTCGGCCCAACACCCGCTTTATGCATGATGGTGGGGTAAAGTTCATGGTTTTGGTATGGAATGTAAAGAACTAACGATGAACATGCATAATGAACGGTAAGGAAGATAACGAATGATAACATTGACGTATGAAGATGAATGAATGAAAGTTAATGAACGGTAATGAAGATAATAATGACTACCTTGATGTACGTATGATGTGTGATCACGTGCGATAGGAACGGAAATGTTTTAACAAATGGAAGGTAATGCAATATTTTATAAAACTAGAACTCACTCAGCAACGGGAACTTTTTTTTATGCATTTTCCAGTTGGCAGGTGAACATTGCTGAGGATGGCACGGGGCAGCTACTTGGCATTTTTGGATGGCATCTATTTGATAGAAATATGGTGTTTTTGTGATGTAATGCAAATAATGATGCTTTGTAACTGGTCAACGATGTATTATTTGCAAAAGTGATTATAATGAAATGGATGCTTTAATGCTTCCGCTGCAATGGTTTCTTTAAGTTAATGAAAATATATGTTTTATATGCGACGATTGACCAGCTGTGAGCGTCCCGGGAACGCGGCCTTACATTTGGGTTTTTAAAAGTACACATTTAGTCCATATAGTTTCAAATTTTATTATTTTATGTAAACACTTTTATTTAATGTTTTTAAATTTACAAAAATACCACATAGACTTAATTAACCTTTAAGTTTTAAATATTTTTATAACTTATTAATTGTTTGAATTTTATAAACTTTTAATTTTTATTATTATTATATTTTTTATTTTGATTATTATTATTACTTTTATTATCATAACTTAATGTTAAGTTTTATAATAATATACAAATGTTGTAATTACAACTACTATTATTATTATTTAATTAATTTATTTATTAATTTCTAAATTAACTAAGAAACAAGAATAAACAAGCCCTCAAAGTTTCATAAATGACATAAATGGTCCTTACAAATACATAGAAAAGTTAACTTTTATTTAACGAAAGTACGAAAGGTTACAACTACCATCACCACTACTCCGACCATAGCCATTATCACCCCCAACCACTAGAACCACAACCGTTGCTACCTCCATGGTTGTTGCCCTACACCGACCCCTTATCAAGACCCGTTACATCGGTAGCTTTAGTGTGTCCATGAGATCCTTCTTTAATAACATACTCCACACTCTCACTATCCCCAAGGCTCCGAAAGTCCTTACTTTTGATCGACGACCAATGAACAAACAGATCTTCACCACCGTCTTTAGGAGTGATGAATCTGCAGCTTGGTGTCATTGAACCACTTCACGGTGCCTAATCTCCTACCATCGTCTTCAGCCATTATTGCTATGATTGAAAACTGAAAACCTTTGAAATCGAAAAACTTGTTGAACTGCCTTCGGAGGCTCGTCGGAAAGGTGTCTGGTTGCTGGAACCCTAGAAGGGTTCATTTTCTGGTATCTCACTCTTGTCTCTCTCTATGTGTGTGTGTTGAGTGGTGTAAGTATTATATGTTAGGGTTTGAGATTTGTTAATGGGCTATCTCTCGTTGGGCTAAGTTTTTCATAATTTGTATGGGCTAACAATTTGTATGGGCTTGTTAAAATTATTGTTTTTAAAAAATTGAGCCTCAAGTTGTGTGGGTTAAAATTTCAAAAGTTTAGTTAAAAATTTAGTACTTTAAGTTTTGAAGTGGGCCTCAAATGCTATAAGGTGTGTTTATGTTTTGTTGGGTTGTTACAACAACAATAAAATAATAATATAATATTTCTGTTGTTTTGGGTGATAAAGTGAATTTAATATCTTGTTTGAAAATGTCTTTTCTGACGATCTCGAATCTGACAATGCCATAATGGCACAAAGTCGGTTTGACGGTTTTGAAGGATAATCTAATGGCATAAGAAAAATTGTCAGATTTGATTGATTGCTTCGTAAAGGTGGCAAATAATCTAAAGAAGCATGTTCCAATTCTTAGTAATCATGAACTAATTCAAAAACTTCTTTTCTCGAATTTGTCCGAGTGGAGTCATCAAGTTAAAATATTGAAGCAAGAAAGAGGGTATGTTGACATAAAAATTGTGTATATGTTCAACAAGCTAAAATCTCTCGAGCTGGATATCAAAGAAAAGAATTTCAGCAAGTCTTGTTCCGATATCAAACCAACACGCTTAATAATGATGTTATTTCTTCTGTGACAAGCATACGTGATTACAAAATTGAGTTGATTGAAAAGATGAAATTATTGAGAATTGATTTGGATTCAAATGTAAAAATCAAAGAAAGTTATGAAGCTCTGAGAGCTGATAATGAGAATCATTAAAATTTTTGAGAAATAAGGATAATGAATCTAAGAAAGCTGATAATGGAAAGAAAGAATCGATGGATAAAGAGATGCTAAAAGTCAAGGCAACAACGAATCACAAGGATTTACAACTATGAAAGGAGCTTAGATGTAGAAAGAATTATCATGGATCATGCTTATTAGTCTATTGAGGATATGTGTTCATCTTCTTGCAAAATCTGGTTATTTGAGATTTATAAGGCTAACCGATTGTTAATGGAAAATAAAAGAAATTAAAAATAATTAATCAAGAATTAAATAAAAATAAAATTGTTTTTTCAAAGTATAACATCTTGTATTTTTTGATTAATTTAAAAGTTAGCATCGTTATTCTTGTAAGAATTATCCTTGCCATATATGAAACTTATTGGTTGCTTATCTTTTTTTATTAGTTAGAAAGTTAATAGTTTCATTAAATTAAGCATAGTATAATAATAATATAATAATATAATATAATAATAATAATAATAATAATAATAATAATAATAATAATAATAATAAAACAATAATAATAATAGTAATATTAATAATAATAATAATAATAGTAATAATAATAATTTATAAAAGTTATTAAACATAAAATAAAGAAAAATGTTTAAAACTTAAACTTAATTAAGTTGAGTGGTTGTTTTGTCATTTTATAAACATAAAAGAAAGTTATTTACATAAAATAATAACAACTCAAACTTCAAGGGCCAAAGTGTAAAATTTTAATTTACAAACCCAATTCCCCTTGCCTACTTCTCAACCCGTTTTTCAGGCCATCTCGCCAGCCTCCTTCGGCCAAGCCCGGCGAGGGCTAAACGCCTAATAAACAGTCAGTTTAACTGAACTAAACCAAAGAAAATTGAACACGGACACGAATTGAACACATAAACACAGTTAATGGAAATGATAGTTTCATTAAGAAACCACATGAAACCGAAACCTACCAAGCAATTGTACATGAAATCCGTTAAATTGTGTCGTTTGATCGATGAGAAACGTACGCTTCATCACGAAACTAAATGTGCTGTTTAATTTGAGATTAATAACCACTTAATCAACTAATCATAAGCAAAACCAATGAATCAAAGGCAAGACTTGTTCGAGATCAACTCTTCTAAATTAAAACTACATAATGGAGGCGAATTATCATATTCAGCCCCCTTAAACTCCATATACACTCTATTGCGTGAAAGATCCAACGAAAACACAAAAACAAATCCCCCGTTTATCACGAAAGAACCGAAGATAAACCGAAGCAAATCGTGTCAATTTGAACATAATCAAGTAAGTTGAACGTACCCACACACTCGGTTTTACTTGGGGATCAAAAGCCCCATGGTAACAACATCGAATGTTCAATTTTAGGATTTGTCGAATTAGGGTCATTGGATATGGGGGTTTTTGCTTGAGTTATATTTATAAGAAATTAAAATGGAGATTATCCGTAGCTAAGGCCTTTGGTTTACTAGTAATGTGCGTGCAGTGTGGACTTGAGGTCCCGGGTTGGAACCCAGGGGCCCTCAATCCATTCTTTTGTTTTTATTCAAGTTTCTAAAACATATAAAGGGATTCTGAAAATTTTTAAAAATAATAGACTTGTGTATTTAAAAAAAATCTTTTTACCAATTTCTATGAATTTGTTTCTTGAATAATATAAGCATTTCATAAAACAAGAATTATACTTAGTTTATATTTTTATAAAATAGACTCTAGATAGGGATTTAAAACCCTAACCCTTTATCTACATATTATTGTTTAAATTATGGGTATGTTAATAATTATTAAAAAACTTATAATTAAACTTTTTTACAAATAATATTTTTATGCATTCTTTATAATAGAAGGCCAACTAGTGTACTTTTATTGAAAAAAATATAATTAATTATCTCATTTTATTTAGTTTAGTTAATAAAACCCCCAAAAACCACTAAAACCCTAGACTTCATTAAAACATTAAACTTATTATATAGACGTTAAACCTTGTAAATATTTATATTTTGGTGCCTTGAAACGGTTTACGTTGGAACGTCTCATATTAGTTTCTTATTAATCATCAATTTTATATTTATTGATAAAATGAGTATTTCTATATCCGTTTTGCATATTTTTACACTTTGGGTGAAACATATTACCTTATAATCATTGCACTTGTAAAACGTTTGATTCTTGTAAACACTTGGGCAATTCACTTATTTGTTGTGGTTAGTTGAGCTTTAGTAATTACCATGTATTGACTATATATGTGCAATCATTAACTATTGCTAGCCTGGCGATATCATAGATCTATGGGCCTCACAAGCCTGCTTGGTTAATCCAAGTACACTTAGCTAATTGTATAAGCTTGTAAATGTGGAATCTTGTAAACTGTCAAGGTTTGATTGTTGCATTTGTCATAAATCCCTAATTACTTTGCTTACTAACATATGACATGAATTTCCATCTTTTATATACTTATGTATGAAAACTATGGAAATCTCAACAGCATTATGTTGACCTTTTATTTTTAACATGTTTCAGAAAATATGCAAGTTTGATAGACATCTTTGAAGTTCTTTCACATCTAGAAATGGACCTAGTTAAATAAATGAAATGTATTGGTTTATTCACATCTTATCTTATGTCTATTTACATATTTGTGACTTATGCTTGTAATGTTACATTTGAAACTTAGGATTATTATTTTGGGTTAAATAATAGCGTTATGTGGTTGTGAACAATCTTAACCCTCACATCTCGACGTTTCCGTCGTCAAGATTGGGGTGTGACAAATTGATATCAGAGCCCATAACTATAGGGATTTAGGTTATTAGAAATGGTGAGCTGGACTATAGTTTATGCATGAACCTAATAGAACAATATTTATATTCTTGTAAAAACACATCGTTTGCATACTACACAATGTTGTCTTCTTATGTGCAACTTGATGCCTTAGCATAGGATTTCCTTATGAATGCTTAAACTTTGTTACCTGTCTCCCCTAAACTTATCTTTGACTCTTTGATCCTCCCCGACAAATGAAGCTTCTTAATCTTATTCTCAACGACAGGAGGGATCGTATACTTTATGTGTATGGCTTGAATCTTTAGACTTTATGTCTAATCTATACAAATCTCATCAAGGTTTTGATTTCATGAACCTAAGAAATATTATGTGACACATAGACGCCTGTATTCTGGATTTTTTTGCCAAAAGGCCTTCGGGCTAAGGTAAGTATTTCGCATAAATCCTACGGGACCAGTTATGCTTACTTGGGGATTTCTAGGATGAGTGATAAACTGTGGTCGATATACACAAGTTTCTATGGCAAATGGGTCAATTCACCTTGATGTGTCAACGTTTCCAAATGGTAATGCGTTACCAAATGGAACCATTCTGCTTGCCTTACAACTCTTAGCTTATTCTTGTTTAAATTACTATCCTTTGTTATCCTCACTCACGTGTCTAACTCATTTTGTGTGAAGTCGGCTAGATCCATAAACATCCGAGCATGTTCTTGATGGAAGAATAAACAACAGCAACAAACCAAGAGACAATCAATAATACGAAGTAAAATTGAACAGTTTCATTGATAAAACCTAATGATTACAAGCACGTTACAGCATAAGAATCAAGACTCTTGGCAAGGGGAAGATCGAGCATGATCTCCCCTCTCATCCGGCAGCCCTAGCCTCCCGGGCAGACTCACTCTTAGATTCTTTGTCTCTTTATACATTGAAACTGGTGTATATAGGCATCGACCCATATTAGATGCGATTGGGCCCATTCGTGTGATTGGACCATGTGTATGATTCAATCGTACCACTGGACCATGCGTATGGTTCAATCGTACGAGTGGACCATTCTTATGGTTGAGTCTTACAAATGCCCCAATCGCATCTCTCCATCGCACGACTCGTCCATTAGCATGGCTCAGTCGTACGACTGAGTCTCATTCGTATATGCTCCTACAAATGACCCAGTTCATGTGTTTACAACATATCAGGTGTATAACATTAAGCCTAGACTATTCGACAACCGACAGACACACTATATACGACTATATATGCTCCAACATGAACACTATCCAGAGTACGCTAACCACGAAGGCAATGTTATACCTAATTTGGTTGATACTTTTGGCAGTCCTACATTTGAGAAGCTGGATAAAGTAGAGATAGAAAAGGAGAAAGAAGAAAGCTCAGCCCAAGCTTCGAACGCCAATGTCGAATTGAAGAAAGCTGAATGGGGGCTTGTTTTGCTGAAATGAAAGCCCAGAGCGCACCTACAAAGCAGAATGCCTACACCAAACTCTACAAAGTCAAATGCCATCATAAGGTGTCTGGCAAAATAATTGCATGGGCTTATTATAAAGACCTGAATGTCTATGGTTTTGAGCTCATGATCGAGTACTTCAGATACCCTCATGATCTAAATACTCTCCCTGGTTTTGAGCTCAACCGACTGACATGCTTAGATTTGTTGTATGCTAATCCAAGGAAGATATCAAGTTGGTTTGAGGCTGCGTTGAAGGAAGAATACCGCACCAGGTGGGTAAATTTCAGACGTTAACAACCGAACAGGTACATTCATAGGTCTGAAGTGGACTCTATATCTGGGAAGCCGAAAGTAGTGCTAAAGTGGAGTCCTCCGCGCATAATGTCAAAGATTCCCTTACAGGAAATGCCTCAAGACTTCACTCCACACTTCAAATGGTGGTATTATGATTGGAGGATAGGTGAAGCGGTCATAGTACTCAGCAAACATGGAAAGATAGAGACTATCCGGGTATTTGACCCTATGTGGCTTACAAACTTGTCAGCTGAAGATGTATACACAATATACATGTGGCCAATGTTCTATGACACGCTGGACATTATACAAGCGCTCCATTTTCAACATGTGTTAAGACTCTTCTTTGCATTTGAAATACATGTAGGAGTTACAAAAGAGAACTACAAGAATTTCCAAGAACATGTGAAGAGTGTTAGACAATAGAAGAAACTAGGACTAAGGGGGAGTTTGTAGATGCATATGTTCCTAGTTTATGAGCTTAATGTAAATGTCTTTCATGTCTTACACATATGTAATAAATGGAAATATAATTTGTGATTGATATTTATTAATGTTTATTTATTTCATATTGTTAGTGTGTTAAAGTATAATGTATATGTGTGACCTTATTATATAGGTTTTAGGGTGTTGTGCATGATTTTTAGTCAATAATGATTAAGAAATGTGTTTAACATGGTTGGATGAGTAATTATGCGAATGGCCTATACTTATGGACCATACGCATGAATACATCATGCTTATGGACCAGTCGCACGACTGAACTAGGAGACTGGATCAGTCGCACGTTTGAGACATAAGATTGACTTAGTCACACAACTGAACCCTCAGTCGTGCGTATGACTCAGTCGAATGATTCAGTTGCACAACTGAACCGTGCTAATGGTCTAGTAGTATGAATGAAATCCCCTAACCTATAAATACCACTTAATTCGTGGAAGAACAATGGAGAGAATTCGAAACACTTGATACTCTTACGAACCCTAGCCGTCCAGAATGTCCAAGGAAGCATGTCGAAGTTCATAGATCATTCCTGATCGATCTCTATTTGTTCATAACGTTTAGTTTCAATCGTTTATTGATCGGGTAATTGTTCTTAGTGATCGGATCGCCAATCAAATAGGATTCCGCACTATTTGATTCGGTAAAAACATAGAATCTATTAGTATTCCATACGTACATGGTCCTGACAATTTTCAATGCATACAAGATTGCTCTATAAGGTAACTTAAGATTCTATTATGATGTCCAAGATGGCATTCAAAGCTTGGGGTCAAATTTTTTGCATAAGGGGAATGACGGACCATGTAAACTCAGTTCAAGGGTTAAGTAGGTTATTTTGTAGCAGCCATGTAAGGATCAATCATTTTAGAATTTCGCAAACGACTACTATCCAAGATTTAAAGGTGACTAAACAAGTTGTTCGAACCGTAGATAATGGGCCAAAGGTAGAAGATGATCCAATTATAAACTATTCAAGTTTGAGGACAAACATCTGTCAAGCAAAAGAGAATGATAGCTAAGCCATCACCGGTTCATATTCACTAGCCGTTGAGCCCGATGGGTTAGATCCAGGTCCTAACCAGGTCAATCTAATTCGACCCGAACCCATGCGCCCATGCATTAATAATCCAACTATGCCAATTTAATATGGCTCCAAATTAAATTCTCCACATTTCTTTTACTAGCTCATGCATGTGATGTTTTTAATCTATTGTTTTATTTTATTATTTTTCTTTAATTAATTTTGCATGTTCTATTCAGTTGTTTTATTAAGTACTGGTCCATAGTGGTTAGCCCATGTTTAGAAGCAGTTTATTTTTCGTTCTATATGTAATGTATCAATGATGTTGAGAATGGATAGTGAGTTTATTATTAAATTTGTGTTGATTTATCTCTTTAGTGTGAGAGTTAAATTGATTGTCTTTGCTAGCTCAATTATGGCATATTGGGTGGTGTTCTTAGACACGATTTCTTAACCGAAGTGGTGTATCTATATCTTTGGTTAGAAAACACAACCCTACCGTTTGTTTCGATGGCGAATCTATATCCGAAACGAGCCTTAGATCTATCAATTTATTTGATTCTTACGTTTGAATCGATATTCTCAGGGTTAAAAGCCTATCAGTGTGTTTGACACAGAAAGCATGAGAACAAATAGATGTTTGCAATACTTGACTTGCTTCTTATCACCCATTCATTAAGTTTGCCAATAATTCTTTCTACCAAATGATTCTTGTGTATTCTGGTGGTTGGAATTGAGTCATCGACAATTGTTACATCAAGATTGGAGACATTCAGATCCTCATGGTGAGAGGCACCTTTATCATGTAATATTGGAGAGTTATGAAGATAGTCAGATTCTATTTCAGTGACTGCTTCAACATTAGCAGCACTTTGATTACTTCAATCATTTGATGTTCCTTCTGTTTTGACTGGAGGTGTAGCTTCATCTTGATTTCTGACTTCATTTAGTAGGTCTTCTAAAGGTGTGGGTAACAAGTTAGGACCAGCTTGAGTTGAAACACTTTGATTTTGAGATGGTCGTCTGATAGGATTAGCTTGTAGTGGAACATCTTCCTTCAGTTGCTTAGAAGAGGATGGAGGAACCACTGGAAAGTCAACTCTTCTTTCTATTCCTCAATAAGGTTTAGCTGAAGAAGTTTTCTGCATCAGACAAGTGATATTGACCAAAAGATTTTATAAATGAGTCAATATCAAACAACCAGTCGGGACCATTTATAGATTTAGGAAATGAATGTTCCTTGAATTGAACATTTGTTGATTCGTGAGTAATGTTTAATCTAGGACTAAACACTCTATAAGCCTTTGAAACTGAAGAATAACCTACAAAGTGTTGATACATATGTAACTAGTTTAGGAGTTTAGTGTGAAATGTCTGTCATGTCTTACATATATGTAATGAATAAGTTGAATGAAATACAATATGTAATTGATGCTTATAATGTTTTATGTTTCATTGGTTATTGTATAATAAAGTATATTGAACTAAACATGTTCAAACTTAATCATATGAAGTCTTCATGCGAATGGATCATGCTAATGGACCATACGCATGAATACTTCATGCTAATGGACCTGTCGCACGACTGAACAAGGAGACTGGATCAGTCGCACGATTGAGTCATAAGATTGGCTCAGTCGCACGACTGAATCTTTAGTGGTGCGTATAGATCAGTCGCATGATTCAGTCGCACGACTGAACCATGCTAATGGTTCAGTTGTACGATTGACAAACCCTAACCTATAAATACCACCTAATTCATGAAAAAAACACTTGAAGAATTTCAACTCACATTCGTACCCTAGCCGTCCAGAGACTCCAGAGAACCTATTCCAACTTCATAGTTTGCAGTTGATCCCGTTCTAATCGTTCTTAACCTTTTTTTAATTGTTAGAATAATCTGAACTATGTTCTCGTTGATTGGATCACCAATCAAATAGGATTCCGCATTATTTGATCTGGTTTCACGCATTATCTGTTAGTACTTTGTATGTACTCGGTCCCTAACAAGTGGTATCAGAGCCTTGGCTCTTGATTTTTCGTGTGATTCAATTAGTTTCGGTGTAAAAATCACGTTTTTCATTCAAAAGAGTCACCTTTTTTTAGTAAAACAGTGTTTTTGACGTCTCCAGGTCCAAAAGTTTACGTTTTTCAGCATACGGCAGATTAGGGTTCTAGAAAAATCATGTTCTTGTGTCAAAGTATCAAAAACCTTTGAATTTTCAAAAACAGTAGCCTTCAGTCGCACGATTGACTCAATCACACGACTGAACTCAATTGCACGACTGAACTCAATCGCAACTCCAGTACGCACGATTGAACTCAGTCGCTCATCCATTCGTACGACTAAACATCTTCATTCGTCTGTCTCCATCACACACACTCCATACACACGACTGAATCCAATCGCACGAATGAATTCATTTGCACCTCTCATTCGCACAACTGAGTCATCTACATTGGCCATCTGCATTTGTCCAATCGCACAATTGACTCATCCGCATTAGTCCAATCGCATGATTGACTCATCCGCTTAATCCAATCGCACGAGTGACTCATTCGCACAAGTAAATCAGTTAATTCTAAAGTTCAAAGATAAGGAAAAGGAAGATCAATTATCTGTATTTACTACTAGTAGGGACTCACAGATCCAGAACCTTTTGCTTCTGCAAAATGAGATTGGGAATCATAACAAACCACCTAAACTTATAACGTTAGATCATACCCACAATGGATGCAACGATTTGAGATCTATCTTAATGGAGTTGATCCCAACCTTTGGGAATCGATTTAGATGGGTTATAACATGCCGGTTGGTGCTGATGGTGTTAAACTAACCTTGGATGAGATGACTGACAGCCAGAAAGCAAAGTATAATTTAAAAAAGAAGTTGTATGCCCTGTTGACTCAGTCAATACCAAAGGACATATTCCATCAATTTTCTGAGAACAAACAGGAAAATAAGTTATGGGAAGCTTTGGAGAAACGATACGATGAGAATGCAACGCTGAAAACTCTACAGGAAAAGGCTTTGAATAAGGAGTTTGATAACTTCTCTTCGATGGGTAAAGAAAGCTTGATGATGTCATAGAGAGATTCTACAATCAAATGACTGAGCTGCACACTCATGGGGTCTCAACGTCAATGGAATAGAAGGTCTCAAGCTTTGTCGATGGTCTGCCAGAGAAGTGGGACTTGATTGTATCTAACCTGAGACATAACAACATTCTAGCAACATTAGACATAAACAGTTGCACCACTTCAAACAACATTTGTGTCTAATTCGACCACTCCTTCTCAAACCACAGCTTCAGGATATGAAACGTCAAGGTCATCTAGTACCCAATATATTGCACTTGAAGCAAATGCTACAAAGTTGAAGACCGAGAATCTCGGAAATATTACTTTGGAGGTGGCAAAGGAGCATATGGACCTTCTAGTAGCAGTTGTTCTGTCAGGATCAGTGATCACAAGTTTGATGGATTAGAGTGTAACGCAGCGGAATAAGATCAAGAATTAGACAAATTTTAGCAAGAATTTGATACTCGTATGCATTAAGAACAAATACGGTTATAACGAGAGAATATATTTCTGTGACAAGGAATGTTTCAGTTATATCAAATATTTTTGCTCAATCATTCACCAATTACAATAGGGTTGACACTCCTTATATAGAGTGCAATCCCTGCTGATATCACGGGATAGTGACATCTGGCAGATTTATTACAAAAATAACTAACACTTAACAAACTACTAAAATGTTCCCAACTACTGAGAACATATCAGAGTGCTAAGTACAAAATATAAAACTACTGATAAGAAACTACTTAAACTACAACGACCAAAGAACAAGCTCTTCAGTCGTTTTACAAAACTACTGAAACATAAAACTACTGATAAACACAACTACTGAAGAAGTACTCTTCAGCTGTTGTGACAAACTACTGAAAAGGAAAATATAAAACTACTAAAAGAAAAACCGTCACAACTACTGAAGAAGACTTCTTCAGCTATTGTGACAACATCTGATACTTGGTCTTCAGTACTTGTCTTCAGCACTTGTCTTCAGCACTTGTGTCTTCAGACTTTGTCTTCAGCACTTGTGTCTTCACACTTTGTTTTCAGCACTTGTCTTCAGCACTTGTGTCTTCAGACTTTGCAAACAGTTGTTGTCTTCAGCTGTTGTGAACTTCGGCAGTTGTTGTGACGTCTGTGGGACTTAAAGGTTTTTCTGATCCGGCTCATTGGTTTTTTTGGTCCAACAAACTCCCCCTGAACCAATGCAGCCAAAACCTTTAACTTTATTGAGGTCCCACTTATTGTTGGCAGAATGGTTGGTCTTTTTCCTTCTTGATCAGTTGA
The DNA here is from genome assembly GCA_025506515.1 of Flaveria trinervia. NCBI lineage: Eukaryota > Viridiplantae > Streptophyta > Magnoliopsida > Asterales > Asteraceae > Flaveria > Flaveria trinervia. The sequence goes on from CM046455.1 coordinate 50,297,175, forward strand.
GAAGATGACCCATAGAAGCATTGGCCTGGGAATGAGTCTCTGATGATTTGGTTGGCAATGTATGGATGGGAGCTCTATATTGGGGAATTGGACACTGAGCTGTTCCCCCATCCATGAGACTCACTTCCCATGTATAAGCCTGTATGATTCTCTGGTGTATGCTCTGAGAAACATAATTTGTTCTTCCATGGTAAGATTTTCAGCTCCACCATCAAACAGTCCTTCACGCCCATACAGCTCTGAAATGTACTTAGCCTGTTTGCCATTTTTGAGCTCAACTGTTGTAATCTGTCTGTATGCAAACTCATCTGGGTGAGAACCTTCAAGTAACAGACTGAGCTCATTTTGTTTGAAGTTCTGAAGCCTCTTGTAGACTAACCCCTTTTTAATTACTCTATTCTCTAACATCTTTTAGGGTGGCTGTTTAGTCTCATAGGCCTTCTTGAAATCTTCTACAATTTCCCATGGTGATACTACAAGGACCACTGTGATCTCTTCATCTACGATCCTTTTTACTTGGTCCTTGTATCTCGAAGGAATGTCTTTCTTCACAATCCTGTGAGCCACCCTAGGATCAGGCCATATTCTCACCTTTTCCTTTTGATATTGAAATGTGTTAGCAAGGGTGTACCATCTCAGAGCTTCTTTCTTCATACTGATTATTGATGAAGAAGCAGCATAAGTTTTGTCTATGCTTTTCAGCATCTCATCATCATGAAGCTTTTGCTGCTGTTTTTCTTCTATCTTTACTCTTACAGCTTCCATCTGTGAGGTGGGAGTGATGGGCATAGGTTTGGATTTAGGCAAAGTTAGGACTGCGGAAAAAGGCAGCCTATCTTTTTCCTTATCATCCTCTTCTTCTTCTTCTTCAAGCCTCAACACCCTTCTCTTCTTTTTCTTGGGTGCATCATCGGCTGTTGGTTTTGAGGGTAAAGGAGTTGGTTTAGTGGGTTGTGGTAGTGGTGATTTTGAAGTGGGAGGTTTTGCAGGTTGTTCTAGCATTCTTGTAGTGAGTGAGGCTTTTGAGTGTTTTGCTAGTTCCTTTCTATTCCCAGCACCTGCCTCATTTAGTGCTTCAATCACCAATCCCTTAGTGTATGCTTTAGACGAACAGATCTTGGTGGTTATTGCCAAGACACTGTCCCTGGTCCATGACTTAATCTCGATCAATGATCTCCTAAGGTAGTTTGCAATGAATCTGATCATGATCTCTAGTCTTTCTCTTTCTAATGCATCATAACTTGTCCATCTTGAGTTAATTTCTTCAACTTCAAGTCTCCTAATCTCTGAGTCAAGTTGTGCAGTATCGAACCCCTGTTTATACAGTTGATCAATAATGGAGTCCATTGATTTACTGTGTGTAGCATCCGCCATTTTGATCATCTCATCGAGTTCGAGTTCTTTTTCTTTTCCTTCAACCTTCCTCTTCTTATATGTGACATGAAAGTCTTTGTGACTTTCACCCACTGATCAATGTCAGCTCCCTTCACAAACTCCTCTTCCTTCTCAGTCTCCTTTCCTTTCTTCCCCTCTATGCTCTTCCTCTTTGCTTTCACTGACTGACTCTCCCCCTTTTTGGTTGTATTGGTTGCAAGGGTTTGGCAGAAAGCCTTTTGCTCACAATCTCCTCCACCAGGGATTGTATGATTGAGGGAAGCCTCTCATCCATGGTTTTAATCACAATGTCTGTGATCATTGGGGTGATGAGAGGTAGGGATTGCTGAAAGATAGCAGCTATTTGCTCAGAGGGGTTCTGTCCTTGAGAAGCAGTGCCAGAAATAGAAGCTGGTGGCTCGGAAGTTTTGAGTGGCTGAGTGTGTGGGAGACCTTCAGGTGAAGGTGCCATCTGTGGGTGTATGTTGGTGGCAGATGGACTTGCTTCTTGAGAGAATTAGTCAAGTAGTCTTTGTAGTCTACTGACTTCTTCCTTAAGAATTGTGTTCTGGGCCAGAACATCATAAAAGAAGCCCAGGTCATCATCAGCAGATGCTGAATCACCTGACCTCCTGCTTGTAGCATGATGTACATGCACTGGGTGTAGACTAGTTTTAACATGTGCCCCTTTTTCTTGGAACTGGGGATTTCCAGCCTCAGGACTTTGTCCTTCATTGGCTGTTGCCTCTGGTGAGGTCTTAGCTATGTTACCAACCTCAGTCTGATCATATGCTGATTCAAAGGAGGTGGCAGCCTCACCAGATGTTCTGATCTCCATATCCACACCAGGAGATAGAACATTTAAACCCTGGCGCTGTGGGTTGTCAGAAGCATGTTGATCCTCTTCCTCAATTGCTATGGTTCTCCCCTTTGTTGGTGTTTGTTGGGGAGGAGGAGAGGCATGTAGCTGAGTTAGCACGTTTGCAATTATAATGGTTGGACTTTGTGGGGCGGTTGTAGTGGGAGATGGGGTAAAAGCAGTATGCACCTGGGGAGAATGGTGCTCTTCAATGGCAATCTCCTCAAATGAGGAAGATCCCAGATTAGTGGGTACCCCTTCTTTGGTTGCTGCAGGCTCCTTTTGAGAGGAATCCTGAGCGGTTGTGGCTGGTGAAGTCCTTGTATCCACTAGGGGGTTATAACCAGTGGATATAGCCTGCGTTTGTGTTGCAGGGGCATCCTCAGGGGACTCATTTCCCTGAGTAACTGTTTTGGGGCGTTTGGTTTTTGGTTTGGTGGGGACTTTGGATTTGGAGGTGGTGGTTGTGGGTTCCAGCTGCGTGGGTTTGCGCAGCTTGGCAACCATTTTTAGTGATTTGTCAGAGTTGTGCCGGGAGTATACTTCAGGCAATACAGCCGTAGTAGGGACTCCAAGCCAACAAGTCCCGCAGCTTGAAGCTAGTTTTCAATTATGGCCATTATGAACCGAGGATATAATATCCAACGGTTAGCAAGTTGTTTTTGGGCCATATCCTTGAGCTCTAAAAATAGTATTTCAGAAAAATTTAAAGGTTGTTGCTCAAGGATGGAGTATATTACCTGTTGCCACCTTGTGGACATTTGATCCCATGATGAAGTCTTGGGGGCAAGGCAGACATTTACCATGTGAAAGATGAGACGTTCGGCATCCTGGAAATGTTTCTTCAATATGGTAGATGCACTCAGGGTACCCTGGTATCCATGGTGGGCAAATGATTGATCTGTTGTGCCCTTTGGATAACCAGTTGGGAAAGTGGCATCATCCAGATTGAGGGTTTGGCGAAGAGTGTCTGGAGTAATGACCACTTTTTGACGATGGATAAACGATTGAAGAGACTCTGTGTCATTCTCCTCAGAGACAAGAGTGACGTTTGTCCAAAATTGGTTAAGAGATTCGGCATATATGGTGGGATTTAACAAAAATGCCGTTTTGTAAGGTGACTGAACCATTAAATCAATGGCGTTGTGAAACTTGGTCCAGTATGGCGATTTTGTGAGATGTGCGACACAGTTGTGTCGTGGTTTTAGTTGCATGGTCGCCATTGATGAAGAGAGGGTATAGAGTTTTTGAACGTTAGGTTTGAGAAGAGAAGAGAGAAAAACTCTTAAGGTGGGATAAGGTATTTAAAGGGTAGGGTTAGAAAACGACTGAAGGTTTTGGTGTTAGTCATCAGTTGTTGAAACTACTGATGACGTGGTATTAACTTTCAGAGGTTTGAAATGACTGACCGTATTGGTGTGATCAGCAGTTGTTATAAAACAACTGAAGACTTGGTTTTAACCGTTAGACGTTGAAACAGCTGAAGTCTCTGATTTAGTCATCAGTAGTTATAAAACTACTGAAGACAGTTTTGACTTCAGGTGGTGAAACAACTGAGGACTTGGTATTAGTCATCAGTAGTTGTGAAACTACTGAAGACAGTGGTTTTGTCATCAGTTGTTGTAAATAGCTGAAGACTTGGTGTTAGTCTTCAGTAGTTGTAAACTACTGAAGACATAGTTTTGGCTTCAGTTGTTTTGAAAGAAACAGCAGTTGTAGAAACAACTGAAGAGAATTACTCATCAGCTGTTTTCGTCAATTCATAGCTTTTCAGCTGTTTCATACTGTCCTCAACACTTACTCATCAGACTTTTCATCTGCTTTTTAGGTGTTTCATAGGACGTCAGTACTTATCTGCATTTCTGACATCAGTAGTTGTAGCTACATCAGCTATTTTAACAAATAAAGTACTTCAATACTTGTGAGGCATGTAGCCTTCAGTAGTTATAAAACTACTGAGGGTAAAAGAACTCATCAGTACTTATATGTGACATGGTTACCAATGATCATCAGTACTTATTACTGAGATCATTAGTAGTTGTCACTTATTCTAGCCGCAGCATACCAAGCCTTAACACCAGGTTGTGGAAAGTTGAACTATCCAAAGGCTTAGTAAAAATGTTTGCAAGCTCATCAGCACTAGGAACAAATTTGGATCAATCAGACCTTTTTCAAAACAATCTCTAATAAAATGGTGTCTAATTTCAATATGTTTAGTCCTAGAGTGCTAGACAGGATTCTTGACAATACATAGAGCTGAAGAGCTGTCCATTAACAATGAGGTCTTAGTCTCTGTTATGTCATAATCCAATAATTGGTTTTGAAGCCAGAGTACCTGAGATGTACAGCTTGCAGCAGCAATGTACTCTGCTTCAGCAGTTGATGTAGCAACTGAGGTCTGCTTCTTACTCTGCCAAGAAATCAAGCAGTTGCCTAGGAATTGGCATCCTCCAGAAGTGGACTTTCTTGTCAACTTACACCCTGCATAGTCACTGTCAGAAAAAGCAACTAGTTTACCAGAATGTCTAGTAGAATACCATAAACCTAGAGATGGAGTGCCTTGCAGATATCTAAAGATCCTCTTGACTGCAATCAAATGAGACTCCTTAGGTGCAGCCTGAAATCTAGCACAAACACATGTAGCAAACATAATATCTGGTCTAGAAGCTGTTAAATACATCAAGGACCGACTCATACGTCTGTAAAGTGTTTCATCAGCAATTTACCTTTCTGATCTGTATCCAGTTGTGTGGTGCTGCACATGAGAGTAGAACAGGGATTACAGTTTTGTAAATCAAACTTTTCCAAAAGATCTTTTGTGTATTTGGACTGATGAATGAAAATTCCATCAGTCTTTTGTTTGATTTGCAAACCCATAAAGAACTATAATTCTCCCATGGCACTCATTTCAAACTTCTGTTGCATCAACTTTGTAAAGGAATCACACAACTGTGGATCAGAGGATGCAAAAATAATATCATCTACATAGATTTGAACAAGTAGATTATGCTGCCCAACTTTCTTAATGAATAAAGTCTTATCTATGGAGCCTCTAGTGAAATTATTTTCTAGAAGAAAGTTTGATAATGTCTCATACTAGGCTCTACGAGCTTGTTTCAACCCATAAGAGCCTTATCAAGCTTATACACCCAATTAGGATGTTTATTGTCCTCAAAACCTGGTGGTTGACAAACATAAACCTCTTCTTTAATTTTCCCATACAAAAATGCACTTTTGACATCCATTTGAAAAACTTTAAGGTTGTGATAAGCAGCATAAGCTAAAAACAATTGAATTGCTTCTAGTCTGTCTACAGGGGCAAAGGTTTCATCATAATCAATACCTTCTTCTTGTGCAAACCCCTGAACAACCAATCGGGCCTTGTTCTTAATGATAAGCCCATTTTCATCTGTTTTGTTCCTAAACACCCATTTAGTGCCTATTGCACACTTATCTGGAGGTAGAGGAACCAGTTCCCACACTTGTTGTTTCTTGAACTCAAGAAGCTCAAGCTACATGGCTTCAAACCATCCATCGTCCCTTAAAGCAATGTGATAGTTCTTTGGCTCTTGTGGACTGATGAAGAGAGCATAGAAGCAGAAATTTGACAATTGACTTCTTGTTGACACGCCAGCATTGATATCACCAATGATTTGAGACATAGGGTGATTCTTCAGATCTTGGTACACAATAAGATCTGTGCAAGTGTTTGTAGCAGGCTCAGCAGCAACAAATGGTGATGGTGAAGCATTTCCTTGAAACCAATCAGTAGATGGTAATTCAAAGGAAGTTGAAGTTGTAGATATCTCATCAGCATTTGTTGTGGATTGTGCTACTGGAGCTACAGGAACATCAGGTCTAGCTGAATCAGGCAGTTGATCACTAAACTTGAAGAGGTGAGTACTGCTATCATCATCATCAGCAGCACCAGCAGTACCACTAGGTGGTGAACTGTTGACAGGAGCAACAGCAGGAGTTTGATAAGGAACATATTGCAGTATGTCCAAATCAAATAGCTCCACAGGGCTTTGTGGAATCTTGTCCTTTGGAGATTCATTAAACTTAACATGTAGAGTCTCTTCAACCATCTTTGTTCTACAGTTGAAGACTCTGTATGCTTTGCAAGTTGATGAATAACCAACAAAGTACCCTACATCCACCTTAGGATCAAATTTTTGGAGTTGATCCCGTGTGTTGAGAATGAAACAAGGACACCCAAAAGCTCTGAAGAATGAAATTAGAGGGGCCAGATGATGAAGAACTTCATATGGAGTCTTCATCAACCTCTGATTTACTAGAACTCTATTCTGTACATAGCAAGCTGTATTGACAGCTTCAGCCCAAAAAGTCATTGGCAGTCCAGAATCAGCCACATGGACCTTGCAGCTTCAATAAGGGTCCTGTTCTTTCTCTCCACTACTCCATTTTGCTAAGGAGTTCTTGGGATGCTATACTATCTCTTGATTCCCTTTGACAAGTAAAACTCATCAAGAGTGTGGTTTTTGAATTCAGTACCATTGTCACTCCTCACACACTTAACTGGTAGGGAATACTGCTTCTCAACGTGTAACACAAAGTTCATAATGGACTAAGCAGCCTCATCCTTTGAATGCAAGAAGAAAGTCCATACAAATCTGGAGTAATCATCCATAATTACCAGACAGTATTTCTTCTTAGCCATACTCATCACTCTCACAGGACCAAAGAGATCCATGTGAAGAAGCTGTAAGCAGGCAGTGGACTTAGGTTCTTCTATGGAGAGAAATGAAGCTTTGTGTTGTTTTCCCTTTAAACAGCAGTGCAGTTATCTTCACATTTGAACTCCTTCATAGGCAGTACCCTTACTAAACCATGGTTTATCAGCTGATTTATGTTTTTGAGATTAACATGACCCAGCCTTCTATGCCATACAGTAGATTCTTGAGGGGAAGCCTTAGAAAATAGGCAAGGATGGCCTTTGAGATCTATTTTCTTGGAAAGATCTAAGGCATACACTCTTCCTGTCCTGTTGGCCTTTAGGAGAGTGTGTTCATCCAACACCTTATCAATCAAACTTAGAACTTTGGATGACAGAATCCGACAGTTTTGACTGGTGAAAAGAGCAACATGGCCTTTGTCACACATTTGACCGACACTCAAGAGGTTGTACTTGAGATTTTCCACATGGTTAACATCATCAAACTTTATTTCCCCATTGGAAACAAAGCCTTTGCCGATGATGTAACCCTTTGCATCATTGCCAAATCACACAAACCCCTTCCTTCCTTGAGAGTAGTCATTAAGAAGTGATCTGTTTCCTGTCATATGCATGGATCCTCCACTGTCTACACACCAGATGCCTCTGAGGCATGTTGAAGAACCCTGCAAAACACAAAAAATTAGTTAGATTTTGAGACCCAAACCTTTTTGGTTTTGGGTCTGTTCTCATCAATAGATGGTAAACTAACAGGTTTGTTGGAAACAACAGCCTGAGAGGAAGAAGATGGTGAAGAAGAGGAATCCTTTGGCTTGGACCTCCTTTTCTGTGGTTTCAACATAGGAACATCTAATTGGTTAACTCTTCCCAATAGATGTCGAACCATCATAACCAGCTGTGTCTGATTTTGTGATAAAGCTTTCAGCTCTCCAGACACATTGGCATTGGAGTTTGATAAGTTCCTATGTTGCACCTTCTTATTTTGAGCAATCTCAGCTGTTACCTGTTTAACCCCTTCCTTTTTGGATTTCTTTTTGGACTTAAAGGTTACAGGATTTGATGTTGCTATTACAAATGTGGCTTCAAACTCAGTTTTCATTTTAACCATTTTCTCTTTAATTTCCTCTTTATGTTTCAGTTTGGATCCTCTTTTGTACCAACAATCATCTGTAAGATGATTGAACAAACCACATATTTCACATGGTTTCTTCTTCATCTTATGTTGATCATCAACTAAAGAGAATGAAACTACTGAAGACTTGTTCTTTAGCACTTTGGAAGCATTATTTGCTTTCTTGACTTCCTCTTTAGTAGTCTTCAAACCCTTTGTAGTGACAGTTTTCTTCTCTTCAGTGCTGACAGTAGTTGGAGCTTGAACTTCAGGTGTTAAATGTTGCTCTCCAGTCCTTTCAGGACTTCTAGAAATAACTCCTGAGTTGATCAACTCTTTGATCATGTGAGTGTCAGTATTTGAACCATCAAGAGCAGCTGATAGGTTCAACGAGGGAATAATACTAACTTCAACTTCTGATGGTGCTCTATCAGGAAGTGAATCACATGATGAGGTGGATTGGTTATTGCTTTCTCCATCAGATTTCACTTCTGCTCTTGAAGCAAAATCTGTAGGAGGAGCAGTGTGATTATAACCAATGGCAAACTTCACATTGAAAGCAGATTGCTTACTAAGAAGCATTTCAAAACCTTTGCATGATTGTACCCATCGATCACACTCTACTTGGGTGACTGCAAGGGTTTCTTTGAGACTCTTCTGGTCTTCCAGAATAACCTCTAGCTTGGCCTTTTCATCATTTAATTGGCATTTAAGCTTATAAATCTCAACACTTTTACTGTTAAGAGCAGACTCATACTCAGCTTTTCTTTTGGAAATGGTTTTCTCAAACTCAAGTTTTTTATTTATTAATGGTACATTTGCCTCTCTAATAGAGACAAAGGCAGCAATGCATGATTCAGAACATAACTTGGCTTTAGCCTCTGAAGATACCTGAGTTACCTGTGAAGATGATGCATTTGAGCAGGAACCCTCAGTAGACTCCAGGGCCATGAGAGCAAGATTTCCAAAAGGGTGTTCACCACCATGTTGACTAGCACCAGCAAAGTATTGCTCAGTGTGACCAGAAAAATCATTAGGTAAGCTACTCCAGTCAACGACTCCAGGTGTGAAGAAGCTGTGATGAGGTTATGATTGAGATGGAGATGGTTGAGGTTCTGGTAGTGCATGAGGTTGTGGTACTATAGGAGCTTGAACTTGACTGGTTTGTGGCATGTAATAACAAGGGTAAGGGTATGGCATTTGACCTTGAGGAACAAAATATGCAGGAGATTGTGGTTGAGAATGATGACTAGAATTGACAGGATGTTGCCCTCTGTGTTGTTGACTATTGCCAGGGAAAGTCACAAAAGGTGCAGAGGAATTAGATCTAGATGATCTACATTCTCTAGCAAAGTGTCCAAGCCTGTGGCATTTGTGACACCTCAACTTACTCTTTCAAAACCAACTTTGGTTTTGCCAGAGAGTCCTGGGAACTTTCTTCCAGTTCTTTTGTAGAACTTCTGAGATCTGATATTTATTAAGGCCATTTGGCTCAAAATATCCATCTCTTCTAAGTCATCATCAGCAATCCCCTTGAGATCATCCATGATGAAGCATAGATTGTCATTATTACACCCAATAAACTGACTATCAACACTCACAAATGCAGAATCAGAAGTGTTTGAGGAGAAATCAATATGCTCATCATACTGGCATTCAGATGAAGCATATTCTGACTCATGAACAACCAAGGCAGTGTTGCCTGGTACAAAGTCTTCAGTGAGCTTACCAGATGAAGACAGTTTTCATTTCTGTTCTATCTCTCTCTCAAATGTGAGCAATTTCCCATGGAGTTGGGTGAGAGATAGTTTGTCCAAATTTGCACTGGAGCGTAGGACAATAGTATATGTGTCCCATCTCTTAGGCAGTGATCTGAGAAATCTGTTATTCATCTGGCTATTGGTGTACTCATGTTTGACCATTTTTAATTCAGAGATCAAACAAGAGAACCGCTCAAACTGTTGAGTCAGTGTCTCACCCTTCCTATGAGAGAATGTCTCATATTGTTGGGCAAGGATTTCTCTATTATTTGCCAAGACCTCATCTGTTCCTCCAAATTGTTCTTTCAAGGCATTCCAGAGGTCATGGGTAGTTTCATAATGCATTAGCCCAGAATAGATTTCATTGGGCAGTGCCATGGCTAGAATTCCATGGGCTTTTGCATCAATCTCAAACAATTTCTTATCCTCATCTGAGTATTGCTCCCTCCTCTTCGGAACCATTTGATTGGTTTCCGGATTATTCACCATAGGCTTGTGTGGACCATGTACCACTGATGTCCAACAACCTGAGCTGTTAACAGACAGGTGATGGAGCATTAGTCGTTGCCATATGTTATACTCACTCCTAACCAGCATTGGAGGCTTGGTTGAGGAACCAGTATTATGACGATCATTGGAAGGAGTAGTCATTTTAGGTCCAAATACAATTTAATTCAAGCTTTCAAAGAAAATTTTACGCAGACCACAATAGACTCAATGAAAACCAAGAATAAATCTCAGGATGAATGACCAAAAACACAGAAAATTCAATCTTTATAACCGTTTCTTGCAAAAATGCTAATTCAATCAAACTTGGATCTTGAATAGCAGTTTCAATGATCAATTGTTCGATCGATCAATGATTAACCTGCTCTGATACCAATGTCAGGATCAGTGATCACAAGTTTGATGGATTAGAGTGTAACGCAGCGGAATAAGATCAAGAATTAGACAAATTGTAGCAAGAATTTGATACTCGTATGCATTAAGAACAAATACGGTTATAACGAGAGAATATATTTCTGTGACAAGGAATGTTTCAATTATATCAAATATTTCTGCTCAATCATTCACCAATTACAATAGGGTTGACACACCTTATATAGAGTGCAATCCCTGCTGATATCACGGGATAGTGACATCTAGAAGATTTATTAAAAAAATAACTAACACTTAACAAACTACTAAAATGTTCCCAACTACTGAGAACATATCAGAGTGCTAAGTACAAAATATAAAACTACTGATAAGAAACTACTGAAACTACAACGACTGAAGAACAAGCTCTTCAGTCGTTTTACAAAACTACTGAAACATAAAACTACTGATAAACACAACTAATGAAGAAGTACTCTTCAGCTATTGTGACAAACTACTGAAAAGGAAAATATAAAACTACTGAAAGAAAAACCGTCACAACTACTGAAGAAGACTTCTTCAGTTGTTGTGACAACATCTGATACTTGGTCTTCAGTACTTGTCTTCAGCACTTGTCTTCAGCACTTGTGTCTTCAGACTTTGTCTTCAGCACTTGTGTCTTCAGACTTTGTCTTCAGCACTTGTGTCTTCAGACTTTGTTTTCAGCACTTGTCTTCAGACTTTGTCTTCAGCACTTGTGTCTTCAGACTTTGTAACCAGTTGTTGTCTTCAGCTGTTGTGAACTTCAGCAGTTGTTGTGACGTCTGTGGGACTTTAAGGTTTTTCTGATCCGGCTCATTGGTTCTTTTGGTCCAACATGTTCATTCTTATGATGGTCTAGTAGCAGGAAAGATCAGAAATTGCCATCTGGCCGATGAAGACTACGAGCAGGTGGATGAGAATGAACTAGAGAGAATGGATATTATGTGTTGGCAAGTACTGTCAGAAGAGCAAAAGCATTTGTGAAGAAGACTTGACAGAACTTGATAGCCACAAAAGATACTACATTTGGTTTCGACAAAACCAAAGTTACCTGTTTTAACTGTGGAGAAAAGGGGCAATTCAAACATGAATGTGTAAAGCCCAAGAAGACAGGTAATGGGAATCCATTCTCATCCTTCAACCATCAAGAGAAATCCATGAGTGGAGCTACCTCATCAAACAAAGAGACAAAGGCCTTGATTTCTCAAGGTGACGAAGGATAGGATTGGACCTTCAGTTTCGTGTCTCTGGGTGAATCGAACATTACCAATGTGATGACTCTTCAAGTGAAGGTGACATCGTAGTGGAACTAGTAATGTCAGATAATGAAGACACTGCAAACGTGGTCAATCACTTGATTGTAGAAGATCTCAAAACAACGTGTTCAGATTCACTAGCACCCGAACAGTCAAACTCTGCTATGATGGATGATTCAACCGAGTCTTCACAGGTAAGTACCAAAGACCAACTCTTTGAAAGTCATGCTTGTAATGAATGTAATAAATTTGGAGAAAGCATAGATTCAAAATTTTCTAGGTTATTATACCACAATGATAGCTTAGTAAATGACTTACAACTGTGCACAGAAGCTAATCGAATTTTAAAACAAAATGAGCACAGTTATAAAGAGAAAATAGGACTTTTAAATAAACAACTAATGGAAACCGAAGTTGTTGCTTTTAATCAAGCAAATGACATAAAGTTCTACTTAAACTCCATGGAAGAAACTAAGAAAGAAAAGGCAGTTTTAAAAGTCGAAGTCAACTCGTTAAAACAAGAACTGTACAGTTGGGCCAGTTCTTCTCACATAGTTCAACACTCAATGAAAGAGCGAAACAACAGGGAGGGGTTGGGTTTCAAAGTGGTTCCAACACCATATGAGATCTTGTTAAATGCTAAGTGTAGAGCAATAAATAACAATCCAATCAAGGATCATGTGGTGTCCACTCTTCTAGTTAGCGATCTAGATTCCACGAGTAAACCTGTGGAATGTGTTACTAAACAGAAGGAGGCCATTTTACAATCTAAAGGTAACATGCCTATTGTGAATTTGGATGAACAATTTGAAAAGGTTAATGTAAAGTCATGTTCAAACATGTCCATTTCTAAACCCAAAATGACCAAACCAGTTAACCAACCACGTGCTCCACGTCACAGTCCAAATAAACAAAAGGTTAAAGATGTTAAAAATGTTCACACAATGAATTTTGTTAAAGAAGTAAAAACATCAAAACAAGAAGTGTCCAAACCCAACCAGACTAAAGTCACACTTGTATCACACACTTCCCCACAGAGACAATTTTCCCAACATGTAGAAGGTAGTTCATGCTACAATTACGGAAAGAGAGAACACATCGTTTTCTAACTGTCCGTATTATCAGACACCAAGAAAGAAAATTGAACTTTATGATACAAAACAAATTTCTACTAAAAGGAGTTCTATTACTCCACCAAAAAGAAGTAATGAATCTAAAGTTCAAACTGTAAGCCAGTCGTCAGTTTATCATAAACAGGCCTTACACAAAACTGGGATATGGAAAGAAAAGTCAAGTTCAATGTCTGCTAATGAGAACACTGAGAAGAACGATATGCCCTCACCTTCGAATGGACAGTGGGTTGAGTTTATGATGTGTGATTCATCTGGGTTATCCATGCCAGATAAGGCTTAGGTCCCAAACCTAAACTAATAATTTCCTCTGAATGTCCAGGGTGTCCGTTACAGTGCTATCAAAAACACTTAGATTGTTGATAGTGGGACGTGTAGTCAAATGACCGGGAACCTGTCTCTCCTTTCAAATGTCAAACAAATTAAAGGGGGACATGTCTCATTTGCTAGAAATAAAGAAGGAGACATCATTGCTCAAGGCGAAGTGGGAAATCAGAAAGTCAAGTTTGACAAGGTCAACTACATTCAACAACTACAAAATAACTTGCTTTCTGTATCCCAGATCTATGACAAAGGATTCAAGGTTGTTTTTTAAAACAAGAAGTGCTATGTGATGAAGAAGGATTACATTATCCCGGAGGACCAAATCCTAATGTCAGCTTCAAGATATAGTGACTTATATGTCTTAGATCTATCAAAGGTCTCTACAACCGATCATCAAGTTCAATGCTTCTTGTCAAAGGCATCTGAGAGGGACTCAATCACCTAGCATAGGAGAATAGGACACATAAATCCAAGGAAGATGAATCATCTAATTTCGAGTGATTTAATAAATGGAGTTAATGTTAAGAATTTTCAACTTTTGGATTTTTGTGTCACGTGTAAGAAAGGGAAATAGACAAAGAAGTCTCACAGGGCAAAGAAAGTTCATTCAATTGACCTGCCTCTTGAGCTTCTTCACATGGATCTGTTTGGCCCAGTCAGTACAAAGAGCATTGCCGGCGATTTGTACTACTATGTAGTCACGAATGATTACTAAAGATTTTCTTGGGTAATGTTTCTTAAATCTAAATCAAATATATTTAAATCTTTCAAAGCGCTTGTAACTACATTGGAGTCACTCTACAAGCTGAAGGTATGGCAAATCCGTTCGGACAATGGTACTGAGTTCAAGAACCAGTGGATGGAGGCATTCTGGAAAGAGAAAGGAATGGTACATCAGTTCACATCTGCCTACACTCCACAAATGAATGAAGTTGCTGAACGGAAGAACAGGAGCTTGATAGAGATAGCACGAACAATGCTAGCAGACTTGAAACTAGCCATCCAATTTTGGAATGAGGCAGTTGCCAATGAATGTTACACCTTAAATCTAGTCCTGGTGGCAAACATCATGGTAAAACGTGTTACAAGTTGCTCCAACGACATAAACCTAATCTAGAGTACCTTGAACCATTTGGCACACCATGTACGCTGCTGAAAAAAAATCAGTGAGTGAAGTTTAGTGAGAAGGCTGAAGAAAGAATTTTTGTAGGATACAACATACCGAATAAGAAAGTCTACTACAACTCAACGAGTCAAGTAGAATTATGGTGCAACGTTGACATTCAGAGATACACTACCCCTTGTTAGAAAAGGACCCGCATTCTTCTTCGATTATGATGGATTCTTTAAGTCCTTCAACATCCCACTCTCCTTTCTTGATGATGAATTATCAACCAAGATGATGTACGATGTCTTAAACAAACCGTCACTAGACTCGACAATATCAGGTTCACAAGGTGAGTCTTCTAGTCATTCAGGGGAGCAACGGAGGTAAGTGACTCTTCCTCTGACGATGAAAAAGTGGAGATGATCAGGTGGAACAGGAGGAACAGGTCATTATTACTGAAAGTACTCAAGCATTAGATGTTAATGCCTTTGACACTTTGGAACATCGCACTCCAATGGCTATAGATACTAAACCAGGAATTCAAAATCTGGATCAAGAAGTAGTCATTCCCACCACTCCCGGATCTCAACTTAATGTATATCATCCTCTGGACAATGTCATAGGGGATGTACAATCGGGAGTCCAGACAAGAAATCAGCTATACTCAGTTGATTATGCCTCACTCATTGAAAAAGGCTATCTTTACAATAGTGCTTATCGATATTTTGTGTCTCAGTTTGAGCCAAAATATGTAAGTGAAGCCTTAACCGATGAGGCATGGGTGAGTTCCATGCAAGAAGAACTCCTACAATTCAAAAAGTTAGGAGTATGCACACTGATGGACAGACCATAAGGTGCTAAGGTGATTGGCACCAACTGGGTCTTAAAATGCAAGAAAGATGACCAAGGGGTCATAATCAGAAACAAGGCTCGACTTGTAGTTCAAGAATTTCGACAAGTCGAAGGAATTGATTACAATGAAGTATCTGCACCCGTGGAGAGAATGTAAGCAATCCGTATCTTCCTAGCCTATGCATCTCACATGAAGATTAAAGTTTATCAACTAGATGTGAACAGTGTATTCCTTCATGGTGAAATTCGCGAGACAGGGTATGTCAGTCAACCTGAAGGATTTGAGGATCCTTATCATCAGGACATAGTTTACAAGCTAGATAAGTCTCTCTACGGGCTCCACCAAGACCCAAAAGCATGGTACGAGAAGCTCTTGACTCATATGGTGAAACACAGATTTTGCAAAGGAGTAATTGACTGCACACTGTTCATCAAAGAAAAGGATGGTGACTTACTACTAGTATAAATTTATGTTGATGACATAATCTTCGATTCCAAAAATGAAGAATTGTGTAAAGAATTTGAAGCAGTAATGAAAGCTGAATTTGGTATGAGTGCCATCGGAGAGATGAAGTTTTTTCTCGGGTTATAGGTGGATCAGACACCAAAGGGAAAATTCTACATCAGACCAAATATGTAGGCGATATCCTCAGTCAGTTCGATATGGAGAATGCTTTGGCGGCTGGGACTCCACTTGCTACAAACCACGATGTGGCACTCGACGAAAATGGTGATTTGGTGGATGCCACCATGTACCGAGGAATGATCAGATCCCTCATGTACCTCACAGCCTCCCGACCTGATATCAAGTACGCAACATGTATTTGTTCCAGATATCAGGCAAAACCCAAAGTCAACCATCTCATTGGGTTCAAAAGGATATTTTGTTATCTGAAGGGTACTCCAACACTCGTGTTGTGGTACCCTCATGAGCTTATAGCGTATAGCGATTTGGATTATGGCGGCTGCAAAATGAACTACAAGTCAACATCAACATGGTGTCAGTTCTTTGGTAGACGGTTAGTCACTTCCCAATCTAAGAAGCACACCTCCGTTGCTTTGTCAACTTGTGAAACTGAATACGTTACTACTGCAAGTTGCTGTTCATAAATCATCTGGATTCAACAGCAAATGCGCGACCACGGTTTAAAATTCTCTAACACTTCCATATTTGTTGATAATTCTGTTGCTATAGCCATAACTAAAATTCCTGTCCAACATCCAAAAACTAAACACATCATGTTTAAATATCACTTTATACATGATTGTTTTGAAAATAGTTTAATCGATGTGGTTAAAATTAATATGGACTTTCAACGTGCTGACCTGTACATAAAAGCTTTCGATAAACCAAGATTTTTATGTTTGTTAGAGGTCAACAGCGTGAAAAAGATGTGTGACGTGACTCCAGAAGACGAAAATACAAAGTCCGACGAGTAGAGTTATTTTTTATTTTATTTTATTTTATTTTATTTTATTTTATTTTATTTTATTTTTTATTTCTTTGCCTAATAAAATTCAAAACGCAAAAACATTTTCGGTTTTAGAATTTTAGGGGGAGAATAGGTTAGATTGGTATTTAATTAGGGGTTTTATTTAATTACTTATAAAAAAACGAGGGAGAAGGATAGCTTACACAAAAGGAAAGTAATAAAATCTGTGTTACTGATTCAAAGTTTATGAAAAATAATAGTACACAGGGAACAAATAGTTTGGGGATGCAAAATTTTTTAAACGATTAAGATGCAAAATTCAACGTATAAGTCTGAGATGTGCAAGCAAAATAAAAGGAAAAATGATAGTTAAACTAGTAAACTACTGAGGAAACATAGAGAAAGTAGGCCTAGAGGCTGCTAATTCATTATATGATGTGTTGGTAGATTCAACACAATAGATGAGTAGACCTCATTGGTGGTTTAAAATTCAATCTATGTTGTTCAACAAGCTATGGGTTCCAATTTTATAACTTGTTAACACAATCAACGTTGTTACAATAAGGGATCAAGAGCAAAATAAATTCCACATGTGTGTGCGGATGACCATAAAATATGAGAAAAGCACATGAAAAATGCAAAAAGCAATCAAGCTAATAACCTATATTGTTGGTGCCATATGTGCAAAAAGAAAATAATTTCTCAAACAAGAAGATAGGTTGTGTGTGTCTCTAATGTGCGGTGGCACTAACCTGAGGATATGCATAACCTAAATATTCTAGAATTCATTATTTTTTGCATCTCTCTGCTGTCCGGTAGCACTGGCCTGAGGCTTAGCATCTCTTTGAAAGCTCTTAGAATAGTTTTTTCTTGTAATATTTTTGTAGACAACTAAAAAATCTCCTCAGGAACGTTGATTACCATATAAGCGTGGGATCCTCAAATGCTCGTTGAAATAATTAAACCTTAACTTATCACCAATGTGTGTCAAAAGTCTATGTATGGATTTAAAATAAGAAGTATATTGACAATCATTGTGAGCTTTATTTATTGAAATCAAAATCATTGTGTGCATCTGGTAGTTATAGTATGATTTCCTAAACTTGCTATTGACACTCGGATGAAAACAAGAATCGAGCATCAAAATGGTAAGTGAAAATGTCCCAAATGATTCTGATACACCTGTATGATTCCATAATGAATTGTACAAGAAATGATAAAACTAAATTGAAGCTGTGCTGTCGAGGAAGTCAAATCAGTTAGATGTACTCTAATTGGTTGAATTCCATCTCTAATGAAAAATAAAAAAATATGTCGTGTTACTATTCTTAATTTTTTGTTTAATTTTAGTTAATTGTAAGGTAAGAGTCGGACTCAAAAACTCGTCATAATTTGTAAATCACTCACTAAAAGGGTCACGTCTAAGGTGACCAGGATGTGCAAAATTAAATTGGGTCACGTCTGAGGTGACAAATTCGTTTAAGTAAAAGGATCACGTCTAAGGTGATCAATAGTTGTTTTCAAATTAAAAAGGTCATGTATGAGATGATCTTTGCTAATAACATTTTATCCATTCTTAAAAGGATAAGTGTTTGAAAGTGCATAAGGTCAAATTAACAAGTCAGAGTCATTCGCACGACTAGACCATAAGTATGGACCAATCGCATGAATGGAGCATGAGAATGAACCATTCGCATGATTGGATCATGTGTATGATCCAATCGCACGAATGGAGGTGACCGACTGAGTCAGTCATATGATTGAACCCCAGTCGCACTAAGGATGTGACCGACTGAGCCAGTCGCACGACTGAGCCAGTCGCACGACTGAGCCCCAATCGCCCGAATGAAGCGTGCGAATAGATAAAGTCGCCTGAATGAAGATAAAATCAGAATAAATAGGGCTAAAGTCGGTCACATATCCTCATCTCCCTTTAATCGCCTGAAAGCACAAATACTTTGTCAAAATTTGATTTTGTCGATTGCCTACTTCTATTGGTTGCTGACGCGTACTCTCATCATCTACAGGTAATTAGTGATCGAGATTGAACAATTCGCAGTGTAATCAAACCCTAACTGACCCAAACTGATTAAAATAAAGAAATAAGTAACAACCATCAAATAGACCACATAAACGTGTATAATGGTAAAAATTGAGGACATACAGCGATAGTTAGGGTTTCTGTGAGTCTAAAGAGCCTAAACACAAAGTTTAACTTCAATTTTTGACCTAGATTCGGGGTTAAAGTGTCGAACAAAGAGTTATAAGACTGGACACTCTGAATGAATTTCAATCGCAAGATTGAACTGGGCGAATGACTCAATCGGCCGAATGAACTAGGCGTATGAGCACAATCACCCGATTGAACTAAGCCGCATGCTCAGTCGCCCAATTGAACTCAGCCGCATGCTCAATCGCCAGATTGAACTCAGCCGCAGGATCAATCGCCCGATTGAACTCAGTTGCATGCTCCCTCAACCGACTGAACTCAGTCGTATAGTTCAATCGCACGATTCAACCAGACTGATTTCAAAACAAATTCAGTTTTAAGTGCTTCTCTTACAGATAAATCTAATATTTATGTGTCTTGTGTTACAAAAACATGGTAGAGAGGTGGACTATCAACACCAAGCACAACATCTGGGCTCACCTTGATCCTACATCCCTGAACGCTACTAAATTCTGAGGGATTATAGCCTTTCTACGCAGATCATGGATCTTCAAGGCTATCTCGACTCAGTGCACACCTTAAAGATCCATCCAGCAGCCATTCTGGGACAGTGCCAGGGTTGACAAATTATTTGAGCTTGTTTTGTATGGAGCTCAATCTTTGGTCAAGAGATAGTGATCACTGAGGACGAAGTGAGACGGGTCTTAGGTCTGGGTGAGGACGGACACCACCAAACTAAGTTACATCCCCTAGCTGTCCGGGGATGCTTTATGTGGATCAAGTACGCTGGTGACTTAAATGTCGGGGTACTGAACAAGAGCAACATGTGCCCTCAATTCAAGTATTTGGCACATGTGATCCTAGAGTGCATAGCCTCCAGGCATGGAGGATTTGATGACCTCTCCGACCAAATCTAGAATGCATACGTTACACTCGTACTGAACCATCCATTCAGTTTCTCCCGCATGATCTTCTCCTATCTGATAGAGAACCTTGAAGCTAAAGGGAAGGAAGGATTCTGCATGTGTCCACGGTTCATACAGATGATTATTAACGAGAAGCTTCCTTCACTGTCCAAGGAGAAAGAATATTTTGTGGTGCTTGAGGTGATGGATGATACCACCTTAGGCAGGATGAAGGTCTAGTGGGGCAAGCAGGTGAAGCCCCCGATGAGGAGGTTGTTTGGGCATCCAGGAGGATTATGTGGCGCCAACTAGGAGGAAGTGGCATCACGACGACAGTGACTCGGATTTTGAGCCGATTGTTCTACCCTCCGATGATTCTGACAATGATTACCATGGTGATGGTCAAAGAGGTGATGGTCTGGGTGGACCCGAGTCGGCTCCAATACACCCTAATTTTCATATGGAGGAGGAGGAGGAGTGAGACGAGGAGCCTCTGGTACGGACAGTGGGGAGCAGGGTCGTAGCCATTGAGAGAGGGCTTAGGGTGGTTGGTGGATGCCCAGGTGAGTCCGGGGATGTTGTTACTACTGATACAGATCCATCTTACACCCTGGACCAGCCCAATAGCCAAAGGGGAGCCTGTGTTTCTAAAGGCTCCAGAAAGAAGAGAATGGCTCACCCTTATGATGAAAAGGGTAAGAGGCCGAGATTTACCTTGACCCTATCCACTACCACTGCCATAGCCACCACAACTGTCACAGCCACCACCACATCCACCACAACTACCACCACCACTACCACACCCCCTACTACTACTACTACACTCCCTTCCACCACTACTTCAGCCACCCGTTCACCATCCACTACTATCCCACCACCCATATTCACCACATCCACCACTACTACCACTAGCCACCATGCGGGTCCATCAACCAACACCAACTTCACCACAGGACCCACTCTACCCCCATTGGGGTAAAGGAAAAGCTAGAAACACTAAAAAAATGGTGCTTAAGCTATTAGTTGTTGATGAGCAAAGAGCAAGACAACTAAGTCAGCTTGTGGAGCTCAATGCTGCTCAAGCATAGTAGATTTCCCAACTCTAGAAGAAAAACGAGAAATCAGTTAAAAGGATTAAGGAGTTGGAGGCAAAGAATAAAAAGATCATGCTCAGAGTGAAATGATCTAAAGATGAGCCTCTGAAGATCAGAGAAGGTGATGGAGATGATGATAATGATGACGATGAGTCTGATGATGAAGATGATAGTGATGATGATGGGTCAAGAGGAAAGAAATAATCATGAAGAAGGTAATGTTATTGCATCAACCATAGCTCAAGGTCAAGAAAGAAGGACAAAGAAAGCACAAGACCAAGTAGCATCATCATCAGCCCCTGCTATTAAAGAGTTGACTGATCAAGACAAAAGTAATGACTAGAGGTTTATGTATTTGAAAACTTTAGTACTTGAATCTTGTATTACAATTATGTATTTAATGTTTATATATACTTATCTACTGTTTAAATTTCTTGATTAATTACTAATGGTTGATGTGTTACATGTTTAAATCAAGCATATCAAACATCTGAACAAGATAAATATGATGTTGCTCCCCTTCAGCAAATCAAGTCTCAACTCACAGTGATTCTTGATTTGCAAGGGATTGTCAGAAGGTCGGTGAGCTATACTCCCGAAGAAGGAGAAATCACACACGCCCTGATTGATGGGCAACATGCAGAGATGTTTAGGCTAAATCCAAACAAGATTGTCAAAGATGCACCTACTTTTGATATGACAAGTGACGATGAGCTAAACGACATAGATGAAATAGAGATTGAAGATGTCACAGCTGAGCATTATCCAGAGTACACTAACCGAGAGGGTTATGTGATCCCCAACTTGGGTGACACTCTTGGCAGTGCTACATTCGATAAAATGGATGAGATGGAAGAAGAGACTGAGAAGAATTAAAGCCAAGCCCAAGCCTCAGACGCTGATGTGGATATAAAGAAGGCTGATTGGGCAGCTTGTTTTGCTGAGATACGAGCCCAACACACTGCTCAACAGCCAAATGCCTACACCAAGCTCTACAAGGTCAAGAAACATCTATAGGTGTCAGGAAAGATTATTGTGTGGGCATATTTTGAGGATCTTAACGTCAATGAAGTTAAGAGGGAGAAGGGAATAGAGTACTTCAGATTCCCACATGATCTGAAGACTCTCTCTGGTTTTGAGCTCAACCAGCTCGCATGCTTAAACTTGTTATATGTTGATCCCCGGAAAAGGTCAGGCTGGTTTGAGGCTGCACCAAAGAAGGAACACCACACCAGATGGGTAAACTTCAGACCTCAATAACTGAAGAGGTGTATCCAAAGGTTTGAAGTGGATCCCATTTCTGGAAAGCCTAAGGTGGTCCTGAAGTGGAGTCCTTCCAGCACAATGTCTAAAATCCCTCTAAGGGAAATGCCACAGGACTTCACTCCACACTTCAAATGGTGATATTATGATTGGAGAATTGGTGAAGTGGTCATAGTTTTAAAGAGAGAGAGAGCAAAATGGAAACTACCCCAGTGTTCGACCCTATGTGGCTGACCAACTTGTGTGCAGACAATGTCTATACCTTATACAAGTGGCCACTATTCTATGACTCACAAGATATAATAGAAGCCCTCAAATTTTAGAATGTTATACCACTCTGTTTTGCATCTGAGATACATGCAGGAGTTACTAGAGAAAAGTACAGGAAATTTAAGGAGCTAATGAAGAATGTCAGACACTAATGTAAACTAGGTCCAAGGGGAGTTTGTTGATACATATGTTCCTAGTTTAGGAGCTTAATGTGAAATATCTATCATGTCTTACATGTATGTAATGAATGAATTGAATGAAATACAATATGTGATTGATGCTTATAATGTTTAGTGTTTCATTGGTTATTGTGTAATAATGTATATTGAACTAACTATATAGGTTTGTGGTTGTTTGCATAGTTCTTAGTCAATAATGATTGAGAAACATGTTTAAGCTTAATCTTATGAAGTCTTCATGCGAATGGACCATGCTAATCGACCATGCTAATCGACCATGCTAATCGACCATACGCATGAATACTTCATTCTAATGGACTAGTCGCACGACTAAACAGGAGACTGGATAAGTCGCACGATTGAGTCATAAGATTGGCTTAGTCACGCAACTGAATCTTCAGTCATGTGTATGGATCCATCGGATGATTCAGTCGTACCACTGAGTCATACGATTGACAAACCCTAACCTATAAATACCACCTAATTCGTGGAAAAAGAAAACACTTGAAGAATTTCGACCCGCATTGGTACCCTAGCCGTCCAGAGACTCCAGAGAACCTGTTCCAACTTCATAGTTCACAGTTGACCCCATTCTAATCGTTCTTAACGTTTCTTTAATCGTTAGATTGATCTGAACTGTGTTCTCACTGATTGGATCACCAATCAAATAGGATTCCGCACTATTTGATCTTGTTTCACGCATTATCAGTTAGTACTCCGTACGTTCTCAGTGCCTAACACAAAGAATCTTTCATCAGACCTAGATGCAAATTTTACTAAATAGTCTTGGGTGTTTAATATTGAGACAAGACTACCAAATGACATGAAAAATCCAATAAATGGTTTTTTTGTGAAATAAAATTTCATAAAAAGTCTTGCTACGTTCTTTTACAATCAGAGTTCTATTTTGCACAAAACACGATGTGCTAACTGCTTCTGTCCAAAAGGTAATTGGCAGTTTAGCAATGGCTAGCATTGTTCTTATTGCTTCAATTAGTGTTCTATTCTCCTTTCAGCTACCCCATATTGTTAAGGAGGTCTAGTTGCACCGAATTGATGAGCAATACCTTTGGTTGCATAAAGGAACTGATATCATCATTTTTAAATTCTGTCCCATCATCACTTCTTATTGTTCTGACCTTATGATCAAGTTGGTTTTCAAATTTTTGAGATTAAATATTTTATTATTTGGGATGCTTCGTTTTTATTAAGTAAAAAAGAAAACCCATGTAAATCTTGAAAAGTCGTCAATGATCACCAAAATATTGTTTCCTTCCAATACTCATTTAATGAGTTCATCCAATATGATCCATATAAGTACCTTCAATGGAGAATTGTTTGTCTACACCAGCTTTGGCTTGTGAGAAGACTTATGTTATTTGCCTTTGAGGCATGCTAAACAGTGATCAACAAAGTGAAATTCTTTTTGGGATAAACCAATGACATTGTTTTCCTTGACCAATCTGTTCATGTTTTTAAAATTTGTGTGTCCTAGAGGTCTGTGCCAAAGCTAAGACTCATCAAATGATGCTTTTGATAGAAGACATGTTTCTTCTTTTGGTGTAGCAGAATTTAGGTTTGAGACATAGGTGTTATTCTTCCTTGGGGACTTTAACACAACCCATTTTTCAGGAATTTGAAATCCTGGTTTCAGAATGTAGCATTGAGTGTCAGTAAAGTGAGATGAATATTTCTTGTCACAGATCTGAGACATGATGAGAAGATTGAAATTAAGTTGTTCATAGTAGTTCAGTCTATCAAAGTTCAGCATCCCATTTGTCACAGATCCTTCACTAGTGATTCTGCCAGCTTGTGAATCTCCTCCAAATGCTACAGTGGTTTCTTGTATAAGTTTGAAATCATGAAGGAACGAACGATCTCTAGTCATGTGTCGGGAGCATCCACTATCCATGTACCATAAGCTATTGGACCTATATGAATGACCCTGCAAGCACAAAAGAACTAATTAGAATATGGAACCCAAGCCATAATGGTCTTGGGTTTCCCGTCCCTATCCATGATAGTAACTTCTTCGTACTTTCCTCTAAACTGTGTCTTAGAGAGAGGTGTTCTGGGAGATTTCTGTTGATGTTTTGAATGTTTCATCTCATCAATTTCAGCTGAAGAGTCAAAAGAATAATGGAACCTTTGGTTCCTATCTTCTTTGGAGAAATCAGACCCGTTTTTGATTATCAAACATCATTTTTGGTTTGTGAAGATCATATGTTTGCTTGATGTTGTGATATTTGTTTCTTTGAATCTTCTTCAACTCTTTTATGTTACCCATGCCATTATTTGAGCTAGAAGTCCTAGATTTATTATTATAAATGAATTTTGATTTTGGATTTCACAGATGATAGTGGAGAGATGGGCTTGTTTTGGAGAATTCTCAACCCTTTTTGCTCGAAGAAACAATCAAATGTATTGTGGTTGGGCATATCACAGACTGAACAGTATTTATAAAAGAGCAATTTTTGGAAGAATGATTGTTCATGTCATAGATAAGGCAATATGGCTTGAAATAGCACTCATTGTTTTGAGATTAGACATTTCACAAATGTCATAATACATATGTTTGTTTCTTGAATCTAATTTTGTTGTGTTAACTTAGTAGATTTACCCGTTCTCAACTAAGTCAAAATCTTTGATTTAAGGGAAGAAGCAAAATCAACCTTTTTAGTAGTTTTTTCACAACATTACTTTTGTTGACTATTTTTGGTTGCTTTTGTTTCCTCAACCTTTTCTTGACTTCCTGTTCAAACTAATTTACCTGATCCCTATTGCAGATGTCAAAACCTACTCCATGCTTTGATTTTAATGATTGAGGGTCTAATAGGGTTTTTGTTTCTGTAATCAGTGAACTTTTGCTTTTTCTTTGGCAGTGAAACTTTGTCTGCTTTGCTTGAAGTTTTTGGAGATTTAATCTCATAAGCAGAACTGCTTTGAGCAGAAGGTTTCACTAAAGCCATGACTTTATTTTTTTCTTTTCAAATTGTGGTATAAATTTCATAATTGGGACAATGTCTTTGATTGGGCTTGTTGGTTTAATGACATTAACTGTCTTGTCTGAACACTCCTTGATTTTAATTGGGTGACTAACTTGATTTTCTCCTCATTTGTTTCAATATAAACATTTGGTTTATTTTGAGGATTTGTGACTAGTTTTACTATTGATTTTGGTTCAATAGTTTTAGGTTCATTTTGCTCTTTGAGTTTGATAGATTTAGGCATGATAGTGTAGTTGTCATTGTAAGATGGAGGACAAGAATTATACCCAATCCCAGTCATATCCTTGGATCTTTTTTCTGAATCTAGCATCTCTTGCAGCTTGATTGATGAAATTTGAAACTTTTCAAGTTTCACTTCAGTATGTGATTGTTTAGCTTTTGATTGAGCTCACTTTTCAGTTACCTGCTCATTCTTAGCTGCAAGAGTGTACTTTTCACCATGCAATTTTTCAATGTTCGAGATGAGTGATTTGATTTTAATTTCAAAGCCTTTAATTTCTCTTTTAAGCATCTCTAACTTGACCTTTTCTTCTTTTATTTTAGCAGCCAGTTTATGATTGTGCTCACGATAACCTTGTAGTTTAGTAATGCATTTATCACTACAAAGGTCGGATATTAACTCAGATGGCGTAGGACTTGGACCATCATTGATGTGAGTGATGAGTGCTTGATTCTGAAATTGAGGCTTCACTTCCTCTGCATTCGAACTCCAATCACACACTCCATCCTGTCTGATGACAAGAGCATTTGAAGATGCCTGACTGCTTCCATGTGCTTGATTTGTCAGTTGTGGCTGACTCTGGTATAGTTGTTGATGTTGTTGGTTATGATATTGTTGTTTTTGATTGTTAGAGTGAGAGCTTGTGCTTGGTTATGAAGATGTTTGAGCCTGAGAATTCCTTTGGAAATTATTGTTGGTTCTTCTAGGAGCATTACATTCTCTAGAGAAGTGCCCATTCATACCATAGTTAAAACACTTTACCTTGGATTTGTCATATCCATGTTTGGTGTTTTCATTAAGGCTAAGCTTTCACCTTTTTCTGAAGAAGTTCTTGGCTCTCATTGCAGTCATAGCCATTGGCCACTACAGATCCATTTCTTCAACATCATCTTGATCCATTTCTTCCAAATCTTTTAGGATGAGATGAGCAGGAGGGAGTCTACCTCCCAGGTAAGCTTCAAAGCTAGCTACAAAGGCATTGTAAGTTGCCTTTTGCTCTTCTGATCTTGGGTCTTCAAGAGTAGTTGAGGGAGTTGTAGTGAACCCCGTTAGTTGAGATGATGTTTGTTGATACATATGTCCCTAGTTTATGTGTTTATGTAAATGCCTTTCATGTCTTATACATATGTAATGAATGGGTAAATGAAATAGAATATGTGGTTGATGTTTATAGTGTTTAATATTTCATAGTATTATTATGTGTTAAAGTTTAATGAACATACTATATAGGTTTCAGGTTGTTGTGCATAGTTTTTAGTCAATAATGTTTGAAAAATGTGTTCAAACTTAGTCGTATGAGTCTTCATGCGAATGGACCATGCTTATGGACCATACGCATGAATACATCATGCTAATGGACCAGTCGCACGACTAATTCAGGAGATTGGATCAGTCGCACAATTGAGACATAAGATTGACTCAGTCGCACAATTGAACGTTCAGTCGTGCGTATGGATCAATCGCATGATTCAGTCGCACGACTGAACCATGCCAATGTTCAGTCATACGATTGGAAAGCCATAACCAATAAATACCACTTAATTCATGGAAAAACAGAGAGTTGAAAAACAATTAAGAGCATACTTCATAATACACAAACCCTAGTTGTCTAGAACACCAAGGAAGCTTGTCCAACTTCATAGATCAATCCTGATCGATTTCTACTCGTTCATAACGTTTAGTTTCAATTTTATATCGATCGTTTAATTTTTCTCACTGATTGGATCACCAATCAAATAGGATTCTGCACTATTTCATTTGGCATAAACGCAAAATCTGTTAGTATTCCATACGTACACGGTCCTGACAAGTGGTATCAGAGCTTTGGCTCTTGATGTTGCGTTTGACTCAACTAGAATTGTGTCAAACCTCACGGTTTACCTCAAAATAATCATCATTTTGGGTCCACTGGTGTTTTCCAACGTTTAGAAGCATTAAAGTTGAAGTTTTTCATCATACGGCAGGTTAGGGTTTCTGGGTAAATTGTAATTCGTGTCAAAGTGTCAAAAATCAAAAATTTTCAAACACAGCAGCCTTCAGTCGCACAAATAGCTCATTCGTATGATTGAGTCATCCACATTAGCTAATTGGCATGACTGAATCATTTGCATTGGTCATCCGCATTTGTCCATTCGTACGACTGGGCTATCCGCATTGGTCATCTGCATTGTCCAATCGCATGATTGAGTCATCCGCATTTGCCCATCCACATTTGCTCATCAGCATTGCTTATTCGCACGACTGAGTCATCTGCATTGGTTATCCGCATTTGTTCAATCGGACGATTGACTCATCCGCATTTGTTTAATCGCACGATTGACTCCTCCGCATTTGTCCAATTGCACGATTGACTTAATCGCATTTGTCCATTCGCACGAGTGAACCAGTCTTGTGCTAAAGTTCAAAGTTTATAGAAATGGAAGACCAATTTACTGCCTTTACTGCCGGAAGGTGTTGGACCAAAAGAACCAATGAGCCGGATCAGAAAAACCTTTAAGTCCCACAGATGTCACAACAACTACTGAAGACCACAACAGCTGAAGACAACAGCTGAATACAAAGTATGAAGACAAGTACTAAAGACAAAGTCTGAAGACAAGTGCTGAAGACAAAGTCTGAAGACAAGTGCTAAAGACAAAGTCTGAAGACACAAGTGCTGAAGAGAAAGTCTGAAGACACAAGTACTGAAGACCAAAGTATCAGTCGTTGTCACAACAGCTGAAGAGGTCTTCTTCAGTAGTTGTGACGGTTTACCTTTTAGTAGTTTTATGTTTTATCTTTTCAGTAGTTTGACACAACAGCTGAAGAATACTTCTTCAGTTGTTGTGCTCATCAGTTGTTTTATGTTTTTCAGTAGCTTTGAAAAACGACTGAAGAGCTTGTTCTTCAGTCGTTGTAGTTTCAGTAGTTTAGCTTTAGTAGTTTTATGTTTTGTACTTAAGCACTCTGATATGTTCTCAGTAGTTGTGAACATGTCAGAGTTAGTTATTTTTGTAATAGATCTGCCAGTTGTCACTTTCCCGTGATAACAGCTGCGGATGCGCTCTATATAAGGAGTGTCATCCTATTGTAATAAAGCGAATGATTTGATCAGAAATATTTGCTATTATTGAAACATACCTTGTTACAGAAATATATTCTCTCTTTATAATCGTATTTGCTCTTAATGAATACAAATAACCAATTCTTGCGACAATCCGTCTAGTTCTTGTTCTTATTCTGCTGCTTTACGCTCTAATACATAAAACTTGTGATTACTAATCCTGACAAATGGTATCAGAGCAGGTTAATCATTGATCGATATAATAATTGATCATTGAAACTGCTATTCAAGATCCAAGTTTGATTGAATTAGCATTTTTGCAAGAAACGGTTATAGAGATTGAATTTTCTGTGTTTCTGATCATTCATCCTGAGATTTTCTCTTGGTTTTCATTGAGTCTGTTGTGGTCTGTGTAAAATCTTTCAAAAGCATGAATTAAATTGTTTTTGAACTTAAGATGACTACTCCTTCCAATGATCCTCACAATATTGGCTCCTCAACCAAGCCTCCAATGCTAGTTAGGAGTGAGTATAACATATGGCAACGTCGAATGCTCCATCACCTGTCTGTTAACAGCGCAGGTTGTTGGACATCAGTGGTACATGGTCCACACAAGCCTATAGTGAATAACCCAGAAACCAATCAAATGGTTCCGAAGAGGAGGGAGCAATACTCAGATGAGGATAAGAAACTGTTTGAGATTGATGCAAAAGCCCATGGAATTCTGGCCATGGCACTGCCAAATGAAATCTATTCTGGGCTAATGCATCATGAAACTGCCCATGACCTCTAGAATGCCTTGAAAGAACAATTTGGAGGAACAGATGAGGTCTTGGCAAATAACGGAGAAATCGTTGCCCAACAATATG
Source organism: Flaveria trinervia (assembly GCA_025506515.1). Classification (NCBI taxonomy): domain Eukaryota; kingdom Viridiplantae; phylum Streptophyta; class Magnoliopsida; order Asterales; family Asteraceae; genus Flaveria; species Flaveria trinervia. The sequence continues at coordinate 50,326,999 of CM046455.1, forward strand.
AGACATTCTCTCATAGGAAGGGTGAGACACTGACTCAACAGTTTGAGCGGTTCTCTTGTATGATCTCTGAATTAAAAATGGTCAAACATGAGTACACCAACAGCCAGATGAATAACAGATTTCTCAGATCACTGCCTGAGAGATGGCACACATATACCATTGTCCTACGCTCCAATGCAAATTTGGACAAACTATCTCTCACCCAACTCCATGGGAAATTGCTCACATTGGAGAGAGAGATAGAACAGAAAAGAAAACTGTCTTCATCTAGTAAGCTCACTGAAGACTTTGTACCAGGCAACACTGCCTTGGTTGGTCATGAGTCAGAATATGCTTCATCTGAATGCCAGTATGATGAGCATATCGATTTCTCTTCAAACACTTCTGATTCAGCATTTGTGAGTGTTGATAGTCTGTCTACTGGGTGTAATAATGACAATCTATGCTTCATCATGGATGATCTCAAAGGGATTACGGATGATGACTTAGAAGAGATGGATATTTTGAGCCAAATGGCCTTGATAAATATCAGATCTCAGAAGTTCTACAAAAGAACTGGAAGAAAGTTCCCAGGACTCTCTGGCAAAACCAAAGTTGGTTTCGACAAGAGCAAGTTGAAGTGTCACAAATGCCACAGGCTCGGACACTTTGCTAGAGAATGCAGATCATCTGGATCTAATTCCTCTGCACCTTTTGTGACCTTCCCTGGAAATGGTCAACAACACAGAGGGCAACATCCTGTCAATTCTGGTCATCACCCTCAACCACAATCTCCTGCATATTTTGTGCCTCAGGGTCAAATGCCATATCCTTACCCTTGTTATTACATGCCACAGTCAAATCAAGTTCAAGATCCTATGGTACCACAACCTCATGCACTACGAGAACCTCTACCATCTCAATCTCATCAACCTCCTCAACCTCAACAACATAGCTTCTTCACCCCCGGAGTTGTTGACTGGAGCAGTTTACCAGATGGCATGTCTGGTCATGAACAACTGTTCACAGGCGGTGGTCAACATGGTGGTGATAGTCCTTTTGGGAATCTGGCTCTCATGGCCCTAGAGTCTACTGAGGGTTCCTACTCAAATGCATCATCTTCTCAGGTATCTTCAGAGGCTAAAGCCAAGTTATGTTCTGAATCATGCATAGCTGCATTTGTCTCTATTAGAGAGGCAATTAAAAATGATGAGAAAACTTGAGTTTGAGAAAACCATTTCCAAAAGTAAAGCTGAGTTTGAGTCTGCTCTTAATAGTAAAAATGATGAGATTTATAAGCTTAAATGCCAATTAAATGATGAAAAGGCTAAGCTAGAGGTCATTCTGGAAGACCAAAGAAGTCTCAAAGAAACCCTTGCAGTCACCCAGGTAGAGTGTGATCGATGGGTACAATCATGCAAAGGTTTTCAAAATGCTTCTTAGTAAGCAATCAGCTTCCAATGTGAAGTTTGGTATTGGTTATAATCACACTGCTCCTCCTACAGATTTTGCTTCAAGAGCAGAAGTGAAATCTGATGGAGAAAGTAATAACCAAACCACCTCATCATGTGATTCACTCTTTGATAGAGCATCATCAAAAGTTGAAGTCAGCACTAAGCCCTCTGAGAACCTATCAGCTGTTGTTGATGGTTCCACTGCTGACACTCACATGATCAAAGAGTTGATCAACTCAGGAGTTAATTCTGGAAGTCCTTAAAGGACTGGAGAGCAAGATTTAACACCTGAAGTTCAAACTCCAACTACTGTCAGCACTGAAGAGAAGAAAACTGTCAGTAGAAAGAGTTTGAAGACCACTAAAGAGGAAGTCAAGAAAGCAAACAATGCTTCCAAAGTACTGAAGAGCAAGTCTTCAGTAGTGTCATCCTCTTTAGTTGATGATCAACATAAGATGAAGAAGAAACCATGTGAAGTATGTGGTTTGTTCAATCACCTTACAGATGATTGTTGGTACAAAAGAGGATCCAAACTCAAACATAAAGAAGAAATTAAAGAAAAATGGTTAAAATGAAAACTGAGTTTGAAGCCACCTTTGTACCAGCAACATCAAATCCTGTAACCCTTAAGTCCAAAAAGAAATCCAAAAGGGAAGGGGTTAAACAGGTAACAGCTGAGATTGCTCAAAAGAAGAAGGTGCAACATAGGAACTTATCAAACTCCAATGCCAATGTGTCTGAAGAGCTGATAGCTTTATCACAAAATCAGACACAGCTGGTTATGATGGTTCAACATCTATTGGGAAGAGTTAACCAATTAGATGTTCCTATGTTGAAACCACAGAAAAGGAGATCCATGCCAAAGGATTCCTCTTCTTCACTATCTTCTTCATCTCAGACTGTTGCTTCCAATAAACCTGTTAGTTTACCATCTGTTGATGAGAACAGGCCCAAAACCAAAAAGGTTTGGGTCTCAAAATCTAACTAATTTGTTGTTTTTGCAGGGTTCTTCAACATACCTCAAAGGCATCTGTATGTAGACAGTGGAGGATCCATGCATTTGACAGGAAACAGATCACTCTTAATGACTACTCTCAAGGAAGGAAGGGGTTTGTGTCATTTGGCAATGATGCAAAGGGTTACATCATCGACAAAGGCTATGTTTCCAATGGGGAAATAAAGTTTGATGATGTTAACCATGTGGAAAATCTCAAGTACAACCTCTTGAGTGTCAGTCAAATGTGTGACAAAGGCCATGTTGCTCTTTTCACCAGTTAGAACTGTCGGATTCTGTCATCCAAAGTTCTAAGTTTGATTGATAAGGTGTTGGATGAACACACTCTCCTAAAGGCCTACAGGACAGGAAGAGTGTATGCCTTAGATATTCCAAGAAAATAGATCTCCAAGGCCATCCTTGCCTATTTTCCAAGGCTTCCCCTCAAGAATCTATTCTATGGCATAGAAGGTTGGGTCATGTTAATCTCAAAAACATGAATCAGCTGATAAGCCATGGTTTAGTAAGGGGACTACCTATGAAGGAGTTCAAATGTGAAGACAACTGCACTGCTTGCTTAAAAGGAAAAAAGCACAAAGTTTCATTTCCTTCCATAGAAGAACCTAAGTCCACTGCCTGCTTACAGCTGCTTCACATGGATCTCTTTGGTCCTGTGAGAGTGATGAGTATGGCTAAAAAGAAATACTGTCTGGTAATTGTGGATGATTACTCCAGATATGTGTGGACTTTCTTCTTGCATTCTAAGGATGAGGCTGCTCAGTCCATTATGAACTTTGTGTTACATGTTGAGAAGCAGTATTCCCTACCAGTTAAGTGTGTGAGGAGTGACAATGGTACTGAATTCAGAAATCACACACTTGATGAGTTTTACTTATCAAAGGGAATCAAGAGGCAGTATAGCATCCCAAGAACTCCTAAACAAAATGGAGTTGTGGAGAGAAAGAACAGGACCCTTATTGAAGCTGCAAGGTCCATGTTGGCTGATTCTGGACTGCCAATGACTTTTTGGGCTGAAGCTGTCAACACAGCTTGTTACGTACAGAATAGAGTTCTAGTAAATCAAAGGTTGATGAAGACTCCTTATGAAGTTCTTCATCATTTGGCCCCTCTAATTCATTTTTCAGAGCTTTTGGTGTCCTTGTTTCATTCTCAACACACGGGATCAACTCCAAAAATTTGATCCTAAGGTGGATGCAGGGTACTTTGTTGGTTATTCATCAACTTGCAAAGCATACAGAGTCTTCAACTGTAGAACAAAGATGGTTGAAGAAACTCTACATGTTAAGTTCAATGAATCTCCAAAGGACAAGATTCCACAAAGCCCTGTGGAGATATTTGATTTGGACATACTACAATATGTTCTTATCAAACTCTTGATGTTGCTCTTGTCAACAGTTCACCACCTGGTGGTACTGCAAGTGCTTATGATGATGATGATAGCAGTACTCACCTCTTCAGGTTTAGTGATCAACTGCCTGATTCAGCTAGACCTGATGTTCTTGTAGCTCCAGTAGCACCATCCACAACAAATGCTGATGAGATCTCTACAACTTCAACTTCCTTTGAATTGCCATCTACTGATTGGTTTCAAGGAAATGATTCACCATCACCATCTGTTGCTGCTGAACCTGCTACAAACACTTGCACAGATCTCATTGTGTACCAAGATCTGAAGAATCACCCTATGTCTCAATCATTGGTGATATCACTGCTGGCGTGTCAACAAGAAGTCAATTGTCAAATTTTTGCTTCTATGCTCTCTTCATCAGTCAGCAAGAGCCAAAGAACTATCATATTGCTTTAAAAGACAATGGATGGGTTGATGCCATGCAGCTTGAGCTTCTTCAGTTCAAGAAACAGCAATGTGGGAACTAGTTCCTCTACCTCCAGGTAAGTGTGCAATAGGCACTAAATGGGTGTTTAGGAACAAAACTGATGAAAATGGGCTTATTTTTAAGAACAAGGCCAGACTGGTTGTTCAGGGGTTTGCACAAGAAGAAGGTATAGATTATGATGAACCTTTGCCCCTGTAGCCAGACTGGAAGCCATTCGATTGTTTTTAGCTTATGCTGCTTATCAAAACCTTAAAGTTTTTCAAATGGATGTCAAAAGTGCATTTTTGTATGGAAAGATTAAGAAGACGTTTATGTATGTCAACCACCAGGCTTTGAGGACAATAAACATCCTAATTCGGTGTATAAGCTTGATTAGGCTCTTTATGGGTTGAAACAAGCTCCTAGAGCCTGGTATGAGACATTATCAAACTTCCTTCTGGAAAATAATTTCACTAGAGGCTCCATAGATGAGACTTTATTCATTAAGAAAGCAGGCAGCATAATCCACTTGTTCAAATTTATGTAGATGATATTATTTTTGCATCCTCTGATCCAAAGTTGTGTGATGCCTTTACAAAGATGATGCAACAGAAGTTTGAAATGAGTGCCATGGGAGAATTATAGTTCTTTCTGGGTTTGCAAATCAAACAAAAGGCTGATGGAATTTACATTCATCAGTCCAAATATACAAAAGATCTTTTGGAAAAATTTGATTTACAAAACTGTAAGTCCTGTTCTACTCCTATGTGCAGCACCACACAACTGGATACAGATCAGAAAGGTAAGGTGGTTGATGAAACACTTTACAGATGTATGATTGGGTCCTTGATGTATTTAACAGCTTCTAGACCAGATATTATGTTTGCTACATGTGTTTGTGCTAGATTTCAGGCTGCACCTAAAGAGTCTCATTTGATTGCAGTCAAGAGGATCTTTAGATATTTGCAAGGCACTCCATCTCTAGGATTATGGTATTCTACTAGACATTCTGGTAAATTAGTTGCTTTTTCTGACAGTGACTATGCAGGATGCAAGTTGACTAGGAAATCAACTTCTGGTGGATGTCAATTTCTAGGCAACTGTTTGATTTCTTGGCAGAGTAAGAAACAGACCTCAGTTGCTACATCAACTACTGAAGCAGAGTACATTGCTGCTGCAAGCTGCACATCTCAGGTACTCTGGCTTCAAAACCAATTACTGGATTATGGCATAACAGAGACTAAGACCCCATTGTTAATGGACAGCTCTTCAGCTCTGTGTATTGTCAAGAATCCTGTCCAGCACTCTAGGACTAAACATATTGAAATCAGACACCATTTTATTAGAGATTGTTTTGAAAAAGGTCTGATTGATCCAAAATTTGTTCCTAGTGCTAATGAGCTTGCAGACATTTTTACTACGCCTTTGGATAGTTCAACTTTCCACAACCTGGTGTTAAGGCTTGGTATGCTGCAGCTATAATGAGTGACAACTACTGATGATCTCAGATCATAAGTACTGATGATCATTAGTTCATTATTGTCACATATAAGTACTAATGAGTTCTTTTATCCTCAGTAGTTTGTATAACTACTGAAGGCTACAAGCTTCACAAGTACTGAAGTACTTTATCTGTTAAAACAACTCATGTAGCTACAACAGCTGATGTAGTCACAACAGCTGATGCAGCTACAACTACCGATGTCTGAAATGCAGATAAGTACTGATGTCCTATGAAACAACTGAAAACAGCAAAAAAGGTTGATAAGTGTTGAGGACAGTATGAAACAGCTGAAAAGCTATGAATTGATGAAAATAGCTGATGAGTACTTACTCTTCAGTTGTTTCCACAACTGCTGTTTCTTTCCAAACAACTGAAGCAAAACCATGTCTTCAGTAGTTTTACAACTACTGAAGACTAACACCAAGTCTTCAGCTATTTACAACAACTGATGACAAAACCACTGTCTTCAGTAGTTTCACAACTACTGATGACAAACACAAAGTCCTCAGTTGTTTCACCACCTGAAGTCAAAACTGTCTTCAGTTTATAACTACTAATGACTAAATTAGAGACTTCAGCTGTTTCAACGTCTGAAAGGGTAATACCATGTCAATAGTCGTTTTAAAACTACTGATGACTAACACCAAACCCTTCGGTCATTTTCTAACCCGTACCCTATAAATACCTGTCTTCTTCTCAAACGTTTCATTAGCCGTTCTTTTCTGAACTTCTCTCTCTCAAACAAGGCGACCATGAGTCTAAAACCACGACATAACTGCGTTGCATACCTTACCAAGTCGGCTTTCTAGAACAAATATGATAATTCCATTGACCTAATGGTGGATTCCCCATATCGCATAGCCTTTCTTTTGAATCCAACCATCTACCCTGAATCTCTCAGTCAATTCTGGTCAAATGCTTTTGTTCATACTGATGAGTCTACCGGCCAAATCTCTGTTCGGTCCCTCATCAACCAGAAACCAGTGGTCGTTACAGCCGACATCATTCGTCAGGCATTACACCTACACGACTCCACTGCTGTGACTGAATACCCAAAGGGCACAACGGATATGTCCTTTATCAATAATGGGTATGAAGGTGATCTTCGGGCTACAACCATTCTGAAGAAACATTTCCATGACGCTGAGAAACTTATTTTTCACATGGTAAATGTCTGCTTAGCTTCAAAGACATCCTCTTGGGATCAAATGTCATCCCAATGGCAATAGGTATTGTATTCTATTCTAGAACACCAACCGCTAAATTTCTCTGAAATCGTGTTTGTAGAAATAAAGAACTTGGCTCAGAAACCTGTGGCAAACCGATGGCCATTATATCCCAGGTTTCTGATGGCCATTATTTTGGATGAATTAAAATCTGATGGCCTTGTTGGCCTTGGAGTCCCTGCACCAGCTGTTTTGGCTGAGGTATAATCCAGGCACAACTCAGACCTCACTCTCAAAGAAGCTGCCCGAATGCTAAAGCCCAAGCGGAGGGAACCCACAGCTTCCACCACCAGAACCAAAGTCCCCACTACAACAAAATCCAAAAAGCCAAAAAAGGCTACTGAGGGAGATGAGTCCCCTGAGGATGCCCCTGTACCACAAACACAGGAACCACACACTGGTCTTAACCCCCTAGTTGTGATACTAACTCAACCAGCCACAGCCGCACAGGTATCCTCTCAACAGGATCCTGTTGCAACCAACATTGGGGAACCTACACTGCTGGAACCTATCTCACTTGAGAGGGTTACCATTGAAGCGCACCATTCACCCCGGGTGCAATCTGCTGCTACCCAATCACCACATGCAACCGCCCCCCAAAGCCCTACATTAGTTGTTGCACAAGTGCTGACTCAGTTGCACTCCTCACCCCCTCCCCAGGTACCAATTACAACTGGGAATACCTCTACCATTGAGGGGGAGGACCAAAGTGCAGCTGCGAACCCACAACATAGGGGTTACAATGTTCCTTCTCCCAGTGTAGCAATGGAGATTGGAACTTCTGGTGAGGCTGCCACTTCTCCTGCTTCAGCATATGATCAGGTTGCAGTTGGTACCATTACTAAGACCTTACAAGAGGCAACTGCTGATGAAGGACAAAGTCCTGAGGCAGGAAGTCCCCAGTACCAAGACAAAAGGGCACATGCTACAACTGAGCTACACTCAGTGCATGTTCATCCTGATCCTATCAGGACGTTAGGTGATTCAGCATCTGCTGATGATGACCTGGGCTTTTTCTATGATATTCTAGCCCACAACACAATCCTGGAGGCTGAGGTAAGCCGACTACAAGAACTGCTTGCTAAGATGTCTCAGGATGTAAGTCCATCTACCCCCATCAACCCACAGATGGCACCTTCATTTGAAGGTCCCCCAAACACTTCACCCCCTCACTTCACTGAGCCTCCAGCCTCTGCCTTTGGCACTATCTCTCGGGACAGAACCCCCCTGAGCAGATGGTTGCTGCTTTCCAACAATCCCTACCTCTCATCACTCCTATCATCAATGACATTGTTTATAAAGCCATTGATGAGAGGATCTCCTCAAGTCTACAACCACTCATTGATGATGTTGTGCACAAGAAACTTTCTGCGGTACAAACTCCTGCCACCAATGCATCCAAAAAGGGGGAGAGTACAGCAGTGAAAGAAAAGAAAAGAAAAAGAACTAAGGATGAGAAGGCACAAGAAAAAACCAAGGAGTTGGAGAAGGAAAAGGAACAACAACTGATCACTTACAAAAGAAAGAAAAGTACTAGTGATCAAACGAATGCTGAAGAAAAATCCTTGGAAGAGCTGGTAAAAGATGCAGATGAAGCACACAGCCGATCCATGGACAAAATCATTGAGCAACTCTTCAAGCAAGACTTTGATACAGCCAAACTAGACAGTGAGATCAGGAGGTTGGAAGTAGATGAAATCCAAAACAGATGGGCTGGGTACAATGTGCTGGAGAAAGAGAGAATGGAGATCATGATTCGATTCATAGCCAAATACTTAGGAAGATCACTGATGGAGATCCGTTCATGGACCAAAGACAGCATTCTGGCTATAGCCACCAGAATCTGTTTGTCTGAGCAATTTCATAAGGGGATAATCATTGAAGCACTTGATGAGGCTGGAGCTGGGAAAAGGTTTGAAATGGCAAAGCTCACAAAAGCCAAACTTACAACCAAAATGCTTGAACAACCTTCCAAATCACCCACTCAAAAACAACCTACCCCTTAAATCTCAAAACCAATCTCAAAACTCAAATCCAAACATCCTCAACCCTCAAAACCAATTCCTTTACCACAAAAACCAACCCAACCGTCATCCAGTGATGCACCTAGAAGGAGGAGAAGGGTGCTGAGGATAGAAGAAGATGAAGAAGAAGAAGACGAAGATGATAGTCTGCCACTCTCTGCTGTTCTAAGGCTACCAAAACCCAGGAGTCAACTAATGATCACACCTGACTCACAAAGGGAAACAGTTAGAGTCAAAATAGAAGATGAAGAACAGCAGAAGCAGCACGATGAGCAACTACTGAAGATGGTTGACAAGGAATTTCCTCAGTCATCATCTATACAAGCCATGAAAGGGCATGCTCAGAGGCTGTACACTCTCAGACACACATTTCAGTATCAAAAGGAGAGAGTGAGAGTATGGCCAGACCCCAAGGTGAGCTCTAGAATCCACAAAAGATCCATCCACATAGATACAATGGCCAGGTTAGAAAAACAATAGACTCTACAATCATGTTGGCCATTGTAGTCTCACCCTGGGAAATAATCGATGAATTCAAGAAGGCTCATCAATCAAAAATGACCCCTCAAGCCTTACTGGAAAACAAGATGTTCAAAAAGGGGTTATTATATAAGAAGCTTGAAGACATTAAGAAGAATGAGCTCCAGTTACTCCTTGTGGGCACCCATCCTGATGAATTTGTCTATAGGGAGATAACTACTGTGGAGTTGAAGAATGGCAGGACTGTAAAGTACTTATTTGAGTACTATGGTCCAGAGTTCGTCTTTGAAGGAGGAGTAGAAGAACTCTCCAAGGAGAAACAGGTTGTTCTCCTTGAGGCCTATGTTCGAGAGTCGTACACACTAATCATGGGGAAGTAGATCTCATGAATGGGGTAACAACTCTGTGTCCAGTTCCCCAAAACAGAGTTCCCATTCATACCTTGCCAAACAGATCTCTGAGATTTCTTCCCAGGCCAGTGCTTATATGGGTCATCTTCTCAACTGATCAAGAAGGAAAAAGACCAACCATTCTGCCAACAATAAGTGGGACCTCAATAAAGTTAAAGGTTTTGGCTGCATTGGTTCAGGGGGAGTTTGTTGGACCAAAAGAACCAATGAGCCGGATCAGAAAAACCTTTAAGTCCCATAGACGTCACAACAACTACTAAAGACCACAACAGCTGAAGACAACAGCTGAATACAAAGTCTGAAGACAAGTACTGAAGACAAAGTCTGAAGACAAAGTCTGAAGACAAGTGCTGAAGACAAAGTCTAAAGACAAGTGCCAAAGACAAAGTCTGAACACGCAAGTGCTGAAGACAAAGTCTGAAGACACAAGTACTGAAGACCAAAGTATCAGTCGTTGTCACAACAGCTGAAGAGGTCTTCTTCAGTAGTTGTGACGGTTTACCTTTTAGTAGATTTATGTTTTATCTTTTCAGTAGTTTGACACAACAGCTGAAGAATACTTCTTCAATTGTTGTGCTCATCAGTTGTTTTATGTTTTTCAGTAGCTTTGTAAAACGACTGAAGAGCTTGTTCTTCAGTCGTTGTAGTTTCAGTAGTTTAGCTTCAGTAGTTTTATGTTTTGTACTTAAGCACTCTGATATGTTCTTAGTAGTTCTGAACATGTCAGAGTTAGTTATTTTTGTAATAGATCTGCCAGTTGTCACTTTCCCGTAATAATAGCAGCGGATGCGCTCTATATAAGGAGTGTCATCCTATTGTAATAAAGCGAATGATTTGATCAGAAATATTTGCTATTATTGAAACATTCCTTGTTACAGAAATATATTCTCTCTTTATAATCGTATTTGCTCTTAATGAATACAAATAACCAATTCTTGCGACAATCCGTCTAATTCTTGTTCTTATTCCGCTGCTTTACGCTCTAATACATCAAACTTGTGATTACTGATCCTGACAGAAGGGGCTTTCGCATCCAGAACCTTCTGCTTCTGGAAAATAAAATTGGTAATCATAATAACCACCAAAGCTTATAACGTTAGATGATTATCCACAATGGAAGCAGAGGTTCGAGATGTATCTAAATGGAGTTGATCCCAATCTTTGGGCATCCATTGAGACAGGTTACACTATGCCAGTCGGTGCTGATGGAGTTAAGCTAGCTCTATGAGGAATTATTGACAGTCAGAAAGTTAAGTACAATCCAGAAAAGGAAGTGTATGCCCTGTGACTTAGTAGATACCTAAGTATATCTTTCATTTGTTCTCTGAGAACAAGCAGCCGAAAAAGTTTCGGGAAGCATTGGAAAGGAGATATGATGGGAATGCAACATTAAAGGCTCTGAAGGCTAAGGCTGTCAAGAAGGAATTTGATAACTTCTCTTCGATAGGGAAGGAGAGCTTGGATGACATTATTGACAGGTTCTACCATCTGATGAGTGAACTGCACACTCATAGTGTAACAATGTCAATGGAAGATAAATTGTCAAGTTTTGCAGACGGTTTGCCGGATAAATGGGATTCGTTTGCGTCTAATCTTAGACAGAATGATATTCTTGCAAAGTTAGAAATAAATTACTTCATCCTGAAATTAAGAGAAGAGGATTTGCGAATGAAGTACAAGGCATAGAAATGATCCTACGATGAGAATCCTTCACATTACAACTCATTTCCCACTCCAACCAGTTCAGGAATACCACTGCAAACTGCTTTCGTGTCCAGTTCCGCGGCTGCCACACAATCCACTGCTTCAGGAACAGAAACATCTGGGTCATCATCGACTCAATACATAGTGCGTGAATCGAATACTATGAAGTTGAAGACCGAGAATCTTGGTAATATAAAAGTGGAGGTTGCAAAGGAGCATATGGATCTTCTAGCAACAGTGGTTCAATCGTATGTGGGCTCTTGCAAGTGTAGTTAGGTCTACCCTTTTCCTGTCTCTCCTTGTCTCTAACAGCCATTATCACTTCCGTCACTACAGAGGGTAGGATCATCTGCATGGCCTGATGCACTTCCTCCACAACTGCCTCTCTCATCGAGGCTCACAGATTAGCACTCTCATCACCGCCCTCCGGATGAGGGGTCTCGGGTTCCTCATGAACACTCTTTCAGCCCTAGACCTTCCTCTTGTGACCCGTGGTTCAGCACCACATCCACTGCCACCTCCACCTCGTGAAGCTTTAGAAGATCTACCACTAGCCATCCTCTAACACATTGAAAGATTCAAACACCAACATGGTCATTCAAGGGAACAACTTAGTTTATGTCAAGTATAGTAAGTCCCTAATTACAGTGGCCAGTTGTGATTAGCCACTTACTTTACTCTTCATACCCCGAACATTACCTGTCCTGACTACATCAGTATCTAAATCTATCAGCAACACATAAACCACATAACATGCGCACGTAATACTGGTTAACATTATGAAAAATACCTGATGGCACACAGCTACTCACATTGGCAACCCTTCCCTTTCTGTTCCATTCTCAATTTAAGATTAGGTTTTTGAAAATATATTTACCAAATTCACTTAAACTTTAGCTCTAATATCAACTTGTAAGGCCCCATTCCCGGGACGATTACAGTTGGATCTTTCATCCCACTCAAAACATAATTTTCGTCATCTTACATAAAAAAATTGCAGCGGAAACATTTAAAACAATATCACATTTAAATCTAATAGCTTTGCAAACAATATCTCATTATCAAATTACAAAATACATGTTACATTTCATTACAAAAGCCTTATAATAATAGATGCCATTCCAAAAGAACTGAGTAGTCGCCCCGTGCCATCCTCAACGACATACCTGCCAACTGGAAACACATCAAAATCAACGTTACTGAGTGAGTTCTAGTTTAATAATAAAACATAATTTTATTTCGTAAAATTGTTCTCTGCTTTCTTTCAAAATCATACAGTACTTTACATTCGTTCGTGATCATACATCATACGTACATACGAATAGTATCATTATTATCTTCATCATTCGTTCATGTCGTTCTAGATCTGGTCAGACTTTATCCTCTTCGTGGCACTTAGCCACAATTACTAAGGTCGAATGACAAAGATTCCGTTTAGTACATTACTAAGATATTTCGTTAAGGTTCATTTCATACGTTCGTTCTTTCCATCATTACCTTTCTCATTCATCAACTTACGCCATACTTCCGACTCATGTCCAAAGACTGGTACTGTGCCGGGGTCTGTACACAAACCCCCGACTCATGTTTGAAGACTGACACAACACCAAAGTATGCGATTCGTTTCTCTTTCACCTCATCTCAGTCTCACGCACTACTCCCGACTCATGTTCGAAGACTGATACTGTGCCGGGGCCAGTACACAAACCCCCGACTCATGTCCGAAGACTGAACCGGAGTATGCGACAAGAACCTCTTTCAAGTCTGTTGCGACACAGAGTCACTTACCACATACACATGCTTGCAAGCCTTTCATTCGTTCATTCAGTCATTAGTGCATGCATTCATTCATTACGTTCCTCTTTTCATTATCATCCACTTTACGTTACATAATACTTTCATTTCATTCATTAACATTCAACGCAAAGCCATGGAAAGATAAACATACATAATAATAATAAGGAACATAAAACATACAACATCAAACACACAAGGCAACATCACACACCAATAACATACATCATGCATAGCATACAACGTGCACAATCACACGACAACAAACATCACACGAATCACGTGCATCACATCCTGTAACCATACGTCATTGCACATAATCATGCGTCACATCATCATCATCGTTAGCTCATCATCATACGTCAGCTAAATCATCCATACCCATCACTTCATCAGCAACCCCAAAGGTCATACCATACCATTGTCTTTCGGTCGTATGGACCCTATTCGGTCGCATGGTCGTTCCTGCATATAAGAACGCTCAGGCGAATGTACCTCCAGTCGCATATCCTCCAATCGCATGCTTCCCATGAGAATGAACCTCAATCACATGACATTCGAGTGTATGGATCTCAGTCGCATGACCTTCATGCGAATGGCCCTCAGTCACACACCTTTCGTGTGTATGAACCTCAATCGCATGACTCACAGGTGTATGGACTCTAGTCGCATGACCTTCAGTCGCATGACCTTCACCCGCATTTCCTTCAGTCGCATAGCCTTCATCCGCATTTCCTTCAGTCGCATGACCTTCATCCGCATTTCCTTCAGTCGCATAGCCCTCATGCGTATGGCTCTCAGTTGCACCAATGAACCTCAATCGCACCTCTTTCGTGCGTATGACCCAATCGCACCTCATTCAGCGCATGGACCTCCATTCGGTCACCTAGCCCTAGCTGATGCAGAATGCAGTTCATCCCGAACTGCAGCCGCCATGTTTGAACTCCAAACTCTTCCAAACCTCTTCTGAGCTCAAATAAACCCTTCTACACCTTAGGGAAGCATACCATGACCACATTCAAGCACAACCAAGCCCGAAATCAAGCCCCAAATGAATCATACACGTACATATACATACATAAAGGGGTAGTCACCCAAAAACCAGAAAAATAGTTTTCAGATGTGTTCCAGCCCCAAAATCATTCAAAAACGTATATAAGAAGGGTCCTAGAACTCACCTTAATGACTCCGTCTAGTAGAGCTTTGATTTGACCCGCTACACATCGATTTCCACGCTCGGATAAACCCGAACCAAGCTTTTCTCCTCTTTTCTCCTTCTCTTCTCTTCTCTTTGGCTAAAAAATGGCAAGTATGGGGTGTCTTCCCCCTTTTATACTCCCATTCATTGAAGTCTCTCTCGTTGGAGAGTTTGGTCCCTCAACTTTGGACTTTATTTTTTCTCCTTCCTCGCCTTCAATGAAAATTTCCAGGTGTTACACCCGGATGATACTTCATAACACAATCATAGTCGTTTAGTAGCTCCATCCAACGTCGTTGCCTCATATTCAATTCCTTTTGCTCGAAGATATGTTGAACACTCATGTGATCGGTGTAGATAGTGCACTTGGTACCGTAAAAGTAATGTCTCCAAATCTTTAAGGCAAAAACCACTGCATCCAATTCTAAGTCATGGGTGGTATAGTTCTTCTCCTGAACCTTTAGTTGTCTCTAGGCGTAGGCTATCACCTTTTCTCGTTGCATCAAGACACAACCCAATCCTTGAATGGATGCATCACAATACACCACAAAATCATCTAATATCGGTGCACTACAGAGTTTATGATTTAGCAATTGAAAAGCCGATTCTTGACTCTCACCCCATTTGTATGTCGTTACTTTCTGAGTCAAGGCTGTGAGAGGTGTGCGATCTTAGAGAATCCCTCTATGAATCGTCGGTAATATCCTTCTAATCCCAGAAATTGCCTTATCTCACTCGGCGTTTTGGGTATAGTCCAATTCTTATCGCCTCAATCTTGGCAGGATCAACATGTAGTCCCTTCTCATTAACAATATGACCAAGAAATTGAACTTCTCGTATCAAAAAGTCACACATCGAGAATTTGGCATACAACTACTCATTCTTTAATAGTTCTAAGATCATTCGGAAGTGCTCTTCATGATCCTCCTTGGTCCTAGAAGATATCAGTCCATCATCGATAAACACAATGATGAATTGATCGAGATAGGGTTTGCACACATGGTTCGTGAGGTCCATGAACACAACAGGTGCATTAGTCAACCTAAAAGGCTTGACCAAGAACTCATAATTACCATAACGAGTACGAAATGCAGTTTTGGGAATGTCTTCTTCTCGGACTCTAAGTTGACGATAACCGGATCTCAAGTCAATCTTCGAATAATAGCTTGATCCCTGAAGCTGATCAAACAAGTCGTCGATACGAGGTAAAGGGTATCGGTTCTTGACTGTTACTTTGTTTAACTCCCTATAATCGATGCACATCCGGAATGTGCCATCCTTCTTCTTAACAAAAGGGATAGGGGCTCCCCAAGGTGATTTGCTAGGTCAAATAAAGCCCTTATCTAAAAGCTCCTGAAGATGTGATGACAACTCTTGTAGTTCGTTTGGTGCTAATCGATAAGGTGCCCTAGCAATCGGGGCTACGACGAGAGTCAACTCGATTTGAAGTTCCACTTAGTGGTGAGGTGGTAATGGAGAAAGATCTTCTAGAAACACCTCTGGAATGTCACGCACTATGGAATGTCCTCCATGCTCCTTTCTTCCGCTTGCTTATCAGTGACGAGTGCTAGAATAGCCAATCGACCTTTTCGCAGCAACTTTTGGGCTTTCATGTATGAGATGATGCCTATCACAGCACCACTCCTATCACTTCTGATTGTAAGGATTTCGTGACCAACAGGAATTCGTATGATCTTCTCATGGCATATGACTTCCGCTTGCTTGCTAGAGAGCCAATCCATGCCTATCACTACATCAAAACTCCCCTTTGTAACAGGCATAAGATCTATAGCGAAAGTATGACCGGCAAGCTTTATATTACAATCTCTAAGGATATGCGTTACATGGATCTGTTTACCATCGGCCACTTCTAAGGTGTATTTAGATTCTAAGGCAGAGGGTATATCACTTAAAAGAATACAAAACTTTAAGGACACGAAGCTCCTATCAGCACTAGTATCGACTAGTACTGTAGCAAAACACCCATTAAGAGAAAACCTACCGGTAATAGTTGTGGGGTCGTTTAGAGCCTCACCTAAGGCAATAACGAAGGATCTCCCTTTGGCTCCATCGTTGTTGCCACCATTACCACTACCATTGCCATTATTGTTGTTGTTACCGTGGTTATTGTTGTTATGGCCATTGCTGTTATTGCCATTACCATTTTTCTTCAGTTGTGACCAATTTCGCCAATAATGCCCTTCCTTCCCACATTCAAAACAACCTTTGGGAGTCTCCTGAGGTTCTTATTGCTTCCTTAATAGTTCACCATGACAATTCTTAGCAGCATGTCCAATCTTACCATAGTGTTGACATTGAACTTATCACACCTTCCCACATGAAGGTAATTACACCGAGTGCACTTCGGATGTTTACCAGCATAACCACTGGGTCCTTGATTGTTTGAAGCCGCCTGCTTGAAGTTGTAGTTAGTATCGAACGTCCGTTGTTGTTGCTGATGCGGAACAGGCTGTTGTTGTTATTGAGATTGGGGTTGACCGCTGGATGATGATGATTTTTTGTTGTTAGAATTATCCCACTTCCTCTTGTTGTTGGGCATGCTGGCCTTAGCTCCCCGCTTAGGTAAACGTCCATGCTCCACTGCTTGATCAGTTAGCTTATAAGCTAACTGGATGGCTTGCTGAATCGTGGTCGGTTGGAAGCAGTCACCATGCTTTGAATTTCAGGTACTAATCCTCGTATGTAATGCTCAACCCTCTTGTGCACTTCTTCACCATCCCCGAGCATTGGGTGGCTAGTTCATGGGTTTGGGTGGTGTAGGCCTTGATTTTCGAGCCCAACATCTTAAGTTTCCAGAACTCCATCTCCAGCTTTTGAACTTCATTTCGAGACAGTACTCCTCAGTCATCATCTCCTTGAATTCAGTCCAGGGAAGCCAATTTGCCATCACATGTCCTAGCATCTAGACTTGCGTGTTCTACCAGGATAGAGCGGTACCTTGCAGTGTCCTGGTGGCATATTTCACCTGGCCAACAGGTGGGCAGTTGCATTTGGAGAAAACAGACTCTATCTTCTCTGACCATGGTACCAGTCCTACAGCCCCTTCAATAACACTGTAGGTGTGCGGTTTACAGTCCATAAAGGACTTATAGGTACACAATGGTGGTCCTGTTTTAACACAACAAACATTGATCAGATATCCTATACAATTACTCAGGATATTTGATTTTACTTTCTATCATTGTTTACCTGTTGGCTGTCCCGTTTGGGCAGCAGCCATCGCTGCCTGAACATGCTCGTTTATCAGGGCAGCTAATTCAGCATGGGTCATGTTTATAGCACCACAGCCATGGTCTCGGGCGCCACGTCCATGTCCGCGTCCATGCCCACGTCCACGTCCACCTCCACGGGCGTCCATTTTTCACTTTATATTCACAAATACAATAATAAGTAACATCAAACACATTTATCCCTTTGAAGTACAGTAAAGAGTAAGGAATAATGAATCATCACAACCACAACATTCATAAAAAAATGATAACCAAGATAAATAAATTGTAAATGAGTCACATGTATTCACCATGTTATAATTTAAGTTTGTTGTTAGGGTGGGGAAACAACCCTTCCCACATAGGTTTCAAAAAGAGAGAAACACTACATAGTCCAAGTCATATAAAGGAAATCAATTGACGACGTCTGACCTATCACTGTCATCTTCCGTCTCCACCGGTTCCTCCTCCCCGGGTTCTTCCTCGGGATCCTCATCCTCAGGGTCCTCTACAGGAGCAGGAGCTATGGCAATCTGAAGCGCTGCCAATTCGGCTTCTAAGGTAACAATTCTATTATTGGCTACCGCATCCCGCTATTCACCAGCAGTTATGCGTCCTCTAAGTGCTATAAGACCGTCTTCCATGTGGTGACACCCATTTAGGGTCTTCCCGTGTCGCTCCTCAAGTTCATCCATTTGATGTCGTAGTTTGTACACCTCATGCTGCAGTGTACAAACATCACTCATGAGTCGCCTGACTCGTTGTTGCTCAGTGTTCAGTGCAGCAATCAGTTGCTCATTAGACTGTACCGTCCGCAGGAGTGAAGGCATTGGTTGATTAGCGTTGCTCCTAGTCCTGGGTCTTGGGACAGGTACACGCTCCCTATGCATTATGTGATCAATGAACTTGGGCTAGAAACTCCAGTCTCGTGGGGGGTCACGTTCAATCAATGCAAAAGGTTGATCCCAGTCAATCTCCCCTCGAGGATAAGCTAGACGTGGACAGTCGGGTCCATTGTCGGGTACAGGTGCGGAGGTGGGGACTCAGATCGTGTAGGTAATGCAGGTCGCTTACCCGGACTTCTCGATGACTGTGCCTTGCTGCAGAGAGTGTGATGTGTATGCCAATGAGTATGCAGTAGAGGAATTAAGGCACATGTAACTAACTAACTGTGTGCGGTTATAGTCTAGTGTGTATGCAACCTAGTTTCCTATAACCAATGGCTCTAATACCAATCTGTCACACCCTCAAAATCCATGTGCGGAGTTTTACCGCAAGGCATGTGAACAAACCAGGATCACACTCAATAGTTACTCAGAACGACTCTATATGCCAACATTAGAATAAAATCAACCAAAGTTCATACTTTGAAACCATGTGGAAGCGTTTTGTAAGTAAAGAAACCCAAAGTACATAAATGCATAATAAGGCAAAACACGCGCCAACCCAAATGTTTAAACATTAATAAATAAACACCAACAAAGATGTTTCTAAAAATAGAGTCTTAGAATGCAACGAATCCATGCAGTGCTCCTAAAGGCAAGCGAAGTTATGACCTGAGAATAGCATACTAAATTGTCAACACAATGGCTGGTGAGTTCAAGAGTTGATATTTAAATATAAGCAATTTAACAGTTGACATATATAAGTAGTGTATTGTAACATATAGCTAGTCTATTAACAATAAATATTAATTCATAGTGATTTCGCAATTGAAGCTCATTGTGATAAGTTGTTGCCTCTTTTCACGACTTACCAGGTGGGGAAAATGTTCATTAGGACAAATTGCACCCGGTTGACCTCGAGTCACACAGGTGGGGCTTGTCAGACCTAGTAGTACTACCCAAGTTTCCCCGCTATTCAATATTAACAATTCGAAAGTGTGAGGACTTTTCCATGATAAACAACACTATATTAATATTATACACAACTTTAATGTATAAAGCATCTGTAAGTACCTGTATCCTATCTCCCCCAAAAGAGGTTAAGTAAAGAGTGGGGCATGAACTCACCTGATATGCATAACAACTACTTAGGGTTTACTAGGAAGAAAGAGTGGAGAGACAACCTTCAGAGGTTACCTAGATCATGTAAGTACATAAGTGCGTGTAAACGTAGAACGTGTGGAACCCTAAGCAAACTACAACCAAAGACTCAAGGTTTCAGAACACAGACACGTTTGACACAGTTGACCCGTTTGACCCGTTGGTGACATCATGAGTTATAATTCAATTAAGCAAACGTGAACATATAACATACATGGTTAACATTCAAATGGATCACATGAGGTGTTACATTACCCAATGCATTACTTAGATCATCATGCCACTAAATATCATACAAGTCATGCGAATCTGAAACATTAACATGCCCACCAGTTACAACATAACTAACACGTCACACAAAGATCAAATCACACACTACATGCCATGTGACCACTCATGACATCACATCCTAAACCCTGCCAATCCTACAAAGTAGGGGCCTCAGATTCGCATGTGTGTATGATGATCACAATCATATTCATTAACTATCTTCATTGCATTCAACATACACCACAATAATCAATTCCAGTCCCAAACATGATGTCTCAATTACTAATCAACGATCAACATCATACATGATCAACAAAGTCCATACATCACACATGATCATCCAAGCATTCCATACAACTAAATTAACATATTCTATCACAATAGAAATCATCCATGAACATACTAACATGCTCCTAATATCCCAAACATGCTCAAACTATCATCTTTCAAACTTTGTGCAAATAAAGTTTCCTTTTCCCGAAAGCACATCCCAAAATCTATCAAACACCCAATGTATTCATGAATTCATTAGTAATACAACAATTCAAGTTCATATCAACATCTAAGCATGATCAACAACATCCAAACATCATAATTCACTAACCTTCATGATCAAAAGTTTCTACTTTTGGAAATCTATGAACTACAACATTCATTCCTAGTTTTCTAGCATCCATATCATCAATCTATCATACATACATCATCCTAATCCCTTTATAACATCAATCCATCATCAAATCATCATATCATGAAAATAAAGTTACTATTATTAGTAACCTATGAAGACAGCCTTCAATTCATCAATTTCTTGCAAGATTAATGTAATCTAGCATTCATACAACCTACTAATCATCATATAATCATCATACAATCATCAATCTCATATAATCACATCAATTTTCAAATTAGGGTTTATCTTGAATCAAAGTTCATGAACAATTCATCAAAAACGTATCATTCTTGCATAATCGACGTTAAACAACATGTATACTATGTAACTAACATACTAGCATCATCAAACAACAACAACTTCGACATTTATGAACCCAAAACCGATTTTGGGTTTGGCAAAATAAAAAAACTCATAAAACTTGTAAAATTCTAACTTTTTCACGTGTAATATCTTGCAATTGATTATTCTAACGTGTTCTATAGCTTGAGATCGACCAAAATCGAAGCACAATCATTGTTTCTTGATCAAAATCACAAAGAGAGAGAGTGGGGTTAGGGTTTGCGGCCGATTTGGGGTTTGGGGTTTGGGGGGATTAGGGTTTGTTAATTTTGTTAAGTTTTAGTTTTAGGTAATTACACTTAACCCCCTTTATTTTATATTTTATAAAAACTATTCTTTTAAACACTTTTTAAAATTTCAACTTAATAATACCAACATTATTAATCAACAATAATAACGTCTACATTATTTCCACTAGTCACAAGATAGACAATTTAAATATACGCGTTTCCATGTTACGCGATAAAATTCACCGTTAGAATTTAAATCGCGTAAACACATAAGCATAACAGAATAATCATCTAATCTATTAGATTATCATTAATGTAACATTATTAATTCTTATTAGGTCACCAACATTAAATGACCACAAGTGTGTGTTCATGACACGTGTATACAAGACATAACGGCACTAACGGAGTTTGGTAACGGAAAATACCGGATGTCACATATACCTTTCCTCACATGAGATACATGGAATGTCAGATGAATTTCAATTAACTCATCTGGTAGCCCTAATCTATAGGTCACCTCTCCTGCTCCAGCAATGATTCAAAAAAGCCCTATGTATCTCGGCTGAATATGGTGCACTTCATCTCGTATAAATAGTGCCTTCATGTCTTTAACGCAAAGACCATGGCTGCTAGCTCCAAGTCGGGAGCAGGGTAATTGACCTCATGAACTTTCAACTGTCGGGATGCATAGGCTGTAACCTTTCACACATCCCATCCCCGCATAGGAAGCATCGAAATAAACCACCAAATCTTCACTTCCACCTTTGTCGGGTCCACCATAATCCCATCGGGATTCATTACGTGACCCAAAAACTACACCTTCCGCAACCAGAATGCGCACTTGTAGAATTTTATCATACAACCACTCTCTTACCAACACTGCCATCGAAATCACCCTTTGGAATCATGGTGACTCGATCAATGTAACCGCCACCGTATTCCTGTCAAGCGTTGTCAACCGAATCATCTTCTTGCGACACACGATATTCGCCTCGTAGTCCCCAACCATTCATTCGTAGGACTACGTCAAACCCACCTAAGGTCATCATAAATTGTCTAACATGAAACTTGTGACACTTTGGTTCTATGTCGCAACCCTCTATCATCTCAGAAATTTGTGTAAACCCTCCTATGACAGTTTCTACATCGAAGGGTGTATCACTATTTCTACTACTGACAGGCAACTTGGCACAGAAAGTAGCAAAAATAAACTTTTACTAGCATGAGAATTAAATAACATAGAGTCTTTGGTTATTACATACATACCTGACATGACATCGGGGTCCATCCTAGCCTCCCCCTTGCGTCATCGGGAATGCTCTGGCATTTGCCTCTGCCCTTCTACTCCAGCCCTCTTCACTGGCGAACCTTCAGCCCTCGGCTTCTTGCAATCCCTGCTCATATGGCCTTCCTCAACACAAGAATAACACCTCCTCACACTGCAGTTCTTCGCCACATCTCCGATTCTTCTACAATGGAAACAGACATTGGTCCCCAATCTACATTCCCTAGGGTGTTTATGTCCACACTTGTCACACCTTCTCGACCCTTCACCGGATGTGACCACACGCTAGGCATCCACCCGTGCACCTTTGTTACTTGTAGTGGCTCCGCCACGTCCAGGATGCGTCCCATCCCGATTCGGATCGCTCCCTCCTTCCTTGCTAGCTTCTGTCACCACCAAAGTTCTTTCATCGTATAATCTCCCCACCAAGTCAACCGCCGACCTAAACGTGCTCGGTCGGGCAACTATCATGTGCCTGTGGATGTCCGCTGGCAAGCCGTGAATATACGTCTTGATCTTTTGTGATAGAGGTGTAACCTCGTCAGGCACCAGACGTGCCATCTCGTTAAACTTGGTGGTACACTGCAGATGTGTCATCGTCCCCGCCTCCAACTGTAGGAACTCCCTTTCCACCTTATCCATTTCTCTGTGAGGACAGAACACATCAATCACCAACTTCTTTTGCTCCGACCATCTCATCCTCCCAATTGCCCGACTACCCTCGACTTGCACTACATTGTCCCACCAACACAGAGCCGAGTCCACAAACGACTAGCCAGCAAACTTCACCTTCTGGTCTTCTCGGCACTCGCTGATATTTAGAATAGCTTCCATAGTCCACAAACGACTAGGCAACAAACATTTTGAATATGGATACATGCATAAGTAAAAATTTGTGCATGCATGCAACCATGCATGTAACCATGCATACGTGCAACATATATATACACATAAAAACATATAATATATATAGGGTTAGTCAAACATATAAGTGAATTTGTTAATAGATTAGTTTTTGCCTAACTTTATTTTTAGGGTCGTCACATTCTCCCCCCGTAAAAATAATTTTGTCCCGGAATTTGTTAGAGAATAATATCTATAGTTGAGAAGAACTTATCTGGTTACCGACTTCAAATAAGTGGGGATACTTTCTCACAATTTCATCTTCTCTTTTCCAAGTATATTCTGGACCTCTTTTAGCATTCCATTTGACTTTTACTAAGGGAATTTTACTTTTTCTTAATCTTTTCACTTCTTTATCTAATATGGCTATTGGTTCTTCCATAAAATGAAGCTTCTTGTCTACTCTTATCTCTTGAACTGGTACTTTTAATGTCTCATCTGCTAGACATTTCTTTAGATTGAACACATGAATATGTTGTGTACTTCACTTAATTATGGAGGTAGATCTAACTTATATACTACTAAGCCAATTCTATCTGTGATTTCAAATGGGCCAATATCTAGGATTTAACTTATTTCTCCTTTCAAATCGAACTATGCCTTTTGTGGGCGATACCTTTAAATAGACCTTATCTCCAATCTGAAATTCCAAGGGTTTTTTTCTTTTATGGGCATAACTTTTCTATCGATCCCTGCCAGCTTTCAATCTATGTTTAATTTCAAGGATCTGATCTCATGTTTCCTATATCAATTCAGGACCTGTAAGGTGTATGTCTCCTCTTTCATTCCAATATAGAGGTGATCTACATTTTCTTCCACATAAAGCTTCAAATGGGGCTATCCCAATACTTGATTGATAACTGTTATTATAAAAAAATTCTACTAAAGGAAGATGCGTATCCCAATTTCCACCAAAATCTAATGCACAAGCTCGTAACATATCTTCCGAAGTTTGAATTATCTTCTCACTTTAACCATCTGTCTGTGGATGATAAGTTGTACTCAGATTTACCTGAGTTCCTAAAGCTTTTTGTAAAGTTTGACAGAATATGGAGGTGAATCTACTATCTCTGTCTGATATAATTGAAATGGGTATTCCATGTCTCGATACAACTTCTTTTATGTAAATTCTTGCCAATTTCTCCATTTTATAATCTTCCCTGATTGGTAGAAAATGTGCTAATTTTGTTAACCTATCCACTATAACCAAATAGTGTCATATCCGTTTGAAGTTCTTGGTAGTTTGGTTAAAAAATCCATGGTTATTTGATTCCATTTCCATTCTGGAATTTCTGGTTGTTGCAAGTATCCAGAGAGTTTTTGGTATTCAGCTTTTACTCTTGAACAAATATCACATTTACCTACAAATTCCCCAATTTTCATACCCGACCACCAGTATTGACCTTTCAGATCTTTGTACATCTTGTTATTTCCTGGATGTACATAATACCTTGATTTATGTGCTTCTTGTAGGATAATTTTTCTAAGTACAACATCATCTGGTTTCCAAGTTCTTCGTTTGAATTTCAGAATTCCATTGGTATCTTCTTCCAAATCATTTGTTTTCACTTTTATGATTAGCTTATCTTTTTGCTGAGCGTCCCGAATTTGACTTATCAATTCAGAACATAATTCCATTCTCATGCCACGTACTCATAATGGTTTTGTAATTTATTTTCTACTTAAATCATCAGCTACTATATTTGCCTTTCCTGGATGATACTTGATTTCATAATCATAATCACTTAGTAATTCTACCCATCTCTATTGTCTCATATATCAACATTTTCTGATCAAATATATACTGTAAGCTTTTATGATCTGTATATATTGTACATTTTGTTCCATACAGGTAATGTCTCCAAATTTTAAGTGAAATAATACCGCTCCTAATTCCAAATCATGAGTAGTATAATTCCTTTCACTTCCTCTAAGTTGTTTAGAGGCATAAGCTATTACCTTATTCCTTTGCATTAGAACACATCCAAATCCTTGACGTGAGGTATCACAATATACAATAAAATCGTCAGTTCTTTCTAGTAATGCTAAGATAGGGGCACTGCATAATTTACTTTTTAATAATCCAAATACAGCCTTTTGCTTTTCTTCCCAAACATAGGGTCTATCTTTTTGAGTTAATTCTGTAAGTGGTTGAGCTATTCATGAGAAATTCTCTATGAATATCCTATAATATCTTGCCAATCCTAAAAATTAACGTACCTCTATTGGTGTATTTGGATCTTCCCATTTCTTAACAGCTTCTATTTTTGCTAGATCAACCTGTATCCCTTGTTGATTAACTACATGCCCTAAGAATTGTACTTCCCTTTTTCAATCACAATTTGAGAATTTTGCATACAGTTTCTCTTTTTGTAACAACTCCAAAGTCATTCATAAGTTCCTTTCATGATCTTTCTTACTTTTAGAATAGATTACGCTGTCATCTATGAAGACTATGAAAAATTTATCTACGTATGGTTTGCATATCCTATTCATTAATTCCATAGATGCTGCAGGAGCATTAGTTAACCCAAATGGCATTACAAGGAGTTCATAATGAACATATCTAGTTCTTAACGTAGTTTTTGGTATGTCTTCATCTTGAATTCTTAGTTGATGATATCCTGATCTCAAATCAATTTTTGAAAAGTAACCAGACCCTTGTAATTGGTCAAATAGATCATCTATCCTGGGTAAGGGATATCTATTCTTTATAGTCACTTTATTGAGTTCCTTATAGTCTATACACATCCTGGAAGTTCCATCTTTCTTTTTAACAAATAGAACTGGTGCACCCCAAGGTGATATACTAGGACGTATAAATCTTTTGTCCAATAGTTCCTGTAATTGATTCATCAATTCCTTCATTTTTGTTGGTGCTAAAGGATATGGTGCTTTAGCTATAAGAGCAGTTCCTGGTAATAATTCTATTTTGAATGCGAAGCAAACAAGGTTTTGTTATTTTTGGCACAATTACTGATTTCCAAAGTTGATTCCATCTCGTCTAACCAGCGTAGGGCTTGTACAGCTCCTCCTTTACCATCAAATTCTCGGGACCTACATGACATAAAAGCTTTATAGTAGCATACTTTTTCAGTTATAGTTCCTTCTTCCAGTTTTCCTCTCATGGTGTCGTTGACGGGTATTTCATTACCTATTGTTGAAGTTCCAAGGTTTAGGTTTTGTTGAAGTTGGGTTACTATTGTGGGTATAGCAGCCTCTATGTGTTGTGTTACTAATCGTGAGATCCTATCATCTTCATTGGTGGTTGTGTTTACAGGGGTTTCTTCTCCGAGCCTCGTTCTAGGTCGTCCAACTCGCGCTGTTCTTCTTACGGGCCGTGTGTTTCTTCTTGGTGGCATGATTTTCTATTGTTACTTGTAGTCAATAATATATATATATATATATATATATATATATATATATTTATTTCTTAATAGCATTTTAGCTAACACTTAACGGACAATAATTCCAAACATAAAAGATATATTGCAAATAAGTTCTTATTAAGGATTTTTGCATGTTAAAGTTAGAAAATAATTCTAATTTCTATTAACTCATTTCCAAATCCTTGAAAAGATGTTTTTCTTGGTTGTCTTCAATTCCTTAACATCCTTCTAAATACTCCTGATTCCTTGTTGTATTTTCTTAAGCCTTTTAAGAGTCTGTTGAGCTGTCATCATTTGGTCCTCATTCATCTTTTGTCTTTTGCTTTCTCTTTCCTCCTTCTTGGAAGAGTCAGCATTTTGTATTTCTGCATCCTTATCTTGCTTAGCCTGGAACCCGTTTCCATGTCGTACGTTTTTCCTGGGGGTTTTAATTGTATATCATCCTACTGTTACTGGTGCACGCCGGACAGATTTTTGGCTTATGGTTATTTTCAATTTTAGTTTGAGGAGTTTCCATGACTTGCTGAAGTTTGGGTTCACATGTTATTTCTTTATAGTTGCTATGGTTTGAATATTCAGATTGGTTAGTCTCACTGTGATAAATATCAGAGGTCATAGCTGCAAAGAGTCTTTTCATAATTTTGTGCAAAATGGTTAGTCATTTATTTTCCCATGTTATAACTAAATTTTTACCTTTAAATTTACTAAAAAAATGTTAGAACATTTATGAATCACAAAAGTTCATGTATACACATAACACATAGATTTATAGTTATCATAATATGAGCTTATGGTTATAGTCTAGGCATTTTATAATACCTAATTCTCTATAACCAATGGCTCTGATACCAACCTGTCACATCCAAGCGGAAAAAGTGAGATGCTAATTTGGGTGTGACTCGTTTGTACAGAAGTCATTGATTAACAAAGTTTAACAGATAACACAGCAGTATAGAACATACATAGCTTAATTCATAAAAAAAAGATAATATTAATGTTAGGATTACATTAAATCATAATAGTCAAAATTTAATCTAAATATAATCCTATTACAAATATATTATTTAAACAGCTACATCTTCAGTAACGATGGAAGTGCGGGTCCACCGATAGGCTGAGATCACATATGTTAAGAGTTAGATTAACACAAACTTTTCCTATGATTTCTTCCCAGCCGTTGTAAACATCAAAGGAAAACATAAGGCTGTTACTCATGATAATTTTCCTGAAAAGGCATACTCACAATAGTCAACATAAAGTTGGTGAGTTCACAGGTTTATTTTAAACAAAATATTTTGATACATCATATACAACCAAACCTTACTTAATAATCAGATCATCCATAACTGTAATAACATAATTCATAAATAAGGTAATATAGCATCACAACACTCATTCTGTTGGTGCAGGAAATAATTTCCTAAGTAGCGCTACCTATATTATCCAATGTTTCCACATCCAAATTAATGGTTGTAACATAAATGACAGTACATCTCAAAAATCGCATCAATCATAAAATCAATAGTATGCTTTTTCCCTCAAATGTTTATAAAATTAAAAATAGGGCTACGAATCTCACCTTTATTCCAACAGATCACCTATAAACAACATATTGATAGTTTAGAAAACATAAATATTTTCTTTAAAACATCTCATATATCATAAAATTGTTACAATAAATGGGTAAAGAAATCAGACATAACATACTAATATTTCATATTTTAATTGTTTACAGTTATTTTCTATAATTTTTGGAATATTCAAATAAATTGTTAAAAATACCTTCGGGTTTCTAAAAATTCTCCAACTTGATCAGAATACTTGGCACAACGTTTCTAAATTGTCAAAATTTTCCCAAATTCCAAATTGTGGCGGAGTCAGTTTTCATGATTTTTATCATTTTACTAATATTTAGTAAAAATACCATAATATTTCCAAAAATTACTATTTTTATACGGGCTGTTCTCTTCAAATTTTCATATTTTCTGAAACTTTCTCATAATTTATCTCAAAGTTAAAGTATTTTTCCCGATTTTCAAATGGCAGAAACTTTCAAAATTCATAACTCATTCATAACTTCGAATTAGGTCACGAAACTTTTTCTGTAAATCTCATAAATCTTAAGAGTCAACATATAACTCTTTCAACTACTTTCCAGGTTCAGTTCTTCCGCCATAAAATTTTTTTTTCAAATACTTAGATAATTTATGTAATTTATTTTACTTATAGAAATGGCATCAAAATTTGCAGAACTATATTTGTCAATATGCTAAACATATTTTTAATGTTTGTTCTCACAATCATAGTCAATTAGATAATAAACTAAATTTAACAAGTTGCCCATAAATTTTTAACCCTTAGTTGATAATTTCTTTTTTATAATTTTTGGTTATCTTTATTTATTTGTTCCTTTTAGACTTATAAAATCTTCCTTACTGCTTTTTAAATAAGGTTGATGTATTTGTAAGATTCATGAAGATCTTGAATGTTAAATCATAAGGGTTAGTCATATGTGTTTATTTCAACACATATATAGCCTTTGTAATCTTAACTAGTTATGGTTTAAAGGATGAAACCTTGATTTTGACAGAAGGAGAGGGTGAAAAAAAGATGTTGGTAGTTCTTTCTTCCTTGATGGATCGATTGAAATGGTCTTGGAACTTCAAAGCTTTGTGCTCCTTGCAACCGAGAGAAAAAAGT
Source organism: Flaveria trinervia (assembly GCA_025506515.1). Taxonomy (NCBI): domain Eukaryota; kingdom Viridiplantae; phylum Streptophyta; class Magnoliopsida; order Asterales; family Asteraceae; genus Flaveria; species Flaveria trinervia. Next base: position 50,356,668 of record CM046455.1, read on the forward strand.
GGTAGTATAGAAGTGACCATGGTGAAGATGAGGATGATTGAAGGTTCGGTGACGATGAACTTAAAGGGAGTAGAGATGTGTGTGGTTGGTGTGGTTAAACAACTTACGGTGGTAACGTTTGGGAGTAGTAACCGAGAGAACAAGGTTGATAGTTGTTATAAGGTGGTCGAGAGAGGTGATGAGGGTGAAGATGATGATGGTAATCGGTTGAAGAGGTGGTGACCGAGAGAGTTGAGATGGTGGTTTGGATGGTGTGTGTGGTTTATGTAATGACTGAATGGTGGTTTATATGGATCTTCGGTCGATAGCCATTAATGAGGGGTAATCATGGAGGCTATTCTAGCTCAAATGAGTAAGCCATGCATGTGTCAATTTCTCCAAGCATTAGTGGCACGGTGGCGGTCATATAGAGGGTGAGGTGTCCTTGGCCGATTAGGGTGTTAAGTATCATGCTAAATCGGGTGGTTAATGGCTTTAAAGATCCAAGATTTAATCTTAAATGGTGCTTAGTTTTGAGGTTTGGGTGTATAAGATTTACTTAGTTTTGTTTTGATGTAAGTTTCTTTGATGTTAACTTGTATTGTGGTGTTTGGTTGGGTTGTGTTTTTGTATCATTTGGTGAATGATTTGATGTTACAATGTTGTAACATTTGATCAAATAGTGTTAGGTATCTAAAACTTATGAATATGGATACACGCATACGTAAAGATTTGTGCATGCATGCAACCATGCATGTAACCATGCATACGTGCAATATATATATACATATAAACACATATAATATATATAGGATTAGTCAAACATATAAGTGAATTCGTTCATAGATTTATTTTTGCCTAACCTTATTTTTAGGGTCGTCACACAATATGCAATTTTTGACCTCCAAGGTCTCCCAAACACATTCTAAGCCCAAATCAACCATCCTATACCTTAGGAAAGCATACCATAACACAATTCAAGCATACACATGCCCAAAATCTTGCCCCACCCGAATCAAACACACACACATATGCATACATATGGGTCAACATCCCACTTTTCAAAAACAGGTTTCAGATGTGTTCCAGCCCCAAAATCATTCAAAAATGTGTAAAAGAGGTGTAACACCCCAAAAAGTCAAAACGAGTCATCAAGGATAATGGGCTTGATTTTGGGTAGTTTAATAAGGTAAAGAAATGGTCATAGGCTAAATTAGGCTTATTGGGTAGTGGCCTATAGGATGAAAGGCCCATAAGCAGCTCTTAAGCACCCAAACCAGCCTTCATCTTCCTCATTGCAACCCTAGCCACCAAAATTCATAGAGAGAGAAAGTAGAGAGAGAAAGTGAAGAAAACCCAAGATTTGAAGCTTCCAAAGTTAAGAGATTGAAGACCTGGGGGTTAAAGCATCAAGACCTAAGAAAGAAGCAACAAATCTAGGTAAGAATCAACCTCTAAACCCTTCTGTAGATCAAACCCGGATTCTAGGGTTTTGAGTTTTGAGAAGTTGCAAAGAATCATATAAAGGTCACATTTTTACGTATGAAAACATTTATAAAGCTAAATTTAGCCTCATGGATGATAAACTAAGAGATTGGAGGTAAAAATTTATGATTTTGGGTTAAAAATGGATTGGTAGGTGATTTTTATGCGATATGTGAAACTGTATATGCATCCAGCGAATTTGCATATTCAACCAGCGAAACTATGAGGACTTCCTGCGAAACTATATTTTCGTAGGTAGTTTCGCAGAGATGGTTTTCCAACGAAAGTTGGGCGAAACTGGCAGCAAAACTGGTAGCGAAGATGCGAGCGAAACTGCCAGCGAAGGTGCTAGCGAAACTAGCAGCAAAACTAGTGGTGAAACTAGCACGAAAGTGTTGGCAAATCTAGCTGCAAAATTACTGATCTTGCAGCAAAGTTAGAAGCAAATTTAGGCAGAAAATTAACCCCTTAGAGGGTTAACTTGTTTGCAGGCTGTGTAGTGTGATCCTAGCCTAGAAAGCTTAGTCTAGAAGTTATTCGTGGTATCCAGGTGAGTTCTAGATCCCCTATTTATAAGTTTTTCCATGTTTTAGGGCTATTATGCATACTAAATATACGTTTTTAAATGACCAAGATTTTAAGGGGTTGTAAGAGGAAGAACGATCCTCCGTAGTATCCAGCCCGGCCCCAGCCAGGGGCGTTGCCCCTTGGACCCCACTACAGGCTGCCGCCCCTAGGACCCCGTTGTCAGGGGCTGCCGCCCTCGAACCCCCGCTGTCCCACGGAGGATCGGTAATGTTATATGACGAATAGCACTTGGTATGCTGTGTACTTTATAAGTTAAGTATTATATATTAAAGAGAAAGACGATAATAACGAAAAGCGAAACTTAATGAATATTACCCCCGGGCCCATTTGATGATGGAAAGTCTTGCAAGCACTATGATAGACTTCACTTATGTGAGTCTGATTTATGATGATGGATCCGTATTCATGAGCGGGCTATGTGCCTTGCAGTGTGGATCAACTGTATGATGATGTACTATGATGTATGCATGGTCATTATATGAAGGACAAAGTTTATATTTTCTTATATTATCTAAAACTAGAACTCACTCAGCGAAGCTGACTTTTATGCATAGTAGTTGGCAGGTAAGAGCTGATGCTGAGGATGGCACACGGAGCTACTTGGGAAGCTATGGATGGCATTACTGTTTATGAAATCTTTATTGTAATTCAAGAACAAGTAACATGTTTTGGTTGCAATTAAAGGACAAACGTATCAGTACAATGATTTCCAAGTTTCTAATGAATGTCTATTTAATTCCACTGCAATGTTTTGATTATTAAAAATGATTTTATGCTATGATTAACCAACTGTGAGGTTTTCCAGGAACGGGGCCTTACAAGAGGGGTCCTAGAACTCACCTTGACAGCCTCTTTAGGTATAGCCTGTTACAAACTCGTTTGCCTTTGACTTTTGCACTTTATTCTTCAAAAATCCTTAGCATTTGCCATTTCTCCCTTCTTCCTCCCTTAGAACCGAATGAAATGTGAATGAGAGAGGGGAATGGCTGCCATTCTCTTTTACCCATTCATCCCACCTTTTTCTTCTTTTGGCAAGATTTGTCCCTCAACTTGGACCTTATTTCTTTTCTTTCTTTTTCTTCTTTCTTTGGCTTAAAAGGAAATAACCGGGCGTTACATTTCTAAATCTTTGTTCATCAAAAGCTTTAGTAAAGAAATCAGCATATTGTTCATTTGAATCAACTTTGATTAGTTTGATCAGGTTCTTCTTATGAATATCTCTAATGAAATGGTACCTAATATCAATGTGCTTTGTCTTGGAGTGCTTTATCAGATTTTTAGTAATGGAGATAGCACCATTGTTGTCAATGTGGATAGGAGTGCTCATGAAGTTGAATCCATAGTCTAGCATCTGGTTTTGAATCCATAGCAGCTGAGCACAACAACTTGCAGCAGCGATATATTCAGCTTCAGCATTAGATGTAGAGACATAGGATTGCTTCTTGTATTGCCATGAGATGATCCTTCCACCAAGAAATTGACATCCTCCTAATGTGGATTTCTTATTGATTTTTCAGCCACCATAGTCACTATTTGAGTAGCCATAGAGAATGAAGTTCTATTCCTAGAATAATAAAGACCTAATTTAGGTGCCCCATTGAGGTATCTAAGGATTCTCTTGGCAGCAACTAGGTGAGACACCTTTGGAGCAGCCTGATATCTTGCATAGATGCATGTAGCAAACATGATATTAGGTCTACTTGTTGTGAGATACATGAGAGACCCAATGATTGCCCTATACTGATGTTGATCAGTATCCTCTCCCTCAAAGTCAGGACAAAGGTCATGGTTTCTAGGTATGGGTGTCTTGGCTGGCTTACAGTCCTTCATATCAAATCTCTCTAAGATTTCAAAGACATACTTAGATTGATTGATAAAGAACCCTTCTTTCATCTGCTTCACCTGAATTCCAAGGAAAAAGTTCATTTTTCCTATGGAACTCATCTCAACTTCTTCATCATAATGCTCTTAGGTCTTTACACATTTGGTAATTTGAAGAACCAAATATGATACATCAACATAGACCTAAACAAGCAATATGTATTTCCATACTTCTTTATGAAAAGAGTCTTATCAATGGTACCTCTAGTGTAACCATTCTTCAAGAGAAATTGAGACAAGGTCTCATACCATAGCCTAGGTGCCTAGTGCAGCTCATAAAGAGCTTTATCTAGCTTACACACATAGTCGCGGTGTTGTGTGTCTTCAAATCCAGGAGGTTGGCACACATAGGCATCCTATCTAAATTTCCATATAGAAAGGCACACTTGACATCAAGCTAATAGATAGTAAAATTCTTGGATGCGATATAAGCAAAGAAGATTCTAACTGCCTCAAGTCTTGGAATAGGTGTAAAGACATTAGTATAATCAACTCCTTCCTCTTGGGTATATCCTTGAACAACCAGTCTAGCTTTGTTCTTGATGATCAACCCTCTATCATCTCTCTTGTTCCTGAAAACCCATTTGGTGCCTATAGGTACTTGACCAGATGGTAGTGGGCAAAGGTTCCAAACCTTTTGTCTCTTGAATTGAATTAACTCCTCTTGCATTGACTCAACCCACCTACTATCCTTTAGGGCTTCTTATACTTTCTTAGGTTCCATTTGAGACAAGAAGCATGAGTACAAACATACATTCCCCTGATGAGTTTGTCTCCTTATTCTCATACCTTTAGAGATTTCTCCTATGATGTTCTCAGCTGGATGAGTGTTATGAATCCTTAGTCTAGGAATCACTTCCAGTTGCAAAAATAAATCCAAGTTGGACATATTTTGCTCAGGAGCATGAACACTTTGGCCGGCTGTTTTTTCAATGTTATTCAATGAGGACTGATTGAATGAAAGAGAAATATCATCATCAATGATTGGCTGAGAGGCAGCATTAATAGTTGCATGTTCCTTCAGAATACTGCTTCTATCAATGGGTGTTGTTCAATGTCACTAGAAGGAACACTGGTTGAAGCTTCATTATCTCCTGAAAGAGTTATGCTACTTGATCTTAAGATAGTTGGAGCAAGATCTTTAGTCACTCTTGGAGAATTTGAACAGGGTCTGGCCAACACAAATAGTTGATCATGATCATTTTAAGAACCTGTTATAGTTGAAACATTCTCACAAGATGGATTAGAATAGTTGGAAAATAGTTCTAAGTCAAAAATGTAATCAAGGCCGTTCCCCCTAACACAAGGAGTGTGCTCATTTACAAAATTGTTGGATGATTCTTCAAATTGTTGATTTTTGAAGTTATAAACCTATAAGCAATAGAGTTGGAGGAATATCCAACAAAGATAGCATCATCGGACTTTTCAGCAAATTTTCCCAAATTGTCTTTTGTGTTAAGTATGGTACACCTACTGCCAAAGGACCTAAGAAAGCCAATGAATTGTGGCATCTTGTTCCATAGCTCATAAGGGGTTTTTCCATGTGGCTTAACTACAAGAACTATGTTCTGCACATAGCATGTAGTGATGACTACCTCTCCCTAGAAAGTAAGAGGCAGCTTTGAATCAGCCAACATAGTCCTGCAGCCTCTATAACTGGCATGTTCCTCCTCTCAGCAACACCATTTTGTTGAGGAGTTCTAGGAGCACTATATTGTCTGTCCATCCCTTTTGAGTTACATAATGAGTCAAGAACTAGATTCTTAAACATAGTCCCTTGATCATTTCTAATTATTTTTACCTTGTGATCAATTTGATTTTTTATTTTAAGAATAAAAGATTTTAACGTATCAGCAGTTTCATCCTTAGTTCTTAAAAAGAATACCCATGTAAATCTTGTAAAATCATCAACTATCACAAGGAAATATGATTTCCTTCCAATTCTCATTATACTTATTGAACGTAAGAGATCCATGTGCAATAAGTGTAATGGGGGTGGTGATGGAGGTAACAACTTTGGATTTATGAGATGCCATGTGTTGCGTCCCTTTCAGGCATGCAACACAGTTATCTTTACAGAAAAATTCCTTTTTAGGCAAACCATCTACCAAGTTATTTTAAATAAAATTATTCATGGTCTTAAAATGGACATGACACATTTGTATATGCCATAGTGTTGCGTCATCACCATTAGCTTTGGAAAGAAAGCATGATACTTCTCCTAGTGGGGAAGCACATTTCATATCCGCATGTACATATTCCCTTTCCTATGAGATCTAAGAAGCATCGATTCTAGAGGAATGGTCATCCAAGATTTGAGGATAACGCACTCATGTTCTATGAAAAGAATTTGGTGCGTTTGATCACAAAATTGAGAAACACTTAAAAGATTGTGGTCAAGCTGTTGGACAAAGTGTACTGTGTCAACCTTTAACTTGCTGTTGGATACACTCCCTCTGCCACAGTTGTATCCTCTATCCTCACCTCCGAACTAAACAGGACGTCCATCAAAGTGTTGAAATTGTTGATAGAGAGATCTGTTCCTAGTCATGTGCCTAGAGCATCCACTATCTACAATCCACACGTTATTGTTCTTGTCATAAGGATGTCCCTGCACATAAGGTGAAAAAGTTAGTTTTTATTAGAAACCCAAGCCTTGTTGTTCTTGGGCTCTTCCAATGAGGATTTTATTGAACCAAAATTAATGCATCAGGGTTCAATAAGTGTTTATGAAGACGAGGCTTGGGTTGCAGCATCATCTTTTATCTTCCATTCCATCCCTTAGTTGATCATAGAAGAAGAGCTTGTTAAAGCTTGAGTAGCATGGCATTCTTCCGAAGCTTCTTTCTTCTCAAAGAGTCCTTCACCACCTTTTCTTCCAAAGCAGTCTTCTTTTGGGATGGTTTCAAGGGGACTCTCTTGGCTTTCTGAGTCTTCACTGCTTTAGCTTCCGAAGCCATTTTCCCTTCGAAAGAAGGATTTTCTTCCGAAAGCAACCTTGCTTCGAAAACAAGCTTTCCTTTCTTCAACACTTGGACCATTTGATAGGGTCCAAATGGGAAACCTTCCGTGACTCCTTCTTTCTTAATATTATTTGCATAATGTGTGCTAGCAGGATTGTAATAACAATCTTTGGCCATGCGGTTTTGTAGACCACACATTATTCATGCAATGTTAATCTTCTGGGAATGTGAAGGCTATTGTTTCTTGGTCTTCTTGTCTTTAACAACAATATTTCCCTTTCCCTTCTAATCCTTTTGTTGGATAGGTGTGCTGGTACTACTTACTTTTCAAACATGAGAAGTTCCCACCACCTAGAATCCAACTGAGATGAACACACCCCTTTGCATTGGGTCAATCTTTAGCTTTGATTCAGCCACTTTCTTGGTAGTATTTCTGGCTTCCTTAACTTGGTTTCTTCTTGCTTTAGTGATAAGGGGTTAGTTATCACCGGTAAGAGGGATAGGGTTTACCTGGATCTTCCCTATGATGGTCTCCATACTTGCATCACTCTTTGACTTATGAGAAGGTGGGTCACCAGATGGGACCTCTTGCTCTTTAGTACCATACCCTGGTTGTCTAATAGACTCATAAGAGTGTGGTGGAGCATTTTCATTGGTCCCCAACCCACCTTTGTTTTGAAAACAAAGTTTTGAGTGAGAGGATGAAGGATGGCTTGAATGTTTTGCTTTGAGATAGCATGCTTCCTGGCTTGAGCCTCAACTGTGACAAGCTGGGCTTGATCCTCAGATAATTTGGATATTAAATCCTTTATTTGTGTCTTCTAGTTCGTGTGTTCATGTTTTAAAAGAGACACAGTTTTCTCTAACTCTTCAATTTTTCTTTGATAGTCAGATTCAGCTCTTTTAAAGTCAGATTTTAAAATATTTTAAGGCACAATATCATATTTTATCTCCATATTGTAGTCTTGATATAGTTTTACCTTAGCAATACAAGTTGGAGTATAGAGATGTTCATATACCTTCTTGTAATCTGTTCCAGCCATGTGTGCTTGAGCAGGAGTCACATCATGTACCATGAAGCTCCAGTCAACTTCTCGAGCTACAGTTGTTGTTTCAGTTACCTTCCTAGGGGCTTTGGATGTACAGGCATATGAGGAGGCATGAGAGGTTCCCGTATTTGACTTGGGAGCCTTGCATTTCCTAGAAAATGACCAATTTGGTTACAGTTGTAACACTTTGCCTTGGTTTTGTCAAACCCAAACTTGTTGCTACTTAGGTTTTGAGGGAATTGCCTTCGAGTTCTCTTGAAAACCTTCTTTGCTCTGTATGTAAGCAGAGCCATTTATTGAACTATGTCCATGTACTCCATAACATCTGGGCTGAAGCACTCTAGATCTTCAAAGCAGATGATCAACATAGTGCCCACTTCCTAAGATAAAGGCACAGTTGTCCTGGAGAGAACCTTGTTGAGCCTATTGAGACCTTGGAGTCTCAGAAATATGATGCAGGGTCCTGAAGAACAAGATGGCTACTGAGAGTAAGTTAGTTACTCCTAAGGTTTGTTGTGTCTTGAGCCTTCAACAACCATTACAGCGGTGCTAGCCGAAAGGCTTGAGGGTCTGCTCATCGGATGGCCCCTCTTGTTTACCAGCTCTACACGATATCTAGCAAGAATGCCATATAGTTCAGTCATGGTGAGTGAGTTCAGATTCTCTATCCATTTGAGAGAGACAGAGTAAAACGTCAACTCATTTGGGAGTGCACTCATAAATTTTCTTGAGAGGTCTCTCAAGTCAATAGTAACTCCCACAGACTAAAGGAAGCAATAAGATCCATGTAACTGAAGTATTGTTGGTTGAGGGTCTCTCCAACAATGTAGCTAAAGTTCTCAAATTGCTACTTGAGTAAATCTTTCTTGGAATCATTGGAGTTAAACTACATCTGTGACAGTGTATCAAACAGCTCTTTAGCTCACTTACAATGCTCAAACCCCACCATGATGGAGTTGGTTATAGCAGTGATAAGAGTCGTTATAGCATTGTTATCTATGTCCATCTTCTTTCGATTTTCATTAGAGTAGTCTTCAACTGCCTTCTCGATTATGGCATCGTTTCCTCCTGGTGCAACAACTTTTGGCTTGTATGCTCCTCGACCAATAATGATAGACAACCACATTTTACTATTAAGGTATGTGATGAAACCTTCTATGCGTCTACTCGATTGTCTAAAGTTTTCAGGCGTAGTGATAGGTGCTTTTGTCATCGTCCCCATCTCAACTTCAGATTTCTGAATAAGGGCCATTATAGAGTGTGGTGAAGGGAGGAGTGAAAACAAGTTGATTTGGATAGTAAGATCATACAATCAAGAGCCTAAAAAGCTTTGTACCAAATGCAGGATCGATATATGTCACTTAACACTTGTTTTCTCTCAAACTCACTTAGACTCATATGTTTGTTGAAGCAGAATCTCTCAAAGAGTTGATTATAATGTACTAAGTAACTTAAGAACACAAAGAAATAATTTTCAAGGTACTTGTATATATTACTTCTGAACTCAAAGTTTACAAGACTCTTACAAGCATGATACAAGAGTTACAATGAGAAACTATATATACTATCACCTACAGTTGGTTATACTTTGATACCTGCTGGATCATATAACTAAATCAGATACAACAAAGCTATAGTTAAGTTATCTTAGATATCCGAGCATGTTCTTGACGGAAGGAAACAAAACCAAAAACCAAGAGGCAAACAATAACACAAACTATAATAAAATGGTTTCATTGATAAATTCTAATGATTACAAGCTCGTTACAAGATAAGAATCACGACTCTTGGTAACGGGAGATCGAGCATGATCTCCCCTCTCATCCGGCAGCACCAAGGCCCCAAGCACACTCCTTGATCTCTATACACAATGAAACTGGTATTTATAGGCCTCAACCCATATTAGATGCAACTGGGCCCATTCTGTTGGTTCTTATATGCCCAAGACACATACAAGATTGATGTGGTTAGTACGTTATGATCCAAGTCGGGCCATACACCAATAAATACTTATTTGTTGATAAGATCATACAAAACTATTGACACCTATTTAGAAAATTGGTTTTCTAAATATTGCTTCTGTGATAGAACAACATTATATGGATAATTTGTTAATGAGATTTTATTTGTTTCAATATTTAAGTTGGTTAAATAATGTCAAATAAAAGTGTGTCATGTTATAAAATTAGACTATGTTTTAATTTTATAACCTAAATGCATGGAAGAGTGTTTAATTTTAACAAAATATCTAATGGGTGGGAAACAAAATTTGAAAGGATATTCGGCCGCCCAAGGGGGCCTTGGAAACACCATATTATGTCTTGTTTCATGCAAGACTTTATGACTTACACACTCTTCCATCATTTACACTTCTTCTATCTTCCTTTCACTAAAGCAAGAACACTCAAAACCTCTTGAAAAATTCGGATTTGAGGCTGAAATTCGGGGCTGAATTTCGGATTTAGATAGTAGCTTTGGAAGATTGTTTTGATGTAAAGCTCCCTAACAAAGCAAGGTGTTTGGAAGAAGCTTGTGGGTATTACAACTTGAGTTTTTCTCCTTTGAAGTCTAGCAACTCAAGAACATCATCATCTTCTTCATTCCTTTCATCCACAACATTGTGTCCTGAAAGGTAGATTTCTATGAACAGCCTATGGGTGTTCTTGTTCATTTTGTATGCTAGCTTTTCACATAATGAAGATCCTTTTGTCTATTTGTTTGTTGTTTTACACATGATAATGGTAATTTTTCAGAAACTTTAACATGTTTAAAGTAGTATATTCCGCTGCGTTTCATATGTTAAATGGTTAAACATCTTGTAAATGTTATGACAAACCCCTAAAATGACATCTAGAGCCGGTTATGTGGAAACTAGCATCTTTATCCTTGTAAAATCGGTTTTAAAGGATGTTTATCGACTCATTAGAGTCTGATTTTGGTTAATTTAATAAACCCCATGTCCTTCAAAGTTATATCTTCATGCTTAGGATTAAACTTTGAAAGATAGGAATGTCAATTGGTTGACATGTTTTGGTTGTTCTTTGTGTGGACAAACAAACCCTAATTTTCAGTTTATGTTTGCTGAAAATTTGGGGTTTGATGGGGTTTATTTTGTTTGTTGAATGATGTTTATGATTGTTCATTTGATGGTGCATGACCTAGCTTAGACCTTGTGTTGTTTTAGTTTGGTTGAATGTTTGGTTTTGGTTATTTTCGATCAATTGGGTTGTAAGTTTTGTGCTTGTAATTTATCTATTTATTCATTAGATGTAATAATAGATTAGGAGTATTTCTCTTTTACTAGAAAATATGTATTAGGATATATATTATGTAAGAGAAGATGCTCGGGAAGGAAGCACAAAAGGAAGACACAAAGTGGACTTGAAGCATACGGATGCGACATCAAGTGGGAGGTCCATTGCGATCTCAATTTTATGTTGTTGGTAACCCTTTAGAAAGACCATATGACCACACTTGTGATGGCAAACAAGTGTGGTCACAATAGTAGCTATGGTTATGCACATGTTGTTGCTTAGATTATGCTTCTTTGATTGTGATTTTGTGAATGATTGTGTGATATTTGGATATGATAAAATATCTTTATAAAAATGATCTTAACAAATCTTATATAAAAATGGTTCTTAATCATTAAAAGGCAATAAATGGTTATTAAAATGATTTAATGATTTAAAGATTAAAATGGGTTTTAATCAAAGGACCATAAGGTATCTTGTATTTGAAAGCATGCAAATACAAGTACATAGAGTTTTCTAAAACTTAAATTATGAAATCTCTAATGTCTTAAAAACAAGATCAACATTGTCCTTTTACACAACACTTGAGTCACTCGGGAACTCTTAGTGGGATAAAGGTCACCTAACCATTTTTAGGGAACTTGTGATTTGAGGTGAGAATGCCATAATTGTGGGATAAAGGTCACCTAACCGCTTATTTTGGCAAACTCACACGTGTGTGTAAGTAGGGTGTCTTGATTTGCAAACCATGTCAAATGGATGACCTATGATGTGGTTTCCAAATGGTGTTGATGGGATTAACATGCCGACTCTACATATGATGTTTCAAGTCAATTCCATCCTCTAGAAGTTGCAAATGGTTGCAACTGTCAATCCTTGACCACCTTATTAATTTAAATCGTGAGATAAAGATCACCTAACCACTATTTAAATGTAATGTTGGATTCTAGATTTTACTATTAATATGACCTTAAAAGATATTAATTACTAAAATATCAATATCAAAAATACTAAAATTGATCTTTGTTAAATTTTTGTAGATGGCCACCGATAATAGTGATAATTATGATAACTCATCCGCGTCCGCCCAATCTTTACGAGCGATTCTTGAAAAGGAGCGTCTAAATCACAACAATTTTATTGATTGGTATCAAAACTTGAGAATCGTTCTCAAGCAAGAGAAACGATCATACATTTTAGACGACCCTATCCCCGATCAACCTACTGAGGATGATGAGGAGGCCTATAACGATTGGCTGAAGTACACTGAGGACTCCGTCCAAGTGTCTTGCCTCATGCTAGCAAGCATGACTCCGGATCTCCAAAAGGAGTATGAACATCACGGAGCTTATGACATGATAACCCAGCTGAAGGAAACGTTCCAAGAGCAAGCAAGGATTGAGCGTTTCGAAACGGTTCGAGCACTCCATGCATGTCGTATGGACGACAACCAATCGGTTTCATCTTATGTACTTAAGATGAAAAGCTACATTGACCGCCTCGAAAGGCTTAATTGTCCCGTCTCGAAGGAATTAGCCACGGATTTGATCCTCAATAGCCTTACCAAAAGGTTCGAGACGTTCGTGTTGAACTACAACATGAATGCTTGGGACAAAAGCATTGGTGAGCTTTACTCAATGCTCAAAACGGCCGATGTGGCCATGGGTAAAAGGGTTTTACCCGTTCTCACCATCAATGAAGGTGGGAACAAGAAAAGGCCTCATCCTGCACCCAAGGCAAGAGTTGCCAAGGGCAAGTGACCCATATGGGGGAAAGGGAAGGGGTGGCAAGGGTGCCACCCAAAGCACCGGAGAAGAAGCAAAAGTTGCTTCCAATGACCCATGATTCAAGTGTGGGGAGATTGGACATTGGGCAAGAAATTGTCCTGTCCATCTCCAAGAGTTGAAAGCAAAGAGGGATGTCGGGCAGACCTCAGGTACAACATACATGATCCATATTTATTTAAACTTAATATCCTCTAACACATGGGTATTGGATACCGGATGTGGAACTCACATTTGCAATTTTGTTGCAGGGGTTCAAAAGAAATAGTGACTTGAAGATAGGGGATGTTAGCCTCTACATGGGCAATGGGGCAAAAGTTCAAGTTGAAGCTTGTGGGGACTACATCTTGAAACTTCCAAATGGTTTGGAAGTAATTTTGTACAATGTTTTGTATGCTCCTAGTTTGACTAGGAACATTATCTCTGTAGCCCTATTAAAACAATTTGGATATGTATTATCATTTATTGGAAATGAAATGCTTTGAATGTCATGTTTTACTTTAAAGCTATTCCCGTCAATGGTATTTATGAATTGGTTCATGAAATCACATTGAATGATAGCTTGTTGTACCAAACTAGTACCAAGAAACTTAAATCGGATTTGAGTGACTCTTACCATTGGCATTGTCGTCTTGGTCATATAAACAAGAAAATAATTCAAACACTACAAAAGAATGGTCTTTTAAAAACAAGTGAATGTGATTCATTTGATGTGTGTGAGTCTTGTTTACAAGGTAAAATGACTAAGGCACCTTTTAGTGGCAAAGCCGAAAGGGGAAAACATTTATTAGGAATCATACATTCGGATTTATGTGGTCCTTTTAAGCCAATGACTAGGAATGGTGAAAGATACTTCATAACCTTTACCGATGATTATAGTCGTTATGGGTATGTGTACCTATTAAGACACAAAGATGAAGCTTTTGAAATGTTCAAGATCTTTCAAAATGAAGTACAAAATCAACTCAACAAGTCGATTAAAGTTCTCCGCACCGATAGAGGAGGTGAATACCTAAGCGATGCTTTTCAAGATCATCTTAGGAATTGTGGGATTATCTCACAACTCACTCCACCTGGAACACCACAACATAATGGTGTGTCTGAGATGAGGAATCGAACCTTATTGGATATGTCCGATCTATGATGGCTAGAAGCACATTGTCTCTATCATTTTGGGGTTTCGCTTTGCTCTCCGCAGCCCGTATTCTAAATATGGCCCCAACCAAAAGGTAGAAAGGACATCCTTTGAGATATGGCATGGAAGAGTTCCATCCCTATCATACTTAAGGGTCTGGGGTTGTGAAGCTTATGTTAAGACTCCCACCCCAAACAAATTGGAAATCCGATCCACCAAGTGCATCTTTTTTGGATATCCTAGAGATTCTATAGGATATTATTTCTATGATCCACTGGAACAAAAGGTGTTTGTTGCCAGAAAGGGTGAGTTCTTAGAAGCAAAGTTCCTTATGGAAGGAACTAGCAGTAGAACAGTGGATCTTGAGGAGGATCAAGAACCACAACCCGATACATGTTTGGTTGAAACTAGCACTCAACATGTGGATGTTGAACATGATCAAGTGGTTGATCAATACACACAAAACGTTCGCAGAAGTGGTAGAACTAGTAATCCACCTGAAAGATATGGATTTTTCATGGATGGATGTTATGTGGTAGATTCAGATGAACCAACCACATACCATGATGCAGTGTAAAATTCGGATTGTGACAAATGGCTCGAGGCCATGAGCGTTGAGATGCAATCCATGCATGAAAATCAAGTATGGGACTTGGTTGTACCACCTCTTAACTCCAAAGTAGTTGGAAGCAAGTGGGTTTTCAAGAAGAAAACTGATATGCATGGAAACTTGGATACTTATAAGGCTAGACTTGTAGCAAAGGGTTTTACTCAAACTCAAGGGGTTGATTATGATGAAACCTTCTCACTTGTTGTGATGCTAAAGTCTATAAGGATATTTTTTGCCATAGCTGCTCATTATGATTATGAGATTTGGCAAATGGATGTCAAAACCGCTTTCCTAAATAGATATCTTGAGGAGATGTGTATATAGTTCAGCCTGAAGGTTTTGTTGATCCAAAACATCCTAATAAAGTATGCAAGTTAAATAAATCAATCTATGGATTGAAACAAGCATCGAGAAGTTCGAATCACCGTATTGATGAAGAAATAACCAAATTTGGGTTCATAAAAAACATTGATGAAGCATGTGTATATAAGAAAGCTAGTGGGAGCATCATCATTTTCCTTGTATTATATGTCCATGACATCCTACTATTTGGAAATGACATTCCAACCATGGAGGGTGTAAACGCCTGGCTTGGAAGCTGTTTCTCCATTAAGGATCTTGGTGAAGCCGCCTATATTCTGGGAATAAAGATCTATAGGGATAGATCAAGGTGGTTGATTGGTTTGAATCAAAGTGCATACATTGATAAGATCTTGAAAAGGTTCAAGATGGAGAACTCTATGAAAGGTACGATACATATTCAAAGAGGAACGATATTGAGTACGACTCAATGTCCTAGCTCAAAGGATGAGCAAGATAAAATGAAGGCAATCCCGTACGCATCTGCTATTGGATCCATCATGTATGCATTGATATGCACTCGACCGGACGTGACATGCGCCTTAAACATGACAAGCCGATACCAGCAAAATCCTAGAAACAGTCATTGGATGGCTGTTAAGAACATACTTAAGTACCTAAGGAGAACAAAAGATATGTTCCTAATCTATGGATCTGGTGATGAGGAACTTGTTGTAAAAGGTTACACGGATGCGAGTTTCCATACCGATCGTGATGATTCACGATCACAATCGGGATATATATTCATTCTGAATGGAGGAGCAGTCTTTTGGAAGAGCTCTAAACAGGATGTGGTGGCTCTATCAACTACAGAATCAGAATACGTCGCCGCCTCATTGGCAGCTCAAGAAGCTGCATGGTTGAAGAAATTCATTGCCGATCTAGGGGTTGTCCCTTCCATTCAGGACCCCCTAGAGATCTTTTGTGATAACGAGGGTGCGATTTCCCAAATCAAGGAACCTCGTGCTCATCAAAAGACTAGGCACATTGAGCGGAGATTCAACTACATACGAGATGAAGTTGAAAAGGGAAAGATATGTATTCGCAAAGTTCACACAGATCAAAACATTGCGGATCCTCTAACGAAACTCCTTCAAAAGGCAAAGCATGAAGGTCATACTTGTGCCATGGAACTTCGATATTCTAGTGATTGGATTTGATCTGTAATTTTGTATTTGGATATGTGGAACCTTTTATTATTTGAATAAAATTGTTTGGTTATAATGTTTCAATTAATGTTCCAATTTAGCATGTTTAATCCATGAGTAAATCGTTTACTCTAAATGTCTGTAGTCGTTCAGACTTGTGGGAACAAGTGTGAGGGTAAGATTATTATGAACTTGGATTGGTTGATATTCGTAAGGATGAATATAGAGCAATGGGTTGCTACCAAGGTTCATAGATATTTGTGGGATACAAATATTGGACTAACCCGCATCTCAAATTTTACTACATGGAATCTTATTGATTAATCATAAGTAAATTTGAGTAAAGGCGAATATCATTTGGTATCCTTAGACCTGAGATACATATTGGGTTTTGATATTCACCAAGTGTCATACCTTGATCTAGTTATCCGCTGTTCTGAAATAATGGACAGTACATGAGACTATGTTCAGGTGTGACATAAGGTGATTGTGAGAAACGTATGTAGTCAAGATGGGATTTGTTCCTCTTATTCGTTGAGAGTTCGATGTCTAAAGCCTGATAAAGTTAAATCAATGGAGAATGATCACTATGTGTCTCTAGGATTTAACATGACATCTGCAACAATGGGATAGATGATTGATTCACCTAAAACATTTCAAGTATGGTACTTGAAGGAGATGATGTTATTGAATGGCACTTAGTCATACGTATTAAGGGTAGTAAACCGTTGTTAGATGGTATTTACTGCTTGCATCAATCTTCTATTAATCTTGTGCAAGTGGGAGATTGTTGGTTCTTATATGCCCAAGACACATACAAGATTGATGTGGTTAGTACGTTATGATCCAAGTCGGGTCAGACCCAATAACAAGCTATACAAACACTAATAAATAATTATTTGTTGATAAGATCATACAAAAATATTGACACCTATTTAGAAAATTGGTTTTCTAAATATTGCTTTTGTGATAGAACAACATTATATGGATAATTTGTTCATGAGATTTTATTTGTTTCATTATTTAAGTTGGTTAAATAATGTCAAATAAAAGTGTGTCATGTTATAAAATTAGACTATGTTTTAATTTTATAACCTAAATGCATGGAAGAGTGTTTAATTTTAACAAAATATCTAATGGGTGGGAAACCAAATTTCAAAGGATATTCGGCCGCCCAAGGGGGCCTTGGAAACTCCATATTATGTCTTGTTTCATGCAAGACTTTATGACTTACACACTCTTCCATCATTTACACTTTGTTCTCTCTTCCTTTCACTCAAGCAAGAACACTCAAAACCTCTTGAAAAATTCGGATTTGTGGCTGAAATTTGGGGCTGAATTTCGGATTTAGATAGTAGCTTTGGAAGATTGTTTTGGTGTAAAGCTCCCTAACAAAGAAAGGTGTTTGGAAGAAGCTTGTGGGTATTACAACTTGAGGTTTTCTCCTTTGAAGACTAGCAACTCAAGAATATCATCATCTTCTTCATTCCTTTCATCCACAACATTGTGTCCTGAAAGGTAGATTTCGATGAACACCCTATCAGTGTTCTTGTTCATTTTGTATGCTAGCTTTTCACATAATAAAGATCGTTTTGTCTATGAGTTTGTTGTTTTACACATGATAATGGTAATTTTTCACAAACTTTAACATGTTTAAAGTCGTATATTCCATTGCGTTTCATATGTTTAAATGGTTAAACATCTTGTAAATGGTATGACAAACCCCTACACATTCGTGCGATTGGACCATGCGTATGGTTCAATGGTACGACTGGACCATGCTTGTGGTTCAATCTTATGAATGGCCCAATCGCATCTCTCAGTTGCATGACTGGTCCATTAGCATGGCTCAGTCGTACGACTGAGTCTCATTTGCATATGCTCCTGCGAAAGACCCAGTTTCATGTGTTTACAACGTATAAGGTGTATTACATTAAGACTAGTCTATTTGACAAGCGACGGACATACTAAATATGACAATATATTCTCCAAGAAATTCCTCCTTGGGCGTTGCTTGCGAATAGTAGATAATACCTCTTACAAGCTTCAGTCAATCTTTGCTCTTGTTTCCAATAGAATCAAACAAATGACCATATTAGCCAACGTTGCCGATCCATCAGGTTACTACAGTATCCCTGAAAATGAATTTAGGCACAATAGCTTTCGTTTACTTTGCAAAACACCATCATAGTAGAAAGATTCACCATATGACTGATTTTTCTAGATAATGACATGAACAGTTTTCCATTGCTTCAATCTTCACACAGGCTAACCTGATTAACATTAACACCAGCAGAAATTCCGCCTCGAATTCAGCATATCCCAATATATAGACATTGTGCTCTCCTGGCGTCTTCACACGGTGTATTGGGCCAAAAGTAGAGGGTTCCAATCCACAGCTGACAATCTCAACTAAATAATCATGCACTCACATTCATCATCTGAAACTAGCTCACATCATCATTTTGTGATCGCGTCTTCAATTTCTCTATACAGGATTCCCCCTAAGAATCAGAATCCTCTTTGTGCGGATAAATATAACTTGATTGGCCTATAGATGGTCAGATGCCCCTGACTACCCCACAAAATCAACACTGACTGCTGACATATGCTTTCCTCTTTTTCGTGTTCTAACTACATTCACCTATCCTGGAAGTCCAACGAATAATGGGGTATGCATCAAAATTATTTGACAAAAGAACCTCAGGGTGAATGTGGTTTGTTCATCATCAAATCTATGCTAGAGGCAGTTCCAAGCTCTTTTTTTGGTCTGGAACAAATGCGAATGAGTCAATGCGGATGGCTCAGTCGCGTGATTGAACATACGACTGGTCCAGTCGCACGACTGAACTTACAGATGGTTCAGTCGTTTGACTGAACAACGAATGGTCCAGTCGCATGTTCTAGTCATACGAATGGTCCATTAGCATGGTCTAGTCGTACGAATGGTCCATACACATGGTCTAGTCGCATGAGCGGGTCTGCACACAGATTTTCAGATTTGTAGGCGCCATGGCTGCCAAAAACCCTAATCTTATGAATTTTATATGAACCGAACTGAAATATACAACAAAAGATTCGCAAGGGTGATCAGAATGTGGTTCAGGGTTTGATTTTAACTAGGAAACAACATACGTAACAAGATCTAAGAAAAACACAAAGAACACGAAGTGGGTCTAACGTCAAAGAACCTGAAATTGATCCAGAAATCAAGTGCTCAGGTTGCTAGAATGATTGTTAGATTATTCCAGCAGTAATTGGCTCTGATACCAATTATGAAGTCGCTGGATCGGTAGACATCCGAGTGTGCTCTTGACAGAAGGAAACAAAACCAAAAACCAAGAGGCAAACAATAACACGAACTATAATAAAATGATTTCATTGATAAAACCTAATGATTACAAGATCATTACAACATAAGAATCACGACTCTTTGCAAGGGGAGATCGAGCATGATCTCCCCTCTCATCCGGCAGCACCTAGGCTCCAGGCACACTCCTTAATCTCTTTACACAATGAAACTGGTATTTATAGGCCTCAGCCCATATTAGATACGACTGGCCCATTCGTGCGATTGGACCATGCATATGGTTCAATCGTAAGACTGGACCATGCTTATGGTTCAGTCTTACGAATGGCCCAATCGCATCTCTTAGTCGCACGACTGGTCCATTAGCATGCAAAGTAGAATAAAATATGGTTAACTGCATTACCTTTAGTGGAAATGTCATGCAGTATCTCAGAGGTCTACATCGGAGTGTCAAATGAACTATATATGTCCACTGGTCCATAGCAGCATCTTTCGAAGGTTAATTGGTTTCGGAAGAACAAGTTCTTCCGAAGCCTTTTATACTTCGGAAGAGGCTCCTTCTTCCGTGGCTTAAGGACTTCTACTTCGAATGTCTTTGTCTTTTAATTCTTCTAAGTGTTGAACTACAGAAGAGAAGACTTTCTTTTCGGAAGGTTTCCTTTGGAAGGTGACTTGCACTTAATCTTCAGAAGACTTCCATTTCCTTCGTAAGTTCCATACTTAGCTTCGGAATTCCTTTATACGTTGCAAAAAAATAATCTAAGTGTTTGGTTTTGGTTGCACTAGCCTTTCTAGATCCACCAGATACTTAGGTGTTAACTGAACTTCCCGTGGGTAGAAAACCCATAGTGTCACACCCTGACTGACGGCGGAATCATGGGGGCAGAACCATCGGGGCGGATGAATGTGAAATGATTATTCATATGACATAATACCATTTTTCATCAAACAATACAGGAGAATTAAGTCATTCAAATACATCAAAGATATAAACAACAATATAAGATGTTTATTTAACTAAGACCAAGTCCTATATGAGCAAGAAGAGCTCCTCAAGTAGTAATCCTAAAACATGTTAAAAATAAAGGATTGTTGATACATGTGTTTCTAGTTTATGTGCTTAAATGTAAAAGTCATTCATGTCTTACATCTGAGTAATATGATGTTGTAATGAAGTATGATATATGTCTTGATGTTTATTTATCATTGATTCATATATATGTACTTTTTATATAGGTTTAAGGTTGTTGTACATAGGTTTTAGTCAATAATGATTAAGTAATATGTTCAACTTAGTCGCATGATTATTCATGCTAATGGACCATACTTATGGACCATACGGATGAATATATCATGCTTATGCACCAGTCGCACGACTGAACTAGGAGACCGGATCAGTCGTATGATTGAGACATAAGACTGACTCAGTCACACGACTGAACCTTTAGTTGTGCGTATGAATCAATCGCATGTTCAGTTGTACAAATGAAAACTACAAACCTATAAATACCACTTAATTCATGGAAAAACATAACACTTTGAGAGATACTTCTAATATACATAAACCCTAGCCATCCAGAGCGTCCTAAACAACCAATCCAATTTCATAGTTTGATCTTGATCAATTCCTACTCATTCTTAACGTTTAGTTGATTGTTATATCGATTGAGTTATCGTTCTCACTGAATAGATCACCAATCAAATAGGATTGTACACTATTTGATCTGGTTTAACGTAGAATCCGTTAGTACTACATACGTACACGGTTGTAAGAAGTGGTATGAGAGCTTTGGCTGGTGATTTTGCATTCGATTCGATTAGCTTTGGTGTTAAAAACCTACTTTTTGAATCAAAAGAGTCACCACTTTGCTTCAAAAGGTGTTTTCTACGTTTGCATGCATTAAAGTCTTAGTTTTTCATTATACGACAGATTAGGGTTCCTGGGAGACTCGTATTTTGTGTCAAAGTGTTAAAACATTCGTTTTTCCAAACACAACAGCCTTCAATCGCACTATTGCTTCAGTTGTACGATTGAATTCAATCGTATACTCCATTCGCACGACTGAACTCAGTCGTATCCTTCATTCGCACAACTGAACAACTCCAGTCATTTGATTCCAATCGTCTTGTTCATACGCATGACTGAATCTAATCGCACGATTGAATTCATTCGCATCCTTCATTCGCATTAGTGATCCATACTCATAGCCCATTCGCACGAGTGAAACTGTCCTGTTCTAAAAGTACCAAGATTAAAGCAATGTAAGACCAATTTGCAGCATTTACTGTCAGAAAGGACTCCCGCATCGAGAATCTACTACTTCTGGAAAATGAGATTGGAAATCATAATTAACAGCCAAAGTTGTTAACGTTAGATGAATATCCACAGTGGAAATAGCGGTTTAAAATCTGTTTAAATGGAGTTGACCCAAATCTTTGGACATCCATTGAGATTGGTTATATGGTACCAGACAGTGCTAATGGAGTCAAGTTGACTTTGGGAGTAATGAGTGACTCTTAGAAGATTCTGTTCAACGCTGAAAAGAAAGTATATGCCTTGTTGACTCAGTCAATACTTAAGGACATTTTTCATCAGTTCTCTGAGAACAAGCAGCCTAAAAAGTTATAGGAGGCATTAGAGAAGAGATATGATGGAAACGCAACTCTTAAAGCACTAAAGGCTTAAAGCTCTCAAAAAGGATTTTGATAATTACTTTTCAATAGGGAATGAGAGCTTGGATGATACTATTGACAAATTCTATCATCTAATGCGTGAGTAACACACTCAAGCTTCAAGCTTTGTTGATGGTTTGCCTGATAAATGGAATTCATTTGTGTCTAATATGAGACAAAACAACATTCTTGCGACGTTAGACAAAAATGATTTCATCTTGAAGTTAAGGGAGGAAGAACTACGAATGAAATACAAGTCAAAGAAAGGATCTTATGTTCACAATCCTTCACTTTACAACTCAATTTCGAATCCAGTTGTTTCAGGACCACCGTTACAAACAACATTCGTGTCTAGTTCCTCTGCTCCTTCCCAAACTACTGCATCAGGAACCGAAACATCATGGTCATCTTGAACCCAATACATAGTTCCTGAGGCAAATACTACAAAGTTGGAGATTGAGAATCTCAGTAATGTCACAGTGGAAGTTGCTAAGGATCACATGAGTCTTCTCGTAGCTGTTGTACAATCTTATGATGGTTTAGTTGCCGCTAAGATTGGAAATTGTCATCTTGAATATGAGGATTACGAGCAAGTTGATGAAAATGAGCTTGAAAGAATGGACATTGGACCTTGGTGAGTGTAGTCAGAAGAGCAAAGAAATTTGTCAAAAAAATAGGGCAAAATCTAGTTTCCACTAAAGATACGACATTTTGTTTTGACAAAACCAAAGTCACATGTTTCAACTATGGTGAAAAATGGCACTTTAAACGTGAATATGTAAAACCCAAGAAAACTAGAAATGGAAACCCATTTCCTACGTTCAACCATCAAGACAAAGACATGATTAGAACTACTTCTTAAGTAAAAAGACAAATGCTCTAACTGCTCAAGGTGTTGAAGGGCAAGATTGGTCCTTCCGATTTGTTTCTCCTGGGGAATCAAATATTCCCTTTGTTGATGCACTGGATGATGGATCTGCTAGTGAAGGTGAGGTCAAAGCTGAGCAAGCGATGTCAGATACTGAAGAAGTTGTGAATGTTATAAATCATTTGGTTGAGGAAGAGCTCAAAGCAACAAACTCAGAATCTCCGGTCAACAAAGAGTCTCATATAGCTTTGATGGTTGATTCGTCTTCTTCCTCACAGGTAAGTTCTAAAGACCAATTATTTGAAAAACATGCTTGTAATGAATATGACAAATTTAGGTAAAGCATTGATCTAAAATTTGCAACGTTATTAAAACACAATGATAATTTAGTAAACGATTTACAACTCTTCACTGAGGCAAATCGTATTTTAAAACAAAATGAGTGTAGTTTCAAAGAAAAAATAGAACTTTTGGGAAAACAACTAATGGAAACCGAGGTTGTTGCATTAAATCAAGCAAATGATATAAAGTTTTATTTAAATTCTTTGGAAGAAACAAAAAAGGAAAAGGCAGTTTAGAAGTCAAGGTTGATTCATTAAAACAAAAACTACACAGTTTGGCGAGTTCTTCTCAAGAACAAAATAATTGTTGTAGCATATATTGTCATATATAGCACGTCCGTCGCTTGACGAATAGTCTAGGCTTAATGTAATAAAAATGATATGTTGTAAACATATGAAACTAAGTCATTCGTAGGAGCATATGTGAATGAGACTCAGTCGTACGACTGAGCCATGCTAATGGACTAGTCGTGCGACTAAGAGATGCTATTAGGCCATTTGTAAGACTGAACAATAAGTATGGTCCAGTCGTACGATTGAACCATACGCATGGTCCGATCGTATGAATGAGCCTAGTCGCATCTGATATGGGCTGAGGCCTATAAGTTCCTGTTTCATTGTGTAAAAAGGTTTTAAGGAGTGTGCCTGGGGCCTAGGTGCTACCAGATGAGAGGGGAGATCATGATCGATCTTCCCTTGCCAAGAGTCATGATTCTTCTATTTAACGAGCTTGTAATCATTAGGTTTTATCAATGAAACCATTCTATTATTGTTCGTTCTCTTGTTTGTCTCTTGGTTTTTCTTTTTCCTTTCCGTCAAGAAGACGCTCGGATGTCAACCGATCCAGCGACTTCACAATTGGTATCAGAGTCGGTTACTGCTAGAATGATGTAACAATCATTCTAAGAACCCGAGCTCGTGTTTTCTGGATCTATTTCATGTTCTATGACGTTAAACCCACTCCGTGTTCTTCATGTTTTGCTCCGATCTTGTTACGTGTGTTGTTTCTTGGTTAAAATCAAAGTCGGAACCACATTCTTATCACCCTTGCGAATCTTATGATATCTATTTTGTTTCAGTTCATGTAAAATTCATCAGATTAGGCTTTTTCGTAGCCATGGCGGCCGCAAATTTGAAAATCTACGTCCGTCGCTTGTCGAATAGTCTAGGCTTAATGTAATACACCTCATACATGGTAAACACATGAAACTGCGTCATTCGCAGAAGCATAGGCGAATGAGACTAAGTCGTACGACTGATCCATTCTAATGGACCAGTCATGCGACTGACAGATGCGATTGGGCCATTCGTAAGACTAAACCATAAGCATGGTCCAGTCGTACGATTGAACCAAACGCATGGTCCAATCGCACGAATGGGCCCAGTCGCATCAAATATGGGTTGAGGCCTATAAATACTAGTTTCATTGTGTAGATAGATTAAGGAGTGTGCCGGAGGCGTAGGCGTTGCCGGATGAGAGGGGAGATCATGCTCGATCTCCCTTGCCAAGAGTCGTGATTCTTATGTTGTAACGAGCTTGTAATCATTAGGTTTTATCAATGAAACCATTTTATTATAGTTCGTGTTATTGTTTGCCTCTTCATTTTAGTTTTGTTTCCTTCCGTCAAGAACACGCACGGATGTCTATCGATCCAGTTACTTCACAAGATCCGCTCATACGACTGATCATGCGATTGGACCAGTCTTATGTCCAGTCATGCGACTGGAGCAGTCTTATGTCCAGTTGTGCCACTGGACCAGTCTTATGTCTAGTCGTGCCATTGGATCAGTCTTATGTCCAGTCATGCTACTAGACCAGTCTTATGTCCAGTCGTGCTACCGGACTAGTCTTCTTTCTAGTCATGCTACTGGCCTAGTCTTATGACTAGTCGCACGAATATATCATTCATGTCATCCATTCACACGAATGTGATATTTGTCCTCCATGTCATACGAATGTACGGTGTTCTGGACCAAAAAAATCAGGAACTTCCTTTTGCACAGATTTGAGGATGAGCAAAGCACATTCACCCTAAGGTTCTTTTGTCAATAAGTTTGATGGATTCCCCATTAGTCATTGGACTTCCAGAATAGTTAAATGTAGTTAGAACACAAAAGGGAAACAAGATGATGTGAGCAGTCGGTGCTGATTTTTTGGGGTAGTCAGGAGCATCTGATTATTTATGGGCTAATCAAGTTACATTTATCCGCATAGAGTGGATTCTGATTCTTAGGGGGAATCCATGAATAGAGAAATTGAAGACGCAATCCGAAAGTGATGATGTGAGTTGGTTTCTCATGATGAATTTGAGTGCATGTTGATTTATTTGAGATTGTCAACTGTGGATTGGAACCTTCTACTTTTTGTCCAATACACCGTATGAAGACACTAGGAGAGCACAATGTTTATATATTGGGATATGCTGAAATTGAGGGGGAATTGCTGCAGGTGTTAATGTTAATGAGGTTAGCCTGCGTGAAGATTGAAGCAATAGAAAACTATGTATGTCATTATCTAGAAAAATCAGTCATATGGGGAATCTTGCTGTTATGATGGTGTTCTGCAAAGTAAACCAAAGCTATTATGCCTAAATTCATTTTCAGGGATATTGTAGCAACTTGACGGATCGGCAACGTTGGCTAATATGGTTTTTCGTTTGATTTTATTGCAAACTAGAGCAAAGATTGACCGAAGATTGTAAGAGGAGTTATCTACTATTCGCAAGCAACATCCAAGGGGGAATTCGTTGGAGAATATATTGTCATATATAAAGTTTCCGATGCTTGTCGAATAGTCTCGGCTTAATGTAATAGACATGATACGTTGTAAACAAATGAAACTGGGTTATTCACAGGAGCATATGCGAATTAGACACAGTTGTATAACTGAGCCATGAAAGTGGACCAGTCGTGCGACTGAGAGATGCGATTGGGTCATTCGTATGACTGAACCATAAGCATCGTCTAGTCTTACGACTGTACCATACGCATGGTCCAATTGTATGAATGGGCCCAGTCGCATCTAATATGGGCCAAGGCCTATAAATACCCGTTTCATTATGTAGAGAGATCAAGAACATGCTCGGATGTCTATCGATCAAGCGACATCGCAATATCTGCTCATACGACTGGACCATTAGACTGGACCAGTCTTATGTTCAGTTGTGCTACTGGACCAGTCTTATGTCAAGTCGTGCTACTGGACCAATCTTATGTCCAGTCGTGCTACTGAACCAGTCTTATGTCCAGTCATGCTACTGGAGCAGTCTTATGTCTAGTCGTGCTACTGGACCAGTCTTATGTCCAGTCATGCTACAGGACTAGTCTTATGACCAGTCGCACGAATATATCATTCGTATCATCCATTCACATGAATATGATATTTGTCCTCCATGTCATGTGAATGTACGGTGTTCCAGAAAAAACAAAATCTGGAACTGCGTCCTGCACAGATTTAAGGATGAGCGAAGCACATTCACTATGAGGTTCTTTTTTCAAATAAGTTCCATGGATACCACATTAGTCGTTGGACTTCCAAAATAGATGAATGTAGTTAGAACACAAAAGAGAGGAGAGAAGATGTCAACAGTCGGTGCTGATTTTGTGGGTTAGTCAGGAGCATCTGACTATTTATGGGCCAATCAAGTTATATTTATCCGCACAAAGAGGATTCTGTTTCTTAGGGGGAATCCATGTATAGAGAAATTGAAGACGCAATGAGAAACTGATGATGTGAGCTGGTTTCAGATGATGAATCTGAGTGCATGCTGATTTGTTTGAGATTGTCAGCTGTGGATTGGAACCTTCTACTTTTGCCCAATACACCGTATGAAGACGCCAGAAGAGCACAATGTTTATATATTAGGATATGCTGAATTTGGGGGGGAATTTTTGCAGGTGTTAATATTAATCAGGTTAGCCTGTGTGAAGATTGGAGCAATGACAAATTATTCATGTCATCATGTTGGAAAAATTAGTTATTTGGGGAATCTTGCTGCTATGATGGTGTTTTGCAAAGTAAACGAAAGCTATTGTGCCTAAATTTAGTTTCAGGGATACTGTAGCAACCTGACGGATCAAAAATGTTGGCTAATATGATTTTTTGTTTGACTCTATTAGAAACCAGAGCAAAGATTGACTGAAGATTGTATGAGGTGTTATCTACTATTTGCAAGCAACGTCCAAGGGGGAATTTGTTGGAGCATATATTGTCATATATAGCGTGTCCGTCGCTTGACGAATAGTCTAGGCTTAATGTAATACACCTAATTTGTTGTAAACACATGAAATTGAGTCATTTGCAGGAGCATATGCGAATAAGACTCAGTCGTATGACTGAGCCATGCTAATGCACCAGTCGTGCGACTGAGAGATGCTATTGGGCCATTCATAAGGTTGAACCATAAGTATGGTCCAGTCGTACGATTGAACCATACGCGTGGTCCAATCGTACGAATGCGCCCAATTGCATCTGATATGGCTTGAGGCCTATAAATAATAGCTTCATTGTGTAGAAAGGTTTTAAGGAGTGTGCTCGGGGCCTAGGTGTTGTCGGATGAGAGTCGTGATTCTTCTGTTTAGCAAGTTTGTAATCATTAGGTTTTATCAATGAAACTATTCTATTATTGTTCGTTCTCTTGTTTGCCTCTTGGTTTTATTTTTTCCTTTCTGTCGATAACACACTCGGATGTCAACCGATCCAGTGACTTCACAATAATGGGGAAGGTCTAGGTTATAAAGTAGTTTCTCCACCACATGCAGTCCTGTTGAACACTAAATGTAGACCAATCAATAATAACCCTCTAAAGGATCATGTGGTGTCCACTCCTCCAGTTAGTGATCCCGATGAATCTACTTTGTAATCAATAAAAAAGATGCATATTGAAAATTTGGATGATCAAATTGAAAACGTTAATGTAAGGTTAGGTACACACACACACCTACTTCTCAACCCAAAATGACTAATCCAGTTAACCAAAAACATATTATTCATCAAAGTCCAAATAAACTAAAAGTTAAAGATGTTCAAAATGTTAAAAAAATTAATTTTGTTAAAGAAGCCGAAACATTTAAAAGAGAAATGACAAAACCCAACTAGACACACCTCACACCATTACCAAACTCAATACCATATAAAAATTTTCTTCAATTTGTAGAAGGGAGATCATGCTACAGTTGTGGAAAACGAGGACATATCTCTCCTAATTGTCCTTATTATCAGACGCCCAAAAAGAAAATTGAACTTTATGATGCAAAACCATTTTTTTCTAAAATGAGATCTAATACTCCACCTTAGAGTATTAGTGAACCCAAAGTTCAAACAATAAACTACTCATCAGTTTATCACAAACATGTCTTATACAAAACTGGCTTATAGAAGATAAAATCAAGTAATATGTCTGATAGTGAGGTAAATAAGAAGAAAGAAATGCCCTCATCCTCTAAAGGACAGTGGTTGAATTCATGATGTGTGATTCCTCTGGGTCACCCAAGCCAGTTAACGCTTGCGTCCCAAATCTGAAATAATAAATTCATTTGAATATGCAGGGTGTCCATTGCACTATCAAAATACCTGGATTATTGATAGTGGGGCGTCGAGGCACATGACCGGGAATTCGTCTCTCCTTTTCAATATCAAAGAAATTAATGGGGACATGTATCATTTGCTGGAATAAAGGAGGTTACATCACTGCTCAAGTCAAAGTGGGAAACAAGAAAGTGAAGTTTAACAAGGTCAACTACGTTAAACAACTACATAACAACTTGCTTTCAGTCTCCAGATCTGTGATAAAGGATCAAAGTTGTGTTTGACAAAAAGAAGTGCTACATGTGAAGAAGGATTATGTTATCCAGGAGGATAAATTTCTAATGTCAGCTTTAAGATATAATGATTTGTATGTCTTGGATCTATTAAAAGCTTCCACAACTAAGACCACTATGCAATACTTCTTGTCAAAAGCAACAGAGAGGGATTCAGTCTCCTGGCATAGGAGAATGGGACACATTAATCCTAGGAAGACAAAACAGATGCTACAGAATTATTTAGTGAATAGAGTAACTGTCAAGAATTTTCAGCTTCTGAATTTTTACGTTGTATGTCAGAAAAGGAAACAAACCAAGAAGTCTCACAAGGCTAAGAAAGTTAATTCTATCAATATTCCTCTCGAGCTTTTACACATGGATTTGTTTAGACTTGTCAGCACAAAGAGAATTGTTGGAGATTTGTACTGCATTGTAGTAATTGATGATTACTCAAGATTCTCTTAGGTGATGTTTCTGAAAGCCAAGTCAGAGACATTTGATTCCTTTAAGCATCTATTCACTACATGGAATCACTCTACAAGCTGAAGGTATGAAAGATTCGGTCAGACAACCGCACAGAGTTCAAGAATCAGTGGATGGAGGCATATTGTAGAGAGAAAGGAATTGTACATCAATTTACTTCTGCCTACACTCCACAAATGAATGGGGTTGCTCAAGGGAAAAATAGGAGCTTGATAGTGACAGCCAGGACAGTACCAGCCCACTCTAAACTACCTATTAAATTCTGGAATGAGGTAGTGGCTAGTTCACGCTACACTCTCAATCGAGTCTTAGTAGTCAAACGACATGGGAAACATGTTATGAACTGCTCTAGTGACGTAAACCCAACTTGGAGTATCTAGAACCGTTTGGTGCACCGTGCATGTTGTCAAAGAAGACTCAGACTGGAATGTTTTGTGAGAAGGCAGAAAAAGGTATCTTTCTCGGATACAATATACCTAACAAGAGAGTTTATAACAACTCAACGGGTCAGGTAGAAGTGTGGTGCATTGTTGATGTCCAAAGATACACCAACCA
Organism: Flaveria trinervia; assembly: GCA_025506515.1. NCBI lineage: Eukaryota > Viridiplantae > Streptophyta > Magnoliopsida > Asterales > Asteraceae > Flaveria > Flaveria trinervia. The sequence continues at coordinate 50,386,936 of CM046455.1, forward strand.
TTTACTGGAAAAGGACCTTCCTTCTTCTTTGACTATGATGGATTTTTTAAGTCCTTCAATCTACCGCCTTCTCATCCTGATGACGAGTTGTCTGCTACAATGATGTACGATGTTCTGAACACTCCTCCACCAGACTCGACATCAACGACTCCATTAGATGATACTTCTAGCCCTTCAGGGTTAGAGCTTGAAGTAAGTGATTCTTCCTCTAATGATGAAGTAGTTAAAACTAAAAATATGGACTAGGAGGACCAGGTTCCCACCAATTAAAATACACAAGCATCGGATCATGATGCCACTGACACGTCTGAACCTCATACTCTAACAGCTACAGATACTGAACTTGGGATTCAAAATCTGGATAGTGAGGTAGTTGTTCCCACCATTCCTAGATCTCGAATTAATGTTTATCATCCCTGCACAACATCATTGGGGATGTTCTATCGGGAGTGTACACACGGAATCAGCTATACTCATCTGATTATGCCTTAGATATGGAAAAAGGATATCTTCATAATGGTGCCTATCGATGTTATGTGTCTCAATTTGAGAAAAAATATGTAAGTGAAACCTTAAACGATGAGGCATGGGTTAGTTCTATGCAAGAAGAACTCCTAAAGTTCATGAAGTTAGGAGTATGGACCATTGTGGATAGACCAAAAGGTGCTAAGGTCATTGGCACTAAATGGGTGCTGAAGTATAAGAAAGATGACCAAGGGGTTATAATTCGAAATAAGGCTAGGCTTGTGGTTCCAAGGTTTCTACAAGTCGAAGGAATAGATTACAATGAAGTGTTTGCACCTATGGCACAGATGGAAGCAAATCGTATCTTTCTAGCCTATGCATCCTACATGAAGATTAAAGTTTATCAATTGAATGTGAAAAGTGCATTCCTTCATGGTGAAATCCATGAAACAGTCTACGTCAGTCAACCCGAAGGATTTGAGGATCCTTATCATCGGGATGGAGTTTAAAAACTGGACAAGGCTCTTTATGGGCTCCATCAAGCCCCCAGAGCATGGTATGAGAAACTCTCAACTCATCTACTGAAACATGGTTTTCGTAGAGGGGTTATTGACTGTACGTTATTCATCACAGAAAAGGATGGTGATTTACTACTGTTACAGATCTATGTGCATGACATAATCTTCGGTTCCAAAAATGAAGAATTATGTAGTGAATTCGAATCTGTAATGAAAGCAGAGTTTGAGATGAGTGTAATGGGGGAAATGAAGTTCTTTCTTGGATTACAGATGGATCAGATAGCAAAAGTAATCTTCCTACATCAGTCCAAATATGTAGGAGATATCCCAGGTCAATTCGACATGGAGAATGCTACGGCTGCCGGAACACCATTTGCCACGAACCATGATGTGGCACTCGACGAAAATGGTGATCTGGTGGATGCCACCATGTAACGCCCTGAATAATGTCTAAGCGAGCCAAATAATAATAATGGGCTTAGACAAGATCATTAATGTAAATAAGATGGATATGGGTTATAAACCGAGTTCACACTTCAGGATATGTGTTTAGCTAGTTTAAGGTCCCAGGAACGCCTGGTATATATAAACAGATCAGCTTGAGCATCTCTCAGTTGCAACTCAACACTCTAGTTCTAGACAGAGAGAGTAGAGAGAGAAAGTAGAGAGAACTGAAGATTCAAGGCTAGGTGGATCTCGGGATTGAAGATCGGTGTTCATGGGCACCCGAAGAACAAGAAAACACCCAGAATCCAGGTAAGAAAAATCATTTAATGGTTGCTTTTGATGTAAACTCGGATTCTAGGGTTTGGGTTTTTAAAAGTAGAAAAGATTCACCCAAAACTCACGTTTTTGAGTAAGAAAACATATAGGAAGCTTAGATAAAGCTTATTGGCTGATGAACCAAGGTTTTGGGTGTCAAAGATCGAAGTTTTGGGTCAAAAATAGGGTGGTTCGTAATTTTCAGCCCGTTCTGCGGAACTGGGTGTTCATCCAGCGAAATTAGGTACTCGTCCAGCGAAACTGTGGATCTTCCTGCGAAACTATAGTTTCGCAAGTAGATTTGCGGACATGGTTATCCAATGAAAGTTAGGCAAAATTGGCAACGAAGATGTCAGAAAAATTGGCAATGAAGATGCCAGCGAAACTGGCAGCGAAGATGCCAGCGAAACTAGCAGCGAAACTGCTGGCGAAACTAGCAGCAAAACTGCTAGGTGACTGCTCCAATATGTGCGTTTTCCTAATTACAGTGTGTTATACAACGTTCGATCTTGACGAAGCCATAAGAGTTCACACACATATGAGGAGTCTGACCTAGTGACCACTCCGTATATGCGTATGGGGTCCTTGTCGCTTACATTGATGTACGTATGATGTGTGATCACATGCGATAGTAAAGAAAATGTTTTAATGAATGAAAGGTAATATAAGTTTTTTATAAAAATATAACCCAGTCAGCAACGCTGACTTTTTATGCATTTTCCAGTTGGCAGGTACTGATTGCTGAGGATGGCACGGGGCGCCTACTTGGCCCTTTTTGGATGGCATCCATTTTTATAAAGCTCTTGTGATGTAATGCAACATGTTTTATGTAACCTAATAACGATGTATTAATTTGAAAAAGGTTTTATAAGGAAATGTTAGTTTTAATGGTTCTGTTGTAATGTTTTGATGAAGTTAATGTAAATATATGTTTTATGTGAAATGATTGACCAGTTGTATATGTCCCGGGAACGGGGCCTTACAAGTTGGTATTAGAGCCAAAGTTTAAGTGAAACAGGTAAATTTTCAAAACAAACCTAATCTTAAACCGAAAATGGGACGGGAAGGGAAAGGATGCCAGTCTGTGTAGCTACGTGTCATCAGTTATTTTCTTAATGTTAACCGGTATTACGTGCGCATGTTATGTGGTTTACGTGTTGTTAGTAGACTTAGATACTGATGTAGTTAGGATAGGTAATGCTTGTGGTGTGGAGAGTAAAGTAAGTGGCTAATCATAACTGGCCACTGTAATTGGGGACTTACTATACTTGACATAAACTGAGCTATTACCTTGAATGACCGTGTTGTTGTTTGAATCTTATAGCGTATTAGTGGATGGCCGGTGGTAGAACTTCGAAGGTTACATTAGGTGAATGTTGTGGTGGACGTGGTCATGGACCACGTGTCACTAGAAGCATGGCTAGGGCTGCTGAAATGGCACTGGAAGAGCCCGAGATCTATCACCTAGGGCTTCTGGACGTGGTCCTCAACTAATTGCATCATAAATAGCAACATACAAGGGGGAATTTGTTGGAGCATATATTGCCATATATAGTGTGTTCGTCGCTTTTCGAATAGTCTAGGCTTAATTAATACACCTGATATGTTGTAAACACATGAAACTGTGTCATTCGCAGGAGCATATGTGAATGAGACTTAGTCATACGACTAAGCCATGCTAATGGACCAGTCATGTGACTAAGAGATGTGATTGGACCATTCGTAAGGCTTACGATTGAACCATACACATGGCCCAATCATACAAATAGGCCTAGTTGCATCTGATATGGGCCGAGGCCTATAAATATTAGTTTCATTGTGAAGAGAGATTAAAGAGTCTGCCCGGGGCCTAGGTGCTGCCGGATGAGAGGGGAGATCATGCTCGATCTCTCCTTGCCAAGAGTCATGATTCTTATGTTGTAACGAGCTTATAATCATTAGGTTTTATCAATGTAACCATTTTATTATAGTTCGTGTTTATTGTTTGTCTCTTGGTTTTGGTTTGTTTCCTTATGTCAAGAACACGATCGGATGTCTACTGATCTAGCGCCTTCACAATTAGTTTAGAGCGAGGTTACTGCTTGAATAATCTAACAATCATTCTTGCAACCCGAGGTCTTGATTTCTATATCTATTTCAGGTTCTTTGACATTAAACCAACTTTGTGTTCTTCGTGTTTTGCTCAAATCTTGCTAAGGGTGTTGTTTCTATGTTAAAATCAAACTCCAAACCACGTTCTTATCACCCTTGCGAATCTGATGATGTCTATTTTGTTTCAGTTCACGTAAAATTCATCAAATTAGGGTTTTTGGAAGCCTTGGCGGCTGCAGATCTGAAGCTCTGCTTGCAAACCCATTCGTGCGACTGGACCATGCTAATGGACCATTCGTGCGACTGGACCATACGTGTGACTAGACCATACGTGTGACTGGACCATGTTAATGGACCATTTGTGCGATAGGACCATGCTAATGGACTATTCGTGTGACTAGACCATGCTAATGGACCATTCGTATGACTGGACCATGCTAATGGACCATTCATACGACTAGACCATGCGACTGGACCATTCGTACGACTGGACCATGCGACTAGACCATTCCTACGATTGGAAAGCGACTGGACTAGTCTTATCACCAGTCATGCTACTGGATCAGTCTTACGTCCAGTCATGCTACTGGACCAGTCTTATGACCAGTCATGCTACTGGACCAGTCTTATGACCAGTCTCACATAGATATCATTCATGTTATCCACTCACACGAATGTGATAACTGTACTCCATGTCATATGAATGAACGGTGTTCCAGACCAAATAAAATTTAGAACAGCCTTTAGCACAGATTTGATGATGAGCTAAGCACATTCGTCCTGAGGTTCTTTTTTCAAATAAGGTCGATGGATACCCTATAATTTTATGGACTTCCAGAATAGATGAATGTGGTCAGAACACGAAAGAGAGAAGAGAAGATGTGAGCAGTAGGTATTGATTTTGTGAGGTAGTCAGGAGCATCTGACTATTTATGGGCCAATCAAGTTATATCTATCCGCAAAATGAGGATTCTCATTCTTAGGGGGAATTCATGTATAGAGAAGTTGAAGACGCAATAAGAAAGTGTTGATGTGAGCGGTTTCTGATGATGAATATGAGTGCATGTCATTTGGTTGAGATTGTTAGTTGTGGATTGGAAACTTCTACTTCTTTCTAATACACAGTATGAAGACACTAGGAGAGCATAATGTTTATGTATTGGGATATGCTGAATTTGAGGGGGAATTTCTGCAAGTGTTAATGTTATTCAGGTCAGCCTGGTGAAGATTGAAGCAATGGAAAACTGTTCATGTCATTATCTTGAAAAATCAGTCATATGGGGAATGTTTCTACTATGATGGTGTTCTGCAACGTAAACAAAAGCTATTGTGCCTAAATTCATTTTCAGGGATACTATAGCAACCTGACAGATCACCAACGTTGCCTAATATGGTTTTTAGTTTGATTTTGGAAACCAGAGCAATGATTGACTGAAGATTGCAAGAGGTGTTGTCTACTATTCGCAAGCAACGTACAAGGGGGAATTTGTTAGAGCATATATTGTCATATATAGTGTGTCTATCGCTTGTCGAATAGTCTAGGCTTAATGTAATACACCTTATATGTTGTAAACACATGAAACTGGGTCATTCGCAGGAGCATATGCGAATAAGACTCAGCCATACGACTAAGCCATGCTAATGGACTAGTCGTGCGACTGAGAGATACGATTGGACCATTCGTAAGACTGAACCATAAGTATGGTCCAGTCATATGATTGAACCATATGTATGGCCCAATCGTACAAATGAGCCCAGTCGCATCTGATATGGGCTGAGGCCTATAAATACCAGTTTCATTGTGAAGAGAGATTAAGGAGTGTGCCTGGGGCCTAGGTGCTGCCGGATGAGAGGGGAGATCATGCTCGATCTTCCCTTGCCAAGAGTCTTGATTCTTATATTGTAACAAGCTTGTAATCATTAGGTTTTATCAATGAAACCATTTTATGGTAGTTCGTGTTTATTGTTTGTCTCTTGATTTTGGTTTTGTTTCCTTCCGTCAACAACACGCTCGGATGTCTACCGATCCAGCGCCTTCATAGTTTCGTCAGGTGAATATTGTGGTGGACGTGGTGCTGGACCGCGTGTCACGAGAAGCATGGATTGGGATACTAAAATGGAACTCAAATAGCCCGAGATCCATCACCTGGAAGGCGGTGATGATAGTGCAAATCGGAGGATGGATGTGAAAGAGGCAGTCGTCGAGGGAGTTCAACAGGTCATACCGATGACTTTTTCATTTGTAGTGACTGAGGTGATTAGAAAGATGAGGGAGGAGGTCGTAATTGAGGAGAATAAGAAGGGTGACGGAGACTGGAACTTAAATGGATAACGATTTGGGCGTGGCGGGGTCACTTTGAACAACAAAGCTACCAGCGTGTGGTCACATCCAGTGTGGGGGTGAGGAGTTGTGGTAATGTGGAAAGAAGCATACAAGAGAGTGTAGGTGGGGATCAAACCTCTGCGTCAACAGTGGGAAGCACGGTCATCTAGCAAGAGAATGCGGGGTGAAGAGGTGTTATATCTGTGGTCGAAAGGGTCATATATGCAGAGACTGCAAGAACCTGAAGGACGAGAGTTTTCGGGCAAGGAGAATGACTAGAACTGTAGAGCAGGAGGCGAGCGCAGAGCCTTCAAGATGACTCGGGAGGAGGCTAGGACGGACCCCGGTGTGGTGTCAGGTACGTTTCTAGTAAGCCAAACTCTTGCATATGTGTTATTTGATTTCGGTGCTAGTAGGAGTTTTATTTCTGCTGCCTTTTGTGCTAAGTTTCCCATTAGAAGTAGATGTATTGATGAGCCGTTCGATGTAGAAACTTCCATAGGTTGTGATGTGGAATTTGATGGTCATAAGTTAATTGTTAGACTGTTCGTGATGACCTTAGGCAGGTTCGATGTACTCCTAGGAATGATTGGTTAGCAGACTACCGTGAACTGAATAAGCTGACAGTGAAGAATCAATATCCATTGTCGAGAATGATGATTTGTTTGAGCAACTTCGAGGTGCCAGTTGGTTCTTGAGGATAGATCTTCGTTCTGGTTATCATCAGTTAAAGGTGAAGGAGCAGGATATTCCTAAAACAGCTTTTCGCATGCACTATGGACACTAGGAGTTTCTATTTATGTCATTTGGATTAACCGACACACTAGCTGCTTTTATGGACTCGATGAATCAAGTGTGTTGGCCAATGTTGGATAAATGAGTGATTGTGTTTATCGATGATATCTTGATTTATTCCAAAAGTGAGGAGCAACATGTCGGTCACATTTGGGAAGTGTTAGAGACGTTGATAAGGGGAAAAACAATATGCCAAATTCTCCAAGTGTGCATTTTGGTTGCGCGAGGTTCAATTCTTTGGTCACGTGGTAAATCCCGAGGGGATTATGGAAGACCCGGCAAGGGTGGAGGCAGTGATTCAATGGAAGTCTCCAAAGACGCGATCTAAGATTCATAGTTTCATAGGTTTGGCGGGCTATTAAAAAAGATTCATTCAAGACTTCTCTAAGATAGCTTCTCTATTACTAAGTTGACCCGTAAGGATGTAAAGTTGTATGGGGTCAAGCTCAAGAGAAGGCGTTCGAGTTAAAGGGGAGGTTGACTCAAGCTCCTGTCTTGTCGTAATCCGATAGAAGCGAAGATTTGGTGGTTTATTCTCATGCTTCCTATTCGGGGTTGGGATGTGTGTTAATGCATAGAGGAAAGGTTATAGCCTATGCATCTCGACACTAGAAAGTTCATGAGGTCAATTTTCCTACTCATGAGTTGGAGCTTGCAGCTATGGTCTTTGCATTAAATATTTGGAGGCACTACCTGTATGGGACGAAGTGCACTATATTCACTGACCCCAAGAGCTTGAAGTACTTCTTCGAGCAGAAAGATTTGAACATGAGGCAGAGGAGATGGTTGGGGCTCATAAAGGGTTATGATTGCGAGACCCATTACCATCCGGGCAAAGCCAATATGGTGACGGATGCCTTTAGCCGAAAGGAGAGACCCGAGCCAATTCAGGTGAAGGCCTACCAGTTGTTCATGACCTCTAATGTGATGAAGCAAGTCAAAGAGTTTCAAGATGAGGCACTAAAGGAAGATCATCTTAACTCTGAAAGAATGAGAGGTCAGGTCTCGGAGTTGGGTGATAACACACTTGCTGTTAGGACCCGATTTGGACGGATGTGGATTCCACGTTTTGCAGATCTATGTGGGAAGATTATGGATGAAGCTCATAAGACTCGATACTCCATTCATCCTGGTGCTACAATGATGTATCAAGATATGAAGAAAGATTATTGGTGGTCAGATATGAAGCATGACGTAGTGGAGTACATGAGTAAGTGCCTTACTTTGTTGTAGGTGAAAGCGGGGCATTAGAAGCCATACGGAAGATCCAACCTTTGGACATACCCGAGTGGAAATGGGAGCATATCACCATGGACTTTATTACAAAGCTACCGCGCATCGTGCAAGGGTACGATGCTATATGGGTGATAGTTGATCGTTTGATGAAAGTGCTCACTTCCTACCCATCCGCGAGACATATTCATCTGAGAGGTTGGCATATCTATTCATCAAGGAGATTGTGAGCTGTCATTGTGTGCTAATTTCTATTGTGTTTGATCGTGACACCCGGTTTACATCAAAATTTTGAAAGAAATTCCATGATGCGATGGGGACGAGGTTACATATTAGCACAACTTATCACCCCTAGACATATGGTTACTCAGAAAGGATCATTCGAATGCTAGAAGATATGCTTCGGGCATGTGTCATTGATTTTGGAGGAAGTTGGGATGACCACTTACCGTTAGTTGAGTTCTCATATAACAATAGCTACCATGCAAGCATTGGCATGCCTCCCTATGAGATGTTATACGGTAGGAGATGTAGAACACCTGCTTGTTGGGGTGACATTGGCCTTAAAGATTTAGGGAGCGTCGAGGTGGTTTAGGCTACGACTGTGAAGCTAGAAAGGATCAAAGCCTTTATGAAGGCAGCTAAAGATAGGCAAAAGTCATACGTCGATAAACGACGTAGACCGATTGAGTTCCAGGTGGGTGACAAAGTTATGTTGAAAGTCTCACCTTGGAAGGGAATTATTCGATTTAGGAAGCGGGGCAAGTTGAGCCCAAGATACATAGGGCCTTTCTGAATTGTTGCTTGAGTAGGAAAGGTGGCCTATAGGTTGGAGTTGCCCAGTAATTTAAGTGGAATTCAGCCGACATTCCAAGTATCTCACGTAGGAAAGTGCTTAGCCGAGGAGGATATGGTGGTGCCACTAGAGGATATTGAAGTGGATGAACGACTCAATTATGTGGAGCAACCAGTGGCGATCATCAATCGCAAAGAGAAGAGGCTAAGGAATAAGGTGGTTCCCTTAGTGTGTGTACAGTGGAAGCATAGAAAGGGATCAGAGTCCACTTGGGAAGTTGAGGAGGAGATGAGGAAGCATTACCCTCAACTATTCAATGACTAGCAGGTTTCAAGGACGAAACCTAAATAAGGGGGGTGGACTTGTAACGCCTCGAATAATGTCTAAGAGAGCCAAATAATAATAATGGGCTTAGACAAGATCATTTAATGTAAATAAGATGGATATTGGTTATAAACCGAGTTAACTCTTCGGGATATGTGTTTAGCGAGTTTAAGGTCCCAAGAACGCCCAATATAATAAATGGATTAGCTTGAGCATCTCTCAGTTGCAAATCAACACTCTAGTTCAAAAGAGAGAGAGAGAGAAAGTAGAGAGAATTGAAGATTCAAGGCTCGGTGGATCTCGGGATTGAAGATCGGTGTTCGTGGGCACCCAAACAGCAAGAAAACACCGAGAATCTAGGTAAGAAATATCATTTAATAGTTGGTTTTGATGTAAACCCGAATTCTAGGGTTTGGGTTTTTAAAAGTAGCAAAGATTCACCCAAAACTCATGTTTTTATATAAGAAAACATGTAGGAAGCTTCGATAAATCTTACTGGGTGATGACCCAAGGTTTTGGGTGTAAAAGATTGAAGTTTTGGGTCAAAAATATGGTGGTTCGTAATTTTCAGCCCGGTTTAAGAAACTGGGTGTTCATCCAGCGAAATTAGGTACTCGTCCGGCAAAACGGTGGATCTTCCTATGAAACTATAGTTTCGCATGTAGATTCGCAGACATGGTTATCCAACGAAATTTTGGCGAAACTAGCAATGAAGATGCTAGCAGAACTGCAACGAAGATGCGAGCGAAACTAACAGCGAAGATGCCAGCGAAACTGCTGGTGAAACTAGTAGCAAAATTGCTGGCGAAACTAGCAGCGAAACTGCTGGCCTGGCAGCGAAATTAGGCAGAAAGTAACTCCTTTGAGTGTTAACTTATCTGCAGGCTGTGCAGTGCAACCCTTGCTTTGTAAGCTTGATTGAGAAGCTACTCATCGAGTACAGGGGAGTTCTCCATCCCGTATTTTAAAGTTTTGAACTAGTTTGCGGCTGGAAATGCATATTAAATATATGATTTAAATGACCAAGATTTAAGAGGTTTTAACGGGAAGATCAATTTTTTTACGTATTATGATGTGACTTTACGTCGTGTGATTATGATAACAAACTTAAAGTATTATCTTAACGAAGTAAAAGATTTAAGATAATGAAAGTGGAACATAATGAATGAACGAATAAAAAGCCTTGCAAGCAACTAGAAGGAGGTTCACAACTTATTAAGAGTTGTTAGCTCAACTATGTGTCTACAGCGTGCGTTTTGGCTAACTCATAAGGGTTAATACACATAGTAAGAGTTCAGTCTAGGTGACTGCTCCAATACGTGCATTTTCCTAATTAATGTGCGTTATGCAGAGTTCAATCTTGGCAAACCCATAAGAGTTCACACACACACGAGGAGTCTGTCCTAGTGACCACTTCGTATGTGCGTTATGGGGTCCTTGTCGCTTAACCCTAGACGAATTGCTTGGTGCTCTAGAGGGGAGGGTTATGTACATGACACGACGAATATAGAAGTGAAAGATAATAACGGTACAAAATGTACGAAATGAATGATGATGAAGATAATAACGATTACCTTGATGTACGTATGATGTGTGATCACGTGCGATAGTAAAGAAAATGTTTTAACGAATGAAAGTTAATATACGTTTTTATAAAAATAGAACTCACTCAGCAACGCTGATTTTTTATGCATTTTCCAGTTGGCAGGTAATGATTGCTGAGGATGGCACGGGGTGGCTACTTGCCTCTTTTTGGATGGCATCCATTTTTAAAATTCTTTTCGTGATGTAATGCAACAAGTATTTTGTAACGTGATAATGATTTATTAATTTGCAAAAGCTTTTATAATGAAATGTTAGTTTTAATGGTTCCGCTGTAATGTTTTGATGATGTTAATGTAAATATATGTTTTATGTGTAATGATTGACAAGCTGTAGGTGTCCCGGGAACGGGGCCTTACACACCATGTATAGAGGAATGATCGGATCTCTAATGTAACTTACAGCCTCTCATCCTAATAATATGTACGCCACGTGTCTCTGTTCCTGATATCAGGCAAAATCAAAAGTAAATCAACTTACTGGAGTTAAAAGGATTCTTCGTTATCTGAAGGGTACTCCAACACTCGGGTTGTGATATCCTCATGATGATGACATTAAGCTTACAGCGTATAGTGACTCGGACTATGGTCGTTGCAAGATGAATTAGAAGTCAACATCAGCGTGACGTCAGTTCTTTGGTAGACGGTTAGTCACCTGGCAGTGTAAGAAGCAGACATCAACTGCTCTGTCAACATGTGAAGCTGAATATGTTGCTACTGCAAGTTGCTGTTTGCAAATCATTTGGATTTCGAACACCCCTATCTTCGTTGATAATTCTGCTCCAATTGTTGTCACCAAAAATCTGGTCCAACACCCGAAAACAAAACACATCGGTATCAAATGTCACTTTATACGTAACTGTTTTGAAAAGCAATTAATCGATGTTGTTAAAATTAATACTGATTTTCAACTTGCCGACCTCTACACAAAAGCATTTGACAAACCTCGGTTTTTATATCTTTTAGAGGTTAATGGCGTGAAAAAGAAAAGTGATGTGATTCAAGAAGAAGAAACTTCTTAGTCCGACAAGTATTTTGTTAGTTTATTATTTCTTTTCTTTTCTTTTATTTTCTTCTCTATTAAAATCCAAAAACACAAAAAGATTTTTGGTTTTAGAATTTTAGGGGGTGAATAGTTTAGTTTAGTATTTAATTAGTTGCAGTATTTATTTATATAAAAAGGGGGGGTAGATTAGCTGAAAGAAATGAAATCAAATCTGTGATTTTGATTCAAAGTTTATGGAAAATGATAGTACACAAGGAACAAACTGTTTGGGATTCAAAACTAATTTGTTCAACATGCTAAATTCAAATTACAAGTCTTAGAAGTCTAAGCATAAGAAAAGGAAAATGATAGTAAAACTAGTTTGCTACTGAGGTAACATAGAGAGAGTAGACCTAGCGGTTGCTAGTTCCATATATGATGTATCGATAGATTCAACACAATAGATGACTAGACATCATTGATGAATTAAATTCAAGTTCAACTTGTTGTGGGTTCACATCTTATCCCTGGTTAACACAATCAACGCATTTCCAATAAGGGGTGACGAGCAAAATAAATGCCACAAATGTGTGCCGATGACCATAAAATGATCAAAGCACATGGTAAAACTGCTTTGAGCAATCAATCTAATGACTAATGTTGTTAGTACATTATGTGCAAAAGAAAAACAAATGCTCTAACAAGAAGAGAGGTTATGTGCCTCTCTCCTATGCAGTGGCATTGACCTGAGGATAAGCATAACCTAAATATTCTAGAATTCATTATTATTTGTGCCTCTCTGCTATGTGATGACACTGACTTGAGGTTTGGCATCTCTTTGAAAGCTCTTAGAATAGTTTCTTCTTGTCAAATACCCGTAGACCGCTCAAAAATCTACTGAGGAATACTGATTACCATATAGGTATGGGAACCACAAATACTTGTTGAAATAATTAAACCTAACTCATGACCAATGTGAGTCAAAAATCTATTTATGAATTTAAGTGGACAGATATACTGACAATCATCATAGTTGCAACTCTTGATAGTAAAAATCATTGTGTGCATCTTATAGCTCTAGTATGATTTCTTGAAATGTTTTTGACTCTTAGACAAAACATGAATCTAGCATTAAATGCATATTAAAAGGGGTCCCAAATGATTATGATATACTTATATGATTCCATAATGAATCTTTCCATAATGAATCTTGACAGTCAAAATCATTGTGTGCATCTTATAGCTCTAGTATGATTTCTTGTTTTCTTTAAAATTTCAAGTTGTTTTCTATTTTCTAGTTTTATGTTGCGTAGATGTTGGACTATACAACTAGATGAAATTTGTAAATCACTCACTAAAAGGTGTCACGTCTGAGGTGACCAATCAGTGTTAAGTTAAAAGGGTCATGTCTAAGATGATCATATGTCATAATGTGATATATCAAAAGTTAAAAGTTTAAGTATTTGAAAGTGTATGAAGTCAAACTCATAAGTATGAGCCAATCGCATGATTGAATCATAAGGATGAGCCAATAGCACGTTTAAACCATAAGTATGAGCCAGTCACATGATTGGACCATAAGTATGAGACAACCATGCGATTGGAACACAAGACTAAACCAATCATACGAATGGATGATGGAGTATAAGCCAGTCACACGACTGAACCCTAGTCGCACGAATGAAGCATGCGTATGGCTCCAGTCACACGACTAAAATTTAAAGCAGTATAAATAAAGGGATCAGTAGGTTGTAATCCTTATCTCCCTTCAAAACTCTCTGAAACAGCCCATACACACACATACTCTGCAAAATTGTTGATCGTAGTGATTACTCCCCTTTGTGATACTAACTATTTTACTACTCATCTACAGGTACTTTGCAACTGAAATCAGCCATTATGAATGTCTTAATCGCACCTTTAAGGACCGATTGAAGATCATACATAGGTTGGACTCACCTTAGATTAGAATGTTTATTTTTACTTGTAATAGGTCTTATGTTAGTTTTCTTTTTTATGTAATTAGCTTTATGTAGTTTTGCAGTCCAACGAGACTGTGAACGAAACTATAGTTTCGCTCACAGTCAGCTGTTTAGTTCGCTCGGCGAAACTTTTGTTTCTGCCGGGAAAAACTATAGTTTCGGCAGAACAGTTTAGCTCACAGCGAAACTGTATGCGAAACTAAGAATGTTGTATATAGTTTTGATCATTATCATTGTTAGTTAAGCTTGCAAAACCCTAATCGTTTATCCTTGTTGCAAGTTACCTTTGTAAGCAGTAATTTCATAGAAATATCATTGTGCTCTATTATAGATTGTATTGATCATCATTGCCTTACCTTGATTCAATTGTTTATGTTCTTAATCTTCTTTGTTCATATTGTCTATTGTTTGTATTTGATATTGAACGATTCAACAACTCATTTGTACCGAAAATCGATCAAATGGACAAACAATATGGTATTAGAGCCTTAGTGCTCATGATTTGTTGAGGTTTTGGTTGTTTTTGTTTAATATGAAGTTTTCATCAATTTCAGCTCAAATTTGTGTGTATTTGACATGGAATTTGATTGAGTTTTGCTGGTTATTGGTTGGGGAAGCTCTGTTAATCATCAGATCTAAAATCCATTGAGTTTTTGATGATTTCAGATTGATTTCGTGTTGAAAAAGGGTTTAAGCTTCGTCCAGCGAAATTAGTGGTTCATTTAGCGAAACTAGAGATTCTTTGTGTGAAACTATTGGTGTTATCATTATTGAGATTGTTTTTGTTGTTTTGCGAACTAGTCTCTTTGAATGAAAGTTCATCGGTGCTTGTGAGGGTTTTGACAAGCATAATTTCTGCCGAAAGTAATATTGAACGAAAGTTCAAGCTTGTTTCGTGCAAATTTGTAGGCAAAACTAAGCTATTTGTGACATTCGTCTAGCGAAACTACTACCGAAATTGTCTGCAAAATTCTCAGTCAAATTGACTGCAAACTTACCTTTCTTCAGCGAAACTACTTCATTTTCAGCGAAATTGTTTCTTCTCTTGCCGAAATTACATCATTCCCAGGGAAACTACCATGTCAAAGTTAACCTCACTCACTCTTGCCGATCTTGAAAGTGTTGCTCCCAATAGGCCAATAAGACTCATTAACGGGGATAATTTCGCGGATTGGAAGAGATGTCTTAAAGCTTTCTTCTTTTACAATGACCACGACTAATGGAATCGATTATTTCTTGTCCTCACATACCAACTATCACTGTTGCGATGTTGTCTCTCAAAATAAGGACTCGTCTACTTTCACTAAAAAGGATCTCAAGCTGATCGATCGTGACCAGAAAGCTATTGGTACATTAACTCTCTGTCTGGCATGAGACATCTATAATCGATTTGTGGAGCATAAAAATGCTAAGTCCCTCTATGATGCTCTATGTGAATTGTATGATGGTAATGATGAACTGGTGAAGGATAAGAGCATTCAAGCAGAGAAGGAAATCAATTCCTTTGTAGGATACAAGAATGATAGTCTCACAGATCTCACAAATTGCTTTTTGACAGTTTCAAGCACCTTAAAGAAATATGATGAAAAACTTTCCAATAGTGAACAAGTAAACAGGCTACTAGACTCTCTCCCACCTCAATGGAGTCTTCAGGTGAGAATGCTAAAGCAAGAAAGAGGTTTTACAGATTAGAAGCTGATGGATATCATCAATAAGCTTAAATCCTTTGAGTTGGACATGAAGAGACGGGAATTTAACTAGACCATGATGCCTACATCTGGTTTTACTCAAAATGCTGCATTACTGTCATGTGCTGCAAGCTCTCAAATGCAGACATCAACTTAAGGAGGAGTTAATACAAGTACTTTTTTAGGAGGAAGTGTTAGTGTTGGGAGAGATCAGGCTAATACTAAGGCAAATGTTGAAACTTCAGTTTCATCAAAAACAATGGCTCTTTTTGAAATGTTCGTTCAAAGTTATGAAGCCCTTGTGGCTCAATAGTTGAAAGGAAAGGAATGACAATAGAGGATATGTATCAGGTGGATCCTGATAATCTTGAGAGACTGATATTCAGTGGCAAATGGCAATGTTAACTCTTAGAGCTCGGAGACTTATGGAGCGCACTGGGCGAAAGAACTTTGGAGGCCAAAGATCTAATTCAAAACAGGGATTTGATAAGTCCAAACTGAGATGCTTCAACTGTAAACAGCTGGGACATTTTGAACTTGAATGTCCATCACCAATCATCACTGATTCCAGTAATTCAGGAGTTCCACGATTAACCACTAAGAGGGAAAAGGAAGACATGAATCATAAAAAAGAGTCTGCCTTGATTTCTAACTTTGATTGGAGTGTAAAGGTTGACGAGACAATGGCTGAGATTAATCATGCTTTGGTGGCTGATATCATTAAAGGGAAGGAGAAGGTTAACTGTGAAGATGAATTTGATCCATTCAAGGAATTCAAAGATGAGGCTGAGTTGTCTGTGAAAGAGAAAGAAAAGAAGAATGAGAAGATGAGAGAAGGTAAATGTGAAGGACTAGAGAAGGAAGAAATTTCATCCAGTGAGCAAAGAAAAGAAAATGATGATGTTACTATCACTGTTGAGGAAAGCAAGTCAAGTACTCTGGTGTGTCAAGGTGAAAAGACCTTAGCAATACAAAAGGTGGTGATGGGACTTCCATATGAGGTAATTCTGGATATGTGTTCCTCTGCTTGCAAGATTAGATTATTTGTGATTTATAAAGCTAATCGGTTATTAATTGATAATGAGAAATATTTAAAAAATAATTAATGAGGAAATTAAAATCAATGAATCAAAATATTTTGTTTAATTAAACAAGGCCTTGAAAGAAAATGATTACTTAAAAAAATTGTTTTGGAAAGAAATGTTGAAACTAATACTTTGACTGAAAGAGTTGCTCTTATTGAATTCGAAACAAGAAAACTTGAGTCAAAGATGGACAAATGGACCATATCTGGAATGATACATGATGATTTATGAAAATCTTAACAGGGAGCTAGGGTTAAAACTGGATTGGGATATGAATATGTTAAGGTTTATCCTCAACCTAGTACATACTATTATTCTCCTATGCATGTTCCTCATCCTTCTAATGATTTGACCAAAATAGATACTAACAATATGTCTGCAGGTTTAGAGGGTGTTAATCCTAAGCATGTTCGTGAGGACTACGACTATGGACCAACTAGTGGGCTTGGATGCTACTGATCTCACTACAAAAAATAACGAGAAACATAAAACTAATTGTTTTGAAAAAAAAATTCTCATCCAATTCCATATTTTAGTCCAACGAATATTTCTTTATCAAATAAAAGAGCAGAAACTTCATCTGAAGCTAGCACAGGTGGTACTAGTACTACCCGTACTTCGGATGATCATTCATCTTCTTCTATAAATAATAATTCTTGTTCACATAAATATAGACCTTGTGGAATGTATGAGACATATAATGACATTGATTCTAATGTGTCTGAATGTGATGAGAAAATTCACATTGATCATATTCCTATCTCATTACATAACAGACCTAGACACAAACCACACTGTTTCAGATGTGGCCAAGAGGATCATATTGTCAAGAATTGTTCTACACTACATCATGGTCATGTAAATAGGAACAATTTTGGAAATAAATTAACAAAAATAGTTAATAACTTCTTTTGTAAGAAATTTGTTTCTCCTAAAGCCAAAATTGTTCAAACTTGGGTTCCTATCTCACCTGGTTAATCTATTCTTTATATGGTGGCAGGAGTCATCCACTAAAGTTGTAACCAGTTTATGGCATGTGGATAGTGGATGCTGTAGATATATGATGGTGCTGAAAGATTTGTTGACCAATTATCAGATTATAAAAGGAGGCTATGTTGCTTTTGCTAGTGACAAAAAAGGTGGAAATATGATTGGTCAAGGAGAAGTATCCAATGGTTCTTTAACTTTGAGGAAAGTTAACTATGTCCGTGAGCTTGCATTTAATCTCTTGAGTGTCTCTCAAATCTGCGATAAAGATATTCCGATCTTCTTTAAATCAGATGAATGTCTATTTTTAAAATCTGAGATTGATATTGCAGAAGAATTGGCACTTATGCATGCTCCACGAAAGCATGATACATATCTTCTTGATATGAATTCAAGGGAGTGAAAGTCAACTGCCACCTGTCTTCTTTCAAAAGCTTCCACTTTTGAGTTTCTGTTATGGCATCATCGATTGGGCCACGTTAATTGTAAAATAATAAAAAAATTAGTCAAAAATAATCCTGTTATAGGACTTCCTTTAAAAGATTTCCCTGTGAACGAAAAATGTATGGCATGCACCAAGGACAAACAACATAAGAAACCACATACGCCGAAACTTGAAAATAGCATAA
Source organism: Flaveria trinervia (assembly GCA_025506515.1). NCBI lineage: Eukaryota > Viridiplantae > Streptophyta > Magnoliopsida > Asterales > Asteraceae > Flaveria > Flaveria trinervia. The sequence goes on from CM046455.1 coordinate 50,405,200, forward strand.
CTTGCCCTCTTGAGTTGTTACATACTGATTTGTTTTGCCCAATCAGCGTTAAATCAATTGGTAAAAAATCTCTCTGTCTTGTTGTAACAGTTGATTTCTGAAGGTATTCTTGGGTGAGATTTCTTGCTCACAAGGGAGAGGTTGCCGAGGAATTGAAAAAGTTAATACTTTCAATCGAGACAATAAGCAAGAGAAAGGTTCTCGCCATGAGAAGTGACAAAAGTACTAAATTCAAAAATCAGATTCTTGATTCGTTCTCTACTGAAAAGGGAATTGTGAGACAATTTAGTGCTGCAAGGACGCCTCAACAGAATGGTGTAGCTAAATGAAAGAATCACACCCTTATTGAAGCCACTCGTACAATGCTGATAGAATCATCGTTACCCATTATCTTTTGGGCTGAAGCGGTAAACTGTGCTTCATACGTTCTAAATCGGTGTTGATAGTCAAGGTCAAAATGAAGACTCGTTATGAACTTTGTCATAAACGAAAACCTTTAATTGACTTCTTTAGACCATTTGGTTGTTCATGCACTCTCTTGAATACTCCTTCCTAGAAGACAAAATTCGGTGTCGTGTGTCATGAGTGTTACTTCGTCGGTTATTCTTCTTCTCGAAAGGCTTATCGGGTATATAACAAGAGAACACGTATCGTTCAAGAGTCGTTCTATGTTTATTGGTAGGAGTCTAATTCTTTAAATGTTCGATCTAAACCAGCATGGTTTTTTGACTCCGATAATGTGCTGAATTCTTTTAATCTTCCAGTTTTTGATGATGATGCGTGCATCTCAAATGTTCAAACAAATATCATTTCTTCAACTCCATTACCTGTCATACCTCCCGTCCATTCCACCTCTTCAGCAAATGATTCCATGTTAGTTGATGTTGCATTATCTTTATCATCATTTGATCTTTCACCTCCACCTATTTTTATCCCTTCTATCGTCACCAACATCTATCTCACCAGAGCCGGTACCATCTCTCTCACTCCTATCTACTCATCCATAATCTGTCAGCCAATCATCTCCAAACAAGTTGCCTTTATCCACTGATTTTAAAACATTGAAAGATCATCCTCATGATAACATTATTGGATCTATCACCGATGGAGTCCGGACGCGGAGTCAATCTGGTTTGATTAATATTTGTCTCTTCTCTTGCTTTATCTCTCAAACTATTCCGAAAAATGTTCATGCAGCTCTTTAGGATCCTTGCTGGGTGGAATCAATGCAATTAGAGGTTCAATAATTAAGAAAGCTCAAAGTATGGACTTTGGTTGACCTCCCTCCAAGCAAATGCCCAATTAGCACAAAATGGGTCTTTAAGAACAAAACCCGATGATCATGGTGTTGTGGTACGTAATAGATCAAGACTGGTTGTGCAAGGATTTGCCTAAGAAGAAGAAATTGACTATATTGAAGTTTCACTCCTGTCACCCATCTTGAAGCAATAAGGATTTTTCTAGCTCATGCTGCTCATAAACAGTTAAGGTATATCAGATGGATGTCAAGTGTGTTTTCCTTTACGCAGACATTGATGAGGAGATATTTGTGTGTCAACCACCTGGTTTTGAGAATCCTGATTTTCCCGACAAAGTTTATAAGCTTGATAAATCTCTTTATGGTCTTTATCAGGCACCTAGAATCTGGTATGAAACCCTAACACAATACCTCTTAACGAATGGTTTCTCTTGTGGCACCATTGATATGACTTTATTCAAGAGAGAAGTGAATGGTGAAATGTTCATTGTCCAAGTTTATGTTGATGATATTATATTTGGCTCCACCAATTCTCAATTATGTCGGGAGTTCGAGGAGGTGATGCGTAGTCGTTTTGAAATGAGTATGATGGGAGAGATGTGCTTTTTCCATGGATTACAAGTGGAACAAAAGCCAGAGGGCATTCGCATTCATAAGGAGAAGTATGTTAAAGAGATTTTGAAGAAACTCAAGATGGATGACGCTTCTCCTAAAATGACACCTTTTACTACTCAAACATGCCTCACTCCTGACGAGAACTGTAAACACCCGGTTATTTATTATTTTGAAGCTGACGAAAGGAGAAAAAGAGATAAAGTCCAAAGTCGAGGGACCAAACTTGCCAATGAGATAAAGTTGGGTGAATTAAAGTATTTGAAGGGAGAGGGCAGCCCTTACCCTCTCTTCACACCCAAAAATCAGCAAAGAAAAGAGAGGAGAAGAAGAAAGGGAGAAAAGGTCGGTTTCGGTGGATTCAAGTGAGAAAAATCATCATGTAGCGGGTCCAAACGAAGCTCTACTCCACGGTGTGGTTTGTGTTAGTTCTAGGACCCCTCCTGTAAACATTTTTGGTCAATTTTATGGCTGGACAACATCTGAAAACCCGTTTTTTGTATGTGTATGTGTTTGCGTGTCATGCAGTTGGAGTTTGTTTCCGTGCTTGTGTGTGCTTGAATGGTGTTGTGGTATGCATTCCTAATGTTTACGATGGTTGATTTAGGCTTAGAATGGGTTCAGATGAGCTTGGAGGTCGAAAATGGCACATTGGGTTCGCGATGAACTGCATTCTGCATGAGCTAGGGCTAGGCGACCGAATGGAGGCCATACAGTCGATTGAGGTGCGATTGAGGTTCATTCGCATGATTGAGGTTCATTCGCACGATTGAGGTTCATTCGCACGATTGAGGATTCATTCGTACAATTGGGGCGAGTCGTGTGAGGAGTCATGCGACTGAGGGCCTATTCGCATAAGTTCTCATCTGCTTTGAGTCCATCCGCATTGGGTTCATTCGCATGGGTGCTCATTCACATAGGTGTTCATCCGCATGATGTCCGTTCACACGACTGGGTGTTCATCCGCATAGGTGTTCATCCGAATTGGTCCATTCGCATGATGTTTAGTCGCCTGGAGGTTATGCAACTGAAAGTTCCCCATAGGCCCAAGTAGGGCTGGTGTACCCGAGGAAAGCATAGTTTATTTACTGACTTTCGGGGGAAAGTGCAGTTGTAAGTTTTGACGTGGCAGGTTCTCGTAATTTCATATATGATAACTTTTGAGATCTTAGATGTTATGTTGGGCATGACGATGTTACATGATAATGCATGATGTATGTTATGTATGTATGATGTTGCCCTGATGATGTTATTGACTGTGTATGTTATGTTCCTGGTTATGATGTATGTTTATCTTCCCGTGACTTTACGTTGAATGTTAATGAATGAATTGAAAGTATTATGTAACGTAAAGTGAATGATAAAGAAAAAGGAATATGATAACTGCATGCATTAATGAATGATTAAAGTAAAGAAAGTCTTGCAAGCCTTGTATGTCGGGACACGCCATTAAAAGGTCTTAGCCCAACGGTGTGTGGGTTCGCTAACCCGGTAGGATGCACATCAGGGTCTTTCTTTGTGATTGACCATTTGTATAGAGCTATTGCTGCATATCGTAGGTACTTTGACCAGAGGTGCGGAGCATTGTTATAGCTGGTCTATGATAGGCCTAGGTCCAGTACCAGGAATAGAAGGGTATTGCACATGGCATTGGTACACCTAAACTCTACTCTAGGTGTTGTGACCAGAGGTGGGAAGCACCGTTGTAGCTGGTCTATGATAGGCCTAGGTCCAGTACCAGGAGCAGAAGGGTAGAGTTTGTGGTTGAAGGAAAGGAAAGATGTAATGATGAAAGAATGTGAAAGTTAATGACGTATGATGAATAAACAGAAGTTAACGAATGAATGATGAAGATAATAATGATATTATCTATGTGTACGTATCATGTATGATCGCATAAATGTAAAGAACAGTTTTAACAAAAGAAAAGTTTGTTTGTTGGACCCTTAAAAGGATCATACATGCCAACTCAATGGGTGATTTGATGATTGCTCTGCTGAAATCCCTTAAGTCCAAGACGAAATGCGGAGAAGAATCTGCTAAAAAGAATAAAGTATTGTCTCCCGCATTTGTCAAATGTGGAAGGCATAAAACAAATACGGACAAGTATTTGTTCTTCCGCATTGACAAATCCGGAAGACCAAGAATGAATGCGGACAAGTACTTACTCTTCCGCATTGAGTAATGCGGAAGACAAAGTAAATATGGACAAGACTTTGCTTATCTGCATTGACAAATGCGGATGACCAAACAAATGTGCACAAGTATTTGTTCATCCGCATTAACCAATGCGGATGACCAACATACTAATGCGGTTGATCAAGTGAAGAAATGTTGATCAAGTTAACTCATCCGCATTTGTCAATGCGGATGAACAAGCAAAGATGCGGATGAAGTCTTAGACTAGTTCTGATGTAATAGATCACGGGTAGTTTAGTCATTTTGTAAAAGGAATCTTTTCTGCCTATAAATAGAATAGATACCTTGTACACGAGGTGATGGCTGATAGATAGAGAAGTTTTGTTGTAATTATTCTCTGTAATTTATCAACTTTCATATATCAATACAAAAGCATTTATGAGTATTTTTCTTGCATTGAATGTTCTTTGATTGTTTGTTTCCGCCACTCAATCATTGACTTGATTACCATATTCGATTCACAGTAAGAATATCACTCCTATTCAACCCAGTCAATTGGTATCAGAGCTTTGGCTGTCGATTCTTTTTTAGATCTGTGAAAGAACATAATAGAAATCGATTGATCTGGTAATCGAGTTGCTAGTAGAGTATATCATATTCTCTACTTAGTAAACAGTAGAAATTACTCTTGTCAACATATACTCATCAAAATACTCACAACAGCAAGAAACTCAATATCATCACAGATCTGTTTCTGAATTCCGTTTGAACTATTTGGACTAAGTTAGACTAATCAATCCTAAAATCATCTAAATCTATATTATAGCAGTTAAACACATAGTTAAAATAGATTCTAACAGCTACTCAGAACTTGGTCATACACCTAAACCTCCAATACTTAAACATAAATCTGAGTTTAAATAGTAGAAAATCAGGTTTAGGAATTACATCACAGGTGTAGATCCTGATTTCTGGATATCAATATGCAAGGGGCCACACATCCCTGTTACTCTGTCTACAGATCAAGCTACAATATACAGAACTGCTAGAATTCCCATTGAAGATCTGACCTTAGATGAAGAAGACTACAAGAAAATCAAGATAGACCTCAAATCCTACTCAATTCTGACTCAAGCACTCAAGATGGATGTATTGAAAAGATTGGAGAAGTATGGAACAGCAAAAGCTGTGTGGGATGCACTCAAAATCATGTGTGAAGGAAGCAGTGAAGTGGCTGAAATCAACAAAGACAAGCTTGTTAATTAGTATGAAACATTCCACCACACCAAGGGAGAATCAATCTCTAAACAACTACATAGATTTGTACAGATAGTAAATGACTTGGAAATCATGGGAGTCACTTACAAGATTAAAGAATTAAACAAAAAGATGCTTCACAGTCTCCCTGAAAGCTGGAAACAGAATGTAACCATGCTGAAAAATACTCTTGATCTTGAAAGTACTACTCTAGACATCATGATAGCCAAAATTGAAGCTTTAGAACTTCATGAAAGAAGCAGAAATCTTGGTGGACCTAGAGTGATTGAGGCTTACAAATTTCCATTAGAATCTCATTTTGTGGATAATGCATTCATCACGAAGGAGTATGATTTTATCTCATCTAGAGATCAAATGAACAATATTGGGTTCATTGCAACTCCACCAATCAATCATCCTTCAACCTCATCTCAACCTCCTAGAGTCCCTACTGCTCCTCAAACTCCCAGAGTCAATACTGTTCCTCAAACCAATCCTGAAGACTTAAGATCGGAAGAACAAAAGGCAACTTACAACGTATTTGTTGCAAGCTTTGAAGCCTACTTGGGAGGAAGACTCACTTCTGCTCATCTCATTCAAGAAGATCTGGAGGAAATGGATCCAGATGATATGGAAGAAATGGATCTACAATAGCAAATGGCCATGATTGCAATGACAGCTAAGAAATTCTTCAAAGTAGGAAGAAAGTTGAGCTTGAATGAGAATACAAAACTTGGATATGATAAATCCAAGGTGAAATGCTTTAACTGTGGCATGGTTGGCCATTTCTCAAGAGATTGCAATGCCTCCAAGAGAAACAACTATCAAAGGAACTCCCCAGGCCAATCATCCTCATAGCCTAACTCAAGCTTCCACTCCAACAACCAACAGCAGTAGTATCATCAACACCAATCATATCAGAATCCACCCCAACTGACAAATCAAGCTCATGGAAGCAGTCAGTCTTCAGCCAGTGCTCTAGTGATAAAGCAAGATGGAGTATGTGACTGGAGTGTGTATGCAGAGAAAGTCAAGCCTTAATTTCAAAATCATGCTCTTATGGCTCACATCAATGATGGACCATCTCCAATGCCTACTGAGGTAAAATCTAATCTTTGTAGTAAAAAATGCATTAATGAATTGCAAGGGTATAGGGAGCATAATCACAAAGTGGCTAATAAAATCAAAGAAGAAAAGGTGAAATCAGAGATGATGAAGAGAGAAATAAAAAACTTCAAAATCAAAATTAAATCTCTCATCTCTGATATAGAAAAACTGCATGGTGAGAAGTACACTCTTGCAGCTGAGAATGAGCTACTTACTGAAAAGTTAGCTCAATCTAAGGCTCAACAATCTATGACTGAAGTGAAACTTGAAAAGTTCAAAATGTCTTCAGTCAAGCTACAAAATATGCTTAATTCCCAAAAGGATCCAAACGACATGCCAGGGATTGGGTATAATTCATGTCCACCACCATACAATGACAACTACACTATCATGCTTGAATCTGTCTCACTCTCTGAAGCAATTGAACCTAAAACTATGGAACCTAAATCTGTAGTGAAACAGTTGACAAATCCTCAAAACAAAATTGATGTTTATATTGAAACCAATGAGGCTAAAATCAAGTTAGGTCACCCAATCAAAATCAAAGAGTGTTCAGACAAGATAGTGAGTGTCATGAAACCATCAAGCCCTATAAAAGCAATTGTACCTTTTATAAAATTCATACCATCTGTTTTACAAGGCAAAAACAAATATGTCAAGATAGTGAAACCCACTACTAAGAGTAGTTCTGATAATGAGATTATATCTCCACAAAATTCAAGCAAATCAGAAAAGGTTTCACTGCAAAAGAAATAAACTGTAACACTGAGTTCAACACATAAAACATCATCAGACCCTCAGCCTTCAAGATTAAGGCAGGGAGTTGGGTTTGATATCTGTAACAAGGAACATGTTGACCACTTTGAGAAAGAGGTGAGAAATAGGTTGAACAAACAGAAACAGCCCAGACAATTGAATAGAAGTAGTGTTGTGAAGCAAACTACTAAAAGGGTTGATTCTAATTCATCACCTAAAGAAAATAAAGTGACTCAATAAAAGAAAATATCAGTTGAGCCACACAAGAAAAAATCTGATTCAAGAAACAAACAAATGTATTGTGATATTTGTGAAATGTACAATCACAAGAGAGATAAATGCTTCTTCAATCAATATTATTCTATCTATGATATGAACAATCGCTCCACCAAAACCTGCTATTTCAACAAGTATTGTTCAATCTGTGACATAACCAATCACAATACATCTGATTGTTACTTCAATCAGAAGGGGTTGAGAATTCCCCAACACAAGCCCATCTCAAAAACATCTATTGTGAGGCACTCTGTCAGACCTCATTTTCATAATACTCAATCTAGGACACCTAGATCAACAAATGAAAGAAATAATTTGAAGGAACTGAGGAAGGATCAAAGAAATAATCTCACAATGAAACACAAACTTGACCTTCCTAAGCAAAAACCTACTTTTGATAATGAAAAACGGGCTAAATTTTTACAAAGAAATAGAGACCAAAGATTTTACTATTCATCTGAATCCTCAGTAGATGTTGATGACATGACTCAACCCATTCATTACCAAAAATTTACCAGAACGCCTCCATCCAAATCATAATTTAGAGGGAAATACCAGGAGGTCGCTATCATGAATAGGAATGGGAAACCCAAGACCATCATGGCTTGGATTTCTTATTCTAATTAGTTCTGTTTGCTTGTAGGTGCATCCACACAGGTCTAACTGCCTATGGTACGTAGACAGTGGATGCTCCCGACACATGACTGGAGATCGTTCCCTCCTTCATGACTTGAGGCACATATAAGGAACTATTGTGGCATTCGGTGGAGATTCAGAAGGTGGTAGAATTACAGGAGAAGGGTCTGGGACAAATGGGATGCTAAGCTTTGACAGAGTGAATTACTGTGAACAACTGAATTTCAATCTGCTAAGCGTGTCTCAGATGTGTGACAAAAAAAATTCCACTCACTTTACACACACTCACTGCTACATTCTGATACCTGGATTTCAGATCCCTGAAGAATGGGCTGTCTTAAAGACTCTGAGGAAGAATAATACATATGTCTTAAACCTGTGTTCTGCATCACCAAAGGAAGAAACATGTCTTTTGTCTAAAGCATTATTTGATGAGTCACAGCTTTGGCATAGACGTTTGGGGCACACTAACTTTAAGAATATGAACAAGTTATTGAAAGGAAACCATGTCATTGTTCTTCCTCAAAAAGAATTCAATTTTATTAATCAATGTTCAGCGGGCCTCAAAGGAAAACAACACAATCCGTCTCACCAAACCAAGTTGGTGAACACTAACAATGCTCCATTGAAGCTACTTCACATGGATCTATTTGGACCAACTCATGTAATGAGTATGGGAAAGAAACAGTATTGTTTAGTGATCATTGATTACTTTTCTCAATTCATATGGGTGTTCTTCCTACTTCATAAAAACAAAGCATGCCAAATCATTCAAGAATTTATCACTAAAATTGAAAATGAACTTGATATTAAGGTCAAAATAATAAGAACTGATAATGGTACTCAGTTCAAAAATAAAAATATGAGTTCATTTTGTGCAACCAAAGGCATTGCTCATCAATTCAGTGCAGCTAGAACTCCTCAACAAAATAGGGTAGCTGAAAGGCGAAATCGAACACTGATTGAAGCAGCAAGAACGATGCTAGCCCATGCTAAAATGCCAATCACCTTTTGGGAAGAAGCAGTTAACACATCGTGCTTTGTACAAAATCGAACTCTGATTGTTAAAGAAAGTAACATGACACCATATGAACTGATCTTCAATAGGAAACCATTTATTGGATTCCTCAAATCATTTGGTTGTCCAGTCTTAATATTAAACACCCGTAATCATTTGGGAAAATTTTCATCCATGTCTGATGAAGGATTCTTTGTAGGTTAATCTTCTGTTTCAAAGGCTTATAGAGTGTTCAATCCTAGATTGAACATTATTGATGAATCTACAAATGCTCAATTCAAGGAACATTCGTTTCCCAAACCTACAAATGGTCCGAACTGGTTGTTTGATATTGACACATTTACAAAATCATTTGACCAATTTCACTTGTCTGATGCAGGAAATATACATCCAGGTGATACTTCATCAGCTGTAGAATGAAGAGATAATTATCCATTCATTATGAACATATGAATGAATATGTTCCTCTTCAAGCTGATCCCATCACAAAACCTTAGTATTTCTTTTGAAGAAGGTCCCATCCTGGTACCAACTCACTCAGATGACTTGTCAAATGAGATCAAAAATCAAAAACAAGCTTCTCATCCAGTAGAAACACAAGGTACATTAAATGATGCAAGCAATCTCGGTGCTACTGAAGATGTAGCAGTTACTGAAGCAAAAGTTGACAATCTTCATAATTCAACAACAATACAAGATGAATGTGCCTCTGACCATAATGAACTGAATGTCTCCAATCTTGATGTAACTTTTACTGGTGACACCATTCCAACCACAAGAATACACAAGAATCATCCAGTTGAAACCATTATTGGTGATCTTAATGAGAGGGTGACAAGAAGCAAGTCCAGTATTGCAAACATCTGTTTGTTCTCAGGCTTTCTATGTCAAACAGTACCCAAAAACATCAAAGAGGCACTTCAATACAATAGTTGGATTAAAGCAGTGCAGGAAGAATTGCTCCAATTCAAGAAGCAAGAAGTATGGCAGCTGGTAGATCTTCCTGAAGGACAATACCCTATCGGTACCAGATGACTGTACAGGAACAAGACTGATGATAGAGGGATCATCATCAGAAATAAAGCAAGACTAGTGGCACAGGGATACACTCAGGAAGAAGGAATCGACTACGACGAAGTGTTTGCTCCTGTTGCTAGGCTAGAAGCAAACAAAATCTTTCTTGCATATTCTGCTTCGATGAAATTGACTGTTTATCAAATGGATGTAAAGTGTGCCTTCCTGTATGGAAAGATTGCTGAAGAAGTCTATGTGAGTCAACCACCTGGCTTTGAAGATCCAGATTTCCCTCACAGAGTTTACAAGCTTGACAAAGCTCTGTATGGTCTTCATCAAGCACCAAGAATTTGGTATGAAACTCTATCATCCTTTCTTCTTGAACGTGGGTATGAAAGAGGAAAGATTGATCAGACTCTCTTGAGAAGAAAAAACGGAAAAGACATGCTGTTAGTCCAGATCTACGTGGATGACATTATATTAGGCTCGACAAACAAGCAACTTTGCAAAGAATTTGAAGGCCTTATGCATTCAAAGTTCCAAATGAGTGTTCTGGAGGAACTCACCTTCTTTCTATGGCTGCAAGTCCAACAAACAGCAGATGGAATCTTCATCAACCAATCAAAATATGTAGAAACCATGTTGAAGAAATTTAACTTTGCTGATTGTCAATCTATCAAAACTCCTGTTGATAGTAAAGTGAAGATTGGACCTGACCCTAAAGGCAAATCAGTGGATCAGACTCACTATCGATCAATGATAGGCTCCCTTATGTATCTAACAGCCAGTAGGCCTGATATTATGTTTGGTGTTTGTGTGTGTGCCAAATATCAAGCTTATCCAAAAGAATCACATGTGAACGCAGTCTAGAGGATATTCAGATACCTGAATGGCAAGCCAGCTCTTGGGTTATGGTATCCAAAAGAAGGAGAATTTCATCTTTATGCCTACACAGATAGTGCTTATAGAGGATGCAACTTCAACAGAAAATTCACTTCTGGCGGTTGTCAATTTCTTGGTCCCACACTAGTATCCTGGCAATGCAAGAAGCAGACAAATGTGTTTATGTCCACAGCAGAAGCTAAGTATATTGCTACAACAACATGTTGCTCTCAAGTTCTCTGGATTCAAAACCAGATGCTTGATTATGGTTTTACCTTCTTGCACACAACAATTTCTATTGACAACACAGCTGTTGTTTTTATAACTAATAATCTAGTTCAACACTCAGAAACAAAACATATTGAAATTAGATATCATTTTTTGAGAGACTGTGCTGAAAAGGTTTAATCAAATGATTCAAGTACCAACTGAAAATCAATTAGCTGATTTGTTTACCAAGGCATTTGAACCTAGTAGGTTTGAATTTCTGGTTCAGTCAATTGGCAAGATTAACCTTGAGTAAAAACCATGAAAAATATCAAAAACAATTAAAAACATTAGAAAACCACAAAAGAAATAAGTTTGATAAAGAAAAGAATTCTTGGGAAATGATATAATTACAGTCATTATATCATTCACTGTGCTTAATTTCAAAATGTAAAAGACTGAAATGACTTACCAGATATGTTGGTAGGCTCAACTTGGAAGAAAAGATACAAGCAGTGATGAATCAAAGACTTATTCAATTATGAAACACTCATCACAAAGTACAGGTATGTATTGGCTTATCTGAATGCATGTGTGTGTAATAGCCTAAACACACCAGGTAATGATACTTTATGAATCTCTTTCACCACATCATGTTTCATCTTTGTTTTGCTGAGCAAAGACCTAATGAAATTTGCACATAGTGGAGATGTTATGATCTAAAATATTCCCAATGTGAAACATATCCAAAATTGGATGCATTAACAAGGTAATACATTCCAAGTGAATGAACAAAAGAATCCTATCATGGATCACCTTCCAAAGGGAAGTGAAAAGAATCCTAATGTGGATCAACATAAAAAAAGGATCAAATTAAAAGAATCCCAATGAGGATCAATGAAAAGGAGATTTCATGACTTAAGTAACCTGGTAAGAAAAGCTCTGAAAAAGTTCCACCATGCATTGTATAAGGAGGGTTGATCATTTCATGCTTATGTGTGTGAGGTGCACATTGAATAATTAAATCAACCAAAACATGATAAAAGTCATTTGCATCAAAATATCTACCAGGGATGAGTTTAAGAGGATAAACATACCTTCAATCATCAAGTTCATGATCATGTCCATTTAATCATAAAGGATGCACTAGTGTAACGTAAGACTAATATGATCCCAACAAAGAAATCATTCTCTTCATTATTAATAATAATCAAAATAATATTCAAAGGTTTTAAATCCTTAAAGTTTCTACCCAAATGTGGTTATAAACTTTAGGGGGAGCAATTTAAAAGTATTGAGTCAGTCCAAATTTTTGTTTATTAACTTACCCTTGAAAAACAAAACAAAAAGAATCTTGGTTGATGTTGTTGCAATAAGCCATACAATTATATCTCAGCTTATGCAGATTCTTAGAAGCATGATAAGTCCAAGATCTGTCAATTTGGGAAACTTGTATCAATTGTGACATACAAGTCAATCCAAGCAAGAATTGACAAATTCAGCAGTCCACTTCATAAGATGAATAATCAATTCAATCACATTAACTTTTGATTAAGTTCAAAAGCTAATGCAGGTAAGTGCATTGGTTAATGCGGGTGAATGTAACCCATGCATGTCACTAATGCGGGTAACAGTAAATTTACAAGTGCAACTAATGCGGACAATGATTTTACTCTACCGCATTAGTTTGTGAGGTAAATGTGGAATTTACTCTACAGCATTTGCTACAGGAGTCAAATGCAGATGAACATGTCTCTCTCGCATTTGCTCTAGTGCAATGTTGACCAAGTGTTGTCAACCGCCTTTGGTATAGTCGCACAAATGCTGATTGACTTTGTTCTAACGCATTTACAAATGTGCACAGTCAAAGGTTTCAAGTTCTAACTCCCGCATTAGCAACAATATACAAATGCGGAAAGAATAAAAAATAAGAAACAAAACTTCCGCATTTACAACAGTAGCCAAATGCAGACAGTCAAAGTAAAAATTTTTCTTCCGTATTTGCTACAGTTAACAAATGCACATGACCAAAAGTCAAAAAAATTAACCCTCCGCATTTGCTACAGTAGTGACCGTATTTGCTTTTAAACTTGTAAAATCTTTCAAAATGTATTATTTGACTATTTAAAGGAATTCAAACAGGTCATTTAATACTTTTCAAAGTTGAGAGACTTTATAGTGAGACGAGAACAAACGTACAGTACACCATCTTCAATCATCATCATCATAAACAATCAACGATTTTCGTGTGATTCTACTCAATCAACTTCTGTTATCAATTCTGAAAGAACATTCATATCGAAAACAAGGTGAAATTTTCATAAAAAATTTTAATCAAGACCTAAGTTTCAGAATGTTAAACCTAAATCAGTCAATGAACCAACTGATAAGGAAGAACACAAAAAACATGTTCTAGTGATATAACCTAATGCACCTTTTCGACTTCAATGAGCATGCAAACCAATAGAAATTCTTATCATCATGGAAATCTTGATATTCATGTTCGTTGTAAGAATAGAGCATGTTAAAAAAATGAAACGTTTAAAACAAACCAATAAAACAATATCTCATTAATGGTTCAAACATAGAAACTGTGATTGTTAAATGACAAACTCACCATTTGCCATGACAACAATGCAACAGAAATTACTAGCAGTCATCCGTGTCAATTTAAAGGCAAACTGAGAACTAATACACACGTCTCTTGTGCAGATTACATGGCACATCTTACATGGAGCAAGCTCCATAACGTCAGCGGTTATTTAAACCCTCATGTGCCTAAAGCCGAAGGACTTACAGATATGATAAGATTCTTATCTACCACAAGGGTAGCATATGCCATGACTGTGAGACCCATAATCTATAAGAATCTCATCAGGTCCTTCTTGGACTCAGCTGAGGTAGTTGAAGCTGATGGTGTGAGAATATTATCTGGGAGAATCAACAATGAGCTCACTCTGAGGATCACTAAAGAGTCTGTTACAAGATGTCTACAATTTGGTGATAATGCTAATGATCCTCTGGAACTAGATGATGAAGAAATAACCACATTTTTTGCTGAAATTGGTTATGAAGGAGGTTATGAAGAAAAACAGATAGTTAAAGGATTAGTGGATCTACCTTGGATATTCCTAATTCATATATTCCAACACTGTCTTTCAAAAAAGAAAAACAGGATGGAATGATATTCCAGTCCTCACATCCTCTGCAATATGTGCTCTCTACACCAACAGGTCGTTTAATATCTCTGCATATGTTTTCAATGGCCTAATTTCTGTCAAGAAGGAATAAGATACAAGTTTCTGATGTATCCAAGATTCATTCAATGTCTAATCAATGAATCATTCCATGACATTGTTAATGAAGGACTTGTGCTTGACATCCCTCACTATGATGCAAGATCCTATAAATAAATCAAGAAGAAGGGCCCAAGGAACTTTTATAGTGGTGCCCACTCACCTCTTCTTCCTTGGATGATTCATCAATTAAATCAAGCAGGTCAAGCTCAACCACCACCACAACCATTACCACAACCATCACCACAACCAACTCCACAACCATCTCCACAAACATCACCACAACCATCACCACAACCAACTCCACAACCATCTCCACAAACATCACCACACCATCACCACAACCACAACCACAACAATCAGCACAACCAACACCATAAAAAACCCCTCAACCTTTACCTATACCACCTTATCATCAATCTCCAATATCACCACCACAACAATCACCTATGTAACCTTACCAACCTTTACCATCATCCCATGATCACCCTGCTGAAGTTAAAGGATCAACAAGTGCATCTAATTCATTGAAATCATCTTCTGATAAGGAGGATCATCATGATCAATCCCTGCAATGAAAGTACCTTCTGAGGCTGCTCCTTCAGAGAGCTATGCTGAATCTAACATCAACAAGCCTGATGAAAAGGATGAAGTAATATCTGAGCTCTTATAGAAAGTGGAAAGGATGGAAAGGACTTTATCTAGGAGAATTGGAATCATTAATGACAGAATTTTAGAGCTTGATGAGAAAGAGAATGAATTGAAAGAGCTAAAAGAAAAATATGAAGCTGAAAGAAAAGAAAAAAAGGCAAAGAGATTGAGTACTTAAAAGCTACTTTAACCCATTCCAGAGAAGAAGTCAGTGGTCATGTGGACACTCTTGCTATTCAAACCATAGCAATGGAGGAACAAGAGAATATCATTGAGGAACAAGCATAATCATTTCTAGTCTTGAAAAAGAGCTTCAAAGACAAAATAGAAGAATATCTGAACTAGAACTGATAATCGAAAGTCAAAGAAGTAAAGTGAATGAGGAAAAGAAAGATGAAAAACAAGAAAAGGTAGATATGGTTGATAACAAGTCTGTTTCTAAAAAAAAAGAAGGTGATGTAAGTCAAACAAAGCTTAAGGATCAAAGTCTAGAAATGGTGGTATACTCTAGAAACACAGATGACTCTCACTATGATAAAGCTGAATTTGAAGAACTCTTCAATTCATTAGACAGATTTTCATCTGAAAAACTCAGCATAGATGATGACTTTTGGGAATTTGTAAACAATCAAGGGCTAATTCAGAGCCTATTGTATTCATCCATAAGTCACCAATTCCTTTGGAGAAGGAGTTGACCGTGCACATTGTCCCTGCTATGTCTTTATATGAAGAACAGAAAGAAACAATAAGAGAGATGTATGAAAAAGAAAAGGAAAAGGAAAACGAAACAGAAAAAAAAGAGGAGGAGAAAAGTGAACTTAATGATCAAGAACCAAACACACTGAAAAGGTACCTGAAGTAGTAGAAAAAGGTGAAACCTCAAGCCCTCAACTTCAAACTTACTCAAGAAAAAGGAAATATTTAGTTGAAAAGGCTAAGGGTAAGAGACCAGTAGTTGAAGAAGAAATAGTTAAGAAACAAAAAGATGACCCCAGAAGCCTATCAGCAATTGCTGAATTTCTGGAAGAGCATGAGAAGGCTGAAGCTCAATTGAAGAAATTAGCTCGTGCTCTTGATTTAGAAGAAGGAGAATTGCTGGTGGATATGATGCTGAAAAGGATGTTCATATGGAGAGTCACATGAAAACTACACAAGCAGTGGAAGAAATGGTGTCCAAAGCCCAAACTGATGACTTGATGATCAAAGCTATGTTTCTGATCAATCAAGGATATGATCCAGATGAATTATTTGGAATGACATATGAAGGAATGAAAGAAGAAGAAGATAAAGTGAAAAGGCTGCTTGATCCAAACATTGAAACAGAATATGAAAGAGCAATCACCAAGGATGCTCCAATGCATAAAGAATCTTCTATGAAGAAATCAACCGGGTATGAAAGACCATTGCCAAGAATGGATCCCCTACATAAGTTGTCTTCAATGGACAAAATCTTCCCAACTCATGAACTATTATTTCATGATCCTTATAATATGTCTGATAAGGAAATGAGGGACTATCTCTCAAGTCAAGGGTTCACAAGAAGGAGGATTGGAAACATGAAGACCAACTGATTAAGGGCTGCAACTCTTCAATTGATTAATGAGAATAAAGAAAAACTTAAGAAGCTAGAAGAAGAATTATCAAGCACTAAGCCAAGAAATAGAGTATCAGCTGAAGACTTGATGTTGAACCAAAAAGACCAAGAACTACTGGCTCCTGTACTATACAAGTACCCTGAATGGTTTGCAGAACCATCTCCGTTGAAACTGCAAGAAGGATTGACCACTGCAGAACTGATTAGAGGGGTGTCTACTCCCATGGGTAATGTTGATCAAAAGATAATAGCTTGGAAGTACAAAAATAGAGGGAATATGTTCATGGTGAAAAGGATCTCAGGGTTAGTACAATTCTTTACAGAGTACTCAGCATTTGTAAATGCCCCGGAGATTCATGATTTGAAGGAACTAGCTCAACTTGAACTAATCAATCATGCAGCAATGTTGAGGGGATATGAATTTGAGAACATACTTAAGATGTTCAGAAGAACAAAAAACTTCAATTCATTAAAGACAATATGCATGAGAAAAGATAAAACATTTGTCAATCCCCTTGAGATGAAGAAAAAGATGTAAGCATAAGAAATTGTATTCCCTGAGCTAAAGGTGAAGCCTACAGAATCATTAAAGAGGAAAATTGTGTCTGGTACTCACTCCACACCCATCTCAAATGTGTACTATGATGAGAAAATTTATAGGATGGTAATTGAAAGGAAGTGGGGAGGAAAGAAGGGAGCTGAAATCAGATTATTCAGTGGATATGAGGTTAGATTGCATAATGAATCATATATCCATTACATCTACACCAGACATTTTAGGGAATTGAATAATAAGTAGGGGGAGTTGGATATGCACTTCTTTCTAAAATGCATCAAGCTGCTAAACTTGGCCTATGATTAGATAAGAGCTAAAAAAGACAAAAGAAAGAAAGAAGAAGACACCATTGCAGCTTGGCAACATTGTAAAACTTGAGGTTGATGTGGGGGGGAGCTTACTGATACATAGAGATGGATATTCTACAATTTCTATATGGGAGCCTATTTCACTAAAGAAGCTGCCAATGGAAGCCATCAACAACATGAACAAGAGGAAGATTCATGTGCTAAGCAGAGAAAGGATGTCAGAAGCAACAGATTTTGTGAATATGATCAAAGCTATACTGGATCCTACTAAAGCTGCATTCATCTTACCCCCAGAAGACCCATCAAAATCTTCACAACATCAATCACCTCCCAAATATTAAGGAAAACTTGGTTGTATAATCCTTAGGGGGAGTATTGTGGACTCTTAAAAGGATCATACATGCCAACTCAATGGGTGATTTGATGATTGCTCTGCTGAAATCCCTTAAGTCCAAGAAGAAATTCGGATGAAGAATCTGCTAAGAAGAATAAAGTATTGTCTCCCGCATTTCTCAAATACGGAAGGCATAAAACAAATACGGACAAGTATTTGTTCTTCCGCATTGACATATGCGGAAGACCAAGAATGAATGCGGACAAGTGCTTACTCTTCCGCATTGACTAATGCGGAAGACAAAGTATATGCGGACAAGACTTTGCTCATCCGCATTGACAAATGCGGATGACCGAACAAATGCGCAAAAGTATTTGTTCATCCGCATTAACCAATGCGGATGACCAACATACTAATGCGGTTGATTAAGTGAAAAAATGTTGATCAAGTTAACTCATCCACATTTGTCAATGCGGATGAAGACTTAGACTAGTTCTGATGTAATTGGTCAGGGATAGTTTAGTCATTTTGTAAATAGAATAGATAGCTCGTACATGAGGTGATGGCTCATAGATAAAGAATTTTTGTTGTAATTATTCTCTGTAATTTATCAAGATTCATATATCAATACAAAAGCATTTATCAGTATTTTTCTTGCATTGAATGTTCTTTGATTGTTTGTTTCCGCCACTCAATCATAACTTGATTACCATATTCGATTCACAATAAGAATATACCTCTTATTCAACCGCAGTCATTGTTTTTCTTAAAACTAGAACTCACTCAGCAACACTGACTTTTATGTGCTTCTAGTTGGCAGGTAATGATTGCTAAGGTTGGCACGGGTTGGCTACTCAGCTCTTTTGGTTGGCATCCATTTTTATAATGCTTTTGTGATGTAATGCAACATGTATTTTGTAACTCGTTAACGATGTATTATTTTGCAAAAGCTTTTATAATGAAATGGAATGTATATTTTGGCAATTTCCGCTACGATGTTTTGTGAAAGACAAATGTATATATATGTTTTAAGTGCGATGATCGGCCAGTTGTAAGGCCGATTGGAGGCAACCGAATGGAGGCCATAAGGCCGATTGTGGTGCGATTGAGATTCATTCGCATGATTGAGGATTCATTTGCACGATTGATGATTCTTTCGTACGATTAGGGCCAGTCGCATGGGAAGTCATGCAACTGAGGGCCCATTCGTATAAGTTCTCATCCGCATTGAGTCCATCTGTATTGGGTTCATTCGCATGGGTGTTCATTCGCATAGGTGTTCATCTGCATGAGGTCCATTCGCATGACTGGGTGTTCATTTGCATAAGTGTTCGTCTGCATTGGTCCATTCGTGTGATTTTCAGTCCCCTGGAGGCCATGCGACTAAAAGGTGCCCATACGCCCAAGTAGGGCTGGTGTACCCGAAGAAAGCGTAGTTTATTTACTGACTTTTAGGGGAAAGTGCAGATGTAAGCTTTGACGTTGGAGGTTCCCGTAAGTTCATATATGATGAGTTTTGAGTTCTAAGAGGTTATGTTAGGCATGACAATGTTGTATGATTTTGCATGATGTATGTTATGTATGTATGATGTTGCCCTGATGATGTTATTGACTGTGTATGTTATGTTCCTTGTTCTGATGTATGTTTATATTTCCTGTGACTTTACGTTGAATGTTAATGAATGAAATGAAAGTATTATGTAACATAAAGTGAAAGATAATGAAAGAGGAACATGATAAATGCATGCATTAATGAATGATGAAAGTAAAGAAAGTCTTGCAAGCCTTGTATGTCGGGACACGCCATTAAAACGTGTTAGCCCAACGGTGTGTGGGTTCACTACCCCGGGAGGATGCACATCGGGGACTTTCTTTGTGATTGACCATTTGTATAGAACCATTACTGCATACCCTAGGTACTGTGATCAGAAGTGCAGAGCACCATTATAGCTGGTCTATGATAGGCCTAGATCTAGTACCAGGAACAGAAGGGTATTGCACATGGCATTGGTACACCTAAACTCTACTCTAGGTGCTGTGATCAGAGGTGCGGAGCACCGTTATAGCTGGTCTATGATAGGCCTAGGTCTAATACCTAGAGCAGAAGGGTAGAGTTTATGGTTGAAGGAAAGGAATGATGTAATGATGAAGGAATGTGAATGTTAATGACATATGATGAATGAAAAGAAGTTAACGAATGAATGATGAGGATAATAATTTTATTATTTATGTGTACGTATGATGTATCATCGCATAAATGTATAGAACGATTTTAGCGAAAGAAAAGTATGTTTTATTTTAAAACTTGAACTCACTTAGCAACGTTGACTATTATGTGTTTCCAGTTGACAGGTAATGATTGCTGAGGATGGCACGGGTCGGCTACTCAGCTCTCTTGGATGGCATCCATTTTTATATTGCTTTTGTGATGTAATGCAACATGTATTTTGTAACTCGTTAACAATGTATTATTTTTCAAAAGCTTTTATAATGAAATGGGATGTATATTTTGGTAATTTCCATTGCGATGTTTTGTGAAAGACAAATGTATTTATTTGTTTTAAGTGCGATGATGGGTCAGCTGTAAGCGTCCCGGGAATGGGGCCTTACAAGAACGGCAAACGTGTTGATCCTCATCTCTACAGATATATGATCGGCTCCCTTATGTATTTTACAGCGAGTCCTCCTGACATCACTTTCCCTGTAAGATTGTGCTCGATACCAGTCTGCCCTGAAAGAGTCTCATGAAAAAGCCGTCAAAAGAATTTTTCGTTATCTCAAAGGCTCTTTTCGTTTAGGTCTTTGTTATCCCTATGGTGGGAATTTTGATTTACATACTTATTCTAACAGTGATTCTAATGGTTGCATGTTAAACAGAAAATCAGACCGGAGGATGTCAATACCTGGGCAATTGTCTGGTTTCATGACAAAGCAAGAAACAGACCACTGTTTCCCTCTCTACATGGGAAGCAGAATACATTGCTGCCTCTAGTTGTTGTTCAGAAGTTCTTTGGATTCAACACCAGATGAATGACTATGGAATCAATTTTCTCCATACACCGTTGTTTTGTGACAACGAAGCCGCCATCAGGATCGTTAAAAATCCTATTCATCATTCTCGAATCAAGTACATCGAAACACGGATTTATGCAATTCGTGATGCTCAGGAAAAGGGTTTTGTTGATATTATACCCATTAACACTAAAAATCGAAAGGCAGATCTTTTCACAAAAACATTTGATAAACCTCGCTTTTATGAATTGATCTCTATGCTACGTATCTTTTTAAACCTCTTTTCTTTACTCTTATCTTTTAAAAAAATAATAAAAAAATAAAATAAAATAAAATAATAATATAATCATAAATTTCAACATCTCTCTTCATTGTAAAAATTTTGAGGGAAAATAATTAATTAACTTGAAAAGAGATTTTGGAACTTGAGTCGAGATGACGAGAAATGATTGTATATCTTCTGGATATGCTCGTTTGTGCAAGACTAGCGTTTAAAATGAGAAATGATTGTAACTGATGCTAATTTCTGATCTATTTTTTTAAATACAGGTAAAAGAAAATCAAATAGATTCTTTAATAATATGTTTGGTAGACTCAGCCTAAAAAATAAAGTAAATAGTAGCATAATGATTTAAATTAAAATATATGCTTAAGGATGTCTGGTTTTACTCAATCATTTTGGCCTGCACAAAAACTGAGTCCCGACAAAAATTGGATTGAGAGTTGATCTTTCACCCACCTTGATACAAATCAATTAAGCCATCTCTTTGATCCTTGATGGGTGTATTTATGTGTCTTGTGTTTGTGCTAATCTCCTCTACTGTACGATAGTACTAACCTGAAGTGATGATCTCCTTTTCTATATGATATTACTGACCTGGAGCTCTCATTGGCACATGATTAAATTGTCATCTCCTTTGTTATACGTGAGTATAGAACTGGAGCTCTCACCATTTTAGTCTAAGTGGTGTCAAATCATCTAAATGATGAATTCATCTCAGAATGTAATATTCTGTCGATAATCACTTGCACACTAATGCACAAGCCTTGCTCTATAAAGATGATAACAAAATTCAAGAAATCCTGAGGTTGGGTGAGGGTTTTTGCCAAATGATTGTGGGGTCCTAATATTCTAAAGCATCTAATTGAACCTTAACGAATCATCTGTTATTTGTTGAAAAATATTGGGCATGGGTTTAAATGGACAAACATATCAGCAATCGTTATTAATATGTTTGAGAATTTCAAAATTATTTCAAAGACTATGATTAGATTCAGTTGTTAGTATGATCTCATTGCTTGTCGATGATTACGGTCATCTTGTGCTAATGCATATCTTGAGGATGTGATCTCATGATCGATTTGGTTCTCGGTAATTAATAATAATAATAATAATAATAATAATAATAATAATAATTATAATAATAAATAAATAAATAAAAATTTGCGAATATGTTCTTTCGCTAACTGTTTCGCTAGACGAAATTGCAATTTCGCTCAGCATTTTCATACTGTGCAAAGTCAATTTCGACCTGAGTTTCGCCTGGCAAAATTGCAGCTTCGCCTGGCGAAATTGCAGCTTCGCCAAGCGAAATTGTAGATTCGTCCGGTGAAACTCTAGTTTCGCCGCTTGCGAAACTATATGCTATTTAGGTGATTTTGCGAAATTACTTTCTCATTTTCACACCATCGAACAGTTAGGATTCTTAGGGTTGTTCCGTGTCCTCGTCATACAAAATTGATATTTTGCGATTTTGTTTACCATTGATAGTTGTTTCTTGCTCGCATGTGAGTTTCGAACACAGAACTATCATTTAATCTTGATTAATGTTACATATTGTGAGTCTATTCAATCGAGACTCTTCGGTACCTTCGCTTTTCTTCCAGCGAAATTACCGATAGTCCAGCGAAACTAAACGAAAGTTCTTGAGTTCTCAGCGAAACTGTGAGGTTATGTTGTTCGAGCAAACATAACAGTTTTGCTGACTAAATTTTAGTTTTGCTGTGCTGAAAGTATTGTTTCGGCTTGTGGAATCTACCTCAGTGTCTTGGCGAAACTAATGTGCTCTTGCGGGTGAAACTATACTTTCGCCCGCCGAAATTAAATCTCATCCTACGAAACTATAGTTTCGGCAAGCGAATTAAATTTAATCTTTGATTATTCTTTATTCTTTTCTTATTTTTTTATTTTAGTACTTAATACTTTATTCTAATGTATTTCATTTGTATTTCAGGTATAAATGGCAAATGTAAAGTTTGTTGAGAGAAACAACATCACAGCCATTTTGGATGATACACATCCTAAAGCAGCAGGTTTTAGAGACTGTATTCGATGGCTACAAAGATCCCCTACAGCTTATGCTATTTCCCATTCTACTACCATCTATGATCTACGCATCAGAGATTTTGGAGATCAGCTGAGTATGATACGAGAACGAACACCGAAATGATCACTGCTAATGTTTTGGAGAATGAGGTGTCTATTATAGCTAAGATAGTTTCAAGGATCCTAAGACTAGAAGAAGATTCAGGAGAGGAAGTTACATGAAAGGAGATGCTGAGGTGTTCGCAGCATTTAGAAGTATGGGATATGACGGGCCAGCCTTTGGCACATGAAAAGAGATCAAGAAGTCCTTTCTCTGAAAGGAATGGAGATTCATCGCCCACATCATTATTATGTGTTTAGATAATCGTAATGGTGGATCAGATGGGCTGAGCATAGACCGGGGAAAAGCTATGGTGCTATGCTGTAGAGGTGAAAAGGGAAACATTGTGAGGCTGATATTTGCATGCATGGCAGAGAATGTGATGGCATTGAAGAAGGATAAGTGGCTTCTTTATCCTAGATTTCTTTAGATGATCTAATTCCAAATGTGCCAAGACATGGGGAGGTCAAAAGGTTGGTGCAGATAAACCCATGTATTTTTGCAAACTGTTGTGCCATCCAACATGATTTTAGTAGGAAGATCACCCATCTGTGTGAAAACATGTACCCACCAGAAAGATGGAACTATATTAGGAGGGTGGACGAGTCGGAGAATAAGAGAGCTCAAAAAACTAGAGCACAACAGAGTGATGCTGCTAAAAAGAGAAAGAGGCATACAAAAGAAAAGGATTATGATTTTATAGATGAAGTGAATGAAAGGACTGAAGAGATAAGGGTTGAAAAGGAGAGAATGTCAAAGAAGAAAGATGATATAGGAGAATCAGAAATGATAACTAAACAAAGACATTAAGCATTAACTAAAACTCCAAGGAGGGGAGAAAGAGGAACTTTAGATGAGGATGTGATTCAACACCTTAACAGCTCTTTGGCTAATGAATTGTGCATGATAAAGACCAAAATCACTAATCAAGAGATGCAGGAAAGTCAAAAGGATGAGTTGATAGAAGGAATGAAAAAGATGCTGGTAGATCAAAGCTTGCTAATAAAGAAGTTTTTTTTGAGGAAATTACTCTGTTGAAAGCTGCTGACGGCCTGCCCAATCAACTAACCCAATCTGAGTTAGATGATTTAACTGATACTTCTAAATACCCTTTCTTGAACATGGGTACCTCCTCCAGCGCAGGAGAGGGCACATCTGGTGCAGCAACTACTGGTGCGGAAAGTTATGGAATAAGGAATGAAGATGAAGATAAGGAAAATGAGGAAGAGATTCTAGAATTTAGGTTTGTGAACATGGGATTAGATATAGAAAAAGATCTAGTTGGAGAAGAGGTTGTGAAGGAGAAGTCAGTTGAAAGAGATGCTACAAAAGGAAAAGGGCTAGTTGCTGAAGAGGAAGATGATGAACAACTGGTAGATTATGATTCTCAGCCATAATTTTATGAAGTTGATGAGAGACCACTAATATATGTAGCCTAAAAAGGAGAACTAGATGAAGATGTCTTTGAGATGGCAAAAGAAGAATGGTTCGTTAGAGAAAAGGAGCCTAAAGAACTAACTCCCCTTTTTCAAAACTTGGAAGGGTTGAGTAAAAATGAGGCCAATAAGAGACTAATTAGTTGGTGTTATAACCCCGGCCTAAAGATGTTCATGATCAAGAGGAGAGGGGGTGGAAATTATTACATGCATAAGAGGAAGGCATTCAAGACCTTGCCGAAATGGGATCTGTGGAGGCTGGCAGCTTTGCTATTACTGAATGCCAATCTTAGTGAACGAGCCTCACTTTTGGAAAAGGAGATAAAGAATGGGTTAAATGACAACTTTGAGTCGTTTGGTTATATGCAAGTAGAGTGAAAACGATCAAAGAAAGACAAAGACTGGGAGACTGGAAAAGGAAGAATTGTCCTAAGGGTAAAACCACCAAAGACTATGAGTAGAGTCAGGTTGGCAGATCACCTTCCCAACAGCTAAAGAATTTTAAGAAATGGTTTTATGTCAATAAGACGGGTGAGGCGGGGATAAGAATAAAGAATGGTAGAGAATTCAAACTCTTTGACCCTATGGAGCTTTTCAGCTTTTATGATGAAGATCTGCTGGTTTTGTGTGAGAATCATTTCAAGGCTGGTGTGGGTGATGAGACAAAGAAAAGAAGCCAGTCTGTTTATGACTGTGGCAACTAAGATTAGAGGTGTGAGAGAAGAAGTGAGAAGGCTTGCAGCGAGAGTAAGGGCTCAAGATGATCTGAACATGGACATACAAGATCTGACAATGCAGTTTGGGCAAGCTAGTGCTCATCCCGAAGAGACTAATAAAGCAGGAAGAGACCATGGAGAATCATTTGCTGAAGACCCTAAGGAGGTTGTTGCATGAGCTGCTAAAGAAAAATCAAAGGCAACGGAGGAAACTGGAGCTTACAAGATAAATCAAGATGAGTAAAGGAGGTGAGTTCCAACCTAGGGGGAGTATTAAAGATCATACATAGGTTGGACTCACTTTAGATTAGAATGTTTATTTTTACTTGTAATTGGTCTTATGTTAGTTTTCTTTTGTATCTAATTAGCTTTATGTAGTTTTGCAGTCTAGTGAAAATATAGTTTCGCTCACAGTCAACTGTTTAGTTCACTCGGAGAAACTTTTGTTTCTGTCGGCGAAACTACAGTTTCGGTAGAACAGTTTCACTAACAGCGAAACTGTCTGCAAAACTAAGACTCCTATATCTAGTATTGATCATTATTGTTAGCTAAGCTTGCAAAACCCTAATTCTTTATCCTTGTAGCAAGTTACCTTTGTATGAAGTAATTTCACACAAATATCATTGTGCTTTGTTATAGATTTTATTGATCACCATTGTCTTACCTTGATTCAGTTGTTTGTGTTCTTAATCTTCTTTGTTCATCTTGACAATTGTTGTATTTGATATTGAACGATTTAACAACTCATTTGTACTAAAAATCGATCAAATGGACCAACACCGATAATGCTACAACCTAGAACCGAGAGTAAATCTTAAGAATAGACCACTTAAATTAACACTAATGTTGATTTAAATGAAACCAAGTGCTATTTCGAGTCTCTATGGTTCAAATGACTATAAACATGAAGTATAATGTCATGTTTTTTACAAAGATTCAAATCCATGGTGTTCAACAATGAAGGGTGCGAATGGAGATGCTGATGAACTTCAGTCGCACGATTGAGCTGGGTGTATGTCTCAATCGCATAAATGAATCATGCATATGGGTTCAGTCGTATGACTGATGGCATAGCCTACGACTAAGTTCAGACGAAGGCTCAATCATAGAACTAAAACTCAGTCGTATGTTTCAATCGCACTACTGAAGCAGTTTGATCTAAGCACTTTAAGTTCCAACTGTCATCTCTTATGCACAAATCTAATGTATATGTTTCTTGTGTTACAGCAACATGGCTTATAGATGGACGATGAGCACCAAGCACAACATCTATGCTCATTTAGATGCTACTTAATAGAACACCTCTGAGTTCACCGGTATTTTGCTTTCCTATGTAATAGAGGATCTATAAGGCCATCTCAACTCCATGCACACCATATAGATCTCTTCAACAGGCCTTTTGGGAAGGTGCCTCGGATGACAGGACTATTGAGGAGAGTCGTAGACTTGGGGGAAGACAGAACCCATCCTACTAAGCTGCATCAACTGACTGTGCGAGGATGGTTTCTAAGGATAAAGTACATTGGGGACATCAATGCAGGTGTACTCAATAAGAGCAATATGTGCCCCCAGTTCAAGTACTTGGCTCATGTTATCCTAAAGTGCAGAGCTTCAAGGCGGGGAGGATTTGATGAAATGTCAGACCAAATCCACATTGCATACGTTGCTCTGGTACTAAACCACCCATTTAGTTTTTCTTGCATGCTCTTCTCCTATCTAACAGAGAACCTTGAAGCCAAAGGCAAGGAAGGCTTCTGTATGTATCCACATTTCATACAGATGATCATAGATGAGAAGCTTCTTATGCTGCCAAAAGAGAGATGATGCAGTGGTGCTTAAGGTGATGGATGATACCACCTTAGGCAGTATGAAAGTATACCGGGGGAAGCAGGTGAAGCTCCTGGACAGGAGATTGTTTGGGCATCTGGCCAATGAAGACTACGTGGCGCCTGCTTGCAAGAAATGGCATCACGATGACAATGATTCTAATGTTGTGATTATTGTGGTACCCATTGAGGAAGACGACAATGATGATGATGATCTTGATGACTTTCAAGGTGGTGGAGATGCCGGTCCAAGTCAATAAAGGGCCACTGGCACTTCTACTATATCTCCACCATCTCCACAAGGTACCTCTGATGCTCTAGGTGGATCTAAGAAGGCTTCCTTTAACCAAGACTTTCTGCTTGACGAAGAGGAAGAATCTGACGATGAACCTCTGGTCAAAGAAGTCAGTAGCCGGGTTGTGGCTACAGAAAAAGGGAAAGAGGCGGTTGGTGGACTCCTAGCTGGTACTACAGGTGATGATCCTGAGGTCACTGATCTCACTTACACACCTAACCAGCCTATCATCTCAGGGGGAGCTCCTATTGCCAAAGGCTCAAGGAAGAAAAGGATGGCCCAACCTCATGTCAAAAAGAGCAAGAGGCAGAGGATCTCCCTAATCACTACAGCCACCACCACTACACAGCCACCACCACTGCCATAGCCACTACCACCACAACACCCACTCTCACTCCCACAGCCACTGACACTACCACCACCACTCATACACCTACCTCCACCTCACCCATAATACAAACACAATTCCACCACAATCCACTTCTATTCCTCCTCCCATCTTCACCACATCCACAACTACAACTACCACTCAACAAGCCAGTACATCCACCCAATCCCCATTGATACATGGCTCCACTCTACCCATAGTTGGGTTCGAGGAACAGTTGGCAAGCCTAAACTGCATTGTGCTAAAGCTGATCGCAACTGATGATCTGAGAGCTACTCAAATAAACTAGTTGATGGCGGTAAATGCACCTCAAGCCAAGCAAATAGCTCAACTTAGTGAGAAGAATGCACAGTATGAGAGAGCTTTAGGCTAAGCTCACCATGCAATAAAGAGTTAAAACGAGTTGGTGTTGGCATCAGTGAAAAGGATTGAGGGTCTGGAGAAAAAGAACAAGAAGATTATGCTAAGGCTTAAGGGATCTAAGGGTGATCCTTTAAAGATTGAAGATGGTGATGATGAGGATGATGAAGATGAGCTCACTGAAGATGGATCTGAAGAAGAAGATGATGATGATGAGGAAGCAGACCGAGTGGGAAGGGAAAAAAGGATGATAAGGATGATGATGATAAGCAAGAAGGTGATGGTGCTACATCAGCTCAAATCCATCAGCAAAAGAGAGGCGCACCAAGCGAAATCAGGATCAAAGAGCCTCGTCCTCAGCTCCTCAAGCAGAAGAGACAATCGATGAAGGAAAAAGTAATGATTAGATGTTTATGAATTTTGAAACTTTTGTACTTGAATTGTTTATTACATTAATGTAATTAATGATTATTTATGGTTCAATGTCTTGATTAATGATTTATGTGTGATGTGTTGAATTTTAATCAAACAAATGAAGCTCAACAGCCAAATGAATATGATATCGTACCCCTTTAGAAAATCAAGACTCAACTCATTATGATTCTTGATTTGCAAGGGATCATAAGACGATCTGTGAGCTACACTCCTGAGGAAGGAGAGATCATCCATGACCTCACCAACGAGCAGCTAGCTCATATGTTCTGACTAAATCCAGATGAACTGATCAAAGATGCTTCTGAAGTCAATGTTCTAAGTGATGAGGAGCAACATGATGTTGATGAAATGGAGATTGAAGATGTGACCGCAGAGCACTATCCTGAGTACACCGACCCTGAGGGCAATGTTATCCCCAACTTGGGTGAAACTTTTGGCAATGCTACTTTTGATAAGTAGAACGAGATGGAGAAAGAAAAGGAGAAAGATGAAAGTCAAGCCCAAGCTTCTGATGTGAATGTTGATTTTAAGAAAGCTGAATGGGCCGCATGTTTTGCTAAAATGAAAGCCTAGCATGCCAAAGCAAATGCCTACACCAAATTGTAAAGAGTCAAGAAACATTAGAAAGTGTCTGGCAAGATCATCACGTGTGCTTATTTTGAAGATTTAAATGTTTATGTTGTAAAGAGAGAGAAGGGAATTGAGTACTTCAAATACCACATGATCTAAAGACTCTTCCTAGTTTTGCTAAATAAATTGGCTAATTTAGATCTTTTCTATGATAATCTGAGGAAGATGTCGGATGGTTTGAGACAGCTTTGAAGAAAGAATACCACACAAGATGGGTCAACTTTAAGCCTCAACAACCTAAACATTTTAATCATAAGACTAAAGTTGATCTTATCTCTGGAAGACTTAAGGTAGTGTTAAAGTGGAGTCCCCCACGCACAATGTCTAAGATTCCTTTACGAGAGATGGCTCAGGACTTCACACCACACTTCAAAAATTGTGGTATTAAGATGAGAGGACGGGAGAAGTGGTCATAGTGTTAAACAAAGAAGAGAAGATAGAGACTATCAGGGCATTTGACCTAATATGGCTTACCAACATGTCTGCAGAAGATGTCTACACACTATACAAGTAGCCACTGTTCTATGACATGCAAGACATTGTAGAATCTCTTCAATTCCAACACGTTATACGGCTCTGCTTCGCGTTTGAGATACATGCGGGAGTCACCAGAGAAGAGAAGTACAAGAAGTTTCAAGAGCATATGAACAATGTTAGACAATAGGGTATACTAGGTCCAAGGGGAAGTTTGTTGATACATGTGTTCCTAGTTTATGTGCTTAAATGTAAAAGTCATTCATCTCTTACATATGTCTAATGTGATGATGTAATGAAGTATGATATATGTCTTGATGTTTATTTATCTTTGATTCATATGTATGAGCTTTTAAAATAGGTTTGAGGTTGTTGTTCATAGTTCTTAGTCAATAATAATTAAGTAATTTGTTCAACTTAGTCGGGTGATTATCATGCTAATGGACCATACTTATGGACCATACGCATGAATATATCATGCTTATGGACCAGTCGCACGACTGAACTAGGAGACTGGATCAGTCGTATGATAGAGACATAAGATTGAGTCCGTTGCATTACTGAACCTTCAGTCGTGCGTATGAATCAACCGCATGAGTTAGTCGCACGACTCAACCATGCTAATGGTTCGGTCGTACGAATAAAAACTACAAACCTATAAACACCACTTAATTCGTGGAAAAACAGAACACTTTGAGAGATACTATGAATATACATAAACCCTAGCTGTCCTGAGCATCCTAAACAGCCAATCCAACTTAATAGTTTGATCTTGATCGATTCCTGCCCATTCTTAACTTTTTGTTCATTTTTATATCGATCGAGTTATCGGTCTCACTGATTGGATCACCAATCAAATAGGATTCCGCACTATTCGATATGGTTTAACGTAGAATCCGTTAGTACTCCATACGTACACGGTCCTAACAAGGGTCAACTGTGAAAGTTAATGAGTTTCCATGGGTTAAACATATATATATATAAGATTTACAAGTAGCAATTCATGTCAATGGTTATGAATTATGCAAGTTTATAAAACACATATAGCTACAATCAAACCTGAGCAAGATTAAGATTACAAGTTTCTAAGGATTAGCTAAATGTACTTAGTTCCCATGATAAACAAGTCATACGTTATCAAGAGCCGGCAATACATCGGCTTTATTGCCAAATAGGCTTGTCAGACCCATAGATCTATGACGTTGCCGGCTATCAATAATTATGATTCTCAACATATAATCTATCTCATATAACACCCACAATAATACTAATAACTATGACAAAAAGGTAAACATGAATTGCATGTGCATTTACAAGTATCAAGATGTTTACAAGTGTAAGTTTATAAGTTTAACATGTTTCACCCCAAAAGGTGTGAAATATAGTAAAAAGGGGCATGAAAAACTCACATGAAGATGCACTTAAGATAGTAATAAGATGATATGATTCTCCAATGATTGAACCGAAGGGTTGATGTCTCAGAATTAAAATAAAGATAAGATTAACGACTAAATGTGAATTAGGGTTTCAATTGAAATTTGGAGGTTTTAATAATTAAGTCAATTAGAATAAGCCAATTGATTATGATTTGGTTCAATAATGATAGAATAAATCAATTATATAATTAATATCGATAACAATAATGAACGACTAGTGAAATTAAATATTTTAATTCATTATAAGTATTAAATATAAAACGTGAAAAGAAATAATAATTTAATAATTATTTACCATATAACATGATTAAATGAATATTTAAATAATAAATATTAGTTAAATAGTAATTGATTGAGTAATGGTTGAGTATAAAATGTGATAAGTAATAATGAATTTTAGTATTTAATTTAATTAATTATTTAAATGGCTTGCTAAACGATTTAAAAGTATTTAGGTTTGATTTATAATGTTTTTTTTTTAAATTTTGAATAATACTTATATAGGCTTCATAATATTCAAACATTTGACAAATAAAGGAATAGAAAATTACATATTTTAGAATTTTTAGAACCAAGTAAAGATTTTAAAAATAATTTTTATAAAATTTCAAACTTGTAAATAAATAATATACTCTTACAACATTTGACATATTAAAATAGAGTAATATCAAATTATATTTTCTAAATATTTGAGAAAATAATAATTAAATTTTAAATTAGTATTAATTATTAAAATGATTTTACATTAATCTAATAACTTTTAAATGATTTTCAGAATTAAAAAAAAATTAGTTGAAATGGATTTAAAAATAAAATGCAGGTGGTCGGGTTCGAACCCAAGTACGTTTTGCATTATATGTATACATTAACGAGCAGGCTACAAGCCCAGATATGTCTATGGTCTTAATTTAATTTTTAAAACTTGTGATAATGAAATCCCCAAAATTCCATATGAACCCTAATTTGATTTTGATCCAATTGATCATCCAAACGATGTTGTTAACAAAATCAAACATGGGGCTTTGATTCCTTACATGAAACCGAGTACATGAAGGTGTATTACTCACTTCATTACGACTGAGTTGGCGATGAACAGTCCGCGATGTTGACGAGATGAAGATGATGATCGATTTCTTGAGTGTGTGATTGTTAGGGGAAATTCATTGTTGAGAAAGCTTTAAAGTAGCCATTTGGATGTTTTCCCCCTTATTATATAGCTTTGATTTTGATGCTTTGACTCAAATCCATTTCATTTGTATCTCAGAGGTTTGGCTCCTATTCCACGAGTATTATCACAATTTTAATTACCATTAACTGTGATTTCGAATTCGTAATGATTTTAAACGTATTTCAAATCAATATGTTGGTTAATTCGATCATATTCGAGGTGAAACTAATTCAATTTTGAATAATGTGCTTGATTTCTTTTGTAACCGTCTCAGCCACTTATTAACTCAAATTATAATTGGTGTTGGGTCTAAAATCGATGCACGAAGGTTAAAGAGTGTTTATTGGAGGGTAACTGGCTGATTTTGGCTACTTGGGTGTCGCCGCAGGAAACAAGGGGGGAAAGGGGTCGTAGGTGGGGGTGGATGAGTTTTAAGAGGAATTTACACTTTCGGTTCCTTTAGTTTCAATTGAGTAAAAAGAAACTCTTTAATTCAAGTTTTAAGATTTGCAATTCAAACCCTAAAGTTTGTAAAATCATATTTAATTAACTAACCAGTTTTATTTTTATAAAGTCTTTATGAACCTTTTAAGTCTTTATAGAAGCTTCACAATTTAAGTATATATTGTAACTTTATAATTAAAACTCATAATTTAAATTAAATCCTATTACTTTATATAATCCAAAATTTAAATGATTATTCCATTTATTCATTTATAATATATTATAAAATTATAAATCTTATTAAATATTAATTATTAAATTATTAAGGTGGTTAAAAATAATAATCTTTATATATTTACTTTTCTTTATAAATCTCATAGAAACTTTAAAGTCTAATTTTTATATAATAACTAGAACTTCATAAATGATATGTAAAACCTCATAAGTTTATAAAAATATTAAATGTGAGATTGAATGTAAATTTTAAATCATCAATTCCACAAAGTTAGTTAAATAACACATTTATTTTTTTAAAATCACCAAAATAAAAGAAATTGTTTGAATATGGTGCTTGATTTATATAACCAACAAAACGAGTTCGGGTTTATAATTTGAAAATAGGCAGATGCTATATTCTCCTCTACTTTAAGAAATTTCTTCCCGAAATTTAATCTCGCAAAGACTAATTTCAAGGATATGAGGAGACTTTGATTTTCATTTCATGTTTGCAAGGGAAATCTTTGGAACATTTAAATTCAATAAGTTTGATTATGGTATTTTGCTATGCTTAAGTTTGTTCAATTTCATGATTCGAGATTTTTGGTGTTTCTTGACAAAGTAGATAAGATCATCAATTTAGAATTTTAGTGGATAGGCTTTTGTATTTCAGACGGGGCAAGACAATTAGGAATATTTTGTCATGTGTCAAGCACCAAGCATTAGATCAATACAAGACTCGACTTAACGAACATGAGAAATATATCAAGACACTTTTGGATGGGATATGAATTACATAGGAGCTTCTCAAGCAAAAAACTTTAATAGGGTTCTTATATGATCGGATCTTGTTTACTATGTCATTCAGGTTTCAAAGTTGCATTAGTGTAATTTTGATACGAGAATCGTGTTGTTAAGATTAATGATTCAATTTAGAATGAGAGTATCATTGTAATGGGTTTTGAGAATAAGTGCGGTTTTGAGGGAAAGACATTCATAAAGATTATTAAAAAGTCATTATTAGATTAGGTAATGAGTTTTAAGATTCAAAAAGATAAGATCAATGATAAGACAATTCAAAATAACAAGATGTTGCGAGTGTAATGTTTGGTTTACAAACCAAAGCAAATAAGTTAACTTATCAAAGTATTAGGTCAACTACAACCTTAATGAAGACATACATACCTATAAGTGGACACTCACCCCAAGGGTTCCTAGGTAAGGTAAACGGATCCATTGGTTGATTTGGATTTATATGAATACCTTGCATAGATAGAACACCTCGAGATACAAGCATCACGCTCTTCCAGCATTACATGTTTTAAGTTATAGGACAAAAACTTTGAATAGACTTGAAAATCACGAATAACGATTCAAAGATCATTTGAAAACCATTTGATTTAGGCACATAATGCCTTAGAATATTATTTAAGGTTCGTGTGTGCATTGATAAGATTCAAATTATAAGAATAAGCACATAAGGCATATAATCACATAATCAAGTATAAACACATATGGCACATAAAATCCTATCCAAATATATAAAATACATGAGAGGACTCGTGTAAGGGCACTTAGTTATAGTCTAGGTCATTGCATTTTTAATAACCTAATTCCCTATAACCATGGCTCTGATACCAATCTGTCACACCCCAACTGACGACGGAATCATCGGGGCGGACGAATGTGAAACGATTGTTCATATCACATGGAACTAAATAAGTTGGAATAATATTAAATATCATTTTTTATTTAACAATACAAGACAATTAAGTCATTACAATACAACAAAGATATAAACAACAACATAAGATGTTTAATTAAACTAAGTCCAAGCCCTATATGAGCAAGTAAAGTTCCTCAAGTAGCAATCCTAAAAGATGTTAAAAATAAAGGGTCAACTATAAAAGTTGAGTTTCCATGGGTTAAACATACATATATATATATATATATATATAAGATTTGCAAGTAGCAATTCATGTCAATGGTTATCAATTATTCAAGTTTATAGAACACATATAGCTACAATCAAACCTTGACCAAGATTAAGATTACAAGTTTATAACGATTAGCTAAGTGTACTTGGTTTCCATGATGAACAACTCATATGTCATCAGGAGCCAGCAATACATCAGCTTTAGCACCAAATAGGCATGTCAGGCCCATAGATCTATCACGTCGCTAGGCTAGTAATAGTTAATGATTTTCAACATGTAATATATCTCATATAACACTCACAATAATACCAATAACCATGACAAACAATAAAGATGAATTGCATGTGCATTTACAAGTATGAAGATGTTTACAAGTGTAAGGTTATAAGGTTAACATGTTTCACCCCAAAAGGTGTGAATAAAATAAAAAAGGGCATGAAAATCTCACATGATATAAGATGCACATAAGATAATAAAAGAAGATATGATTGTCCAATGATTACTTCACGATTCAACCTAAGGTTGATGTCTTAGAATTAGAATAAAAATAATACTAATGACTAAATATGAATTAGGGTTTCAATAGGAATTTGTGAGTTTTAATAATTAAGTCAATTAGAATAAGGCAATTGATTATGTTTTGGTTCAAAAAAGATGGAATAAATCAATTATATAATTAATATCGATAACAATGATGAATGATTAGTGAAATTAAATATTTTAATTTATAATAAGTATAAATATAAAGCGTGAAAAGAAATAATTAACTTAATATTATTTATCATATAACATTGTTAAATGAATATTTAAAAAATAAATATTACTTAAATAGTAATTGATTGAGTAATGGTTGAGTACAAAATGTGAAAAGTAATAATTAATTTAGTATTCAATTTTAATTAATTATTTAAATGGCTTGCTAAATTATCTAAAAGTATTTAGGTTTGATTTTAATGTTTTTTAAACATTGGTAATACTTATAAAGGTCTCATAATATTTAAACCTTTGAAAAATAAAAAAAATAGAAAATTACATACTTTAGAATTTTTAGAACTGAGTAAAGATTTTAAAAATTACTTTTAAAAAATTTCAAACTAGTAAATAAATAATATAATCTGACAAAATTTTACATCTTAAAATAGAGTAAATATCAAATTATATTTTCTGGATATTTCAGAAAATAATAATTAATTTTGAATTAGTATTAATTATTAAGATGATTTTACATTAATCTAATAACATTAAAATGACTTTCTAACATTCATAAAATTAGTCGAAATGGATTTAAAATAAATTGCATGTGCCTGGGTTCAAACCCGGGTACCTTTTGCATTATAAGTATACATTAACCAGCGGGCTACAAGCCCATATATATCTGTGGTGTTAATTTAATTTTTAAAACTTGTGATAATGATGTAAGACCTTGTTCTCGAGACGCTTACAACTGGCCAATCATTGCTCATAAAACATATAATTACATTAATATGAAAAAAAAAGTTGCAGCCGAAAATTTAAAAAAACATTTTCATTAACAATGCTTTTGCAAAATAATACAATATTTATCACACAATTTCATTTGTTCGCATTGTCATGCAAAAACATTAACAAAAGAATGCCATCCCAATGCCAAGTAGCTACCCCACGTCATCCTCAGCAATGCTCACCTGCCAACTGGAAAATGCATAAAAAGTCAGTGATGCTGAGTGAGTTCTAGTTCTATAATAAAACATATTTTTCTTTCATTAAACAATTCATTTCTTTAACATGTGAGCACACATCATAAGTACAAATAGATAATATCATTACTATATTCATTATTCGTTCTTTCGTCATTACATCTTTTCCTTTCATCAACACCATGAACTTTACCCTTCATGCTCATGGTACTAGGCCTAAGCCTATCATAAACCTTCATTCATGGTGCCCAGCACCTCTGGCCACAGTACCTACGATAAAGTTCAGGTTATACCAGTGTCATATGCTATGCCCTTCATGCTCATGGTACTGGACCTAAGCCTATCATAGAGATTCATTCACGGTGCCCAACACCTCTGGCCACAGTACCTAAGATAAAGTTCAGGTATACCATTGTCATATGCTATGCCCTTCATGCTCATGGTACTGGACCTAAGCCTATCATAGATCTTCATTCACGGTGCCCAGCACTACTGGCCATAGTACCTAAGGCAAGCAACAATGGTTCCATACAAATGGTCAACCACAAAGAAAGACCCCAATGTGCATCCTCCCGGGGTAGCAAACCCGCACACCGTTGGGATAACATCTTTTAATGGCGTGTCCCGACATACATGGCTTGCAAGACTTTCTTTACTTTCATCATTCATTAATGCATGCATTCTTACTTGATGTTCCTTTCATTATCTTTCACTTTCCGTTACATACTACTTTCATTCATTCATTATCGTTCAACGTAAAGTCACGGGAAAGATAAACATACATCATAATAAGGAACATAACATACACAATCTTCATCATCATACAGGGCAACATCATACATACATAACATGCATAATCATGCAACATCATCATCATCATGCATATGCACCAATCATACATCATAACATGCCCATCATAACAGCTTGAACCTCAAATAGTCAACCTACAAAGCCCCGGGAACCTCCCAAGTTAAGCCTACATTTCACCTTCTCCAAGAAGTCAGAAAATAGTCTAAGGGTTCATCCGCATTTGCTATAGTTCATCCGCATTTGCTATGGTTCATCCGCATTTCCCCTTTGTTCATCCGCATTTCCCCTTTGTTCATCCGCATTTCCCCTTTGTTCATCCGCATTTCCCATGCTTCATCCGCATTTCCCTATGCTTCATCCGCATTAGTCATCCGCATTACTTCACACTCAGACTTTCTCATCCGCATTAGCCTTACTCATCCACATTGGCCATCCGCATTTCCCATACTTAGTCAATGCTCATCCGGATTGACCTTACTCATCCACATAAGCCATCTGCATTTCCCATACTTAGTCTATGCTCATCCGCATTAACTGTTCATCCGCATTTCTGCCTATTACTTATCCGCATTTACTTTCCAACACTTAGGCAGATTCAAAAACTTAACACCTGAGCCTAAAACATCAGATTACATCCCCATACACCATTCATCATATTCTAAGCTTAAATCTTACCCTCTAAGCCTTAGAAATCCCATCGTACATCCACAAGCATGAACATAGTCAAACATCGCATCATAACATCAACATACACACAATCAAGCATATGGGTCCGAAACCCAGTTTAATGAAAATTATACATTCATGCATTTCCAGCCCCAAAAATCGGTTAAAACATGTAGAGGGGGGGGTTCTAGAACTCAACTTTGCAGCTCTTGAGTATGGCTTTCTTCCGAACTCGTTTGCAAATTGAATTCAACTGCCTAGAACCCACTAAAACATACCGGAACACATACCAACACACATAAGCATAAACCCGGCGATAAAACCAGTCAAGAACATCATGAGCACATGAATTCTTTCCTTGAATTCATACTTTTCTTTGGTTTTCTCTTCAAACCCGAGACTTCTCTGTTTCCTGCTACTTTCTCTCTCTAAAAATCCGAAAATTTTGTGTGTAGAAAGGGTGATGGGCGACCATGCCACCTTTATCACCAACTTTTCGAAAATTTTGTCCTTTTGTACACTTTTTACCCCTGGACTTGGGTTTATTTCTATTCCTTTGTTTTCTTCACTTTATTCATTCTTCTTTGTCTTTAAAATAACCGAGTGTTACAAGTCCACCCCCTTTAAATAGGTTTCGTCCCTAAAACCTGTTATTCCTCACAGAATTGTGGGTAGTGCTGTCTCATCTCTTCTTCAGTGTCCCACGTAGACTTAGATCCCTTCCAGTGCTTGCACTATACACGCACAAGAGGAACCACCTTATTTCTCCGCCTCTTCTTTTTACAATCAATAATTGTCATTGGTTGCTCCACATAATTGAGCCGTTCGTCTACATAGATATCTTCCAGTGGAACAATCATTTCCTTGTCCACCAAACATTTCCTTAGATGAGATACATGGAATGTCGGGTGAATTCCACTTAACTAATCTGGTAACTCTAGTGTATAGGCCACCTCTCCTATTCGAGCAATGATTCGGAAAGGCCCTATATACCTTGGGCTCAACTTGCCCCGCTTCCT
Source organism: Flaveria trinervia (assembly GCA_025506515.1). Lineage (NCBI taxonomy): Eukaryota > Viridiplantae > Streptophyta > Magnoliopsida > Asterales > Asteraceae > Flaveria > Flaveria trinervia. The sequence continues at coordinate 50,444,471 of CM046455.1, forward strand.
GAATCGGATGATCCCCTTCCAAGGTGAGACCTTCAACATAACCCGGTCACCCACCTGGAACTCAATGTCTGAATTGTCCTTTCTGACTAACCATCAGTCTGAGGATGATAAGTTGTGCTAACATGTAACCTCGTCTCCATGGCAATGTGGAACTTCTTCAAAAATTGAATGTAAACCGGGTGTCACGATCCGACATAATAGACACTGATACATCATTACGAGTTACAATTTCCTTGATGAATAGATCATCCAACCTCTAGGATGAATATGTCTCACGGATCGGTAGGAAGTGAGCACTCTTCGTCAAGCGGTCAACAATCACCCATATAGCATCATACCCTTTCGGGGTACGCGGCAGCTTCGTAATGAAATCCATGGTGATGTGCTCCCACTTTAATTCTGGTATATCCAAAGGTTGGATCTTCCCATACGGCTTTTGATGCTCGGCCTTCACCTGTAGACAAGTAAGGCATTTACTCACGTACTGCACTACGTCACGTTTCATACCCGGCCACCAATAATCCTTCTTCATGTCTTGATACATCTTTGTGCCACCTGGGTGAATGGAGTATCGAGTCTTGTGAGCCACATCCAAAATCTTCACCCGTAGAACCCCAAAACGAGGAATCCACACCCATCAAGATCGGGTTTTAACACCAAGTGTGTTTTAACCCAATTCCCCAACCAGACCTCTCATCCTTTCAGAGTTAAGATGATCTTCTTTCAATGCCTCATCTTGAAACTCTTTGACATGCTTCGTCACATAAGTGGTCATGATTAGTTGGTATGCTTTCACCCAAATCGGCTCGGGCCTCTCTTTTCAGCTAAGGGCATCAACCACCATGTTGGCTTTGCCCGGATGGTAGTGGATCTGACAATCATAATCCTTTATAAGTTTCAACCACCTTCTATGCCTAATGTTCAGATCCTTCTGCTTGAAGAAGTACTTCAAACTTTTGAGGTCAGTGAAAATGGTGCACTTTGTCCTGTAAAGCTAGTGCCTCCAAATCTTTAACGCGAAGACCACAGCTGCTAGCTCTAGGTCGTGAGTAGGATAATGACCTCATGAACCTTCAACTGCCTGGATGCGTAAGCTATAACCTTCCCTCTTTGCATTAACACATACCCCAACCCCGAGTAGGAAGCATCATAATAAACCACCAGATTCTAGATACATATGTACCTAGTTTATGAGCTTAATGTAAAAATCTTTCATGTCTTACATATATCTAAATGGATGGTTAAATGAAATACAATGTGTGGTTTATGCTTATAATGTTTAATATTTCATTGGTTATTGTGCATTAATGCTTATTGAACTAACTATAGAGGTTTACGGTTGTTTGAATAGATTTAAGTCAAATAATGATTGTGAAACATATTCAAACTTAATCATTTGAAGTTCTCATGCGAATGGCCCATGCTAATGGACCATACGCGTGAACAACTTCATGCTAATGAACCAGTCGCACGACTGAACCAGGACTGGTTCAGTCGCATGATTGTAACATGAGATTGACTCAGTCGCACGACTGAACACTCAGTCATGCGAATGGATCGACCGCATGACTCAATCGCACGATTGAACCATGCTAATGGTTCAGTCGCCCGAATGAGAAACCCTAACCCATAAATACCACTTAAATCGTGGAAAAAGAAAACACTTCAAAAACCTACCTACTAAGTCATACCCTAGCCGTCCAATAGACATCTAAGAACCAGTTCCAAGTTCATAGATCGCACTAGATCGATTACTAATCATTCTTAACGTTTAGATTCATTCCACAATTGTTTCTACGTGCGTTCTCACTGATTGGATCGCCAATCAAATAGGATTCCACACACTTTGACTTGGAACACACGTATATCAGTTAGTATTTCGTTCAATACATGATCCTAACAAGTGGTATGAGAGCCAAACGTCTTGATTTACGTGTGATTCAATCGGTTTTGATATAAAAATTGTGTTTTTCATGCAAAAACACAATCTTTTGTGTCAAAAGTTGTTTTGGACGTCTCGAGATTGTAAAGTTAACGTTTTTCTGGCATACGACAATTAGGGTTCTTGAAAAATTCGTGTTTTTGCGTCAAAATACCTTAATCTTACGAATTTTCAAGTTTAAGCAGCTTCAGTCGCACGATTGACTCAATCGCACGACTGAATTCATACGCATCCCTCATACGCACGCTTGGACTCATTCGTACCACTATTTGTATGACTGAATAGCCCATTCGCATTGTTCATCCGCACCTATCCACTCACATGATTGAGCCATCCGCATTTGCTCATTCGCCTAACTGAGTCAACCACATTGTTCAATCGCACGATGTGTTCAATCGCATACCTTTATTTGCACAAGTTAAACAAGTTGTTTCAAAGTTTAAAGTTCATAGAAATGGAGGATCAATATTCAGCATTCACCACAGGAAGGGATTCAAGGATTCAAAACTTATTGCTTCTAGAAAATGAAGTGGGAAATCCTAACAAGCCCCCTAAGCTAATAACGTTAGATGATTATCCACAATGGAAGCAAAGATTTGAGATTTAGTTAAATGGAGTAGATCCTAATCTGTGGGAGTCGATAGAGACAATATATAGCATGCCGGTAGGTGCAGATGGAGTCAAACTCATCGTAAGCGGTATGACTGGCGGACAAAAAGTAAAATACAATGTAGAGAAGAAAGCAAATCCACTTCTCGTTCTTATCCTAGATTTGTCGACCACATCATGTTTAGGGAGCGCATACCTGTCCTAAAGCCAAGGACTAGGAACAATGCCAATCAACCCATGCCTTCACTCCCACGAACGGCGCAGTCCAATGAGCAATCGATTGCTGCACTAATGGCTGCACTGGATACTGAACAGCATCGTGTGAGACGACTCACGGGTGATGTCTGTACATTACAGCAAGAGGTGTACAACCTGAGACATCAATTGGACGAACTCAAGGAAGAACACGGGAAGACGCTGAACGGTTGTCACCATATGCAAGATGGTGTTATGGCACTCCAAGGACGCGTGACTGCTCGTGAACAGCGGGACGCCATAGCCGATAATAGGATCGCCATACTAGAAGCTCAACTAGCAGCACTCCAGATTGCTATAGCTCCTGCTCCTGTCACAGACTCTGAGGATGAGGAGGATCCCGAGGAGGGACCCGAGGAAGAGGAACCGGAGGAGATGGAGGATGATAGTGATGGGTCAGACATTGTCGATTGACTTCTTTATATGACTTAGACTACGTAGTGTTTTCTTTTGAAACCTATGTGGGAAGGGTTGTTTCCCCACACGAACGACAAAACTTCAATTTTGACATTGCTAAATACATTGTGACTCATTGCAATTTATTTACTTTGGTTATTATTTTTGTTATGAATGTTGTGGTTGTGATGATACGTTATTTCTTTCATTTACTGTTTACTACGCTTCAATGAGTTAAATGTGTATGATGTTACTCATTATTGTATTGTGAATATAAAGTGAAAAGAATGGACGCTCGTGGACGTGGACGTGGACGTGGTCATGGACGTGGACGTGGACGTGGCACCGAAGAACAGGGTGGTGGTGCTATTAACATGACTACTGCGGAATTGGCTGCTCTAATTAATGAGCATGTTCAGGCGGCAGTGGCTGCTGCCCACGCGGGTCAGCCAGCAGGTAAACAATGACAGAAAAACAAATCTGATATCCTTTATAACTGTAGGGGATGTTTGATTAATGTGTGTTGTGTTAAAACAGGACCACCGGTGTGTACATACAAGTCCTTCATGGACTGTAAACCACACACCTACAGTGGTACAGAGGGTGCTGTAGGGCTTGTACGCTGGTTTGAGAAGACTGAGTCTGTTTTCTCCAAATGTAACTGTCCACCGGCGGATCAAGTAAAGTATGCCACCGGGACTTTGGAGGGTGCTGCCCTGTCTTGGTGGAACGCGCAAGTCCAGATGCTTGGACAAGCGATGGCAAATGGACTCCCCTGGAATGAGTTCAAGGATATGATGATCGAGGAGTACTGTCCTCGAAACGAGGTGCAAAATTTGGAGATGGAATTCTGGCAGCTTAAGATGAAGGGTTCAGAAATTGAGGCTTACACGACCCGTACTCATGAGTTGGCCACATTTGTCCAGGAATGGTTAATGAGACACATAAGAGAATCGAGCACTACATACGAGGATTGGTGCCTGAAATCCAAAGTATGGTAACAGCTTCTAACCCGACTACGATTCAGCAGGCCATTCAAATTGCCCATAGACTTACTGATCAGGCGGTAGAGCAAGGGCGGTTACCCAAACGGGGCGCTGCGGTGAGCGTGCCCGACAACAAAAGGAAGTGGGATGCTCCCAGCAACAGCAATAACAAATCATCATCATCATCTTCTGGCGGTCAACAACAATCCCAACAGCAGCAACAACCAGTTCAGCAGCAGCAGCGGCGGTTCGATAATAACCGCAATTTCAACCAAACTGCCCCAAATAACCAAGGACCCAGCGGTTACGGCGGCAGGCATCCCAAATGCCCACGGTGTAACTACCATCATGTGGGACGGTGTGATAGTTTCAAGTGTCAACGTTGTGGAAAGATTGGACACGCTGCGAAGGATTTCCGTGGTGAACTAATGAGAGGCCACAACAATCTCAAGAAACCCCCAAGGGTGTTTTGAGTGTGGGAAAGAAGGGCATTACAAACGAAACTGCCCACAACTAAGAAGGAACGGAAATGGCAACAACAACAACAACAACACCAACAATCATGGGAACAACAACAACAATGGTAATAATAACAACAATGGTGGTAATGGCACTGGAAATGGCGGCAATAGAGATGGAGCCAAAGGGAGAGCCTTCGTCATTGGCTCAGGTGAGGCTCTAAATGATCCCACAACTGTTACTGGTAGAATCCCTGTTAATGGTTGTTTTGCTACGGTACTATTTGATACTGGAGCCGATAGGAGTTTTGTGTCCTTAAAATTCTGTAGTCTTTTAAGTGATATACCCTCTGATTTAGAATCTAAGTACACTGTGGAATTAGCCGACGGTAAACAAATCCATGTAACGCATATCCTTAAAGACTGTAGGATAGAACTTGCTGGTCATACTTTCGCTATAGATCTCATGCCTGTTACGCTGGGGAGTTTTGATGTTGTGATAGGCATGGATTGGCTCTCTAGCAAGCAATCGGAAGTCATATGTCACGAGAAGATTATACGGATTCCGGTTGGTGATCAAGTTCATACCGTCAAAGGTGATAGGAGTGGTGCTGTGATAGGCATCATCTCGTATATGAAAGCTCAAAAGTTGTTACGGAAGGGCCGCGTGGCTATCCTAGCACTTGTAACCGATAAGCAAAAGGAAGAAAAGAGAATGGAGGAAATTCCCGTAGTACGCGACTTTCCGGAGGTGTTCCCAGAAGATCTTCCTGGATTACCACCGCACCGTCAGGTGGAATTCCAGATTGAGTTGACTCCCGCCGCAGCTCCGATTGTGAGGGCACTTATCGATTAGCACCAAACGAACTACAGGAGTTGTCGTCACAACTTTAGGAGCTTCTGGATAAGGGTTTTATTCGACCTAGTACATCACCTTGGGGAGCTCCTGTACTCTTTGTTAAGAAGAAGGATGGTACATTCTGGATGTGCATCGATTATCGAGAGTTAAACAAAGTAACAGTCAAGAACCGATACCCTTTACCTCGTATCGACGACTTGTTCGATCAGCTTCAAGGATCAAGCTATTAGTCGAAGATTGACTGCAGATCTGGTTATCATCAACTCAGAGTTCGAGAAGAAGACATTCCCAAGACTGCATTTCGTACTCGTTATGGTCATTATGAGTTCTTGGTCATGCCTTATGGGTTGACTAATGCACCTGCTGTGTTCATGGACCTCATGAACCGCGTGTGCAAACCTTATCTTGATCAGTTCGTCATTGTGTTCATCGACGATATACTGATATACTCTAGGACCAAGGAGGAGCATGAAGAGCACTTACGAATGATTTTGGAACTGTTGAAAAATGAGCAACTGTATGCTAAATTCTCAAAGTGTGACTTTTGGATAAGAGAGGTACAATTCCTAGGTCATATTGTTAATGAGAAAGGAATACACGTTGATCCTGCCAAAATTGAGGCGATAAAGAATTGGACTACACCCAAAACACCAAGCGAGATAAGACAATTTCTAGGAATAGCAGGATATTACCGCCGATTCATAGAAGGATTTTCTAAGATCGCACAACCTCTCACAGCCTTGACTCACAAAGGAACGACATACAAATGAGCTGAGAATCAAGAATCAGCTTTCCAGTTATTAAAACAAATACTCTGTACTGCCCCGATATTAGCATTACCCGAGGGAACAGATGACTTGTGGTGTATTGTGATGCATCCATTCAAGGATTGGGTTGTGTCTTGATGCAACAAGACAAGGTGATAGCCTATGCTTCGAGACAACTAAAGGTTCACGAGAAGAACTATATACCCATGACTTAGAATTGGGTGCAGTAGTTTTTGCCTTAAAGATCTGGAGACATTATTTGTACGGTACCAAGTGCACAATCTACACCGATCACAAGAGTCTTCAACATATCTTTGAGCAAAAAGAGTTGAATATGAGGCAGCGACGTTGGGTGGAACTACTAAATGATTATGATTGCGCAATTAAGTATCATCCGGGAAAAGCGAACGTAGTTGCCGATGCTTTAAGCAGGAAGGAAACAGCTAAACCCCGACGGGTGCGAGCTTTACAGCTTACTATCAGTACCCAACTGCCCGAACAAGTTAAGGAGGCACAAATAGAAGCTTTAAAAGTGGAAAATATTGGTTCTGAATTGTTAAGGGGAATGGATAAGCAGCTAGTGATGAAAGAGGATGGAATTCGGTATTTCATGGATAGACTTTGGGTGCCTGTTCATGGAAATCTGAGAGATTTAGTTATGAGCGAGGCACACAAATCTAAGTATTCTATACATCCTGGATCCGACAAGATGTATCATGACCTAAAGGCTCACTATTGGTGGCCTAACATGAAAGCGGATGTAGCTACGTACGTGAGCAAGTGTTTGACCTGCTCGAAGGTAAAAGTGGAATATCAAAAACCATCGGACTATTACAACAACCCGAGATTCCAATGTGGAAATGGGAACAAATCTCCATGGATTTTATTACTAAGCTACCCCGGACTAGTACTGGTTGTGACACGATATGGGTTATTGTGGATCGATTGACAAAGTCTGCTCATTTCCTTGCAATAAAGGAAACCGACAAGATGGAGAAGTTAACTCGCCTGTACCTCAAGGAGACCTTTTCGAGACATGGGGTACCGATCTCAATTATCTCTGACCGTGACGCTCGTTTCACGTCACATTTCTGGCAATCATTGCAGAAATCCTTGGGTACACGTTTGGATATGAGTACTACATATCATCCACAGACGGATGGTCAGAGTGAGCGTACTATACAGACGTTGGAGGATATGCTACGTGCTTGTGTGATTGACTTCGGGAATAACTGGAAATTCACCTGCCATTGGTGGATTCTCTTATAACAACAGTTATCACACTAGTATACAGGCAGCACCTTTCGAGGCGTTGTATGGGAGAAAATGTCGATCACCGGTTTGCTGGGCAGAAATTGGTGATAGTCAGATAACAGGTCCCGAGTTAATTCATGAGACGACTGAGAAAATTATACAGATACGGAACAGTATGGCTTCAGCGCGAGACAGACAAAAGAGTTGTTGGACCAAAAGAACCAATGAGCCAAGATCAGAAAACCTCTAAGTCCCACATGGTATCACAACAACTGCTCAAAGCCTCATCAGTAGTTTGACAAGTGCTGAAGACTTCAACAGCTGAAGATCAAGTGCTGAAGACCTCAACAGCTGAAGAACTAAAGTGCTGAAGTACAACAGCTGAAGAACACAAGTGCTGAAGCTGAAAGACCAAAGTACTGAAGTACAACAGCTGAAGAGTTTACAAGTGCTGAAGATCAACAACTGATGTACAAAGTCTGAAGACAAAGACTGAAGACATCAGCTGATGATATCTACTGAAGTCATCAGCTGATGAAACACCTGAAGGTCAAAGTCTGAAGATCAAGTACTGAAGCCTCAGTAGTTTGTCACAACTGCTGAAGAGTACTTCTTCAGTAGTTGTGATATCAGTAGTTTTATATTTTTATGTTTCAGTAGTTTTGTAAAACGACTGAAGAGCTTGTTCTTCAGTCGTTGTAGTTTCAGTAGTTTTATATTTTGTACTTAACACTCTGATATGTTCTCAGTAGTTGTGAACATTTCAGTAGTTTGTTAGGAGTTAGTTATTTTTGTTTTAGATCTGCCAGTTGTCACTTTCCGTGATAACAGCAGTGATTGTTGCACTCTATATAAGGAGTGACAACCTATTGTAATATTTGAGCAGAATGAATGGAATGAATGAATGATTTGATTATAATATTCTACATTATAAACATTCCTTGAAATCAGAAATATATATTCTCTCCCTATAACCGTATGCGTTCTTAATGCATACTAGTATCGATTGCTTGCTACAATTTGTCTAATTCTTGTTCATATTCCGCTGTTTTGAATCCTAATACATCAAACTTGTGATCGCTGATCCTGTCAAATGGTATCAGAGCTGGTTAATCATTGATCGATCTAATAATTGATCATTGAAACTGCTATTCAAGATCTAAGTTTGATTGAATTAGCTTTTGTTTTTGCAAGAAACGGTTATAGAGATTGAATTTTCTGTATTTCTGCTCATTCATCGTGAGATCTTCTCTTGGTTTTCATTGAGTTTGTTGTGGTCTGTTTAAAACTTTTAAAAGCTTGAATTAAATTGTTTTTGAACTGAAAATGACCACTCCCTCCAATGATCCTCACAATACTGGTTCCTCAACCAAGCCACCAATGCTGGTTAGGAATGAGTATAACATATGGCAAAGACGTATGCTCCATCACCTGTCTGTTAACAGCGCAGTTGTTGGACATCAGTGGTACATGGTCCACACAAGCCTATGGTGAATAACCCGGAAACCAATCAAATGGTTCCGAAGAGGAGGGAGCAATACTCAGATGGGGATAAGAAGTTGCTTGAAATTGATGCAAAAGCCCATGGAATTCTGGCCATGGCACTGCCAAATGAAATCTATTCTAGGCTAATGCATCACGAAACTGCCCATGACCTCTGGAATGCCTTGAAAGAACAATTTGGAGGAACAGATGAGGTCTTGGCAAATAATAGAGAAATTCTTGCCCAATAATATGAGACATTCTCTCATAGAAAGGGTGAGACACTGACTCAACAATATGAGCGGTTCTCTTGTTTGATCTCTGAACTAAAAATGGTCAAACTTGAGTACACAAATATTCAGATGAATAACAGATTTCTCAGATCATTGCCTGAGAGATGGGACACATATACTATTTTCCTACGCTCCAGTGCAAGTTTGACAAACTATCTCTCACTCAACTCCATGGGAAACTGCTCACGTTCGAGAGAGAGATAGAACAGAAGAGAAAGCTGTCTTCATCTGGAAAGCTCACTGAAGACTTTGTACCAGGCAACACTGCCTTGGTGGGTCATGAGTCAGAATATGCTTCATCTGAATGCCAGTATGATGAGCATATTAATTTCTCTTCAAGCACTTCTGATTCTGCATTTGAGAGTATTGATGGTCAGTTTACTGGTGTAATAATGACAATCTATGCTTCATTATGGATGATCTCAAGGGGATTGCTGATGATGACTTAGAGGAGATGGATCTTTTGAGCCAAATGGCCCTGATAAATATCAGATCTCAGAAGTTCTATAAAAGAACTGGAAGAAAATTCCCAGGACTCTGTGGCAAAACCAAAGTTGGTTTTGACAAGGGCAAGTTGAGGTGTCACAAATGCCAAAGGCTTGGACACTTTGCAAGAGAGTGTAGATCAACTGGATCTAACTCCACTGCACCCTTTCTGACTTTTCCTGGCAATAGTCAACAACACAAAGGGCAACATCCTGTCACCTCTAGTCATCATCCTCAACAACAATCTCCAGCATATTTTGTTCCTCAGGGTCAAATGCCATATCCGTACCCTTGTTATTACATGCCACAGTCAAATAAAGTTCAAGTTCCTGGCACCACAACCTCATGCACTACCAGAACCTAGCCATCCCAATCTCATCAACAACCTCAACCTCAACAACACAGCTTCTTCACCCCAGGAGTTGTTGACTGGAGCAGTTTACCACATGACATGTCTGGTCATGACCAACTGTTCTCAGGTGCTGGTCAACATGGTGGTGACAGTCCTTTGGGAATCTAGCTCTTATGGCTTTGGAGTCTGCTGATACTTCATTTTCTAATGCCTCTACACCTCAGGTATCACAGGTATCCTCTGAGACAAAAGCCAAATTATGTTCTGAACCATGCATAGCAGCATTTGCTTCCATTAGAGAAGCAATGTAGCTCTAATTAATAAGAACATTGAGCTAGAACAAACAATTTCCAAAAATAAAGCTGAGTTTGAGTCTGTGCTTAAAGATAAAAATGATGGGATTTATAAACTGAATTGCCAAATAATTGATGATAAGGCTAGAGAAGAGGTACTCCTAGAGGAGTACAAAGATCTCAAAGAAACCCTTGCAGTTACCCAGGTAGAGTGTGATAGATGGGTACAATCATGCAAAGGTTTTGAAATGCTTCTTAGTAAGCAATCTGCTTCAAATGTGAAGTTTGGAATTGGTTACAATCACATTGCTCCACCTACAGATTTTACCCCAAGAGCAGAGGAGGTAGAATCTGATGGTGAGAGTGATAACCAATCCATCACATCATGTGATCTACCTTCTGATACAGCACAATCAGAAGTAGGAGTCAGCATCAAGCCCTCTTTGAACCTTTCAGCTGAAGTTGATGGTTCAAATGCTGACATTCACATGATTAATGAGTTGATCAACTCAGGAGTTAATTCTGAAGGTCCTGAAAGGACTAGAGAGCAAGATTAACACCTGAAGTTCAAACTTCAACTGCTGTCAGTACTGAAGAGAAGAAAACTGGCATTAGAAAGAGTTTGAAGACTACTAAAGAGGCTGTCAAGAAAGCAAACAATGCTTCCAAAGCATGAAGAACAAGTCTTCAGTTGCTTCACCCTCTTTAGTTGATGATCAACCTAAGATGAAGAAGAAACATGTGAAGTATGTGGTTTGTTCAATCATCTTACAGATGATTGTTGGTACAAAAGAGGTTCCAAGCTCAAACTAAAAGAAGAAATTAATTGAGAAAATGGTAAAAATGAAACTGAGTTTGAGACCACATTTGTATCAGCAACATCAAATCCTGTAACCCTTAAGTCCTCAAAGAAATCCAAAAAGGAAGGGGTTTAAACAGGTGACAGCTGAGGGTGCTCAGAAGAAGAAGGTGCAACATAGGAACTTATCAAACTCCACTAGCAATGTGTCTGATAAGCTGAAAGCTTTATCACAAAATCAGACACAGCTGGTTATGATGGTTCAACATCTGTTGGGTAGAGTTAACCAACTAGATGCTCCTATGTTGAAACCACAGAAAAGGCGGTCCAAGCCAAAGGACTCCTCTTCTACACCATCTTCTTTCCTCAAGCTGTTGTTTCAAATAAACCTGTTAGTTTACCATCTATTGATGAGACCAGGCCCAAAACCAAAAAGGTTTGGGTCTGTAAAACTAACTGATTGTTTATTATTGCAGGGTTCTTCAACATGCCAAAGTAGCATCTGGTATGTAGACAGTGGGGGATCTATGCACATGACTGGGAACAGCTCTCTCTTCATGACTACTCTCAAGGAAAGAAGGGATTTGTCTCTTTTGGCAATGATGCTAGGGGTTACATCATCGGTAAGGGCTTTGTCTCCAATGGAGAAATCAAATTTGATGATGTTAATCATGTGGAAAATCTCAAGTACATTCTCTTGAGTGTCAGTCAAATGTGTGATAAAGGCCATGTTGCCTTTTTCACCAGTCAAAACTGTAGGATTCTGTCATCCAAAGTTTTGCACTTGATTGACAAGGTGTTGGATGATCACACTCTCTTGAGAGCCAACAGGACAGGAAGAGTGTATGCATTAGATCTTTACAAGAAAATAGATCTCAAAGGCAATCCTTGCCTATTTTCCAAAGCCTCTTCTCAAGAATCTAAACTGTGGCACAGAAGGCTTGGTCATGTTAATCTCAAAAACATGAATCAGCTTACCCACAATAGTTTAGTCAGAGGCTTACCAATAAAGGAGTTTCATTGTGATGAAACCTGCACTGCTTGTTTAAAAGGAAAACAGCACAAAGTCTCATTCCCTCCTACTGAAGTGCCTAAGTCCACTGCCTGCTTGCAATTACTGCATATGGATCTATTTGGTCCTGTGAGAGTAATGAGCATGGCAAAGAAGAAATACTGTCTGGTAATTGTGGATGATTACTCCAGATTTGTATGGACTTTCTTTCTACATTCAAAGGATGAGGCTGCTCAGAAGATTGTTCACTTTGTGCTGTATATTGAGAAGCAGTATTCCCTTCCAGTCAAGTGTATTAGGAGTGACAATGGAACTGAGTTCAGAAATCATACACTTGATGACTTCTATCTTTCAAAGGGAATCAAAAGGCAGTTCAGCATTCTAAGGACTCCAGAACAAAATGGAGTAGTGGAGACAAGAACAGGACCCTCATTGAAGATGCAAGGTCCATGCTGGCTGACTCAGTTTTGCCACTGACCTTTTGGGCTGAAGCTGTCAACACAGCTTGCTATGTGCAAAATAGAGTTTTAGTAATCAGAGGTTGATGAAGACTCCATATGAAGTTCTCCATCATTTGGCTCCTCTGATTTCATTTTTCAAAGCATTTGGGTGTCCCTGTTTTATTCTCAACACAAAGGATCAACTCCATAAATTTCATCCTAAGGTGGATGCAGGGTATTTTATTGGGTATTCATCTACTTGCAAGGCATACAGAGTCTTCAATGCAGAACAAAGATGGTGAAGAAACTCTACATGTTAAGTTCAATGAATCTCCAAAGGACAAGATTCCATAAAGCCCTGTGGAGTTATTTGATTTGGACATACTACAATATGTTCCTTATCAAACTCCTGCTGTTGCTCCTGTCAACAGTTCACCACCTGGTGGTATCGCTGATGATGATGATGATTGTAGTACTCACCTCTTCAGGTTTAGTGATCAGCTGCCTGACTCAGCTAGACCTGATGTTCCTGTAGCTCCAGTAGCACCATCCACAACAAATGCTGATGAGATCTCTTCGAATTCAACTTCCTTTGAATTACCATCCACTGATTGGTTTCAAGGAAATGATTCACCATCACCATCTGTTGCTGCTGAGCCTGCTACAAACACTTGCACAGATCTCATTGTGTATCAAGATCTGAAGAATCACCCTATTCTCAAATCATTGGTGATATCACTGCTGGAGTATCAACAAGAAGTCAATTGTCAAATTTCTGCTTCTATGCTCTCTTCATCAGTCAGCAAGAGCCAAAGAATTATCATATTGCTTTAAAGGACAATGGATGGGTTGATGCCATGCAGCTTGAGCTTCTTCAGTTCAAGAAACAGCAAGTGTGGGAACTGGTTCCTCTACCTCCAGGTAAGTGTGCAATAGGCACTAAATGGGTGTTTAGGAACAAAACTGATGAAAATGGGCTTATTGTTAAGAACAAGGCCAGACTGGTTGTTCAGGGGTTTGCACAAGAAGAAGGTATTGATTATGATGAAACCTTTGCCTGTAGCCAGACTGGAAGCAATCCGATTGTTTTTAGCTTATGCTGCCTATCAAAATCTTAAATTTTTTCAAATGGATGTCAAAAGTGCATTTTTGTATGGAAAAATTAAAGAAGAAGTTTATGTATGTCAACCTCCGGGCTTTGAGGATAATAACATCCTAATTGGGTGTATAAGCTTGATAAGGATCTTTATGGGTTAAAACAAGCTCCTAGAGCCTGGTATGAGACATTATCAAACTTTCTTCTAGAAAATAATTTCACTAGAGGCTCCATAGATAAGACTTTATTCATTAAGAAAGCTGGGCAGCATAATCTACTTGTTCAAATTTATGTAGATGACATCATTTTTGCATCCTCTGATCCAAAGTTGTGTGATGCCTTTACAAAGTTGATGCAACAGAAGTTTGAAATGAGTGCCATGGGAGAGTTACAATTCTTTCTGGGGTTGCAAATCAAACAAAAGGCTGATGGAATTTTCATTCATCAGTCCAATATACAAAAGATCTTTTGCAAAAGTTTGATTTACAAAACTGTAAGCCTTGTTCTACTCCCATGTGCAGCACCACACAACTGGATACAGATCAGAAAGGTAAAGTGGTTGATGAAACACTTTACAGATGTATGATTAGGTCCTGATGTATTTAACAGCTTCTAGACCAGATATTATTTTTGCTACATGTGTCTGTGCTAGATTTCAGGCTGCACCTAAAGAGTCTCATCTGATTGCAGTCAAGAGGATCTTTAGATATCTGCAGGCACTCCATCTCTAGGTTTATGGTATTCTACGGACATTCTGGTAAATTAGTTGCTTTTTCTGACAGTGACTATGCAGGGTGTAAGTTGACCAGGAAATCAATGTCTGGTGGATGTTAATTCCTAGGCAACTGCTTGATCTCTTGGCAGAGCAAGAAACAGACCTCAGTTGCTACATCAACTGCTGAAGCAGAGTACATTGCGGCTGCAAGTTGTACATCTCAGGTACTCTGGCTTCAAAACCAACTTTTGGATTATGGCATTACACAGACTAAGACTCCATTGTTAATGGATAGTGCTTCAGCTCTTTGCATTGTCAAAAATCCAGTCCAGCACTCTAGGACCAAACATATAGAGATCAGACATCATTTTATAAGGGATTGTTTTGAAAAAGGTCTGATTGATCCTAAGTTTGTGCCTAGTGCTGATGAGCTTGCAGACATTTTTACTAAGCCTTTGGATAGTTCAACTTTCCAAAACCTGGTGTTAAGGCTTGGTATGCTGCAGCTAGAATAAGAGACAACTACTGATGATCTTAGTAATAAGTACTGATGATCATTAGTACCTATGTCACATATAAGTACTGATGAGCTCTTTTACCCTCAGTAGTTTTTATAACTACTGAAGGCTAAATGTCTCACAAGTACTGAAGTACTTCATCTGTTCTAAACTACTGATGTAGTTACAACTACTGATGCAGTTACAACTACTGCAATCAGTAAAAACAGATAAGTACTGATGTCCTATGAAACAACTGAAATCAGCTAAAAAGACTGATGAATGTGTTGAGGACAGTATGAACAGCTGAAAAGCTAAGAATTGACGAAAACAGCTGAAGAGAACTTTCTCTTCAGCCGTTTGTACAACTGCTGTTTCATTCTAAACAACTGAAGCAAAACCACGTCTTCAGTAGTTTTATAACTACTGATGACTAATACCAAGTTTTCAATTGTTTACAACAGCTGATGACAAAACCACTGTCTTCAGTAGTTCATACCTACTGATGACAAACACCAAGTCCTCAGTTGTTTCAATCATCTGAAGTCAAAACCACCGTCTTCGGTAGTTTTCTAACTACTGATGCCTAACACCACGACTTCAGCTGTTTCAACGTCTGAAAGAAAATATACCATGTCAAAGGTCGTTTAAAACTACTGATGACTAACACCACATCCTTCAGTCGTTTTCTTACCTGTACCCTATAAATATCCCTAACCTAAGCTCTCAATGCTTCATCTTCTTCAAACCTAACGTTCCTCTCCAAAACTTCCCTCTTCTCCATGGCGTCCATGCAAATTAAACCGCGACACAACTGTGTTGCCTACCTCACTAAATCGCCCATCTGGACTAAGTTCGATACTGCTATCGATCTTATGGTTCAGTCCCAATACAACACGGCATTTCTTCTGAATCCCATACTACATGCCGAATCCTTGCACCAATTTTGGATGAACGTTACTGTTACCACTGGGGAGAACAACACACCATCCCTCCAGTCGGTCGTAAACAACAAAGAAGTAGTCATCACTCCTGCAATAATCCGCAAAATTCTTCATCTGAATGATGTTAGTTCTCCTGCTGGATATCCAAAGGGCACCATGATCTATCCTTTGCCCAACATGGATATCAAGGCAATCTCAGTGCCAAACCCTCAATCTGGATGATGCCACATTCCCAACTGGTTATCCAAAGGGCACAACAGATCAATCATTTGCCCACCATGGATACCAGGGTAACCTGAGTGCATCTACCATATTGAAGAAACATTTCCACGATGCCGAACGTCTCATCTTTCACATGGTAAATGTCTGCCTTGCCCCCAAGACTTCATCATGGGATCAAATGTCCACAAGGTGGCAACAGGTGATGTACTCCATCCTTGAGCAACAACCTTTAAATTTTTCTGAAATACTATTTTTAGAGCTCAAGGATATGGCCCAAAAACAACTTGCTAACCGTTGGATATTATATCCTCGGTTCATAATGGCCATAATTGAAAACCAGGTTCAAGCTGAGGGACTTGTTGGCCTGGGAGTCCCTGCTACAGCTGTGTTGCCTGAAGTATACTCCCGGCACAACTCTGACCAATCAATAAAAATGGCTGCCAAGCTGCGCAAACCCACGCAGCTGGAACCCACAGCCACCACCTCCAAATCCAAAGTCCCCACCAAACCAAAAACCAAACGCCCCAAAACAGCTACTCAGGGAAATAAGTCCCCTAAGGATGCCCCTGCAACACAAACGCAGGCTATATCCACTGGTTATAACCCCCTAGTGGATACAAGGACTTCACCAGCCACAACCGCTCAGGATTCCTCTCAAAGGAGCCTGCAACAACCAAGAAGGGGTACCCACTAATCTGGGATCTTCCTCATTTGAGGAAATTGCCATTGACGAGCACCATTCTCCCCAGGTGCATACGGCTTTTACCCCATCTCCCACTGAACCGCCCCACAAAGTCCAACCATTATAATTGCAAACGTGCTGACTCAGCTGCATGCCTCTCCTCCTCTCCAACACACCAACAAAGGGGAGAACCACAACAATTGAGGAAGAGGATCAACATGCTTCTGACAACCCACAGCGCCAGGGTTTAAATGTTCTATCTCCTGGTGTGGATATGGAGATCAGGACATCTGGTGAGGCTGCCACCTCTTCTGATTCAGCATATGATGAGACTGAGGCTGGTAACATAACTAAGACCTCACCAGAGGCAACAGCTGATGAAGGACAAAGTCCTGAGGCTGGAAGTCCCCAGTTCCAAGACAAAGGGGCACATGCTACATCTGGTCCACATCCAGTGCATGTACATCCTGCTACAAGCAGGAGGTCAGGTGATTCAGCATCTGCTGATGATGACCTGGGCTTTTTTATGATATGTTCTGGCCCAGAACACAATTCTTGAGGAAGAAGTCAGTAGACTACAAAGCCTACTTGACCAATTCTCTCAAAAAGCAAGCCCATCTGCCACCAACATAACCCACAGATGGCACCTTCACCTAAAGGTCTCCCACACACTCAGCCACTGAAAACTTCTGAGCCACCAGCCTCTGTTTCTGGCATCATTTCTCAGGACCAAAACCCCCTGAGCAAATGGATGCTATCCCTCAAAATCCCCTATCTCTCATCACACCGCAGATAACTGAACTTGTTATTAAAACTATTGATGAGCGACTTTCTTCTGTCTTACAACCCATGGGGGCGGATGTACTGAGCCAAAAGCTTTCTGCTGATCAAACCCTAACCAATGCACCCAAAAAGGGGGAGATTCCAGCAGTGAAAGCTAAAAGAAAGAGGATGGAGAAGGAGAAAGAGAAAGAGAAGGACAAAGAAGTGGAAATAGAGAAGATTAGAGAAAGACTTGAGATCATGATCAGCTGTTTAGGCAAGGCTTCGATACTGAAAAGCTGGACTCAGAAATAAGAAGATTAGAGATCGAAGAGATTCAACAAAGATGGGCCAGCTACAGCACAATGGATAGAGAAAGACTTGAGATCATGATCAGATTTATCAGCAAATACCTTGGGAGATCATTGTTCAAAATAAAATCATGGACCAGGGACAACATCTTGACCATAACCTCCAAGATCTGTTCGTCTGAGGCATATACTAAGGGATTAGTAGTAGAAGCTTTGAATGAAGCAGGAGCAGGGAGCAGGACTGAGCTAGCCAAACACTCAAAAGCCACACTCACCTCCAAAATGCTAACTCAGCCTATCAACATTCCCTCTCCAAAACAACCACAACCACAACCTACAAAACCAACTCCCTTACCCTCAAAACCAATAGCCGATGATGCACCAAAGCAGAAGAAGAGAAAGGTGTTGAGGCTGGAAGAAGAAGAAGATGATGATGATGAAGACATGCTGCCGATCTCAGCTGTGCTGCAGTTGCCTAAGGCCAAAGATCTCTCTCTTGCAATAACTCTTGAGCAACAAAGAGATGCAATCAAAGTGAAATTGGAAGAAGAAGAACCAACAGATTGCACGATGAAAAGTTATTGAGGAGAGTAGATAAAGCATACGCAACCACTTCCTCCATCATCAACATGAAGAAACAAGCTCAGAGGATTTATACTATTAGACATACTTTTCAGTATGTGAAGAAAGAGTAAGATTTGGCCTGATCCCCGGTGGCTCATAGAATACAAAAGAAAAATATCCCTCAGAGATACAATGGGCAAGTGAAAAGATTGTAGATGAAGTGATCTCCTTAGCCCTTGTAGTGTCACCCTGGGAGATCCTTGAAGATTTCAAGAAGGCCTACACCTCAAACATGCCCCCACAAAAGATGCTGGAGAACAGAATGATTAAGAAAGGGCTGGTGTATAAGAGGCTGAATGAGATCAGAAAGGATGAGTTACCAATGTTGTTAGAAAGTCATCATCCTGATGAATTTGCTTATAGACAGAATACAACAGTGGTACTCAAAAATGGAAACAGGTCAAATTCCTGTCTGAGTACTATGGGCCAGAAGGATTCTTTGATGTGAGGCAGAGGAGCTCACCATGGAGGAACAAATTGTATTTTTGGAGGCCTACACCAGGGAATCCTACAGGCTCATAGTTGGGAAGTGAGTCTCATGGATGGGGGAATAGCTCAGTGTCCAATTCCCAATACAGAGCTCCCATCCATACATTGCCAACCAAATCATCAGAGACTCATTTCCAGGCCAGTACTTATATGGGTCATCTTCTCAACTGATCAAGAAGGAAAAAGACCAACCATTCTGCCAACAATAAGTGGGACCTCAATAAAGTTAAAGGTTTGGCTGCATTGGTTCAGGGGGAGTTTTGTGGACCGAAAGAACAATGACCGGATCAGACAAACCTTTAAGTCCCACAGACGTCACAACAACTGCTGAAGTTCACAACAGCTGAAGACAACAACTGGTTACAAAGTCTGAGACACAATGCTGAAGACAGTCTGAAGACACAAGTGCTGAAGACAAAGTCTGAAGACACAAGTGCTGAAGACACAAGTGCTGAAGACAAAGTCTGAAGACAAGTGCTCAAGACAAAGTCTGAAGACACAAGTACTGAAGACAAAGTCTGAAGACACAAATGCTGAAGACAAAGTCTGAAGACAAGTGCTGAAGACAAAGTCTGAAGACACAAGTGCTGAAGACAAAGTCTGAAGACACAAGTGCTGAAGACAAGTGCTGAAGACAAGTACTGAAGACCAAGTATCAGATGTTGTCACAACAGTTGAAGAAGTCTTCTTTAGTAGTTGTGACGGTTTTCTTTCAGTAGTTTTATGTTTTTCTTTTCAGTATTTTTTAAAACGACTGAAGAGCTTGTTCTTCAGTCGTTGTAGTTTCAGTAGTTCTTATCAGTAGTTTTATGTTTTGTACTTAGCACTCTGATATGTTCTCAGTAGTTGTGAACATTTTAGTAGTTTGTTAAGTTTTAGTTATTTTTGTAATAAATCTGCCAGATGTCACTATCCCGTGATATCAGCAGGGATTGCACCCTATATAAGGAGTGTCAACCTTATTGTAATCGGTGAATGATTGAGCAGAAACATTTGATATAATTGAAACATTCCTTTTCACAGAAATATATTCTCTCGTTATAACCGTATTTTTCTTAATGCATACGAATATCAAATTCTTGCTACAATTTATCTAATTCTTGATCTTATTCCGCTGTGTTACACTCTAATCCATCAAACTTGAGATCACTGATCCTGACAGTTGCCCATGTAGAGACTTGTGTCTCCCTTCTTGAAGTGCTTATTTCTTTTGAACCCCTACAACAAATTTCAAATATGAGTTCCACATCCGGTACCCAATACCCATGTGTTTGAAGAAATAACATTTCGACCAATGTGAATTATGAAATTTGTACCTGAGGTTTGCCTAGCATCCCTCTTGTTTCTCAACTCTTTGAGATAGGTTGGACAATTCCTTTTCCAATGTCCTATCTCTCCACACTCAAAGCATGGATCATTCTCCGTTACCTTAGGCTTCTTAAGCTTAGGTTTTGGAGGTTCTGCTTTAGCCTTTCCTTTCCCCTTTCCTTTGATGTACCCCTTTCCTTTAGCAATATTTGCCTTGGGATCGGGAATGGCCTTTTCTTATTCCCTTCCTCATTGATCGAGAGAACAGGTAGAACCTTTCTACCCATCCCTGCCTCAGTTGTTTTGAGCATTGCGTGAAGCTTACCAATGCTCTTGCCCCACCCGTTCATATTGCAATTCATTATGACGTCTCAAACCTATTGGTTAGGCCATTAAGGATCAAATCCATGGCCAACTCCTTTGAGCCAGGACAATTAAGCTGCTCGAGGCGATCAACATGGCTTTTCATCTTAAGAACATAAGATGATACCGATTGGGTTTCTTCCATGTGACATGCATGAAGCGCTCAAACCGTTTCGAAGCGCTCTACCCTAGCTTGTTGAAGGAACATTTCCTTCAACTGGGTAATTATGTCATATGCCCCAAGATGCTCCAAATCCTTTTGGAGTTCGGGAATCATAGTTCCAACATGAGGCAGAAACCTGCATGGAATCCTCAGTGTATTGAAGCCAATCATCATAGGCCACAACATCCTCAGGGTCGGGTTGGTCAGGAATAGGATCGTCAAGGACATAGGCCCTTTTCTCTTGCTTAAGAACAATTCTCAAGTTTCCATACCAGTCCTTAAAGTTATTATGGTTAAGACGATCCCTTTCTAAGATTGTTCTCAGTGATAGGGCAGGGACGGTCGGGGTGGTAGCATTATTGTTTGCGGCCATTTCTACAATATTACAAAGTTCATATTAGTATTTCTGAAAATTGTATTTTCATTATTAATACCCTTTACACGTCTCATAGACAATTAATAATTAAAATCTAGAATCCAACGTTACATTTAAATGATGGTTAGGTGACCTTTTTCCCATTATTTAAATTAACAAGGTAGTCAACATTTGACAATTGCAACCTATTGCAACTTCTAGCTTTATGGGATGGGTTAAACATCTTATGTTTAGTCGGCATGTAAAATCCCATCAACACCAGTGTACGCCATGCTTTGGTGACCCTATGCACATGGTTTCAAATTCAAGTCGTCCTACTTACACACACGTTTGAGTTTACACATACAAGGGTTAGGTGACCTTTATCGCACAAGTATGTTAAGCTCACCTCAAACACACAAGTTCCGTAAAACTGGTTAGGTGACCTTTATCCCACAAGTAGTTCTCAAGTGATTCGAGTGTCATGTAAAAGGATGGTGTTTAACTTGTTTCCAAAGGGATTTAAGTTTCCATTAATTCTAGTTATGAAAACTCTATGTACCTTGTATTCGCATGCTTTCAAATACATGGTACCCTATGTTCTCTTTTAATAAAACCTCTTGTATTTTGAAATCATTAATCCTTTTAATAACCTTTTATTAGTCACTTAATGATTAGGAATCAAAAAATTCAGCTTGTTGTAATAATTTATTTAGATTGTTAAGCATATGCATATATCAAACAATCAACATAAAATGAATAATCAAACAAGCATATATCAAACAACCACATGTGCATAACCATAGCCACTATGTTGACAACACTTGTTTGCCATCCCAAGTGTTGCCATTTGGTCTTTCCAAAGGGTTGAACACAACACAAAGATGAGATCTCCATAGACCCCCACTTGAACTTGCATCCAAATGCTCCAAGTCCTTCTCTTGTGTCTTTCTTTTGTGCTTCCATCTTGTGCATCTTCTTTTACAAAATTTATATCCTAATACAAATTTTCTAATAAAAGAAAACACACTTAATCTATCTATTACATTGCCATTGAATGAATAAATAAATTACATCCAAATACTAAACACAAAAGAATAATATTACAACCCATTATGAAAGAAATCAACCAAAACAAACATCCATTCAAAACCAAATCAACACAAGGTCAAGGCTAGGTTATGCACCAATATGAATCATCATATACAACATTCAAGAACTAAATAAACCCCCATATGACCCTAAATTTTCAGCCAACATAAACAAGAATTTAGGGTCTTTTGTCCAAACAAAAAAACATAATCAACCACTTGATAACTTTCTTTCAAGGTTTAATAACAACCATGTAGATATAACCTTAAAGGTTGGGGATTTATAATCATCACCACAAAACAGCCCCTATAAGGTTGTTAGAGCCCCATAAAACCAATTTTACAAGAACAAAAGAAACTAGTCATCCACATATCCGGCTCTAGATGCCAATGTTGGGTTTGTTGGACCATATCAAAGTAGTTTAACCATTTGAACTATGAAAACGCAGGGGATAAATACCTAATATAATGATTAGTAATCTGAAAAATGAAGGCTTATAACATATCATCAACATACCCAAGAACATAGGATCGTTTATATGTGTTTGAACTAGCTATCAACAAGAAATAACAACCCAAAACAAGCCATACATACTACCTTTAGTAAAGCTGCAGAGAAACGATTTTGGTGAAGAGATGATGTTCTTGAATGACCAAAACACCAAGGAAGGTGTCCTCAAGCATCCATACCCACAAGCATTGAGCAAGCACCTTATTGCTAGGATTTCACCACCAAAAACGACCAAGAAGGGTTGCTGAAAACACTTTTCAGCCGAGATCCAAAGGCTGCTGAAAACCCTTTTCAGCCGAGATCCACTTCAAGATTAGAGAGTGTTTTTCCCCTTTTGGTTCTTGCATATGTGTGAGAGATGAGAGGATTCAGTGTGTGTGTGTTGTTCTTGGATTACTTGTCACAAAACAAAACAAGACCACACCCCATAAAGGAGCGGCCGCAAATGTTAAGAACATAGGGTTTTCCCCCCAAAACCAATCTCTAATATTTTTGTAAACTAGTTGTTTAAGATAGTTATGTAATTAACCTTTTAATTATATAACACATACACACTTTTAATATTTGATGTTATTTAACTAAATTAAACAACATTACAAATAATATCCATGAACAAATATTCATATAAGTTGTTCAATCTCATATGCAACTTATTTAGAATACCCATTTTCTAAATTGGTGTATTTATTTAATTGCATGATCATATCATTAATTAAATATTATTTGGTGTTTGCTAAGCTTGTTATTGGGTATGACCCGACTTGGTTCATAACGTACTAACCACATCAATGTTCTATGTGTCTTGGGCATAAAGAATCCAACAGTTTAACAACTTTAGAATAATCTACTTTCTATTTCCCAAATATGTGACAAAGGATTTAGGTAGTTTTGGACAATAAGAAGTGCTATGTCCTGAAAAAGGACTATGTTATTCCGGAGGAACAAGTATTAATGTCAGCCTCAAGATATGATGACCTTTATGTCTTGGATCTATCGAAGGCCTCCATAGCTGATCATCAAGTGCAGTGCTTCTTGTCAAAAGCTACTGAGAAAGATTCTATCTCCTGGCATAGGAGAATGGGACACATCAATCCACGGAAGATGAACCACTTGATCCAGAATGATCTAGTGCGAGGAGTCAATGTCAAGAACCACCAACTCCCGGATTTTTGTGTCGCCTGCATGAAAGGCAAACAGACAAAGAAATCTCATAACGCAAAGAAAGTTAATTCTATAGAACTGCCTATTGAGCTTCTTCACATGAATCTGTTTGGTCCAGTCAGTACAAGAAGCATCGCAGGCAACTTGTACTACTATGTAGTTACACATGACTACTCAAGATTCTCTTGGGTGATGTTTCTGTAATCTAAATTAGAAACTTTTGAGACATTCAAAGAATTGGTAACTACACTGGAGTCTCTCTACAAGCTGAAGGTAAGACAAGTACACTTAGACATTGGAACCGAGTTCAAGAACCAATGGATGGAGGGTTTTTTCAAAGAAAGGTAACTGTGCACCAGTTCACTTCCGCCTTTCCTCGGATGAACGGGGTTGCTGAGAGAAAGAATCACAGCTTAATAGAGACTGCACGCACAATGTAGCAGACTCGAAACTGCCTATCCGATTTTGGAATGAGGTGGTAGCCAATGCGTGTTACACGTTAAATTGAGTTCTGGTAGTAAAACGTCATGGCAAGACGTGTTACGAGTTACTTCAATGACGTAAACCAAATCTGGAGTATCTTGAACCATTTAGAGCACCATGCACGTTGCTGAAGAAAACTCAGAATGGGAAGTTTAGCGAGAAGGCTAAAGAGGGCATCTTTCTTGGATACAACATACCGAATAAGAGAGTTTACAAAAACTCAATTGGTCAAGTAGAGGTGTGGTGTAACGTCGATGTTCAGAGATATACCAACCCCTCCTGCTGGAAAAGGACCCGCTTTCTTTTTCGACTATGATGGAATCTTCAAGTCCTTCAACATCCCTCTCTCCACATCTGATGATGAGTTAGCATCAAAAATAATGTGTCATGATCTAAACACACCATCACAGGAATCTACATCATCTGGCTCACAAGGTGAATCACCAACCAACTCAAGGGGAGCACTCGAGGTAAGTGACTCTTCCTCTAACGATGAAGCCATGGAGAATAATCAGGACACTCAGGAGCAACAGGTTCATCCTACTGCAAGTCCACAAGCATCTAACATTGATGCCTCTGAGTCTTCGGAACCTCACACTTCTACTGCCTCAGATACTGAACCAAATGTTCATAATCTTGATTTAGAGGTACATGTTCCCACCACTCCTAGATCATGCCTAACCATCTATTATCCTCTGGACAATGTCATTGGGGATGTCAGAACAGGAGTTCAGACAAGAAATCAACTATATTCAGCTCATTATGCCTTAGTAATTGAGAAAGGATACCTTCATAATGGTGCTTATCGTTGTTTTGTGTCTCAGTTCGAGCCAAAATACGTTAGTGAACCCTAAATGAAGAGGCATGGGTGAGTTTGATGCAAGAAGAATTTCTTCAGTTAAAGAAGTTAGGTGTATGGACACTGGTAGATAGACCTAATGGTGCTATGGTCATTGGCACCAAGTGGGCCTTGAAATATAAGAAAGATGATAAATGTGTCATCATCAGGAACAAGGCTCGGCTTGTAGTTCAAGGATTTCGACAAGTCGAGGGAATTGATTACAATGAAGTATTTTCACCTGTGGCGAGAATGGAAGCAATCCGTATCTTCCTAGCCTATGCCTCTTACATGAAGATTAAAGTCTATCAATTGGATGTAAAGAGTGCATTTCTTCATGGTGAAATCCAGGAAACAGTGTATGTTATCCAACCCGAGGGATTTGAGGATCCATATCATCAGGACAGAGTTTACAAACTGGATAAGGCACTCTATGAGTTTCACCAAGCCCCAAGAGCATGGTATGAAAAACTCTCAACTCAACTTGTGAACACGGATTTCACAGAGGTGTAATTGACTGTACACTGTTCATCATAGAAAAAGATGGTGATCTGTTACTGGTTCAAATTTATGTTGATGACATAATCTTCGGTTCTAAGAACGAAGAACTATGTAAAGAATTTGGAGCAGTGATGAAGGCAGAATTTAAAATGAGTGCCATAGGAGAGATGAAGTTCGTTCTCGGGCTACAGGTGGATCAAACACCAAATGGAATATTTCTACATCAGACCAAGTATGTAGGGGATATTCTCAGTCGGTTTGACATGGAGAATGCTTCCGTAGCTGGGACTCCACTTGCTACAAATCATGTAGCACCTGACAAAAATGGTGATCTAGTTGATGCCACCATGTACCGAGGAATGATTGGATCCCTCATGTACCTCACTGCCTCAAGACCTGAGATTATGTATGCAACATGTCTTTGTTCAAGATATCAGGCCAAATCAAAGTTAACCATCTTATTGGGTCAAAAGGATATTTCGTTATCTGAATGCTACACCCACACTTGGATTGTGGTATTCTTATGATGATGAGTTCGAGCTAACCGCGTACAGTGATTCGGATTATGGCGGCTGCAAGATGAACTACAAATCCAACTCAGCAGGTTGTCAATTCTTTGGGAGATGATTAGTCACGTGGTTGTGTAAGAAGCAGACATCACTTGCGTTGTCAACTTATGAAGCTAAATATGTTGCTGTGGCAAGCTGCTATCTCAAATCATCTGGATTCAACAGCATATGCTGGACTATGGTTTGAAATTTTCTAACACTCCTATAATTGTTGATAATTCTTCTGCAGTAGCCGTTACTAAAAATCATGTCCGACATTTTAAGACCAAACACATCAGCATAAAATATCACTTTATACGTAATTCTTTTGAAAAGAATCTAATCGATGTTGTTAAAATAAATAAGGATTTTCAACGCGCTGACCTCTATACTAAAGCTTTTGATAAACGACGTTTTCTATATTTGTAGAGGTCAACGACGTTAAAAAGAAAAGTGATGTAATTCCAGACCATGAATAGGTCTAGTCCGATGCGTCAATTTTTTAAATAATTTTCTTTTATTCTAGGTCATTTAATTTAATTTATTGTTTCAATACTTCGCCTATTAAAATCCTAAAAACATAAATCGTTTATGGTTTTAGAATTTTAGGGGGAGAATAGGTTAAGTTAGTAATAATAAAAAAAGGAAAGGAGGAGGACAGGCAAGCTAATAGAAATGAGATTGTATCTGAGACATCGATTCAAAGACTATGGAAAATGATAGTACACAGGAACAAAGCATTTGGGACTATAAAAGATTTAAATTGAATTAGAAACGATGTTCAAAGTATAGTCTGAGTAGTCTAAGCAAAAATAAAACGAAAAATGATAGTAAAAATAGCTACTACTAAGGTAACACGGAGAAAGTAGACCTAGAGGTTGCTAGACCATTAGATGATATGTCGGTGGATTCAACACAATAGATAAGTAGACCTCTTTGGTGATCTCTAGATCAAACTAAGCTGTTCAACGAGCTGTGGGTTATCATCTTATCCTTGGTTAACACAATCAACAAAGTTCCAATAAGGGGTGACGAGCAAAATAAACGCCACAAATATGTGCAGATGACCAAAATATGAGCAAAGCACATGATGAAAATGCAAAAAGCAATCAAACTGATAACCTATGTTGTTGGTGCGATCTGTGCAACAAAAATAAATTCCTCAAACAAGAAGATAGGTTATGTGCCTCTCTACTATGTGTGGTGGCACTGACCTGAGGATAAGCATAACCTATATGTTATAGAATTCATTGTTGTTTGTCGCCTCTCTGCTGTGCGGTGGCACTAACCTGAGGCTTGGCTTCTCTTTGAAAGCTCTAAGAATAGTGTCTTCTTGTCAAAATACTCGTAGACCGCTCAAAAATCTCTCTAAGGAATGTTGATTACCATATAAGCATGGGATCCACAACTGCTTGTTGAAATAATTAAACCTTAAACTATGACCAATCTATGTCAAAAGTCTATGTATGGATTTAAGTGTACAAGTACACGAACTATCATCATGGTTGCAATTCTTGAAAGTCCAAATCAATGTGTGTGTCTTAAAGTACTAGTATGATTTCCTCAATTTGCTAATGACTCTCGACGAGAACAAGAATCTAGCATCAAATGTTTTTAGTAATGCGTCCTGGATGATTTGATTACCTGTATGATTCCATAATAATCAATTCTCTTATGGTCAAAATAACTTGAAGCTGCCTATTCGAGAAATAAATCTATTTGATTTCAATCTTAGGATTTCCACTCCACACAAAAACGCAGAACCATTTTAGTTTTGTTAGTTAATTTTCCTTGTTCTAAAATTTTTTAGTCAATTTAGTTTATATGTCGGACTATCTTGTGGAATTCGATCTGGGATTTAATCACTTAAAAGGGGTCACGTGTGAGGTGACCACACATGTTTTCAAATGTAAAATGAGTCACGTCTGAGGTGATAAATTGTTTTAAACAGATCACGTCTGAGGTGATCAAAAGTTGTCAAAGTTAAAAGGATCATATATGAGATGATCGAATGCTCAAAATGTTTAATCAATTATTTAAATGGAATTAAATGTCAAATGGTCATAAAGTCAAAACCATAAGTGTGATCCATTCGCATGACTGGACCATGAGTATGGAGTAGTCATCCGATTGGACCATACTTATGCACTAGACAACCGAATGAAGCATGAGTTTGAACCATTCACACGAATGGCTTACAAGATTGAGCCAGTCGCCCGAATGGAGTTGTGCGAATGAGTCAGTCGCCCGATTGAAACCCAGTCGGCCGACTGGATGTGATCGACTGAACCAATCGCACGACAGAAATCCAATCACCTGAATGAAAAGAGCGAATGGGTCCAGTCGCCCGATTGAAATCAGATTCAGTAAAAATAGGGCTGTAGTCGATCGCATATACTCATCACCCCCATTCGCCCTAAAATCACACAGCCTACAGTTACTCTGCCAAAATTTCTTCTAACAGATTTTGACACCCTATTTCAATTTTCTGACGATCTTTGCTGTTTATACACGTACATTGTGGTGCTATCTCACCAAATTTTGTTTGAATTGAGCCCTAATTTACGACATTCCGCCCTAACAAGAACCGAGAGTTAAATTGGACTAATAACCTAACTAAACTAAGTAAAATGTTGAAATCAAAGTTATTAGGTGCTAAGTTAAGTGATGGTGAGTCTAATGAACCAAAACACGATGTCTATTTTTAAGATTTGGTCAAATTTCAAATTTCAGTCGAACAAACAATGGGTTATGCGACTGGACACCCGGATGAACTTCAATCGCCCGACTGAGCTGGTCAAATGACTCAGTCGGCCGAATGAATGACACGAATGAGCTCAGTCGGCCAACTGAACCAATCGCAGGCTCAGTCATCCGATTGAACCCAATCGCATGAATAGTCACCTGATTGTATCCAGTTGCATGTTAGGTCAAATGACTGAACTCAGTCGTATGGTTCAATCGCATGATTGAACCAGACTGATTTCAAACAGGTTAATTAGAAATGGTTTATGTTGTGTGATGATCTAACCTATATGCTCCTTGTGTTACAAATTGATGGCTAATAGGTGGACCATAAACCCCAAGGACAATATCTGCGCACATCTGGATGCCACAACTCAGAACGCTGTCGAGTTTGCTGGCATTATAGCATTTCTCAAGAGGTCACGGATCCACAAAGCCATATCTACACCGTGCACTCCCTATAGGTCTATACTGCAGGCCTTCTTGGAGGGGGCATTGGTTGATTGATCACGTGAGCGCTACAGCATCCAGAGTACTATTTTTGGGATGGATATAGAGGTGGCTGCTGTTGATATTCGTCGAGTACTAGATCTGGGTGATGATGCAGATCACCCGACTAGACTACACCCTCTGACAGTGAGAGGGTGTTTCCTCAGGATTAAGTACTCTGGGGGCAAAAATGCAGGTGTGCTCAACAAGAGCAACCTGTGTCCTTAGTACAAGTACTTAGCACATGTCATACTTAAGTGCTTAGCTTCGAGGAGGGTGGCTTTGATGATCTTTCAACCAGATTCAGAATGCCTATGTGGCACTGGTACTGAACCACCCCTTCTGCTTCTCGAGCATGATATTCTCATATCTGATTGAGAATCTGGAGGCTAAAGGCAAAGAGGGTTTTTGCATGTACCCGAGGTTTCTCCAAATGATTATTGATAAGAAGTTGCCCTCTCTGCCTAAGGAGAGCCAGGATGCGGTGTCACTGGAAGTGATGGATGACACGACACTAGGCCGCATGAAGGTCTACAAAGGAAAGCATGTCAAACCCCCTGTAAAAAGACTAATTGGGCATCTGGCCTAGGTGGAGTATGTGGTGCCTGCTAGGCGAAAGTGGCACCATGAGGAGAGTGACTCAGATGTTGAGTAGATTGCTCTTCCATCTTATGACTCCGATGATGATGGCGGAGACTCGGGTGGAGATTCAGGCCCCGCTATTTCTATGGCCAGCCCTGCTCATACTACATCTCCACCCCCCACTCATACTAATCCCACAACTCATACTACATACTCATACAAGGATTCATGTCCTCCCGATGAGGAGCCTCTGACGAGGACTGTGGGCAGCAGGGTGGTTGCCACAGAGAGAGGTTTGAGGGCGGTTGGTGGATGCCCAGGGGAGTCCGGGGGTGCTACTACTCATTCAGATCCCTCATATGCCCCGGGCCCTCCCAGCAGCCAAGGGGGAGCCTTAGTGCATAGAGGCTCAAGGAAGAAGAGGATGGCGCACCCCTATGCCTAGAGCCTCTACCACCATAGCCACTACCTTAGCCACACCTTCCACCACTACTACAACCTCACACACCACTACCACACCCACTCCACCACCTACCCATATCCCATCCATCACCACTACAGCTCACCCACCACCACCTACATCTATACCAACCCCAATATTCACCTCTGCCACCACCACCAACACTAGCCACCAAGCCAGACCATCATCCCACCCTACATTTCACACAGGTCATATTTACCTTGCATTGGGGTAGAGGAAAAACTGTCAGCACTCAACCGTATGGTGCTAAAGCTGTTAGCTGATGACAAAGAAAAGACCGCCCATCTACGTCAGCTTGTGGAGCTAAACGCCACCCAAGCACAGCAGATCTCACAGCAAGCTTAGCAAATCACCTAACTCTAGGAGCAAAATGTCCATTCACCAAAGAGGATAGAGGAGTTGGAGGCTTCTAACAAGACCATCATGCTCAAGCTTAAGGGATCAAAGGATGAGCCTCTCAAGATAAGAGAAGGAGATGATGATGATGATGATGATGATAGTGAAGATGATGAGAGTGATGATGATGAGACAAGTGACAAAGAAGAGACAATGGAAAGGAAGAACAGTGATGATGATGAAGAAGGAGATGTAGCTGCATCTACCTCAGCTCAAGGTCAAGAGAGACGTACAAAGAGAAACCAAGACCAAGGAGCCTCATCTTCTGCCCCTCCTACTGACGCGCCGACTATTCAAGGGACTAGTAATGTTTAGATATTTATGTACTTGAAAACTTTGTAATTTAATTTTGGATTAATATTATGGAATTAATGTTTATGTATATATTTTACGTTTACTGTTTTGATTATTGACTAATGGTTGATGTGTTACATATTTTAAATCAAGCCGATCCAAATTTTCAAAGAGATGAATACAATGTTGCTCCCCTTCAGCAGATCAAAACTCAACTCACAATGATTATTGATCTACAAGTTATAGTCAAGAGATATGTGAGTTACATTCCTGAAGAAGGCGAAGTAATTCACGATCTCACTGATGAGCAATTGGCCGAAATTTTCCAACCGAATCCTGACAAGATCGTGAAGGATGCTCCTACAGTAAACGTGGAAAGTTACGATGAGCTAAATGACATAGACGAGATAGAGATTGAAGATGTCATGGCCTAACATTATTCAGAGTATGCCGAGAAGGAGGGAAATGTAGTCCCCAATCTGGGTGACTCCCTTGTTAGTGATACTTTTGAAACTCTGGATACAGTGGAACAAGAGTCGGAGAAGAATAAAAAGCAAGCCCAAGCTTCAGACGCCGATATCAATATCAGAAAGGCTAAATGGGCAGCATGTTTTGCAGAAATTAGAGCCCATCGCAGTGCTCCAAAGTCAAATCTCTACACCAAACACTATAAAGTGAAGAAGCATCACAAGGTGTCAGGCAAAATTATAGCTTGAGCCTATTTTGAAGATCTAAACGTTTATGCTGTTAAAAGAGAGAAGAGGGTCGAGTACTTTAGATTCCCACATGATCTGAAGACTCTGCCGGGTTTTGAGCTTAACCATCTAGCAAAATTGAAGTTGCTATATGCTGACCCTCGTAAGATGTTAGGCTGGTTTGAAGCTGCGTTAAAGAGAGAGTACCACACCCGGCGGGTCAACTTCAAGCCTCAACAACCAACGATGTATATCAGAAGATCTGAAGTTGATGCCACAACTGGGAAGCCAAAGATTGTGCTGAAGTGGAGTCCTCCGTGCATGATGTCTAGAATCCCTCTACGGGAATGCCACAGGACTTCACTCCACATTTCAAGTGGTGGTACTACAATTGAAGAACAGGTGAAGCAGTCATAGTGAACAGAAATGGTAGAATGGAAACTATGAGGGTGTTTGACCCCATGTCGATCGCTAACTTGTCTGCAGATGTTGTTTACACCATATACAAGTGGCCACTATTCTATGAATCGCAGGATATTGTACAAGCTCTCCAATTCCAGAATGTCATACGGCTCTGCTTTGCTTTTGAAATACATCCAGGAGTCACAAGAGAAGAGAAGTACAAGAAATATGAAGAGCTAATGAAGAATGTTAGACAATAGGTTAAACTAGGTCCAAGGGGGAGTTTGTAGACACACATGTACCTAGTTTATGAGTTTAATGTAAAAGTCTTTCATGTCTTAAATATATGTAAACGGATGGTTGAATGAAATACAATGTGGGTTTATGCTTATAATGTTTAATATTTCATTGGTTATTGTGCATTAACGCCTATTGAACTAACTATATAGGTTTGTGGTTGTTTGAATAGATCAAAGTCAAATAATGATTGTGAAACATATTCAAACTTAATCATTTGATGTTCTCATGCGAATGGCCCACGCTAACCAACCATACGCATGAACAACTTCATGCTAATGAAACACTCGCACGGCTGAACCATGAGACTAGATCAGTCGCATGATTGTAACATGAGATTGACTCAGTCGCACGACTAAACACTCAGTTGTGCGAATGGATCAACCGCATGACTCAATCGCACGACTGAACCATGCTAATGGTTCAGTCGCCCGAATGAGAAACCCTAACCTATAAATACCACTTAAATCGTGGAAAAAGAAAACACTTCGAAAACCTACGTACTAAGTCGTACCCTAGCCGTCCAGAGACATCTAAGAACCTGTTCCAAGTTCATAGATCACACTAGATCGATTACTAATCGTTTTTAACGTTTAGATTCAATCTATAATTGTTTCTACATGCGTTCGCACTGATTGGATCGCCAATCAAATAGGATTCCATACTATTTGACTTCGTATACACGTATATCAGTTAGTATTTCTTTTAATACCGATCCTAACACAGATCTTCACTCCCATCGGGTAACGACAGAATTGGAGCTTGAGTCAACCTCGCCTTCAATTCTTCGAACGCCTTCTTTTGAGCTTGACCCCATACGAATTTTCAAAGATCACTTCTCTAATACCCCTTATCAAGCAGCTCTTGCAACTGCTCCATCAATTCGTTCAATTCCGTCGGAGCCAACCGACACGGTGCCTTGGCAACAGGTTGGGCACCTGGTATAAGATCAATCTGGAAATCGATCTCTCGGTCAAGTGGCACTCCTGGTAAATCTTTTGGGAACATGTCCGGAAAGTCACACACAACCGGTACATCAGTCAGTTGTGGTGCGGGCTTATCCACATCCTTTACATAAGCCAAGTAGGCATTACATCCACGCCTCATACACTTTCCCGCCACCGCCATCGAGATCACTTTCGCGATCATCATGACCCGATCTCCATAAACAATTACCAAACTACCGTCAGGCGCTGTCAAACTAATCATCTTCTTGCGACACACAATGTTCATCTCGAAGTCTGCCAACCAATCCATCCGAAGAACCAAATCGAAACCACCTAAGGTCATCATGAACGGTCTAACAGGAAACCTATGACCCTCAAGTTCCACATCACAGTTCTCTATCATCTCAGAAATCCCGGTAGACTTACCTATGGCAGTTTCTACATCAAAGGGCGCATCAACACATCTATTACCACACGCAGCTTAGCACAGAAAGCAGCAAAAATAAAACTTTTATTGGCACTCGAATCAAATAACACAAAAGTTAAAGTTTGGTTCACTGGAAACGTACCGGACACGACATCAGGGTCCGTCCTAGCATCCTCCAATGTCATAGTGAATGCCTGGTGCTCACCCTCGATCCTTCACCTCCCGTCTTCTTCGCCTCGGAACCCTCGCCCTTGGCTTCTTGCAATCTCAACTTATGTGACCGTCTTCACCATAGTTAAAGCACCAGACCGTACGACAGTCCCTTGCCATGTGCCCCGCCTTCCCACATTTAAAGCACAAGTTCGACCCAAACCTACATTCCCCACTATGCTCTCTCCCATACCTACCACACTTCTTCATACCCGTACCCAACGCGACCACACGGCAGTCGTCCACCCTTGCCTTCTTGTTTCCCGTCCATCCACTTCCCATTCCAGTTTCGATCACCTCCACCCTTCCTTCTACCTTCATCCACCACCACTACCGCCCTCTCATCATATAACCTCCCTGCCAAATCCACCGCCGACCTAAACGTGCTTGATCGGGCGGCGATCATATGCGTGCGAATGTCCGCTGGCAAACCCTGAATGTACCTCTTAATCTTCCATGACAGAGGTATCACTTGATCCGGCACTAGACATGCCATCTCATTGAATTTGGTGGTGTACTGTAGGTGTGTCATCGTTCCCGCCTCCAGTTGCAAGAACTCCCTTTCGACCTTGTCCATTTCCCGGTGAGGACAAAACTCCTCAATCACTAACTTCTTCAGTTCAGACCATCTCATCCTCCTGATTGCCCGACTGCCCTCGACTTGGACTATATTTTCCCACCAGCACAGATCCGAGTCCATAAAAGAATGGGCAGCGAACTTCACCTTTTGATCCTCCCGACACTCGCTGATATTTAAATCAACTTCTATTTCTCTCACCTATCAGCGAGCAGCAGCAGAAGTGCCATTACCGTCAAAAGTAGGGGACCTACACTGTTGAAATGCCCCATAGTTACAGCCTCGTGTTGCCTCCTACACAGGCTCTTCTTCCTCCTCTTCTTCATCCTCTCTTATTCATCATTAGACAAAACCATCTCAGTCTCGGGCTGTCTTCTTTCGCCCATAGGTCTACTCCTTTCCCTTCTCTCCCCCTCTCTAACTACCTTTATCACTTTAGTTACCACAGACGGTAGGACAGTCTCCATGACTTGATACACTTCCTCCATAACCGCCTCCTTCACTGAAGCTCTCAGGTTAGCACTCTCATATTCGCCCTCTGGATGAGGGGTTTCTAGTTCTTCATGAACCACCCATTCAGCCCTAGGCCTTCCTCTCGTAACCTGTCGTTCAGCACCACGACCTCCACCACACGAAGCTTTAGATGATCTACCACCGGTCATCCTCACACCCACATGCTAAAACATTCAAACACCAACACGGTCATTCAAGGAAACAACTATGTTTATGTCAAGTATAGTAAGTCCCTAATTACAATGGCCAGTTGTGATTAGCCACTTACTTTACTCTTCATACCCCAAGCATTACCTATCCTGACTACATCAGTATCTAATTCTACCAACAACACATAACCATATAACATGTGCATGTAATACTGGTTAACATTAAGAAAATACCTAATGGCACGCAGCTACTTAGATTGGCATCCCTTTCCTTTCCGTCCCATTCTCAGTTTAAGTTTAGGTTTATTTTGAAATTTACCCATTTCACTTAAACTTTGGCTCTGATACCAACTTGTAAGGCCCCGTTCACGGGACGCTTACAGCTGGCCAATCATTGCTCATAAACATATAATTACATTAACATAAAATAAACTTTGTAGGGAAAACATTCAAAACAACATTTTCATTAACAATAGTTATGCAAAATAATACAATATTCATTACACAATTTCATTTGTTCGCATTATCATGCAAAAACATTAAGAAAGGAATGCCATCCCAATGCCAAGTAGCTGCCCCACACCATCCTCAGCAATGCTCACCTGCCAACTGAAAAATGCATAAAATGTCAGCGATACTGAGTGAGTTCTAGTTTTATAATAAAACATACTTTTGTCTCATTAAACTGTTCATTTCTTTAACATGTGATCACACATCATACATACACAGATAATATCATTATTATCTTCATTATTCGTTCTTTTTTCATTACATCTTTTCCTTTCATCAACACCATGAACTTTACCTTTCATGCTCATGGTACTGGGCCTAAGCCTATCATAGACCTTTATTCATGGTGTCCAGCACCTCTGGCCTTAGTACATAAGATAAAGTTCATGTATACCATTGTCATGTGCTATGCCCTTCATGCTCATGGTACTGGACCTAAGCCTATCATAGACCTTTATTCACGATGCCCAGCACCTCTGGCCATAGTACCTAAGATAAAGTTCAGGTATACCATTGTCATGTGCTATGCCCTTCATGATCATAGTACTGGACCTAAGCCTGTCATAAACCTTCATTCACGATGCCCAGCACTTCTGGCCACAGTACCTAAGGCAAGCAACAATGGTTCCATACAAATGGTCAACCACAAAGAAAGACCCTAATGTGCATCCTCCTGGGGTAGCGAACCCGCACACTGTTGGGCTAACATGTTCTAATGGTGTGTCCCGACATACAAGGTTTGCAAGACTTTCTTTACTTTCATCATTCGTTAATGCATGCATTCTTACTTCATGTTCCTCTTTCATTATCTTTCACTTTACGTTACATACTACTTTCATTCATTCATTATCATTCAACGTAAAGTCACGGGAAAGATAACATACATCATAATAAGAAACATAACATACACAAACATCATCATCATACAGGGCAACATCATACATACATAACATGCATAATCATGCAACATCATCATCATCATGCATATGCACCAATCATACATCATAACATGCCCATCATAACAGCTTGAACCTCAAACAGTCAACCTACATATCCCCGGGAACCTCCCAAGTCAAGCCTACATTTCACCCTTTTCCAAGAAGTCAGAAAACAGTCGAAGGGTTCATCCGCATTCGCTATAGTTCATCCGCATTTCCCTTTTGTTCATCCGCATTTCCCATGCTTCATCCGCATTTCCCTATGCTTCATCCCCATTAGTCATCCACATTCGTTTACACTTAGAATTTCTCATCTACATCAGCCTTACTCATCCGCATTAGCCATCTGCATTTCCCATACTTAGTCAATGCTTATCCGCATTGACCTTACTCATCTGCATGAGCCATCCGCATTTCCCATACTTAGTCAATGCTCATCCGCATTAACTGTTCATCCACATTTCATCCCATTACTCATCCGTATTTACTTTCCAATACTTAGGCAGATTCAAAAACTTAAAACATGAGCCTAAAACATCAGATTACATCGCCATACACCATTCATCATATTCTAAGCTTAAATCTTACCCTCTAAGCCTTATGAATCTTATCGTACATCCACAAGCATGAACATAGTCACACATCGCATCATAACATCAACATACACACAATCAAGCATACGGGTCCGAAACCCAGTTTAATGAAAATTATACATTCATGCATTTCAGCCCCAAAAATCGTTAAAAACATGTAGATGGGGGGTTCTAGAACTCACCTATGAGCTCTTGAGTATGGCTTTCTTCCAAACTCGTTTGCAATTGAATTCAACCGCCTAGAACCCATTAAAACATACCCGAACACATACCAACACATATAAGCATAAACCCGACGATAAAAGCAGTCAAGAACGTCATGAACACAAGAATTCTTACCTTGAATTCACATTTTTCTTATATTTTTTCTTCAAACCCGAGACTTCTCTGCTTCCTGCTACTTTCTCTCTCTAACAATCCGAAATTTTGTGTGTAGAAAGGGTGATGGGCGGCCATGCCACCTTTATCACCAACTTTTCAAACATTTTGTCCTTTCAGACACTTTTTACCTCTAGACTTGGGTTTTATTTCTTTTCCTTTGTTTTCTTCACTTTATTCATTCTTTCTTTGTCTTTAAAATAACTGGGTGTTACAAATGAAATACCCTAAATTCCATTTGAACCCTAATTTGATTTTGATCTAATTAATCATTCAAACGATGTTGTTAATGAAATCAAACATTGGGCTTTGATTCCTTACATGAAACCAAGTACATGAATATGTATTGCTCACTTGATTACGATTAAATTGGTGATGAACAGTTCATGATGAGGACGAGAAGAAGATGATGATCAATTTCTTGAGTGTGTGATTGTTAGGGGAAATTGATTGTTTAGAAAGCTTTAAAGGATCAATTTGGATATTTCCCCTATTTATATAGCTTTAATTTTGATGTTTTGACTCAAATCCATTTCATTTGGATCTCAGAGGTTTGGAGCCTATTCCACAAGTATTATCATAATTTTAATTACCATTAAGTGTGATATCGAACTCTTAATGATTTCAAACGTATTTTAGATCAATAAATTGCTTTAATTCGATCTTATCTGAGGTGAAACTGATTCAATTTCGAACAATGGGGTTGATTTCTTTTGTACCATCTTAGCCACTTATTAACTTAAACTATAGTTGGTATTGGGTTTGAAATCATGCACGAAGGTTAAAGAGTGGTTTATTGGAGTGTAACGGGCTGATTTTGGCTACTTGGGTGTCGCCGGAGTAACGACCAGCCTTGGCCGGAGACGAGGGGAAAGGGGTCGACGGGGGGGGGGTGGATGGGTTTTTAAATGGAATTTACACTTTCGGCCCCCTTAGTTTCAATTGAATAAAAAGAAACTCTTTAATTCTAGTTTTAAGATTTGCAATTCAAACCCTAAAGTCTGTAAAATCATATTTAATTAACTAAGCAATTTTATTTTTATAAAGTCTTTATGAACCTTTTAAGTCTTTATAGAAGATTAACAATTTAATATATATTGTAACTTTATAATTAAAACTCATAATTTAGAATAACCGTACAACTTTATATAATTCAATTTTAAATGATTATTCCTTTTATTCATTTAAATATATTATAAAATTATAAATCTTATTAAATTTTAATTATTAAATTATTAAGGTGGTTAAAAATAATAATCTTTATATATTTACTTATCTTTATAAATCTCAAATAAATTTTAAAGTCTAATTTTATATAATAATTAGAACTTCATAAATGATATATAAAACCTCATATGTTTATAAACTTATTAAATGGGAGATTGAATGTAAATTTTATATCATCAATTTCACAAAGCGAGTTAAATAAAACATTTATTGTTTTTTAAATCACCAAAATAAAACAAATTGTCTGAATAAGGTGCTTGATTTATATAACCAACAAAACGAGTTTAATGGTCAATTTGATAGGTATAAGGCTAGACTTGTTGCTAAGGGGGTATAGTCAACTTGAAGGAATTGACTTTGATCACCAATAGTTAAATGGTTCTAATTGCTGTTTGATTAACTTGGCTATTAATAATGGATGGGATTTCTATGAGTTAGGTGTAAATAATGTATCTTCATATGGAACTGTAATTGAAGATGTTTATATGACCTTACACGAATCGTATATTTCTGAAAATGAAACCCAAAGTGTTCAAACTAGTAATGTCCTTGTGTGGGTTAAAATAAGTTTCAAGACAGTGTAATTAAAAGTTAACTACTACTTTAATTGAAATAGGTTATGTGCAAAGTGATAGTGATTATTCATTATTTGTCAAATCATAATCTAATATCTTTATTGACTTCTTGGTTTATGTTGATGACATTGTGATAACGAGTAATAACGAAGGGGAAATTAATAAAATTAAATCATTTTTAATTTTAAATTCCAGACTAAGGATCTTGGTCTATTAAAGT
The DNA here is from genome assembly GCA_025506515.1 of Flaveria trinervia. Lineage (NCBI taxonomy): Eukaryota > Viridiplantae > Streptophyta > Magnoliopsida > Asterales > Asteraceae > Flaveria > Flaveria trinervia. Next base: position 50,484,463 of record CM046455.1, read on the forward strand.
TTTTCTTGGTAATTCAAGTAGTTCAAGAGAAAGATGTTTGTGTTTTTCCGAAAGGGAATATTGTTTACTACAATTGTCTGAATTTGGTTTATTAGGATCTAAACCTGTTTCGACTCCTATTGAACAAAATTTTACTATTCTTACTAAGGACAAGACTCCCTAAGGTGATGAGTTATCCGAAAATATAACTGTATATCAAAGGTTACTTGGAAAATTAATTTATATTACATTGACAAGACCAGATATTTCTTATGTGGTTCAAGTTGTAAGTCAATACATGCACAATCTCATTTACATCTTAAATTTCATGTTTTAAAATATTTTAAACAGTCTCCTGGTCTTGGGTTGTCTTGTATCAAAAGAAAATGTGTCTGAACTAAAGTGTTATGTTGATTCTGATTTGGCTAAATGCAAGCTCAATCGTAGGTCTATGACTGGCTTTCAATATTTTGGGGTGGAAACTTAGTTTGTTGGAAAAGCAAAAAACAATTTGTTATGTCTCGATCTATGGCGGAAGCTAAATATCAAGCTCTGTGTGAGTCTACATGTGAAGTAATATGTCTTTTAAATGTCCTAAAAGAATTGCATATAAATATCGAGTTACCTTCTAATTATTTTGTGATAACTCTACTACTTTATCCATTTCTACCGGTCCAGTTTTTCACGACAGAACTAAACATTTTGAAATAGATTTACATTTTATTCGTGGAAAAATTTCTTCTGGAATTGTTAAGGCTGAAAATATCCACACCACTAATTAAATTGCAGATATACTAACGAAAGGTTTTGGTTGTGAAGAACATGTTTTTTATGCAAACAACTTGGATTGTTGAATGTATTTTCTACTTGAATTATGGAGGGGTTATAGATACATGTTGTTCCTAGTTTATGTGCTTAAATGTAAAAGTCTTTCATGTCTTACATATGTGTAATGTAACAAAGTAATGAAATATGATTTATGCTTTGATGTTTATTTACTTTAGATTCATATGTATGAACTTCATATATAGGTTTGAGGTTGTTGTACACAATTCTAAGTCAATAATAATTGAGTAATGTGTTCAACTTAGTCGGATGATTATTCATGCTAATGACCCATACTTATGGACCATATGCATGAATATATCATGCTTAAGGACCAGTCGCATGACTAAACCAGGAGACTAGATCAGTCGTATGATTGAGACATAAGATTGACTTAGTAGCACGACTAAACCTTCAGTCGTGCGTATGAATCAATCGCATGATTCAGTCGCACGACTGAACCATGCTAATTGTTCAGTCGTACAAATGAAAACCACTAACCTATAAATACCACCTAATTGGAGAAACAGAACACTTGAGAGATACGTTGAATACACAAAAACCCCTAGCCGTCCAGAGCATCTCTAAGAGCCTGTCCAAGTTCATAGTTCGTTCCTGATCGATTCCTACTCATTCATAATGTTTAGTTCAATCTTATATCGATTGGTTTATCGTTCTCACTGATTGGATCACCAATCAAATAGGATTCCGCACTATTTGATCCAGTTGAAACGCAGAATCAGTTAGTACTCCGTACGTACACTAACACCAAGATTCACCATTCCTTGTTGAAAGCAAGTAACTATATGATGGAGATCATTATATTTGTGGAGGTCTTGTCATTCCCGAGGATCTCCTTACCTCTTGTAAAGGTTAGATAAACTAGAGGAGCAGTATCATCTACTTCCCCTAAACTCTCACTATCAAGAATATATACTAAATTTCCAATTTCTCAAATCTAACATCTTTAGTTTTGTCTTCAAAAGCATCTTGTTCCCAACTTGTTTTGTGTTTTTTCTACACTTCTAATCTCTATTGTTACTCTGTATAGCATAGTTTCACTAAATATGACATCATAAAGGGGCCAACAGTCAAGAAAGATTTTAAAATTTAATTGTAAAATCATTTTAGTCGATGAATATAAGTGAAATTTGGGACTTTCATTTTTGTTCTTTATTTGGTTCTCTCTTCTTTCTGTTAACTAGCTATTGGTTTTGGAGAGGTAAAAGAAATGACACAAAAGGTTGTGTTTTTCTTCATCTCTTTGTTCATGTTACATACGAAATTTAATAAAAGGCTTACTTAATTGTAAACTAAATGAAATGAAGAGATTAAGAAAGAGTTGTTCATCTTATTTGCGGTTTCAATATCATCTTGACTTTTTGGTTGATGCAAGGACTACATTGTTCTAAGAAATGCTTTTTGTCGATAATTGTAAAAGGAAACACATTGTTCCTTCAATAGTACTAAAACTTGTCCAATGTAACAAAAGATGTTTTATATTTCTATTACCATTGTGTATGGATGTTTTATAAAACAGATCCTTGACGGATGTTCTAATTAAATTTGTTTTAGAATCAATGTATACGTTATTGCTACCGTTATCAAATAATTTTCTTTTACAAACCGACAATAAGTAATACTTTCGTAGGTTAACATATAATGTTACTTACCCTAATTAAAGGGATGGTGTAAAATAAACTTTTTATATAGGTTTGAGGTTGTTGTACCTAATTCTAAGTCAATAATGATTGAGTAATGTGTTCAACTTAGTTGGGTGATTATTCATGCTAATGGCCCATACTTATGGACATACAGATGAATATATCATGCTTATGGACCAGTTGCATGACTGAACCAGGAGACTGGATCAGTCGTATGACTGAGACATAAGATTGACTCAGTCGCATGACTGAACCTTCAGTCATGCGTATGAATCAATCGCATGATTCAGTCGCATGACTGAACAATGCTAATGGTTCAGCCGTACGAATGAAAACCCCTAACCTATAAATACCACCTAATTCATGGAAAAACAGAACAGTTTGAGAGATACTTCGAATACACAAAAACCCTAGTCGTCTAGAGCGTCCCTAAGAGCCTGTTCAAATTCATAGTTCGTTCCTGATCGATCCTACTCGTTCTTAACGTTTAGTTCAATCTTATATCGATTGGTTATTGTTCTCACTGATTGATCGCTAATCAAATTGGATTCCGCACGATTTGATCCGGTTTAAATGCAGAATCAGTTAGTACGCCGTACGTACACTGTCCTCCTAACAAGTGGTATCAAAGCTTTGGCTCATGATTTTGCATTTGATTCAATTAGGTTTGGTGTCAAAAACCTACTTTTTAATCAAAAGAGTCACCATGTTGCTTCAAAAGGTGTTTTTGACTTTTTCTGGCATTAAAGTTTCAAATTTTCATTATACGACAAATTAGGGTTACTAAGAAAATCGTATTTTGTGTCAAAGTGTCAAAATTTTCGATTTTGCAAAAACGGTAGTCTTGAGTTGCACGATTAGTCCATTCGTATGATTGAACTCATTCGTATACTCCATTCGCACGACTCAACTCAGTCGTATTGCTCATTCGCACCACTGAACAACTACAGTCGTTTGACTCTATTCGGCTTGTTCATACGCACGATTGAATCCAATCGCAAGATTGAATTCATTCGCACCCTACATTCGTACGAGTGAACCATACTTATAACCCATTCGCACGAGTGAAATTGTCCTGATCTCAAAGTTCCAAGTTTATAGAAATAGAAGAACAATTTGTTGCGTTTACTGTCGGTAAGGACTCACACATCAAGAACCTTCTATTCTAGAGAATGAGATTGGTAATCACGATAAACCGCCTAAGTTGTTAACGTTAGATGAATATCCTTAGTGGAAACAAAGGTTTGAGATTTACTTAAATGGAGTTGATCCCAACCTTTGGACATCCATTAACACTGGTTACACAGTACCAATCAGTGCTAATGGAGTCAAGTTAACTTTAGGAGGAATGAGTGAAGCTCAGAAGATTCTCTTCAATGCTAAAAAGAAAGTATATGCCCTGTTGACTCAATCCATACTGAAAGACATCTTTCATCAGGTCTCTGAGAACAAGCACGCTAAAAATCTATGGGTGGCATTGGAGAAGATATATGATAGAAATGCAACATTGAAGGCACTAAAGGCTAAAGCTCTCAAGAAGGAGTATGATAATTTCTCTTCGATAGGGAATGAGAGCTTGGATGATATTATTGACAGATTTATCATCTGATGAGTGAACTGCACACTCATGGCATAACCACATCAATGGAAGATAAAGTTTTATGTTTTGCCTGAAATATGGGATTCATTTGTGTCTAATTTGAGACAGAACGACATTCTTGCGACATTAAACATAAATGATTGAGGAAGAACTGCAAATGAAGTACAAGTCGAAGAAAGGATCCTATGTACAGAATCATTCACCTTACAACTCAGTTCCGACTCCAACAGTCTTAGGAGCACTGTTACAAATGGCGTTCATGTCAAGTTCATCTACACCTTCCCAAATCACTGCTTCAACAACCAAAACATCAAGTTCATTTGAAACCCAGTATATAGTCCCTGAGACAAATACTATGAAGTTAAAGACTGAGAATCTCGGTAATATCACAGTGGAAGTTGCTAAGGAGCATATAGATCCTCTAGCGGCCGTTATCCAATCTTATGATGGTCTAGTTGCTGGTAAGATTGGAAATTGTCATCTTGCAGATGATGATTACAAGCAAGTTGATGTGAATGAGCTTGAAAGAATGGACATCATGTGGGCACTAGCGAGTGCAGACAGAAGAGCTAAGAAGTTTGTCAAGAAGACGGGAGAAAATCTAGTCGCCACTAAAGATACGACTTTTGGTTTTGACAAAACCAAAGTCACCAACTTCAACTGCGGTGAAAAGGGGCATTTTAAACGTGAATGTGTAAAGCTCAAAAAAGAGGAAATGGAAACCCATTTCTTACATTCAACCGTCAAGACAAAGACATGATTAGAACTGCTTCTTCAAGCGAAGATCAAAAGGCTCTGACTACTCAAGGTGATGAAGGGCAAGACTGGTCCTTTCGATTTGTTTCTCCAGGAGAATCAAATATTGCCTTTGTCGAAGCACTGGATGATGGATCTGCTAGTGAAGGTGAGATTGTAGCTGAGCAAGCGATGTCAGATACCGAAGAAGCTGTGAATGTGGTAAATCACTTGGTTGAGGAAGAGCTCAGAGCCAGTAACTCAGAATCTCTAGTCAATGAAGCATTAATGGCAGACACATCTGATTCGTCATAACTAAGTTCTACATATCAATTATTTAAAAAAACATGCTTGTTCTGAATGTGAAAATTTTAGGAAAAGCATTGATTAGAAATTTGCTAGGTTATTAGAACACAATGATAACTTAGTAAATGATTTACCACTTTGCACTGAAGCTAATCGTAATATAAACAAAATGACTGCAGTTTCAAAGAAAAATAGAACTTTTGGAAAAACACTAAGGGAAACTGAGGTTGTTGTCATAAATCAATCAAATGATATAAATTATTATTTAAATTCTTTAGAAGATACCAAGAAGGAAAAAGCGGTTTTGGAAGTCGAGGTTAATTCTCTAAAACAAAAACTGCATAGTTGGGGTAGTTCTTCTCACATAGTTCAAAACTTAGTGAAAGAACCAAAAAATGGGGAAGGTCTGGGGTATAAAGTAGTTCCACCCCCACATGCAGTCCATTTGAATACTAAATGTAGACCTATCAATAACAACCCAGTAAAGGATCATGAGGCGTCCACTCCTCTGATTAGTGATCCTAATTCCACGGGTAAACCGGTGAAATCTGTCACTAAACAAAAGGATTCTACTTTGAAATCAAAAGGAAAACTGCCAGTTGAGAATCCGGATGGTGAAACTAAAAGGGTTAATGTAAAGTCAGGTTCACAAACATCTATTTCAGAACCCAAAATGACTAAACTAGTTAACCTTAAACGTGTTAATCATCAAAGTACAAGTAAACTAAAAGTTAAAGATGTTCAAAATGTGAAAACAATTAATTTTTTTAAAGAAGCTAAAACATCTACAAAAGAAGTGACAAAACCCAACCAGACACACCTCACACCTTCACCAAAGTCAACACCACATAAAAAGTTTCCTCAATCTGTAGATGGGAGATCATGCTACAGTTATGGAAAACGAGGACATATCTCTCTAATTGTCCTTATTATCAAACGCCCATAAAGAAAATTGAACTTTTTGATGAAACACCAAGTTTTTCTAAAATGAGATCTAATACTCCACCTAAGAGTATTAGTGAACCTAAAGTTCAAACCATGAGTCAGTCATCTGTTTATCACAAACAGGCCTTACATAAAACTGGTTTATGGAAAGAAAAATCAAGTACAGTGTCTGATAGTGAGGACAAGAAGAAGAAGGATGTGCCCTCGTCCTCTAAAGGAGAGTGGGTTGAGTTCATGATGTGTGATTCCTTTGGGTCACCCAAGCCAGTAAAGGCTTGTGTCCAAAATCTGAACTGATAAGTTTCTTTGAATGTGTACTGTGTCTGCTATAGCGCTGTCACTAATCCTGGATTATTGATAGTGGGGCGTCTAGGCACATGATAGGGAATTCATCCCTCCTTTTCAACGTCAAACAAATTAAAGGGGGACATGTTTCATTTTCTGGGAATAAAGGAGGTTACATCAATGCTCAAGGTGAAGTGGGAAACAAGAAAATAAAGTTTGACAACGTCAACTACATTCAACAACTACACAACAACTTACTTTCAGTCTCCCTAATATGGGATAAAGGATTCAAAGTCGTATTTGACAACAAGAAGTGCTACATGTTGAAGAAGGACTATGTGATTGAGGAGGATAAGGTTCTTATGTCAGCTTCAAGATATAACGACTTGTATGTCTTAGATCTATCAAAAGCTTCCACAACTGATCACACGGTTCAATGTTTCTTGTCAAAGGCAACTGAAAGGGATTCAGTCTCATGGCATAGAAGAATAGGACACATTAATCCAAGGAAGATGAATCATTTAGTTCAAAATGATTTAGTGAATGGAGTAACTATCAAGAATTTCCAACTTCCGGATTTCTGTGTAGCATGTAGGAAAGGGAAACAGACCAAGAAGTCTCGCAAGGCAAAGAAGGTGATTTCTATTGATATGCCTCTCGAGCTTCTACACATGGATTTGTTTGGCCCTGTCAGTACAAAGAGCATTGCTGGAGATCTGTATTTCTTGGTAGTAATGGATGATTACTCAAGATTCTATTGGGTGATGTTTTTGAAAGCCAAATCCGAAACTTTTGAATTATTCAAACATCTAGTAACTACATTGGAATCACTCTATAAGTTGAAAGTAAGGTAGATTCAGTCAGACAACGACACAGAATTCAAGAATTAGTGTATGGAGGCATATTGTAGAGAGAAAGGAATTCTATATCAATTTACTTCTCCCTACACTCCACAGATGAAAGGTTGCTCAAAGGAAAAATAGGAGCTTGATAGAGACAGCCAGGACAATGCTAGCCAACTCAAAACTGCCTATTCATTTCTGGAATGAGGCAGTGGCAAATACGTGTTACACGCTCAATCGAGTCTTAGTGGTCAAACGACATGGGAAACATGTTATGAACTGCTCGAGCGACGTAAACCGAACTGGAGTATCTTGAACCGTTTGGCGCACCGAGCATGTTGTTGAAGAAAACTCAGAGTGGAAAGTTTAGTGAGAAGGCAGAAGAAGGGATCTTCCTCGGATATAGCATAAAAGACAAGAGAGTTTATAACAACTCAACGGGTCAGGTAGAAGTGTGGTGCAATGTAGATGTTCAAAGATACACCACCCCCTGCTGCAAAAGGACACTCCTTCTTCTTTGACTATGATGGATTCTTTAAATCCTTCAATCTACTGCCTTCTCCTACTGATGATGAGCTGTCTACCATGATGATGTACCATGTTCAAAACACTCCATAACCAGACGCGACAGCAACGGCTCGTTTAGATGATACTTCTAGCCCATCAGGGGGAGAGCTTGATGTAAGTTATTCTTCCTTTGATCATGAAGCAGTTGAGGCTGAACATGTGGACCAAGAGGAATAGGTTCCCACAAATGAAAGTACACAAGCATCAAGTCCTGATGCATCTAACACTTTTGAACCTCATTGTCTAACAGCTACAAATACTGAACCGGGGTTTCACAATCTGGATAATGAAGTAGTTGTTCTCACTACTCCCGGATCTCGACTTAATGTTTATCATCCCATGGAAAACATCATTGGGGATGTTTGATCGGGAGTACAGACACGAAATCAGCTATAATAATCTGATTACGCCTCAGTCATGGAAAAAGGATATCTTCACGATGGTGCATATCGATGTTTTGTGTCTCAATTTAAGCCAAAATATGTGAGTGAAGCCTTAAACGATGAGGCATGGGTTTGTGCTATGCAAGAAGAACTCCTACAGTTCATGAAGTTAGGAGTATGGACCCTTGTGGACAGACCAAAAAGTGCTACAAGTGATAGGCACTAAATATGTGCTGAAGTGTAAGAAAGATGACCAAGGGGTCATAATCAGTAATAAGGTTGTAGTTCAAGGATTTCGAAAAGTTGAATGCGTAGATTACAAATAAGTGTTTTCACCGGTGGCAAGGATGGAAGCAATACGTATATTTCTAGCCTATGCATCCTACATGAAGATTAAAGTTTATCAACTAGATGTGAAAAGTGCATTCCTTTATGGTGAAATCCGTGAAATAGTCTATGTCAGTCAACCTGAAGGATTTGAGGATCTGTATCATTGGGATAGAGTTTACAAACTAGACAAGGCCCTTTACGGGCTTCATCAAACCCCTAGAGCCTGGTATGAGAAACTCTCACTCACCTTGTGAAACATGGTTTTCGTAGTGGAGTTATTAATTGTACATTATTCATCAAAGAAAAGGATGGAGATTTACTGTTGGTACAGATATATGTGGATGACATAATCTTCGGTTCCAATAACGAAGAATTGTGTAAAGAATTTGAATCTTTAATGAAAGCAGAGTTTGAGATGAGTGCCGTGGGGGAGATGAAGTTCATTCTCAGCTTACAGGTGGATCAGACACGAAAAGGAATCTTCCTGCATCAGACCAAATATGTAGGAGATATCCTCAGTGGATTCGACATGGAAAATGCTTTGACAGCTAGAACTCCACTTGCCACGAACCATGATGTGGCACCCAATGAATATGGTGATATAGTTGATGCCACCATGTACAAAGGAATGATCGGATCTCTCATGTACCTCATAGCCTCTCATCCTGATATCATGTATGCCACATGTCTTTGTTCAAGATATCAAGCAAAACCAAAAGTAAATCATCTCATCGGAGTTAAAAGGATCTTTCATTATGTGAAGGGTACTCCAGCACTCGGGTTGTGGTATCCTCATGATGATGACTTTGAGCTTACAACGTATAGTGACTCGGACTATGGTGGCTGCAAGATGAATTACAAGTCAACATCAACAGGATCTCAGTTCTTTGGTAGACGGTTAGTCACCGGTAGTGTAAGAAGCAGACATCAGTTGCTTTGTCAACATATGAAGCTGAATACGTTGCTGCTGCAAGTTGCTGTTCACAAATCATTTGGATTCAAAAGCAAATGCATGACTATGGTTTGCAATTTTCTAACACCCTTATTTTTGTTGATAATTCTACTGCAATTGTTGTAACCAAAAATCCGGTCCAACACCATAAAACAAAACACATCAGTATTAAATATCACTTTATACGTGACTGTTTTAAAAAGCAGTTAATCGATATGGTTAAAATTAATACGGATTTTTAACGCGCCGACCTCTACACAAAAAAACATTTGACAAACCATGGTTTTATATCTTTTAGACGTTAATGGCGTGAAAAAGAAAAGTGATGTGATTCAAGAAGAAGACAGTTCTTAGTCTGACAATTAGTTTCTTAGTTTATTACATATTGTCTTTTATTTTAATTTTATTTTCCTGTCTATTAAAATCTAAAAACACAAAAAGATTTTCGGTATTAGAATTTTAGGGGGAGAACAGTTTTACTTTAGTATTTATTTACTTAAAAAAACGGGGGGGGGAAGGCAGGTTAGCTGAAAGAAATGACATCAAATCTATGATTATGATTCAGCGTTTATGGAAAATGATAGTACACTTGGAACAAATTGTTTGGGACTTCAAAACTAGTGTGTTCAAAATGAGAAATTCAAAGTACAAGTCTGGGAAGTATAAGCATAATAAAAAAGGAAAAATAATAGTAAACTAGTCTGCTACTGAGGTAACATAGAGAAAGTAGACTTAGAGATTGCTAGTTCATTATATGATGTCTCGGTAGATTCAACACAATACATGGGTAGACTTCATTGGTGAACTAAAATTCAAACAAGCTTGTTCAACTTATTGTGGGTTCTCATCTTATGCCTGGTTAACACAATCAACGTATTTCCAATAAGGGGTGACGAGCAAAATAAACTCCAAAAATGTGTGCGGATGACCATAAAAATGAGGAAGCACATGAAAAACTGCTACAAGCAATCAAACTAACGACTAATGTCATTGGTGCGTTTTGTGCAAAAGAAACAAATGCTATATCAAGAAGATAGTTTGTGTGCCTCTCTACTGTGCGGTGACAATGACTTGAGGATAAGCATAACCTAAATATTCTAGAATTCATTGTTATTTATGCCTCTTTGTTGGACCAAAAGAACCAATGTGCCGGATCAGAAAAACCTTTAAGTCCCACAGACGTCACAACAACTGCTGAAGTTCACAACAGCTGAAGACAACAACTGATTACAAAGTCTGAGACACAAGTGCTGAAGACAGTCTGAAGACACAAGTGCTAAAGACAGTCTGAAGACACAAGTGCTGAAGACAAAGTCTGAAGACACAAGTGCTGAAGACAAAGTCTGAAGACACAAGTGCTGAAGACAAAGTCTGAAGACACAAATGCTGAAGACAGTCTGAAGACACAAGTGCTGAAGACAAAGTCTGAAGACACAAGTGCTGAATACAAAGTCTGAAGACACAAGTGCTGAAGACAGTCTGAAGACACAAGTGCTGAAGACAAAGTCTGAAGACACAAGTGCTAAAGACAGTCTGAAGACGCAAGTGCTGAAGACAAAGTCTGAAGACACAAGTACTGAAGACAAAGTCTGAAGACAAGTGCTGAAGACAAAGTCTGAAGAAACAAGTGCCGAAGACAAGTGCTGAAGACAAGTACTGAAGACCAAGTATCAGACGTTATCACAACAGCTGAAGAGGTCTTCTTCAGTAGTTGTGACGGTTTTCTTTCAGTAGTTTAGTTTCAGTAGTTTAGCATCAGTAGTTTTATATTTTGTGCTTAGCACTCTCCGATATGCTCCTAGTAGTTGTGAACATTTTAGTAGTTTGTTAAGTGTTAGTTATTTTTGTAATAAATCTTCCAGATGTCACTATCCCGTGATATCAGCAGGGATTGCACTCTATATAAGGAGTGTCAACCTAATTGTAATCGGTGAATGATTGAGCAGAAATATTTGATATAATTGAAACATTCCTTTTCATAGAAATATATTCTCTCGTTATAAACGTATTTGTTCTTAATGCATACGAATATCAAATTCTTGCTATAATTTGTCTAATTCTTGATCTTATTCCGTTGCGTTACACTCTAATCCATCAAACTTGAGATCACTGATCCTGACAAATGGTATCAGAGCTGGTTAATCATTGATCGATCTAATAGTTGATCATTGAAACTGCTATTCAAGATCCAAGTTTGATTGAATTAGCATTTTTGCAATAAACGGTTATAGAGATTGAATTTTCTGTGTTTTTGGTATTCATCCTGAGATTTATTCGTGGTTTTCATTGAGTCTGTTGTGGTCTGTGTACAATCTTTTAAAAGCTTGAATTAAATTGTATTTGGACCTAAAATGACTACTCCTTCCAATGATCCTCACAATACTGGTTCCTCAACCAAGCCTCCAATGCTGGTTAGGAGTGAGTATAACATATGGCAACGACGAATGCTCCATCACCTGTCTGTTAACAGCGCAGGTTGTTGGATATTAGTGGTAAATGGTCCACACAAGCCTATGGTGAATAACCCAGAAACCAATCAAATGGTTCCGAAGAGGAGGGAGCAATACTCAGATGAGGATAAGAAATTGTTTGAGATTGATGCAAAAGCCCATGGAATTCTGGCCATGGCACTGCCCAATGAAATCTATTCTGGGCTAATGCATTATGAAACTGCCCATGACCTCTGGAATGCCTTCAAAGAACAATTTGGAGGAACAGATGAGGTCTTGGCAAATAATAGAGAAATCCTTGCCAACAATATGAGACATTCTCTCATAGGAAGGGTGAGACACTGACTCAACAGTTTGAGCGGTTCTTTTGTTTGATCTCTGAATTAAAAATGGTCAAACATGAGTACACCAATAGCCAGATGAATAACCGATTTCTCAGATCACTGCCTGAGAGATGGGACACTTATACTATTGTCCTACGCTCCAGTGCAAATTTGGACAAACTATCTCTCACCCAACTCCATGGGAAATTGCTCACATTTGAGAGAGAGATAGAACAGAAACGAAAACTGTCTTCATCTGGTAAGCTCACTGAAGACTTTGTACCAGGAAACACTGCCTTGGTTAGTCATGAGTCAGAATATGCTTCATCTGAATGCCAGTATGATGAGCATATTGATTTCGCTTGAAACAATTCTAATCATGCCTTTGTGAGTGTTAATAGTCATTCTGGTAATAATAGTGACAATCTATGCTTTATCATGGATGATTTGAAGGGCATTGCTGATGATGATTTAGAAGAGATGGATATTTTGAGCCAAATGGCCTTGATCAATATCAGATTTCAGAAATTCTACAAGAGAACTGGCAGGAAATTTCCTAGACTCTCTGACAAAACCAAAGTCGGTTTTGACAAGAGCAAGTTGAAGTGTCACAAATGCCACAGGCTTAGACACTTTGCAAGAGAGTGTAGATCAACTGGATCTAACACCTCTGCACCCTTTTTGACTTTTCAATCCAAAGGGCAACACTCTGCTGGTTCTAGTCATTCATCACACCCTCAATCTCCTGCATATTTTGTTCCCCAGGGTCAAATGCCATATCCTTATCCCCACTATTATATGCCACAGTCAAATCAAGTTCAAGCTCCTATAGTACCACAACATCATGCACTACCAGAACCTCAACCATCTCCATCTCAATCACAACCTCATCACAGCTTCTTCACGCCTGGAGTTGTTGACTGGAGTAGCCTACCTGATAACTTGTCTAGTCACACTGAGCAATACTATGCTGGTGCTAGTCAACATGGTGGTGAACACCCTTTTGGAAATCTTGCTCTCATGGCCCTGGAGTCTACTGAGGGTTCCTGCTCAAATGCATCATCTTCACAGGTAACTCAGGTATCTTCAGAGGCTAAAGCCAAGTTATGTTCTGAATCATGCATAGCTGCCTTTGTCTCTATTAGAGAGGCAAATGTAGCATTAATAAATCAAAAACTTGAGTTTCAGAAAACCATTTCCAAAAGAAAAGCTGAGTATGAGTCTGCTCTTAACAGTAAAAGTGATGAGATTTATAAGCTTAAATGCCAATTAAATGATGAAAAGGCCAAGCTAGAGGTTATTCTGGAAGACCACAGGAGTCTCAAAGAAAAACTTGCAGTGACCCAAGTTGAGTGTGATCGCTAGGTCTCATCATGCAAGGGTTTTGAAATGCTTCTTAGTAAGCAATCTGCTTCCAATGTGAAGTTTGGCATTGGTTATAATCACACTGCTCCTCCTACAGATTTTGCTTCAAGAGCAGAGGTGAAATCTGATGGAGAAAACAATAACCAATCCACCTCATCATGTGATTCACTTTCTGATAGAGCACCATGAGAAGTTGAAGTTAGTATTATTCCCTCGTTGAACCTATCAGCTGATCTTGATTGTTCAAATACTGGCACTCACATGATCAAAGAGTTGATCAACTCAGGAGTTATTTCTGGAAGTCCTGTAAGGACTGGAGAGCAAGACTTAACACCTGAAGTTCAAACTCCAACGACTGTCAGCACTGAAGAGAAGAAAACTGTTAGTAGAAAGGGTTTGAAGACTACTAAAGAGGAAGTCAAGATAGCAAATAGTGCTTCCAAAGTGCTGAAGAACAAGTCTTCAGTAGTTTCATTCTCTTTAGTTGATGATCAACATAAGATGAAGAAGAAACCATGTGAAATAGGTGGTTTGTTCAATCATCTTACAGATGATTGTTGGTACAAAAGAGGATCCAAACTCAAACATAAAGAGGAAATTAAAGAGAAAATGGTTAAAATGAAAACTGAGTTTGAAGCCACATTTGTACCAGTAACATCAAATCCTGTAACCCTTAAGTCCAAAAAGAAATCCAAAAAGGAAGGGGTAAACAGGTAACAGCTGAGATTGCTCAAAAGAAGAAGGTGCAACATAGGAACTTATCAAACTCAAATGCCAATGTGTCTGGAGAGCTGAAAGCTTTATCACAAAATCAGACACAACTGGTTATGATGGTCAACATCTATGGGAAGAGTTAACCAATTAGATGTTCCTATGTTGAAACCACAGAAAAGGAGGTCCAAGCCAAAGGATTCCTCTTCTTCACTATCTTCTTCCTCTCAGGCTGTTGTTTCCAACAAACCTGTTAGTGTATCATCTGTTGATGAGAACAGGCACAAAACCAAAAAGGTTTGGGTCTCAAAATCTAACTAATTTGTTGTGTTTTGCAGGGTTCTTCAACATGCCACAGAGGCATCTGGTATGTAGACAGTGGAGGATCCATGCATATGACAGGAAACAAATCACTTCTTAATGACTACTCTCAAGGAAGGAAGGGGTTTGTGTCATTGGCAATGATGCAAAGGGTTACATCATCGGCAAAGGCTTTGTTTCCAATGGGGAAATAAAGTTTGATGATGTTAACCATGTGGAAAATCTCAAGTACAACCTCTTGAGTGTCAGTCAAATGTGTGACAAGGCCATGTTGCTCTTTTCACCAGTCAGAACTGTCGGATTCTGTCATCCAAAGTTCTAAGTTTGATTGATAAGGTGTTGGATGAATACACTCTCCTAAAGGCCAACAGGACAGGAAAAGTGTATGCCTTAGATCTTTCCAAGAAAATAGATCTCAAAGGACATCCTTGCCTATTTTCCAAGGCTTCCCCTCAAGAATCTACTCTATGGCATAGAAGGCTGGGTCATGTTAATCTCAAAAACATAAATCAGCTCATAAACCATGGTTTAATAAGGGGACTGCCTATGAAGGAGTTCAAATGTGAAGATAACTGCACTGCTTGTTTAAAAGGAAAACAACACAAAGCTTCATTTTCCTCCATAGAAGAACCTAAGTCCACTACCTGCTTACAGCTTCTTCACATGGATCTCTGTGGTCCTGTGAGAGTGATGAGTATGGCTAAGAAAAAATACTGTCTGGTAATTGTGGTTCATTACTCCAGATTTGTATGGACTTTCTTCTTGCATTCAAAGGATGAGGCAGCTCAGAAGATTATCAACTTTGTGTTGTATGTTGAGAAGCAGTATTCCCTCTTAGTCAAGTGTATTAGAAGTGATAATGGAACAGAATTTTGAAACAATACACTTTATGAGTTCTACCACTCAAAGGGAATCAAGAGGCAGTTTAGCATTCCAAGAACTCCTGAACAAAATGGAGTAGTGGAGAGAAAGAACAGGACCCTTATTGAAGCTGCAAGGTCCATGCTGGCTGATTCTGGATTGCCAATGACTTATTGGGCTGAAGCTGTCAATACAGCTTGCTATGGACAGAATAGAGTTCTAGTAAATCAGAGGTTGATGAAGACTCCATATGAAGTTCTTCATCATTTGGCCCCTCTAATTTCATTCTTCAGAGCTTTTGGGTGTCCTTGTTTCATTCTCAACACGGGATCAACTCCAAAAATTTGATCCTAAGGTGGATGCAAGGTACTTTGTTGGTTATTCATAAACCTGCAAAGCATACAGAGTCTTCAACTGTAGAACAAAGATGGTTGAAGAGACTCTACATGTTAAGTTAATGAATCTCCAAAGGACAAGATTCCACAAAGCCCTGTGGAGCTATTTGATTTGGACATATTGCAATATGTTCCTTATCAAACTCCTGCTGTTGCTCCTATCAACAGTTCACCACCTGGTGGTACTGCTGGTGCTGATGATGATGATGATAGCAGTACTCACCTCTTCAAGTTTAGTAATCAACTGCCTGATTCAGCTAGACCTGATGTTCCTGTAGCTCCAGTAGCACAATCCACAACAACTGCTGATGAGATTTCTACAACTTCAACTTCCTTTGAATTACCATCTACTGATTGGTTTCAAGGAAATGCTTCACCATCACCATCTGTTGCTACTGAGCCTGCTACAAACACTTGCACAGATCTTATTATGTACCAGGATCTGAAGAATCACCCTATGTCTCAAATCATTGGTGATATCAATGTTGGCGTGTCAACAAGATGTCAATTGTCAAATTTCTACTTCTATGCTCTCTTCATTAGTCAGTAAGAACCAAAGAACTATCACATTGCTTTAAGGGAGAATGGATGGGTTGAAGCCATGCAGCTTGAGCTTCTTCAGTTCAAGAAACAGCAAGTGTGGGAACTTGTTCCTCTTCCCCCAGGTAAGTGTGCAATAGGCACTAAATGGGTGTTTAGGAATAAAACAGATGAAAATGGGCTTATTGTTAAGAACAAGGCCAGACTGGTTGTTCAGGGGTTTGCAGAAGAAGAAGGTATTGATTATGATGAAACCTTTGCCCCTGTAGCCAGACTAGAAGCAATTCGATTGTTTTTAGCTTATGCTGCTTATCACAACCTTAAAGTTTTCCAAATGGATGTCAAAAGTGCATTTTTGTATGGGAAAATTAAAGAAGAGGTTTATGTATGTCAACCACCAGGTTTTGAGGACAATAAACATCCTAATTGGGTGTATAAGCTTGATAAGGCTCTTTATGGGTTGAAACAAGCTCCTAGAGCCTGGTATGAGACATTATCAAACTTTCTTCTGGAAAATAATTTCACTAGAAGCTCCATAGATAAGACTTTATTCATTAAGAAAGCTGGGCAGCATAATCTACTTGTTCAAATTTATGTAGATGATATTATTTTGGCATCCTCTGATCCACAGTTGTGTGATGCCTTTACAAAGTTGATGTAACAGAAGTTTGAAATGAGTGCCATGGGAGAATTATAGTTCTTTTTGGGTTTGCAAATCAATCAAAAGGCTGATGGAATTTTCATTCATCGGTCCAAATACACAAAAGATCTTTTGGAAAAGTTTGATTTACAAAATTGTAAGCCCTGTTCTACTCCCATATGCAACACCACACAACTGGATACAGATCAGAAAGGTAAAGTGGTTGATGAAACACTTTACAGATGTATGATTGGATCCTTGATGTACTTAACAGCTTCTAGACCAGATATTATGTTTGCTACATGTGTTTGTGCTAG
Source organism: Flaveria trinervia (assembly GCA_025506515.1). Taxonomy (NCBI): domain Eukaryota; kingdom Viridiplantae; phylum Streptophyta; class Magnoliopsida; order Asterales; family Asteraceae; genus Flaveria; species Flaveria trinervia. The sequence continues at coordinate 50,501,799 of CM046455.1, forward strand.
ATTTCAAGCTGCACCTAAGGAGTCTCATTTGATTGCAGTCAAGAGGATCTTTAGATATCTGCAAGGCACTTCATCTCTAGGTTTATGGTATTCTACTAGACATTCTGGTAAATTAGTTGCTTTTTCTAACAGCGACTATGCAGGGTGTAAGTTGACAAGAAACTCCACTTCTGGAGGATGCCAATTCTTAGGCAACTGCTTGATTTCTTGGCAGAGTAAGAAGCAGACCTCAGTTGCTACATCAACTGCTGAAGCAGAGTACATTGTTACTGCAAGCTGTACATCTCAGGTACTCTGGCTTCAAAACAAATTATTGGATTATGGCATAACAGAGACTAAGACCCCATTGTTAATGGACAGCTCTTCAGCTATTTGTATTGTCAAGAATCCTATCCAGCACTCTTGGACTAAACATATTGAAATCAGACACCATTTTATTAGAGATTGTTTTGAAAAAGGTCTGATTGATCCAAAATTTGTTCCTAGTGGTGATGAGCTTGCAGACATTTTCACTAAGCCCTTGGATAGCACAACATTCCAAAACCTAGTGCTAAGGCTTGGTATGCTGCTGCTAGAATAAGTGACAACTACTGATGATCTCAGCTCACAAGTACTGATGATCATTAGTTTATTATTGTCATATATAAGTACTGAAGTTATCCTCCCTTCAGAAGTTTTTAAAACTACTGGAGCTTAAGTAACTTCTCAGTACTCAAGTACTTTATCTATTAAAACAGCTGATGTAGTTACAACAGCTGATGTAGTCACAACAGCCGATGCAACTACAACTACTGATGTCAGAAAAACAGATAATGCCTGACGTCCTATGAAACACCTGAAAAGCAGATGAAAAGTCTGATGAGTAAGTGTTGAGGACAGTATGAAACAGCTGAAAAGATATGAATTGACGAAAACAGGTGATGAGTAATTTCTCTTCAGTTGTTTCTACAACTGCTGTTTCTAAACAACTGAAGCAAGACCACAGTCTTCAGTAGTTTCATAACTACTGATAACTAATACCAAGTCTTCAGTTGTTTACAACAACTGATGGCAAAACCACTGTCTTCAGTAGTTTCACAACTACTGATGACAAACACCAAGTCCTCAGTTGTTTACATCATATGAAGTCAAAACCACGACCTTCAGTAGTTTCATAAATACTGATGGTTAACACCAAGACTTCAGCTATTTCAACGTCTGATGGTCAAAACCACGTCTTTAGTTGTTTTATAACACCTGATGACAACACCACCACTGTCAGTCGTTTTAAACCTCTGAAGGTTAATACCACGTCATCAGTAGTTTCAAATAGCTGATGACCACATCAAAACCTTCAGTAGTTATCTTTCAGCCTTTTCCTATCCCCACCCTATAAATACTTGTCTTCGTCTCAACTATTCCATTAGCCGTTCTTCTGACCTTCATACTTTCAAAAATGGCAACCATGAGCCTAAAACCACGACACAACTACGTTGCATACCTTACCAAGTCGGCTTTCTTGAACAAATTTGATAAAGCCATTGACCTAATGGTGGATTCCCCATATCGCACAGCCTTTCTCTTGAATCCGACCATCTACCCTGAATCTCTCAGTCAATTCTGGTCAAACGTTTTTGTTCATACTGATGAGTCTACTGGGCAAATCTCTGTTCGGTCCCTCCTCAACCAGAAATCAGTGGTTGTTACAGCCGACATCATTTGTCAGGCATTACACTTACATGACTCCACCACTGTCACTGAATACCCAAAGGGCACAATGGATATGCCCTTTATCAATAATGGGTATGAAGGTGATCTTCGGGCTACAACTATTCTGAAGAAACATTTCCATGATGCTGAAAAACTTAGCTTTCACATGGTAAATGTATGCTTAGCTTCAAAGACATCCTCTTGGGATCAAATGTCATCCCAATGGAAACAGGTATTGTATTCTATCCTAGAACACTAACCGCTAAATTTCTCTGAAATCGTGTTTCTAGAAATAAAGAACTTGGCTCAGAAACCTGCGGCAAACCGCTAGCTATTATATCCCAGGTTTCTGATGGCCATTATTTTAAATGAATTAAAATCTGATGGCCTTGTTGGCCTTGGAGTCCCTACACCAGCTGTTTTGGCTGAGGTATACTCCAGGCACAACTCAGACCTCACTCTCAAAGAAGCTGCCCGAATGCTAAAACCCAAGCAGAGGGAACCCACAGCTTCCACCACCAGATCCAGAGTCCCCACCAAACCAAAAACCAAACGCCCCAAAACAGCTATTCAGGGAGATGAGTCCCCTGAAGATGCTCCTGTACCACCAAGACAGGATATACTTGCTGGTTTAAACCCCCCAGCAGTATCAGAGACTCTACCAGCTAACACCGCACAGGCATCCTCTCAAAAGGATCCTGATGCAACCTTATCAGGGGCAACCACATTGGTGAGACCTCTCTCACTTGAGGAGGTTATCATTGAAGAGCATTCCTCTCCCCGGATGCAATCAGCTTCTATCCCCTCTCCCCATGCAAATGCCCATCAAAGCCCAACCATTATAATTGCCAATGTGCTGACTCAGTTGCATGCCTCTCCTCCTCCCCTACAACCACCAACAAAGGGCAAAACAACATCAATTGAGGAAGAGGATACACATGCCTCTGACAACCCGCAGCACCGGGGTTCAAATGTTCTATCTCCTGGTGTGGATATGGAGATCAGAACATCTGGTGAGGCTGCCACCTCTTCTAAATCAGCATATGATCAGACTGAGGCTGGTAACATAACTAAGACCTCACCAGAGGCAACAGCTGATGAAGGCCAAAGTCCTGAGGCTGGAAGTCCCCAGTTCCAAGACAAAGGGGCACATGCTACATCTGGTCCACTTCCGGTGCATGTACATCCTGCTACAAGTAGGAGGTCAGGTGATTCAGCATCTGCTGATGATGACCTGGGCTTTTTCTATGATGTTCTTGCCCAGAACATAATCCTAGAGGAGGAAGTCAGTAGGCTGCAAACACTACTTGACCAACTCTCTCGGGGAGAAAGACCATCTGCCACCACATCAACCCAACAGATGTCACCTTCCTCTGAAGGTCACTTAAACACACAGCCACTCGCAAAATCTCAGCCACCTGCCTCTGTTTCTGGCATCATTTCTCAGGACCAAAACCCCTCTGAGCAAATGGATGCTATCCCTCAAAATCCCCCATCTCTCATCACACTGCAGATAACTGAACTTGTCATTAAAACTGTTGATGAGAGACTTTCTTCTGTCTTACAACCCATGGTGGAGGATGTACTGAGCCAAAAGCTTTCTGCTGATCAAACCCTAACCAATGCACCCAAAAAGGGGGAGATTCCAGCAGTGAAAGCTAAAAGAAAGAGGATGGAGAAGGAGAAAGAGAAAGAGAAGGACAAAGAAGTGGAAATAGAGAAGGATTGTGTGTATGAGACCGAGAAAGAGAAGGAGAATGAGAATGAGAAGGGAGCTGAAAAGGAGAAAGTACATGAAAGTTAAAAAGACTTTCATGTCACATATAAGAAAAAGAAAAGTTATGAGAAAGAGAAAGACTTGAACAAAATGGTTAAAGAGGCTGAGGCTGAACACAGTAGATCAATGGACAATAGCATTGATTAGCTGTTTAGGCAAGGCTTCGATACTGAAAAGCTGGACTCAGAAATAAGAAGATTAGAGATCGAAGAGATTCAACAAAGATGGGCCAGCTACAGCACAATGGATAGAGAAAGACTTGAGATCATGATCAGATTTATCTGCAAATACCTTGGGAGATCATTGATCGAAATAAAATCATGGACCAGGGACAGCATCTTGGCCATAACCTCCAAGATCTGTTCGTCTGAGGCATATACTAAGGGTTTAGTAGTAGAAGCTTTGAATGAAGCAGGAGCAGGGAGCAGGACTGAGCTAGCCAAACACTCAAAAGCCACACTCACCTCCAAAATGCTAACTCAGCCTGCCAACATTCCCTCTCCAAAACAACCACAACCATAACCCACAAAACCAACTCCCATACCCTCAAAACCAATAGCCGATGATGCACCTAAGCAGAAGAAGAGAAAGGTGTTGAGGCTGGAAGAAGAAGAAGATGATGATGATGATGAAGACAGGCTGCCGATCTCAGCTATTCTGCAGTTGCCTAAGGCCAAAGATCTCTCTCTTGCAATAACTCCTGAGCAACAAAGAGATGCAATCATAGTGAAATTGGAAGAAGAAGAACAACACATATTGCACGATGAAGAGTTATTGAGGAGAGTAGATAAAGCATATGCAACCACTTCCTCCATCATCAATATGAAGAAACAAGCTCAGAGGATTTATATTCTTAGACATACTTTTCAGTATGTGAAAGAAAGAGTAAAATTTGGCGTGATCCCAGGGTGGCTCATAGAATACAAAAGAAAAATATCCCTCATAGATACAATGGGCAAGTGAAAAAGATTGTAGATGAAGTGTTCTCCTTAGCCCTTGTAGTTTCACCCTGGGAGATCCTTCAAGATTTCAAGAAGGCCTACACCTCAAACATGCCCCCACAAAAGATGCTGGAGAACAGAATGATTAAGAAAGGGCTGGTGTATAAGAGGCTGAATGAGATCAGAAAGGATGAGTTACCACTCTTGTTAGAAGGTCATCATCCTGATGAATTTGCTTATAGACAGATTACAACGGTGGTACTCAAAAATGGAAAACAGGTCAAATTCCTGTCTGAGTACTATGGGCCAGAAGGATTCTTCGATGGTGAGGCAGAGGAGCTCACAATGGAGGAACAAATTGTATTTTTGGAGGCCTACACCAGGGAATCCTACAGGCTCATGGTTGGGAAGTGAGTCTCATGGATGGGGGAACAGCTTAGTGTCCAATTCCCCATTACAGAGCTCCCATCCATACATTGCCAACCAAATCATCAGAGACTCATTCCTAGGCCAGTGCTTATATGGGTCATCTTCTCAACTGATCAAGAAGGAAAAAGGCCAACCATTCTGCCAACAATAAGTGGGACCTCAATAAAGTTAAAGGTTTTGGCTGCATTGGTTCAGGGGGAGTTTGTTGGACCAAAAGTACCAATGAGCCGGATCAGAAAAACCTTTAAGTCCCACAGACGTCACAACAACTGCTGAAGTTCATAACAGCTCAAGAAAACAACTGATTACAAAGTCTGAAGACACAAGTGCTGAAGACAGTCTGAAGACACAAGTGCTGAAGACAAAGTCTGAAGACAGTCTGAAGACACAAGTGCTGAAGACAAAGTCTGAAGACACAAGTGCTGAAGACAAACTCTGAAGACACAAGTGCTGAAGACAGTCTGAAGACACAAGTGCTGAAGACAATGTCTGAAGACACAAGTGCTGAAGACAAAGTCTGAAGACACAAGTGCTGAAGACAGTCTAAAGACACAAGTGCTGAAGAAAAAGTCTGAAGACACAAGTGCTGAAGACAAGTGCTAAAGACAAAGTCTGAAGACACAAGTGCTGAAGACAATTGCTGAAGACAAGTACTAAAGACCAAGTATCAGACGTTGTCACAACAGCTGAAGAGGTCTTCTTCAGTAGTTGTGACGGTTTTCTTTCAGTAGTTTAGTTTCAGTAGTTTAGAATCAGTAGTTTTATATCTTGTGCTTAGCACTCTCTGATATGTTCTCAGTAGTTGTGAACATTTCAGTAGTTTGTTAAGTGTTAGTTATTTTTGTAATAAATCTGCCAGATGTTAATATCCCGTGATATCAGCAGGGATTGCACTCTATATAAGGAGTGTCAACCTAATTGTAATCGGTGAATGATTGAGCAGAAATATTTGATATAATTGAAACATTCCTTTTCACAGAAATATATTCTCTCGTTATAACCGTATTTGTTCTTAATGCATACGAATATCAAATTCTTGCTATAATTTGTCTAATTCTTGATCTTATTCCGCTGTGTTACACTCTAATCCATCAAACTTGAGATCACTGATCCTGACACTCTTTGCTGTGCAATGGCACTGACTTGAGGCTTGGCATCTCTATGAAAGGTCTTAGAAGAGTTTCTTCTTATCAAATACCCGTAGGCCGCTCAAAAATCTTCTGAGGAATGTTGATTACCATATAAGTGTAAGATCCACAAATTCTTGTTGAAATAATTAAACCTAACTCATCATCAATGTGAGTCAAAAAACTGTGTATGGATTTAAGTGGACAAATATACTGACAATTATCATGACTGCAACTCTTGACAATCAAAAATCATTGTGTGCATCTTATAGGACTAGTTAAATTTTTTAAGTGTTTGAAAGTGTATGAGTACAAGCCCATAAGTATGAGTCAATCGTACGACTGAATTATCAGGTTGAGCCAATCACACGTTTGAACCATATATACGAGCCAGTCACATGATTGGACCATGAGTATGGGACAACCATGCGATTGGACCACAGGACTAAACCAATCGTACGAATGGATGAAGAAGTATGAGCCAGTCGCACAATTGAACCCCAGTCGCACGATTGAAGCATGAGTATGGGCCCAGTCGCATGACTAAAGCATGAGTATGGATTCAGTCGCACGACTGAAATTAAAATAGTATAAATAACGGGGGTCAGTCGGTCGTAACCCTTACCACCCCTCAAAGTTCTCTGAAATCGCCCATACACACACATACTCTAACGAAATTTCGTTCAACTGATAGTACCTACTCATTGTGACTCTAACGTGTGTTCTAATCATCTACAGGTATTGGGCAATTGAAATCGATCCAAATGAACATCTTAATCACATCTTTAAGGACAGATTATGCTAAAACCTATAACCGAGACTAAACCCTAAAATAGACCACTTAAATGGACATAAAAGTTGATTTATAGGACATTAAATTTTGAGTCTTTGTGATTCTAATGAGTCTAAACACGAAGTCGAATAAAAGGTTTTGAAAAAGATTCAAATCCATGGGGTTCTACAGTAAAGGATACGAATGGTCATGCCAATGAACCTCAGTCGCACAATTGAGCCAGGCACACGATTGAGCTAGGCGCACAATTCAATCGCATGAATGAATCATGCGTATGGGTTTAGTCGCACGACTGACTCAACCGCATGGCGTAGTATACCACTAAGTTCAGTCGCAGGCTCAATCACATGACTAAACTCAACCGCAGGCTCAATCGTACGACTGAACTCAATCGTACGACTAAAACTCAGTCGTATGGTTCAGTAGCACGACTGAGCCAGTTTGATCAAAATAGTTTAAGTTCCCTCGAGCCAATGTTCGAGTACCAGGCGCTACGGCGCTGAAGTAACCTCATAGGATCAGTGATCTAAGTTTGATTAATTAGAGAGTATTGCAGCGGAATTCGAACAACCAATTAAATAATTCTCAAGAACACAATTGATATTCAATGTAACAGTACACAGATATAGAAAGAGAGAATTCTGCAAAAGAAATATTTCGTTCATATGCTTTCGTGGTGGCTCAATGTCACACTTTACAACTAGGTCAACATTCCTTATATAGGATATGTGACGTCTACTGATGTCACTTAATAGTGACATCTAACAGAATTATTCAAACTACTGAAACTATGCAAACTACTGAGAATGTTCTCAACTACTGATTACATCTCAGAGAATGCTTAAGTACAAAAACATAAAACTACTGAACTACAACTACTGAAACTATAACTACTGAAAAGTAAATTACAAGTACTGAAAGGAAGCCATCACAACTACTGAAGTTAATTACTTCAGTTGTTGTGACAACTACTGAAGTTAATTACTTCAGTTGTTGTGACAACTACTGATCACTTTGGTCTTCAGTCTTTGTCTTCAATACTTTACTTTCAGACTTTGTCTTCAGCTGATGGCTTCAGACTTTGTCTTCAGCTGATGGCTTCAGACTTTGTCTTCAGTCTTTGTTCTTAAGTACTTTACCTTCAGACTTTGTCTTCAAACCTTGTAATCAGCTGATATCTTCAGCTGTTGTGATCTTCTTCAGCAGTTGTAATGTCTGTGGGACTTAGAGGTTTTTCTGATCAGTTCATTGGTTCTTTTGGTCCAACAGTTGGGTAGGAATTGACATCCACCAGAAGTTGACTTTCTGGTTAACTTACACCCTGTATAGTCACTATCAGAAAAAGCAACTAGTTTGCATGAGTGGCCAGTGGAATACCAAAGACCTAGAGATTGTGTACCTTGCAGATATCTAAAGATTCTCTTGACTGCAATCAAACGAGACTCTTTAGGAGCAGCCTGAAATCTAGCACAAACACAAGTTGCAAACATGATATCTGGTCTAGAAGTTGTTAAGTACATCAAGGACCCAATCATACATCTGTAAAGTGTTTCATCAACAGCTTTACCTTTTTGATCTGCATCCAGTTGTGTGGTGTTGCACATGGGAGTAGAACAGGACTTACAATTTTGTAAATCAAACTTATTCAAAAGTTCTTTTGTATATTATGATTGATGAATAAAGGTTCCATTAGCCTTTTGTTTGATTTGCAAGCTTAGAAAGAACTGTAAATCTCCCATTGCACTCATTTCAAACTTTTGTTTCATTAAACTTGGAGAATCATCACACAACTGGGGATCAGAGGATGCAAAAATAATATCATCAACATAAATTTGAAAAAGTAGCTTATGCTGATCCACTTTCTTAATAAACAAAATTTATCTATGGAGCCTCTATTGAAATTATTTTTAAGAAGAAAATTTGAAAGTGTTTCATACCACGCTCTAGGAGCTTGCTTCAACCCATAAAGAGCCTTATCAAGTTGATACACCCAATCAGGATGTTTATTGTCCTCAAAACCTGGTGGTTGACACAAATAAACCTCTTCTTTTATTTTACCATATAAAAATGCACTTTTGACATCCCTTTGAAAAACTTTAAGATTGTGGAATGCAGCATAGGCTAAATGTTGGACCAAAAGAACCAATGAGCCGGATCAGAAAAACCTTTAAGTCCCACAGACGTCACAACAACTGCTGAAGTCCACAACAGCTGATTACAAAGTCTGAAGACAAGTGCTGAGGACAAAGTCTGAACACAAGTGCTGAAGACAAAGTCTGAAGACATGTGCTGAAGACAAAGTCTGAACACAAGTGCTGAAGAAAAAGTTTGAAGACAAGTGCTGAACACAAAGTCTGAAGACAAGTGCTGAAGACAAAGTCTGAACACAAGTGCTGAAGACAAAGTCTGAAGACAAGTGCTGAAGACAAAGTCTGAAGACAAGTGCTGAAGACAAAGTCTGAACACAATTGTTGAAGACAAAGTCTGAAGACAAGTGCTGAAGACAAAGTTTGAAGACACAAGTGCTGAAGACAAAGTTTGAAGACACAAGTGCTGAAGACCAAGTATCAGACGTTGTCACAACAGCTGAAGAGGTCTTCTTTAGTAGTTGTGACGGTTTACTTTCAGTAGTTTTATGTTTTCAGTAGTTTTGTAAAACGACTGAAGAGCTTGTTCTTCAGTCATTGTAGTTTTAGTAGTTTCATATCAGTAGTTTTATATTTTGTACTTAGTACTCTGATATGTTCTCAGTAGTTGTGAACATGTCAGTAGTTGTTAAGAGTTAGTTATATTGTAATAGATCTGCCAGTTGTCACTATCCCGTGATAACAGCAGTGGGTGCACTCTATATAAGGAGTGTCAACCTATTGTAATAAAGTGAATGATTGAGCAGAAATATTTGATATTATTGAAACATTCCTTGTGACAGAAATATATTCTCTCGTTATAACTGTATTTGTTCTTAATGCATACGAGTATCAATTCTTGCTACAATTTGTCTAATTCTTGTTCTTATTCTGCTGCGTTACGCTCTAATACATCAAACTTGTGATCACTGATCCTGACAAATGGTATCAGAGCAGGTTAATCATTGATCGATCAAACAATTGATCATTGAAACTGCTATTCAAGATCTAAGTTTGATTGAATTAGCATTTTTGCAAGAAACGGTTATAGAGATTGAATTTTCTGTGTTACTGGTCATTCATCCTGAGACTTATTCTTGGTTTTCATTGAGTCTGTTGTGGTCTGTGTAAAATCTTTTAAAAAGCTTGAATTAAATTGTATTTGGACTGAAAATGACTACTCCTTCCAATGATCCTCATAATACTGGTTCCTCAACCAAGCCTCCAATGCTGGTTAGGAGTGAGTATAACATATGGCAACGACGAATGCTCCATCACCTGTCTGTTAACAGCGCAGGTTGTTGGACATCAGTGGTACATGGTCCACATAAGCCTATGGTGAATAACCTGGAAACCAATCAAATGGTTCCGAAGAGGAGGGAGCAATACTCAGATGAGGATAAGAAATTGTTTGAGATTGATGCAAAAGCCCATGGAATTCTGGCCATGGCACTGCCCAATGAAATCTATTCTGGGCTAATGCATCATGAAACTGCCCATGACCTCTGGAATGCCTTGAAAGAACAATTTGAAGGAACAGATGAGGTCTTGGCAAATAATAGGGAAATCCTTGCCCAACAATATGAGACATTCTCTCATAGGAAGGGTGAGACACTCACTCAACAGTTTGAGCGGTTCTCTTGTTTGATCTCTGAACTAAAAATGGTCAAACATGAGTACACCAATATCTAGATGAATAACAGATTTCTCAGATCACGGCCTGACAGATGGGACACATATACTATTGTCCTACGCTCCAGTGCAAATTTGGACAAACTATCTCTCACCCAACTCCATGGGAAATTGCTCACATTTGAGAGAGTGATAGAACATAAACGAAAACTATCTTCATCTGGTAAGCTCACGGAAGACTTTGTACCAGGCAACACTGCCTTGGTTGGTCATGAGTCAGAATATGCTTCATCTGAATGCCAGTATGATGAGCATATTGATTTCTCTTCAAACACTTCCGATTCTGCATTTGAGAGTGTTGATAGTCAGTTTACTGGGTGTAATAATGACAATCTATGCTTCATCATGGATGATCTCAAGGGGATTGCTGATCATGACTTAGAAGAGATGGATATTTTGAGCCAAATGGCCTTGATAAATATCAGATCTCAGATGTTCTACAAAAGAACTGGAAGAAAGTTCCCAGGACTCTCTGGCAAAATCAAAGTTGGTTTTGACAAGAGTAAGTTGAAGTGTCACAAATGCCACAGGCTTGGACACTTTGCTAGAGAATGTAGATCATCTGGATCTAATTCCTCTGCACCTTTTGTGACTTTCCCTGGAAACAGTCAACAACACAGAGGGCAACATCCTGTCAATTCTAGTCATCATTCTCAACCATAATCTCCTGCATATTTTATTCCTCAGGGTCAAATGCCATATGCTTACCCTTGTTATTACATGCCACAGTCAAATCAAGTTCAAGCTCCTATTGTTCCACAACCTCATGCACTACCAGAACCTCAACCATCTCAATCTCATCAACCTTCTCAACCTCAACAACACAGCTTCTTCACCCCTAGAATTGTTGACTGAAGCAGTTTACCAGATGACATGTCTGGTCGTGAACAACTGTTCACAGGTGCTGGTCAACATGGTGGTGACAGTCCTTTTGGGAATCTGGCTCTCATGGCCCTGGAGTCTACTAAGGGTTCCTGCTCAAATGCCATCATCTTCACAGGTAACTCAGGTATCTTCAGAGGCTAAAGCCAAGTTATGTTCTGAATCATGCATTGCTGCCTTTGTCTCTATTAGAGAGGCAAATGTAGCATTAATTAATCAAAAACTTGAGTTTGAGAAAACCATTTCCAAAAGAAAAGCTGAGTATGAGTCTGCTCTTAATAGTAAAAATGATGAGATTATAAGCTTAAATGCCAATTAAATGATGAAAAGGCCAAGCTAGAGGTTATTCTAGAAGACCAGAGAAGTCTCAAAGAAACCCTTGCAGTCACCCAAGTAGAGTGTGATCGATGGGTACAATCATGCAAAGGTTTTGAAATGCTTCTTAGTAAGCAATCAGCTTCCAATGTGAAATTTGGCATTGGTTATAATCACACTGCTCCTCCTACAGATTTTGCTTCAAGAGCAGAAGTAAAATATGATGGAGAAAGCAATAACCAATCCACCTCATCATGTGACTCACTTTTTGATAGAGCATCATCAAAAGTTGAAGTCGGCACTAAGCCTTCTCAGAACCTATCAGCTAATATTGATGGTCCCACTGCTGACACTCACATGATCAAAGAGTTGATCAACTCAGGAGTTATTTCTAGAAGTCCTGAAAGGACTGGACAGCAAGGTTTAACACCTGAAGTTCAAACTCCAACTACTGTTAGCACTGAAGAGAAGAAAACTGTCAGTAGAAAGAGTTTGAAGACTACTAAAGAGGAAGTCAAGAAAGCAAGAAATGCTTCCAAAGTACTGAAGAGCAAGTCTTCAGTAGTTTCATTCTCTTTAGTTGATGATCAACATAAGATGAAGAAGAAACCATGTGAAGTATGTGGTTTGTTCAATCATCTTACAGATGATTGTTGGTACAAAAGAGGATCCAAACTCAAACATAAAGAGGAAATTAAAGAGAAAATGGTTAAAATGAAAACTGAGTTTGAAGCCACATTTGTACCAGCAACATCAAATCCTATAACCCTTAAGTCCAAAAAAAAATCCAAAAAGGAAGGGTTAAACAGGTAACAGCTGAGATTGCTCAAAAGAAGAAGGTGCAACATAGGAACTTATCAAACACCAATGCCAATATGTCTGAAGAGCTGAAAGCTTTATCACAAAATCAGACACAGCTGGTTATGATGGTTCAACATCTATTGGGAAGAGTTAACCAACTAGATATTCCTATGTTGAAACCACAGAAAAGGAGGTCCAAGCCAAAGGTTTCCTCTTCTTCACCATCTTCTTCCTCTCAGGCTGCTGTTTCCAACAAACCTGTTAGTTTACCATCTGTTGATGAGAACAGGCCCAAAACCAAAATGGTTTGGGTCTCAAAATCTAACTAATTTGTTGTATTTTGCAGGGTTCTTCAACATGCCTCAGAGGCATCTGGTATGTAGACAGTGGAGGATCCATGCATATGACAGGAAACAGATCACTTCTTAATGACTACTCTCAAGGAAGGAAGGGGTTTGTGTCATTTGGTAATGATAATCAGCTGATAAACCATGGTTTAGTAAGGGGACTGCCTATGAAGGAGTTCAAGTGTGAAGATAACTGCACTGCTTGCTTAAAAGGAAAACAGCACAAAGCTTCATTTCCCTCCATAGAAGAACCTAAGTCCACTGTCTGCTTACAGCTCCTTCACATGGATCTCTTTGGTCCTGTGAGAGGGATGAGTATGGCTAAGAAGAAATACTGTCTCGTAATTGTGGATGATTACTCCATATTTGTATGGACTTTCTTCTTGCATTCAAGGATGAGGTTGCTCAGTCCATTATGAACTTTGTGTTACACGTGAAGAAGCCGTATTCCCTACCAATTAAGTGTGTGAGGAGTGACAATGGTACTGAATTCAGAAACCACACACTTGATGAGTTTTACTTGTCAAAGGGAATCAAGAGGCAGTATAGCATCCCAAGAACTCCTGAGCAAAATAGAGTAGTGGAGAGAAAGAACAGGACCCTTATTGAAGCTGCAAGGCCCATGTTGGCTGATTCTGGACTGCCAATGACTTTTTGGGCTGAAGCTGTCAACACAGCCTGCTATGTACAGGATAGAGTTCTAGTAAATCAGAGGTTGATGAAGACTCCATATGAAGTTCTTCATCATTTGGCCCCTCTAATTTCATTCTTCAGAGCTTTTGGGTGTCCTTGTTTCATTCTCAACACACGGGATCAACTGCAAAAATTTGATCCTAAGGTGGATGCAGGGTACTTTGTTGGTTATTCATCAACTTGCAAATCATACAGAGTCTTCAACTGTAGAACAAAGATGGTTGAAGAGACTCTACATGTTAAGTTTAATGAATCTCCAAAGGACAAGATTCCACAAAGCCCTGTAGAGATATTTGATTTGGACATACTGCAATATGTTCCTTATCAAACTCCTACTATTGCTCCTGTCAACAGTTCACCACTTGGTTTAGTGATGATTGCAGTACTCACCTCTTCAGGTTTAGTGATCAACTGCCTGATTCAGGTAGACCTGATGTTCCTGTAGCTCCAGTAGCACAATCCACAACAAATGCTCATGAGATTTCTACAACTTCAACTTCCTTTGAATTACCATCTACTGATTGGTTTCAAGGAAATGATTCACCATCACCATCTGTTGCTGCTGAGCCTGCTACAAACACTTGCACAGATCTCATTGTGTACCAAGATCTGAAGAATCACCCTATGTCTCAAATCATTGGTGATATCACTGCTGGCGTATCAACAAGAAGTCAATTGTCAAATTTCTCCTTCTATGCACTCTTCATCAGTCAGCAAGAGCCAAAGATTTATCACATTGCTTTAAAGGACAATGGATGGGTTGATGCCATGCAGCTTGAGCTTCTTCAGTTCAAGAAACAGCAAGTGTGGGAACTGGTTCCTCTAACTCCTGGTAAGTGTGCAATAGGAACTAAATAGGTGTTTAGGAACAAAACTGATGAAAATGGGCTTATTGTTAAGAACAAGGCCAGACTGGTTGTTCAGGGTTTGCACAAGAAGAAGGTATTGATTATGATGAAACCTTTGCCCCTGTAGCCAGACTAGAAGCAATTTGATTGTTTTTAGCTTATGCTGCTTATCAAAACCTTAAAGTTTTTCAAATGGATGTAAAAAGTGCATTTTTGTATGGGAAAATTAAAGAAGAGGTTTATGTATGTCAACCACCAGGCTTTAAGGACAATAAACATCCTAATTGGGTGTATAAGCTTGATAAGGTTCTTTATGGGTTGAAACAAGCTCCTAGAGCCTGGTATGAGACATTATCAAACTTTCTTCTGGAAAATAATTTTACTAGAGGCTCCATAGATAAGACTTTATTCATTAAGAAAGCTGGGCAGCATAATCTAGTTGTTCAAATTTATGTAGATGATATTATTTTTGCATCCTCTGATCCACAGTTGTGTGATGCCTTTACAAAGTTGATGCAACAGAAGTTTGAAATGAGTGCCATGGGAGAATTATAGTTCTTTCTGGGTTTGCAAATCAAACAAAAGGCTGATGGAATCTTCATTCATCAGTCCAAATACACAAAAGATCTTTTGGAAAAGTTTGATTTAAAAAACTGTAAGCCCTGTTCTACTCCCATGTGCAGCACCACACAACTGGATACAGATCAGAAAGGTAAAGTGGTTGATGAAACACTTTACAGATGTATTATTGGGTCCTTGATGTATTTAACAGCTTCTAGACAAGATATTATGTTTGCTACATGTGTTTGTGCTAGATTTCGAGCTGCACCTAAGGAGTCTCATTTGATTGCAGTCAAGAGGATCTTTAGTTATCTGCAAGGCACTCCATCTCTAGGATTATGGTATTCTATTAGACATTCTGGTAAATTAGTTGCTTTTTCTGACAGTGACTATGCAGGGTGTAAGTTGACCAGGAAATCAACTTCTGGTGGATGTCAATTCCTAGGCAACTGTTTGATTTCTTGGCAGAGTAAGAAACAGACCTCAGTTGCTACATCAACTGCTTAAGCCGAGTACATTGCTGCTGCAAGCTGTACATCTCAGGTACTCTGGCTTCAAAACCAATTATTGGATTATGGCATAACATAGACTAAGACCCCATTGTTAATGGATAGCTCTTCAGCTCTTTGTATTGTCAAGAATCCTGTCCAGCACTCTAGGACTAAACATATTGAAATCAGACACCATTTTATTAGAGATTGTTTTGAAAAAGGTCTGATTGATCCAAAATTTGTTCCTAGTGCTGATGAGCTTGCAAAAATTTTAATAAGCCTTGGATAGTTCAACTTGCCACAACCTGGTGTTACGCTTGGTATGCTACAGCTAGAATAAGTGACAACTACTGAAGATCTCAGCTCACAAGTACTGATGATCATTAGTTCATTATTGTCACATATAAGTACTAATGAGTTCTTTTACCCTCAGTAGTTTTTATAACTACTGAAGGCTACATACCTCACAAGTACTGAAGTACTTTATCTGTTAAAACAGCTAATGTAGCTACAACAGCTGATGTAGTCACAACAGCTTATGCAGCTACAACTACTGATGTCAGAAAAACAGATAAGTACTGATGACCAATGAAACGTCTGAAACTCAGATCTAAGTCTGATAAGTAAGTGTGGAGGTCAGACTGAAACAGCTGAAAAGCTATGAATTGACGAAAACAGCTGATGAGTAATTACTCTTTAGTTGTTTCTACAACTGTTGTTTCATTAAAACAACTGAAGCCAAAACTATGTCTTCAGTAGTTTACAACTACTGAAGACTAACACCAAGTCTTCAGCTGTTTACAACAACTGATGACAAAACCACTGTCTTTAGTAGTTTCACAACTACTGATGACTAATACCAAGTCTTCAGTTGTTTCACCACCTGAAGTCAAAACTGTCTTCAGTAGTTTTATAACTACTGATGACTAAATCAGAGACTTCAGCTGTTTCAACGTCTGACGGTTAAAACCAAGTCTTCAGTTTATAACAACTGCTGATCACACCAATACGGTCAGTCATTTCAAACCTCTGAAAGTTATACCACGTCATTAGTAGTTTAAACAACTGATGACTAACACCAAAACCTTCAGTCGTTTTCCAACCCTACCCTTTAAATACCTTATTCCACCTTCAGAGTTTTTATCTCCTTCTCAAACCTAACGTTCAAAAACTCTGTACCGTCTCTTCATCAATGGTGACCATGCAACTAAAACCACGACACAACTTTGTCGCACATCTCAAAAAATCGCCATACTGGACCAAGTTTCACAATGCCATTGATTTAATGGTTCAGTCACCTTACAAAACGGCTTTTCTAGTAAATCCCACCATATATGCCGAATCCCTTAACCAATTCTGGACAAACGTCACTCTGTCTCTGAGGAGAAGGACACAGAGTCTCTTCAATCGTTTGTCCATGGTCAAAAAGTGGTCATTACTCCAGACACTCTTCGCCAAACCCTCAATCTGGACGATGACACTTTCCCAACTGGTTATCCAAAGGGCACAACAGATCAATCATTTGCCCACCATGGATACCAGGGAAACCTGAGTGCATCTACCATATTGAAGAAACACGTCCAGGATGCCGAACGTCTCATATTTCATATGGTCAATGTCTGCCTTGCCCCCAAGACTTCATCATGGGATCAAATGTCCACAAGGTGGCAACAGGTAATGTACTCCATCCTTGAGCAATAACCTTTAAATTTTTCTGAAATACTATTTTTAGAGCTCAAGGATATGGCCCAAAAACAACTTGCTAACCGTTGGATACTATATCCTCGGTTCATAATGGCCATCATTGAAAACCAGCTTCAAGCTGAGGGACTTGTTGGCCTGGGAGTCCCTGCTATGGCTGTATTGCCTGAAGTATACTCCCGGCACAACTCTGACCAATCACTCAAAATGGCTGCCAAGCTACGCAAACCCACGCAGCTGGAACCCACAGCCACCACCACCAGATCCAGAGTCCCCACCAAACCAAAAACCAAACGCCCCAAAACAGCTATTCGGGGAGATTAGTCCCCTGAAGATGCTCCTGTACCACAAAGGCAGGATATACTTGCTGGTTTAAACCCCCCAGCAGTGTTACAGACTCTACCAGCCACAGCCGCTCACGATTCCTCTCAAAAGGAGCCTGCAGCAACCAAAGAAGGGGTATCCACTAATCTGGGATATTCCTCATTTGAGGAGATTGCCATTGAAGATCACCATTCTCCCCAGGTGCATACTGCTCTTACCCCATCTCCCCATGCAACCTCCCTACAAAGTCCAACCCTTATAATTGCAAACGTGCTGACTCAGCTGCATGCCTCTCCTCCTCCCCAACAACCACCAACAAAGGGGAGAACCACAACCATTGAGAACAAGGATCAACATGCTTCCGACAACCCACAGCACCGGGGTTTACACGTTCTATCTCCTGGTGTGGATATGGAGATTCGAACATCTAGTGAGGCTACCACCTCTTCTGAATCAGCACATGATCAGACTGAGGCTGGTACATAGCTAAGACCTCACTAGAGGCAACCGCTGATGAAGGACATCGTCCTGAGGCTGAAGTCCCCAGTTCCAAGAAAAAGGGGCACATGCTAAAACTGGTCTACACCCAGTGCATGTACATCCTGCTACAAGCAGGAGGTCAGGTGATTCTGCATCTGCTGATGATGACCTGGGCCCAGAACACAATTCTTGAGGAAGAAGTCAGTAGACTACAAAGACTACTTGACCAATTCTCTCAAGAAGCAAGTCCATCTGCCACCAACATAAACCCACAGATGGCACCTTCACCTGAAGGTCTCCCACACACTCAGCCACTCAAAACTTCCAAGCCACCAGCTTCTGTTTCTGGCACTGCTTCTCAGGGACAGAACCCCTTTGAGAAACATTTCTATCTTTCAGCAAACCCTACCTCTCATCACCCCAATGATCACAGACATTGTGATCAAAACCATGGATGAGAGGCTTCCCTTAATCATACAACCCCTGTGGAGGAGATTGTGAGCACAAGGCTTTCTGCTACTCAAACCCTTGCAACCAATGCAACCAAAAAGGGGGAGAGTCAGTCAGTGAAAGCAAAGAGGAAGAGCAAACTGAAAGAAAAGGAAACTGAGAAGGAAGAGGAGTCTGTGAAGGGAGCTGAAATTGATCAAGTGGGTGAAAGTCACAAAGACTTTCATGTCACATATAAGAAGAGGAAGGTTGAAGGAAAAGAGAAAGAACTCCAACTCGATGAAATGATCAAAATGGCGGATGCTACACATAGTAAATCAATGGACTCCATTATTGATCAACTGTATAGACAAGGGTTCGATACTACACAGCTTGACTCAAAGATCAGGAGACTTGAAGTTGAAGAAATTAACTCAAGATGGGCAAGTTATGATGCACTAGAAAGAGAAAGACTAGAGATCATGATCAGATTCATTGCAAAATATCTTGGGAGATCATTGATCGAGATTAAATCATGGACCAGGGACAGTATCTTGGCCATAACCTCCAAGATCTATTCGTCTGAGGCATATACTAAAGGATTAGTAGTAAAAGCTTTGAATGAAGCAGGAGCAGGGAGCAGGACTGAGCTAGCCAAACACTCAAAAGCCATACTCACCTCCAAAATGCTAACTCAGCCTGTCAACATTCCCTCTCCAAAACAACCACAACCACAACCCACAAAACCAACTCCCTTACCCTCAAAACCAACAGCCGATGATGCACCCAAGAAGAAGAAGAGAAGGGTGTTGAGGCTAGAAGAAGAAGAAGAGGAGGATGATGTGGAAGAAGATAGGCTGCCTCTGTCTGCAGTCCTAACTTTGCCTAAAGCCAAACCCATGCCCATCACTCCCACCTCATAGATGGAAGCTGTGAGAGTAAAGATTGAAGAAGAACAGCAGCAAAAGCTTCATGATGATGAGATGCTGAAAAGCATAGACAAAACTTATGCTGCTTCTTCATCAATAATTAGTATGAAGAAAGAAGCTCTGAGATTGTACACCCTTGCTAACACATTTCAATATCAAAAGGAAAAGATGAGAGTATGGCCTGATCCTAGGGTGGCTCACAGGATTGTGAAGAAAGACATTCCTTCAAGATACAAGGGCCAGGTAAAAAGGATCGTATATGAAGAGATCACAGTGGTCCTTGTAGTATCACCCTGGGAGATTGTAGAAGATTTCAAGAAGGCCTATGAGACTAAACAGCCACCCCAAAAGATGTTAGAGAACAGAGTAATTAAAAAGGGGTTAGTCTACAAGAGGCTTGAGAACTTCAAACAAAATGAGCTCAGTCTGTTACTTGAAGGTACTCATCCAGATGAGTTTGCATACAGACAGGTTACAATAGTTGAGCTAAAAAATGGCAAACACGCTAAGTACATCTCAGAGCTGTATGGGCGTGAAGGATTGTTTGATGGTGAAGCTGAAAACCTGATCATGGAAGAACAAATTATGTTTCTCAGAGCATACACCAGAGAATCCTACAGGCTTATACATGGGAAGTGAGTCTCATGGATGGGGGAACATCTCAGTGTCTGATTCCCCAATACAGAGCTCCCATCGATACATTGCCAACCAAATTATCAGAGACTCATTCCCAGGCGAGTGCTTATATGGGTCATCTTCTCAACTGATCAAGAAGGAAAAAGACCAACCATTCTGCCAACAATAAGTGGGACCTTAATAAAGTTAAAGGTTTTGGCTGCATTGGTTCAGGGGGAGTTTGTTGGACCAAACGAACCAATGAGCCGGATCAGAAAAACTTTAAATCCCACAGACGTCACAACAACTGCTGAAGTCCACAACAGCTGAAGACAACAGTTGATTACAAGTCTGAAGACAAGTGCTAAAGACAAAGTCTGAACACAAGTGCTGAAGACAAAGTCTGAAGACAAGTGCTGAAGACAAAGTCTGAACACAAGTGCTGAAGACAAAGTCTGAAGACAAGTGCTGAAGACAAGTCTGAAGACAAGTGCTGAAGACAAAGTCTGAACACAAGTGCTGAAGACAAAGTCTGAAGACAAGTGCTGAAGACAAAGTCTGAAGACACAAGTGCTGAAGACCAAAGTATCAGACATTGTCACAACAGCTAAAGAGGTCTTCTTCAGTAGTTGTGACCATTTACTTTCAGTAGTTTTATGTTTTCAGTAGTTTTGTAAAACGACTGAAGAGCTTGTTCTTCAGTCGTTGTAGTTTGAGTAGTTTCTTATCAGTAGTTTTATATTTTGTACTTAGCACTCTGATATGTTCTCAGTAGTTGTGAACATGTCAGTAGTTTGTTAAGAGTTAGTTATATTTGTAATAGATCTGCCAGTTGTCACTATCCCGTGATAACAGCAGTGGGTGCACTCTATATAAGGAGTGTCAACCTATTGTAATAAAGTGAATGATTGAGCAAAATATTTGATATTATTGAAACATTCCTTGTTACAGAAATATATTCTCTCGTTATAACTGTATTTGTTCTTAATGCATACGAGTATCAATTCTTGCTACAATTTGTCTAATTCTTGTTCTTATTCCGTTGCGTTACGCTCTAATACATCAAACTTGTGATCACTGATCCTGACACTAAAAACAATCTAATTGCCTCTAGTCTGGCTACAGGGGCAAAGGTTTCATCATAATCAATACCTTCTTCTTGTGAAAACCCTTGTACAACCAGTCTAGCCTTGTTCTTGACAATAAGCCCATTTTCATCAGTTTTATTCCTAAACACCCATTTAGTGCCTATTGCACACTTACCTGGGGGTAGAGGAACCAGTTCCCACACTTGCTGCTTTTTGAACTGAAGTAGCTCAAGCTGCATGGCTTCAACCCATCCATTGTCTCTCAAAGCAACATGATAGTTCTTTGGCTCTAGCTGACTGATGAAGAGAGCGTAGAAGCATAAGTTAGACAATTGACGTCTAGTTGAGACACCAGCATTGATATCACCAATGATTTGAGACATGGGGTGATCTTCAGCTCTTGGTATACTATAAGATCAGTGCAAGTGTTTGTAGCCGGTTCAGCAGCAGCAGATGGTGATCCAGATTCTTGAAACCAAGTATTAGATGGCAAGTCAAATGATGTAGAGGAGTCAGAAATCTCATCAGCATTTGTTGTGGATGGAGCTACAGAAGCTACAGGAACATCAAGTTTAGCAGACACAGGCAGTTGGTCACTAAACTTGCTGCAGAAGATGATTTATCCACATCATCTTCAGTACCATCAGGTGGAAGACTTGCTGCAGAAGATGATTTATCCACATGATCTGCAACAGCTTGAGATTGATAAGGAACATATTGCAGTATGTCCAGATCAAACAACTCCACAGGGTTTTGTGTAATTTTATCCTTAGGAGATTCATTGAATTTCACATGCAAGGTTTCTTCAACTATCTTTGTTCTGCAGTTGAAGACCCTGTAAGCCTTGCATGTGGATGAATAACCTACAAAATACCCTGCATCCACCTTAGGATCAAATTTATGGAGTTGATCCTTTGTGTTGAGAATGAAACAAGGACACCCAAAGGTTTTGAAGAATGAAATTAGATGAGCCAAATGATGTAGAACTACATATGGAATCTTCATCAACCTCTGATTTACTAACACTCTATTCTGCACATAGCAAGATGTGTTAACAGCTTTAGCCCAAAAGGTCAATGGCAAACCAGAGACAGCCAACATAGACCTTGCAGTTTCAATTAGGGTCATATTCTTTCTCTCCACTACTCCATTTTGTTCTGGAGTCCTTGGGATGCTAAACTGCCTCTTGATTCCTTTTGATAGATAAAAATCATCAAGTGTATGGTTTTTGAATTCAGTTCCATTATCACTCCTTATACACTTCACTGATAGGGAATACTGCTTCTCAACATACAACACAAAGTTTATAATCGTCTGAGCAACCTCAACCTTTGAATGCAAGAAGAAAGTCCATACAAATCTGGAGTAATCATCCATAATTACCAGACAGTATTTCTTCTTTGCCATGCTTATCACTCTCACAGGACCAAATAGATCCATATGCAGTAACTGCAAGCATGCAGTGGACTTAGGTTCGTCAATAGGAGGGAATGAGACTTTATGTTGTTTTCCTTTTAAACAAGCAGTGCAGGTTTCATCACAGTGGAACTCCTTTATTGGTAGACCTCTCACTAAACTATTGTGGATCAACTGATTCATGTTTTTGAGATTAACATGACCCAGCCTTCTATGCCACAATTTAGATTCCTGAGGAGAGGCTTTGGAGAACAGACAAGGATGACCCTTCAAATCAATCTTCTTTGACAAATCCAAGGCATATACTTTTCCAATCCTATTGGCCTTTAGGAGAGTATGATCATCCAATACCTTGTCAATCAGCCTTAGAACATGGGAAGACAGAATCCTGCAGTTCTAGCTTGTCAAAAGTGCAACCTGCCCTTTATCACACATCTGACTGACACTCAGTAGATTATACTTGAGATTCTCCACATGGTTAACATCATCAAATCTGATATCTCCATTAGACACATATCCTTTCCCGATGATGTAACCCTTGGCATCATTTCCAAATGAAACAAATCCCTTCTTTCCTTGAGAGTAGTCATTAAGAAGAGAACTGCTCCCAGTCATATGCACAGATCCTCCACTGTCTACATACCAGATGCTCCTTTGGCATGCTGAAGAACCCTGCATTTATCATAAAGAACTAGTTACGTTTTGAGACCCTAACCTTTTTGGTTTTGGGTCTGTTTTCATCAACAGACTTAACCATAACTTGTTTCTTATGATTAACAGCTGATGAAGAAGGAGATGGTGCTGAAATGGATTCCTTGGATTTGTGCTTGGAATGCCTTTTTAGTGGTTTGATCACAGGTGCATCTAGTTGGTTAACTCTCCCCAACAAATGCTGAACCATCATAACAAGTTGTGTTTGATTTGTAGCCAAAGCTTTCAGCTCTTGTGACATATCAGTACTTGTGTATGATGAGTTCCTGTGGCCCACCATTTCCTCCTTGAAATTCACAGACTTAGTCTGAGGTTTATCATGTGGAGCACTATCAGTTGTTTTATGATAAACCCTATCCTTCTTTTTGGATTTAGATGAAGGCTTGGGTTTATCACATTAGGATGACTGTGGTACAAACTTGGTCTCAAACTCATTTTTCATTTCATCCATCTGGATTTTAATGATCTTATCTCTGTTAAGTTTGGAACCCTTTCTGTACCAACATTCATCAGAAAGATGATTGAATTTACCACATATTTCACATGGCTTATTCTTCATCTTGAATTGATCAACTACTGATGTGGAAACTACTGAAGGTGTGCTCTTCAGTACTTTCCTCCTTTCAGTACTTGTGTTAAGTACTGAAGGATCTGTAACAACTGAAGACTTGTTCTTCAGCTGTTCACTATCAGCAGTTGTTAATCCTTTTATTTCAGATGATTTGAAATGCTTTTCAGATGTTGTGTCTTTCCCTTTAGTGCTTGAGATACTTTGAGGGACAACATCTGAAGTACTCAGCTTTATGTGCTTATCAGTAGTTGACCCATCAGGCAATTGATTTTCTGAGGTATCAACACTGATTTCATCTTGTGATTTTGGGTGATCACTTGAAGATGATGCACATGATGATGTGGTTTGGAAATTACTTTCACCTTCAGGTTTTGCTATTGATTTTGGAGTAAAATCTATAGGTGGTGCAATATGGTTGTAACCTATTCCAAACATCACATTCGAAGCAGATTGCTTGCTGAGCAGCATTTCAAATCCCTTGCAGGATGATACCCAGCGGTCACACTCAACTTGGGTAACTGCAAGTTTTTCTTTGAGTTCTCTGTGGTTCTCAAGAATGACCTCTAGCTTAGCCTTTTTATCATTTAATTGGCATTTAAGCTTATAAATCTCATCATCTTTATTCTTAAGGACAGACTCATATTCAGCTTTTCTTTTAGAAATAGTTTGCTAAAGCTCAAGATTTTGATTAATTAAAGCTAAATTTGTCTCTCTAATAGAGATAAATGCAGCTATGCAAGATTCAGAACATAGCTTGGCCTTAGCCTTAGAGGATACCTGGGTAATCTGTGATGAAGATGCATTAGAGTATGAACTCTCAATAGACTCCAGGGCCATGAGAGCTAGATTCCCAAAAGGATGTTCACCACCATGTTGACCATCACCAACAAATAATTGCTCATTACCAAAGAGATCATGTGGTAAACTGCTCCAGGCAACAACACCAGGGGTGAAGAAGCTGTGATGAGGTTGTGATTTAGATGATTGAGACGGTAGAGGCTCAGGTAAGGCTTGAGGTTGTTGTGCAATAGGAACTTGAACTTGATTTGGCTGAGGCATATAGTAGCAGGGATATGGATATGACATTGGACCCTGAGAGACAAAATATGCAGGAGATATAAGTTGTGAACGATGACCAGAACTAGCAGGATGTTGCCCTCTGTTTTGTGAACTATTGCTTGGAAAAGTCACAAAGGGCGCAGAGGAGTTAGATCCAGTTGATCTACACTCTCTTGCAAAGTGCCCAAGCCTATGGCATTTGTGACACCTCAACTTACTCTTGTCAAAACCAACTTTGGTTTTGCCAGAGTCCTGGAAATTTCCTACCAGTTCTCTTGTAGAACTTTTGAGATCTGATATTAATCAAGGCCATTTGGCTCAAAATATCCATCTCTTCTAAGTCATCATCAACAATACCCTTTAAATCATCCATAATGAAACACAAATTGTCACTATTACATCCTGACTGACTGTCAACACTAACAAATGCATGATCTGAACCGTTTGAAGAGAAATCTATATGCTCATCATAATTGCTTTCTGATGCAGCATATTCTGACTCATGACCAACCAAGGCAGTGTTCCCTGGTACAAAGTCATCAGTGAGCTTTCCTGATGATGCCAGTTTCCTTTTCTGCTCTATCTCTCTTTCAAATGTAAGCAGTTTCCCATGGAGTTGGGTGAGAGATAGGCTATCTAGATTTGCACCGGAGCGTAGGACAATGGTATATGTGTCCCATCTCTCATGTAGTGATTTGAGGAATCTGTTGTTCATCTGACTATTGGTGTATTCATGTTTGACCATTTTCAGCTCAGAGATCAAACAGAAAAAGGCTCAAAATGTTGAGTCAGTGAGTCACCCTTCCTATGAGAGAATGTTTCATATTGTTGGGCAAGGATTTCTCTGTTGTTTGCTAAGACCTCATCTGTTCCCCAAAATTGTTCCTTCAATGCATTCCAGAGGTCATGAGTAGTTTCATGATGCATAAGCCCTGAATAGATTTCATTCGCCAGTGCCATGGCCAGAATTCCATGGGCTTTAGCATCAATCTCAAACAGTTTTCGATCCTCATCTGAGTATTGTTCCTTCTTCTTCGGAACCATATGGTTGGTTTCCGGATTGTTCACCATAGGCTTGTGTGGACCATGTACCACAGATGTCCAACAACCTGAACTGTTAACAGACAGATGATGAAGCATTCTTCGTTGACATATGTTATACTCAGTCCTAACCAGCATCGGAGGCTTGGTTGAGGAACCGGTATTATGAGGGTCATTAGAAGGAGTAGTCATTCTCAGATTCAAGCAAATTCAATTAAGTTTTAACTGATTTACAACAAAACACAACAAACCAAGATGAACAAAGAGAAAGCTCAAAGCAAAAAGCCGAAAGCAGCAGAAATTCAATGATCTAGAACCAATTCTTGCAAATATGCTAATTCAATCAAACTTAGATATCGAAATAGCAGTTTCAATGGTCAATTGTTAGATCGATCAATGATTAACCTCCTCTGATACCATTTGATAGGATCAGTGATCTAAGTTTGATTAATTAGAGAGTATTGCAGCGGAATTCGAACAACGAATTAAACAATTCACAAGAACACAATTGATATTCAATGTTACAGTACACGGATATAGAAAGAGAGAATTCTGCAAAAGAAATATTTCATTCATATGCTTTCATGGTGGCTCAATGTCACACTTTACAACTAGGTCAACATTCCTTATATAGGATATGTGACGTCTGCTGATGTCACTTGATAGTGACATCTAACAGAATTATTCAAACTACTGAAACTATGCAAACTACTGAAAATGTTCTCGACTACTGATTGCATCTCAGAGAATGCTTAAGTACAAAACATAAAACTACTAAACTACAACTACTGAAACTATAAGTACTGAAAAGTAAATTACAAGTACTGAAAGGAAACCATCACAACTACTGAAGTTAATTACTTCAGCTGTTGTGACAACTACTGAAGTTAATTACTTCAGCTGTTGTGACAACTACTGATCACTTTGGTCTTCAGTCTTTGTCTTCAGTACTTTACTTTCAGACTTTGTCTTCAGCTAATGGCTTTAGACTTTGTCTTCAGCTGATGGCTTCAGACTTTGTCTTCAGTCTTTGTTCTTAAGTACTTTACCTTCAGACTTTGTCTTCAGACCTTGTAATCAGTGGATGTCTTTAGCTGTTGTGATCTTCTTCAGCAGTTGTAATGTCTGTGGGACTTAGAGGTTTTTCTGATCAGGCTCATTGGTTCTTTTGGTCCAACATAACCCATGCCACTGTCTTCTCTTATGCACAAATCTAACATATATGTTTCTTGTGTTGTAGCAACATGGCTGATAGATGGATGATGAGCACGAAGCACAATATTTGTGCTCACTTAGATGCTACTACGCAGAATGCTTCCGAGTTTGTTGGGATCATAGCCTTTCTGAGGAGACCGAGGATCTTCAAGGCCATATCAACACCCTGGACGCGATACAGATCATGACAACAGACCTTCTGGGAAGGTGCTACAGTTGATAGGTCCGCTGAGCCCCACAGTATTCGGAGCTCGATCTTTGGACAGGAGAATAGTATTACTACAGCAGATCTAAGGCGAGTCCTGGATCTGGGTGAGGATGGTGCCCGCCCAACCAAGCTAATTCCTCTGACTGTTCGGGGATGCTTTTCTACGGATGAAGTACACCGGGGACATCAACGCAGGTGTGCTCAACAAGAGCAACTTGTGCCCCCAGGTCAAGTACTTAGCTCATGTCATTCTCAAGTGCATAGCGTTGAGGAGAGGAGGATTCGACGAGATGTCAAATCAAATCCAGAATGCATATGTTGCTCTGGTGCTGAACCACCCGTTCAATTTTTCGCACATGCTTTTATCTTACATGATCGAGAACCTTGAGGCCAAGGGCAAGGAAGGCTTCTGTATGTACCCACCTTTTCTACAGATGATCATTGATGAGAAGCTTCCTTCGCTACCAAAAGAGAGGGATGATGCCATTGTTTTGGAGGTGATAGATGACATTAAATTGGGTCGGATGGAGGTCTACCGGGGGAAGCAGGTGAAGCCCCCGGTTAGGAGATTGTTCAGGCATTTGGCCAGTGAAGATTACGTGGTGCCCTCCCGCAAGAAGTGGTGTAACAATGATAGCGACTCAGATGTTAAGCCAGTTGAGCTACCCACCGATGAAGAAGGCGACGATGATGATGACCAGGATGATGGTCAAGGTGGTGATGCACCTGGTGGAACAGAGAAGGCTTCCTTCAACCAAGACTTCATGCTCGATAAAGAGGAAGAGTTAAATGAGGAGCCACTCGTTAGGACAGGTGGTAGCCGGTTATGGCCACCGACAAAGGGAAAGATGCGGTTGGCGGATGCCAGGCTGGGTCGAAGGGTGTTGCTACATATGTCAGTGATCCTACTTACACCCCAAACCAGCTACTCAGCCCAGCGGGAGCTTCTACTGCAAAGAGCTCCAGGAAAAAGAGGATGGCCCACCCTTATGGCAAAGAGGGTAAGAGGCCAAGATTCATATTGATCACATCTTCTACTACCACTACCACTACCACCACCACTACCACACCCAATAGCACCACTACCACAGCCACCACCACTACCACACCCATTACCACATCCACCACTCCATCCACCACTCATACATCTACGCCACCACTAACATAACCACTCACTAAGATGGTCCCTCCACCTAATCCACATTCACAGCCGGACCTACTTTACCCATGATCGGGTTAGATGAGCAGCTAGCTAGCCTGAACCGGATGGTGCTAAAGCTTATTGCTACTGATGATCTGAGGGCTACTCAGATCAATATGGTGGTGAATGTGGCTCAAGGAAAGCAAATCGCTCAGCTGAGTGAGAAGAACGCTCAGTACGAGAGAACTTTTGGCTGTTATATATTAACAACTTGGAATTAGGGTTACACCATGAAATTTGTAGAAGTCTATATAGCCGCACGTTGTTATTGGAGTCTTGTCCGGTGCCTGGTCTCATAACTTGTCTTCATCGTCTCATGTTATCGGCCTCTTTTCACCATGAATCGGGCTGACTTGTGGGTGATTAGTCAAGTGATATCACCGGTTTCGTTTCATCATTATTCTTATAGTTCTACACATTTCTGGGTATTTTTGTTTCATAATATTTTAGCTTTCAACTGCATCTTCATTGAGGTTTAATTAAGATATCATGAATTTCATTAGTAGGGTTTGTTTTGGTTGGTTTCTTCTAGGTTCTTTCTACTGGATATTTGTAGTTGCCTTTGGATATATAAGATGCTTCGCTTTGTCATTCAAAAAAATTACTCATTCCGTAAAGCTTTCTTATTTGTTGAAAGCTTTGTCCAAACCCAAGTTTTGTTCTTCTTAGTGACCTCGTCTCTTCTTTCATAGCCCACTCCGACTATAATCATTATCTTACACTAATAGCTTTAGAATAACACCAAGATTCTTCATTTTTAGTTGAAAGCATGTAACTAATTGATGGAGATTAATCTTTGTGGGGGTCTTGTCATTCTAGAGGATCTCCTTACCTCTTGTAAAGGTTAGATTGAACTAGAGGAGCAGTATCATCTACTTCCTCTAAACTCTCACTATCAGGAATATATACTAAATTTCCAATTTCTCAAATCTAACATCTTTAGTTTTGTCTTCAAAAGCATCTTGTTCCTAGCTTGTTTTGTGTTTTTCCTAAACTTCTAATCTCTATTGTTACTCTGTATAGTATAGTTTCACTAAATATGACATCTCAAAGGGGCCAACAGTCAAGAAAGATTTTAAAATTTAGTTTGTAAAATCATTTTAGTCGATGAATATAAGTGAAGTTTGGGACTTTCATTTTTGTTCTTTATTTGGTTCTCTCTTCTTTCTGTTAACTAGCTATTGGTTTTGGAGAGCTAAAAGAAATGACACAAAAGGTTGTGTTTTTCTTCATCTCTTTGTTCATGTTACATACGAAATTTAATAAAAGGCTTACTTCATTGTAAACTAAATGAAATGAATAGATTAAGAAAGAGTTGTTCATCTTATTTGCGGTTTCAATATCATCTTGACTTTTTGGTTGATGCCAGGACTACATTGTTCTAAGAAATGCTTTTTGTTGATAATTGTAAAAGGAACACATTGTTCCTTCATCAGTACTAAAACTTGTCCAATGTAACAAAAGATGTTATACATTTCTATTACCATCGTATGGATGTTTTATAAAACAGATCCTTGATGGATGTTCTAATAATTTGTTTTAGAATCAATGTATACGTTATTGCTTCTGTTATCAAATAATTTTCTTTTACAAACCGACAATAAGTAATACTTTTGGTAGGTTAACATATAATGTTACTTACCCTAATTAAAAGGATCTTGTAAAATAAACATTCCCGTAGCATTCAAAATGAAAACATAATAATTTCCAAAGGTACCTACTAGAGACTAGTTCTAAGGTTGATCAACACGATGTCGTGTTTTACATTCTCATGCAGATTCGTTAAGTTTATACATGTACCAACATACAATCAGTATATATAAAAGTATTTCTAGGAATTCCAGATAATATTATCAATAATCTTACATTAGTTGACCAATACATCTTCAACCCCTTCATCAAAGTAATCATCATATTAAGCTAATGATATTCTGTTAGTGTGTTTTGTTTATGGATCAGCAATTCGTCATAGATACGATGGTTTCGTTTTTAAAATGTTAAAATTTTATATGTTATCACTTATCGGTTCATTAAAAGGTATTTTTATAATAAAGACACTTATTTATATATTGCGTCCTAAGTGTTACATAATTAAATTTAAACCTATGGTTTTTTTAAAAAAAGTATTTAATTCTTATCACTAGTCTACTAACACAAGTGACAAACGTTACATTATTTGATACTAGGTTAACAGCTGGTGTATTACACGGCTCGAATAACTAAAACTATTAATAATTATTAACAAAAAATAATGAATTATTGACATTACACAAAAGTGATAAAAGTACAATAGCATTTTTTAAACTTTTATTATTTTTTTGTTTTTCTCAAAAAAGTTGGTTCTAAATATACTTTTTTAAAACAAACTGTTTTTAAAATGTGTCATTTTTAATAATTTCATTAAACTTTGAATTTTCAATTGATATATGAGAATACTTAGCATTATGTCACTACACGAGAAGGAAAAAAGGCTCACAAGAAGGAAAAAAACATAGCATATATGAGAAGGAAAAAAGGCTCACAAGAAGGAAAAAGATTAAATAGATTACACATATTTAATAAATAAAATATTAAATAAATAGTAATAAAATTTTATTAGTTATAAAACCATGCTTGAAGGTAAACTATGATTATAATTATGTAAATAGATACTTTAAATAAATAAATAATAATGTATATTTCTTAAACTCTTGTCTTATAAAAATCATGGTTCTAAATATTTTATGTTAAGAAAATTGGTTTTTAACAAGTTTGTTGTATTCTAAATTTTATAAAACTGTTGTTTTAAATAAAATAAAATAGTCTTTTAATTTATCAAATTATATATTTAATGAAAAATTATATGAGTAATACTTTTAATGAATAATGATAAATATTACAATTGTGTCATGTCTTATCTTAGTTGTTCTTTACTATATATATATAGATAGATAGAAAGATAGATATACTAGAAACTTATTCAATAAACGGATTATAGTAAGTAATAAATATAAATAATTACAGTATGATATTATAATATAAGATATGATTAAAATTATATACATACGTAATAGTTAAGAACTAAAATATTATATTATTTTTTAACTCTCTTATTTAAATTTTTTCCTTTTAAATATTCGTTTTAAAAATATTTTATAAAAAATATTTTTTTATAAAAATCTTGTTTATGAAAAACTCTGGTTTATAAATATATTCGGTTGTTGTAATAAGACTATTTTTAGTAAATCTTACCTTTTTTATAATTTTATAAAATATGATCGATTTAAATATTTTGTCACAAAAAAGTTTATGTAGAGAATATGTATAGAGGCTAAAGCAATTTCTGCATGCATGTTGCACAAGTACTGAAGAAGAATGCTTTGAAAGTATTACACATGCAACAGAAATATTCTATGTGTGAAATCTTCCGAAGCCAAGACCAATATCTTCCGAAGCCAAAGATGAAGTCTTTCGAAGCTTCAAAGACAAAGTCTTCCGAAGCTCCACACTTGAAAACAGATTTCTTTCGAAGACTTTTAACAACATGCTTTATCTGATGTACTTTTTCATAAAGCTCGACCCCTTTCCGCTGCGACTCTGTAAAGTCACCAACTTACATGAGTTGGTGAAAAGGTCCATGCTTTTGGTAACTCTACATTGAGGTCTTGAGTCTGTAACTTTCTACTTCATGTACTTATCCTTTTTGTAATAGATAAGGATGTGAGTTATGGCATGTCATAGTCACTAGTCAAAAGGCAATATGCCTTTTTGACTATACAATTGATTTTGTTTTGAGTCTAGTCAATTGTATCCAACTGGTTTTCATAGTATGGTCGGCTGTAGGATGTATTATAAGTATCTAATGTTCTTGTAACTTTCCTTAATGCTTTGTAACACTTCTAATAGAACATTGAGAAGCAATATACTGCAATCTTGAAAACCATCTCCTTGTGTATCTTGTTCTTGTGTTCTGTCTCTTAATTACTTGTGTTCTTAGTGTGTTTATTTGTGGTTAATCCAGTTCATTGTTTGATTAAGTTTAGTTACTCCCCTCTTTGTATTGTTATGTTGTATTTGACCACCCTTCAACGGTCCTGCATTTGGTATCATAGCTTTCATGCACTTGATATATGATCTCATCATCTTATGATCCCTCACTCACACAAATATTAAACTTTTCAAATGGTGACCATTTCCAAAACTGATATGGAAACTAGAACCATGAACAAGTCCCCACTAATCACTCTTGATGACTTTGACACCTGATGTATGAGAATGGAAGGTTTCATCAGGTCTCTGGACTCAAGAATAGGGGAATCTATTGAGAATGGACCTTACATACCTAGCATCCCTTCTGCTACATGTGCTGGTATGATCCCCAAGGATGTGGCAAACTACTTTGATGAAGACAGGAAGAGAGTAAAGATTGATAGAAAAGCCATGATAGCCCTTGAGACTACTCTTCAAACTCTGTATACAGAGGTTTCAAGAAATGCAAACAGCTAAGCAGCTATGGGATGCATTGAAACTGATGTATGGGGGTTCCTCTAAAGCTAAGGACAACAAGAAGGATCTCCTGAAGCAGCAGTTTGAAAACTTCACCTTTAAAACACGTGAAACCATGACTCACTAATGCTTCAGGTATGTTGTGATTATGAATACCCTGATGAATGGGGAGTTCGTTTTGAGAACAAGGTCATTGTAAAGAAGTTCATGTCCTCACTTCCTAGGCAGTGGAGACACTACTGTGTGGTGATCAAGAGTACTGAGACTCTGAAAACTCTTACTCTGACAGAGTTATATGGGATTCTCAGTGGCTACCAGATGGAGATGAACATGCAATGTTCATCTGGCAACTCCAACAATCAAATGGGTTCAGCCCTGTATGTGGTTGAAAGGGATAGCATAAAACCCAACATCATCTCATATGCTACCCTAAAAACTCACCTAAGGGTCCTTTTATCACCTTCCCAAAGCCACCAAGGAGAACTACACCCAAGGAAGCCCATTCTAAGAGACAAGTTCTTCTCAAGCCTTTGTGTCTTCTTATAAAAGTTATGGCAGCTTTCTGTTCACCCTTGAAGACCTGGACTATATCCATCCAGATGATCTGGAGTACATGGAGATAGTCCAGCACATGGCTCTTCTCACTCATAGAGCCAAGAAGTTCTACAAGCGGACTGGAAGGATATTTCCAAGCAATGCAACCAGTGGAAAGTTTGGCCTGCACAATGGCAAAGTCAAGTGTTACAACTATAACTTGAGGGACGACTTTGCTAAGGAGTGTAAGTGTTAGGACCATTTTGGTACAGAGTACTAAATGATTTACATGTATACCAGACCAAATAGTGCGGAATCATATTTGATTGGCGATCCAATCAATGAGAACACAAGTATAATCGATCTAAGAATGAATCAAAATGTTAAGAAGCACAACTAAATGTCCAGTCGTGCGACTGATTCAATCTTATGTCTCAATTGTGCGACTGATCTAGTCTCCTGGTTGAGTTGTGCGACTGGTCCATTAGTAAAAAGTATTCAAGCACATGGTCCATTCGCATGAGAACCTCACACGATTAAGTTTGAACATATTTCTTAATCATTATTGACTAAGAACTATGTACAATAACCTCAAACCTATATAGTTAGTTCAATATGCGTTATCACATAATAATAAATGAAATATTAAACATTATAAGAATCAAAAACACATTAAATTTCATTCATACCCATTTTGTTACATATACGTAAGACATGAAAGACATATTACATTGGAGCTCCTAAACTAGGTACACATGTATCTACAAACTCCCCCTTGGACCTAGTTTGCTCTATTGTCTAACATTCTTCATCAGCTCTTCAAACTTCTTGTACTTCTCCTCTCTTGTAGCTCCAGCATGTATCTCTCAAATGTGAACAGAGCCTTATAACATTTTGGAATTGGAGGGCTTGTACAATGTCTTGCGAATCTTAAAACAGTGGCCACTTGTACAATGTGTATACATTATCAGCTGACAAGTTAGTTAGCCACATTGGGTCAAATACCTGAATAGTATCCATTTGTCCCTCTTTCTACAAGACTATAACAACTTCACCTGTTCTCCAATCATAGTACCACCACTTAAAGTGTGGACTAAAGTCTATGGCATTTTCCTTAGAAGGATTCTTGACATCGTGTGCGGAGGACTCCACTTCAGTACTATCTTTGGCTTCCCCGTAATGGCATCAACTTCAGACCGTCTGATATACTCGTTGGTTGTTTAGGTTTGAAGTTGACCCACCTGGTATGGTACTCTTTCTGTAATGCAGCCTCAACCAGCATGACATTTTCCTTGTTAGCATATAGCAACTTCAGTTTGGCCATTGGTTTAGCTCAAAACCAGGGAGAGTCTTCAATCATGTGGGAATCTGAAGTACTCGTTCCCTTCTCCTTCTTGACAGCATATACATTTAGATCCTCAAAATATGCCCACGCTATAATCTTTCCTAACACCTTCAGATGCTTCTTCACTTTGTAAAGCTTGGTGAAGGCACTCGGCTTTGGAGCAGTGCGTTGGGCTCGGATCATGCAAAACATGCCGCCCATTCAACCTTTTTGATGTCGACATCAGCGTCTGAGGCTTGGGCTTGATCTTTATTTTTCTTTGACTCTAGCTCCATCTGGTCCAGTTTTTCAAATGTATCACTGACGAGAGTGTCACCTAGATTGGAACGACATTTCCCTCTCTGTCAGCATACTCTGGATAGTGCTGGGTTGTGACGTCTTTAATCTCTATCTCGTCCACATCATTAAGCATGTCATCACTAGCCACATCAATAGTAAGGGCATCCTTGACAATTTCATCCGGATTTAGCCAGAACATCTCCGCCAGTTGCTCATCAATAAGGTCATGAATTATCTCTCCTTCTTCAGGAGTATAACTCAAAGACCTCCTGACAATCCCACGCAAATCAAGTATCATAGTGAATTAAGACTTGATTTGATGTAAGGGAGCAGCATCATACTGGTCTTGCTGATTTGTTGATCTGCTTGATTTAAACATTTAACACATCAATCATTTGCCAATAATCAAGACAGTTAAATAGCAAATATATATAAATATTAAGTACATAAGTTTAATACATGATTCAATTAGACAATATTTAAAACTACATAAACATCTAAACATTACTTTTATCTTGAATCATGTGCTCTTCTTCAGTCGGGGGAGGACGAGGCTCCCTTATCCTGTGACTTCTTGGAGCATCTTTCTCTAGCATGTGTGGCTTCTGATGCAGCCGCATCGCCTCCTTCCTCATTATCATCCTTATCATCCTCATCATTTGCTTCATCACCTCCTTCGTTTGTCTCATCCTCATCATCATCCTCATCATCATCATCATCATCTCCCTCTTTTATCTTGAGGGGCTCATCTTTTGATCCCTTTAGCTTGAGCATGATAGAGCTGTTAGATGTCTCCAACTCCTCAATCTTCTTTGCTAATTGGACTTTATTCTCCTTGAGTTGGGCAATTTCTTGAGCCTTCTAGAAGATCTGCTATGCTTGGGCAACAGTTAGCTCCACTAGCTATCGTAGCTGAGAAGTCTTCTCGTCATCAGCAGCCAACAGCTTCAGCACCATATGATTCAGTGCTGACAGCTGTTCCTTTACCCCATTGGGAGGTAGAGAAGATACTTTAGGAAATGATGGGTGGAATGATGGTCCTGCTTGGTGGCTGATGGTGGTAGTGGTGGCTGTGGTGAATATGGGTGGTGAAGGGTAGGCTATGGTGGTGGTTGTGATGCATGTGGATGGTACTATATGAGTGGTGGTGGTTAGTAGGATGTAGTGGGGTGGATGGGAGTGTGGTAGTGGTGGTGGTGGGAAGTGGTGGTGGTAGCAGTAGTGGATGTAGGTGAGGTAGTGGTGGTGGTGGTAGTTGTGGTGGTAGTAGGGGAAGAGGTTGTGATCAACGTGTACCTCCGTCTCTTGGGCTTCATCCCAGGGGCTGAGTCATCCTCTTTTTCCTCGAACCCCTCAAGGAGGATGCTCCCCTTGGGATGCTGGACCAAGCTGGGGAGTAGTAGGATCAGTCATAGTCTCCCCGACTCGCCCAAGCATCCACCAATCGCCTGAATCCCTCATTCGGCGCAACAACCTTGTTGCCCACCGTACGAGTCAATAGCTCCTCGTCCTCCTCCTCCTCCTCAGGAGGACATAAATCCTGATGGAAACCAGCTGTAGCAACATCTCCATGAGTGGATGGTGGAGGTGTAAAACTTGTAGTGGTGGCACTACATGAAGTGAGGCCAGAGCCTCCACCATCACCACTGTCATCATGATCTGACTCATCAGTGGGGACACATCTCCTCAGTATCTGAATCGCTGTCATCATGGTGCCACTTCCTTCGTGAAGGCGCCACATTGTCCTTATGGGCCAGAGGCCCAAACAGCCCGCCTAAAAGGGGGTTTCACCTGCTTCCCCCTGTACACCTTCATCCTGCCCAAGGTGTATCGTCCATCACCTCAAGCACCATGACATCGTCCTTCTCCTTTGGTAGCGAAGGGAGCTTTTGGTTAATGATAATCTACATAAAGCGAGGGTACATGCAAAAGCCCTCCTTGCCCTTCTCCTCGATGTTCTCCTCCAGGTAGGTGAAGATCATCCTCGAGAAGCTGAACGGATGGTTCAGCACCAACGCCACTTGGGCGTTCTGAATCTGGTCAGATAGCTCATCGAACCCTCCCTTCCTGGAGGCAATGCACTTAAGCAAAACATGGGCCATGTACTTAATTTGGGGCACAGGTTGCTCTTGTTGAGATTGTCCTTATGATCTCTATATCCTGACCGAAAATGGAGCTCCTGAATAGTGGGGCTCTGAGGATCTGTCGACAACCGCGCTTTCCCAGAAAACCTACTGAACTGACTGTACGGCGTGCCCGGAGTCGATATAGCACGGAAGATCCTCAATCTCCGTAGGAATGTAATAGTTCCTGAGAAATCAGCCGCATTCCGTGAGGTCAGATCTAGATACGCACAAATGTTGTGCTTAGTGCTCATGGGCCAACGACTCGTCATCTGTTACATAATGCAAATAAACGTTAGTGTGTCAATGAGTGACAATTTGATTCATTTGACTTGATATCTTCGATTCTGTCGTGCGAATGAACTATGCGACTGAGCTCTAGTTGTGCGATAGAGCTCATACGTACGATTGAGCATGCGACTGGGCTTAGTCGTATGCTATCCCATGCGTTTATACTAGTCGTGTGACTGACCTCATACGCATGGTTCAGTCGGGGGATTGAAGTTCATCAGGGTGTCCATTCGCATGACAAACTGCTTGTTCAATTCGAATTCAAATTTTCAGCAAAACTTAATGTTTAGCGTCGTGGTGTCTCTTAGTCTCGCAAATGAACCGATATACACCTAATAATCTTTAATTGAACAATGTACTTAGTTTTATTGGTTTCTTAGGCAAACTAAGTCTCGCAACTATTTAGGGTTTAAATTCGATCATTAGGGCACAAATTTATGGACATTTGTGTGGATTAACTCGCGCATTACCTGTATAATCACTGGTAATCATCTATACACAACATTTAGTGGTCTAGAATGGTCAAATGAAAATCGTGCAGAGTAACGGTAGAGTCATGCGATTTGGGGGCGATTTGGGAGTGATGAATGACTGCGACCAACTCCCCCTCCTTTTATACTAGGGTTTCTTCCAGTCGTCCGACTAAGCCCAGTCGCATACTTGATTCGTGCGATTGAGGATCAGTCATGCGATTGGCACAGTCGGTCACCTGCAGTCGTGAGACTAGATGTTAGTCGTGCGACTGAGTCATTCGGTCACCTCCATTCATGCGATTGAAGTTCATTTTGTGAACCAATCGTGGTGAGTTTAGTCATGCTGATGGTCCAATCGCATGTCTGGGCCTTGCGTGTGGTTTAGTCGTGCAATTAGGCTCATACATATGGTCAAATCGTACGGCTCATCCATACTCATGGTTCTGTCATGCGAATGGGCTCATACGTATGGTCCAATCGTACGGCTGGTCCATACGCATGGTCCAGTCGTGCGAATGGCCTCATACTTGTGATTTTGACTTTAAGACCATTTGACACTTAACCCTTTCAACTATAGATAAAACATTTCGAGCATTCAATCATCAAAAACATGACCATTTTAACTTCGAGAACTTTTGATCACCTCAGACGTGATCCTTTTAACATTAGAAAACCCGTTTGGTCACCTGAGACGTGACCCTCTTTAGTGATTAAATTTGCGATAGAGTCCAATACACAGTCTGATGTTTAACAGCTAAATTGACAAATTAAACAAATGAAACAACTAGAACTAAAAGAAAAATTAAAACATATATATATATATATATGTGTAATTTTGTGTGAGGTGGAAATCCTAAGATAGATATCTAACAAATTTCTTTCTCGAACAAACAGCTTCAAGTTGTTTTGACCATAAGTGGAACGATTTATTATGGAATCATATAGGTAAATCAAATCATCAGGACATGTACCAAACCTTTTGATGCTATATTCTTGTTTTCATCGAGAGTCATTTGCAAGTCTAGGAAATCCTACTAGTGCCACAAGATTTTCAAGAGTTGCAGCCACGATGATTGTTAGTATACTTGTCCTCTTAAATGCATACACAGACTTTTGACACAGATTGGTGATGATTTAAGGTTTAATTATTTCAACAAGCATTTGTGGATCCCACGCTTATATGGTAATCAACGTTCCTCAGGAGACTTTTGAGCGTCTACGGGTAGTATTCAAGAAGAACCTATTCTAGAGCTTTCAAAGATATGCTAAGCCTCAGGTCAGTGCCACCGCACAGCAGAGAGGCATACACAACAATGAATTCTAGAATATTTAGGTTATGCTTATCCTCAGGTCAGTGCCACCACACTGCAGAGAGGCATACAACCTATTTTCTTATTTGAGCAACTTTATTCTTTTTGCACAGATCGCACAAACAACATAGGTTATTAGCTTGATTGCTTTTTGCATTCTTTATATGCTTTGGTCATTTTATGGTCATCCGCACACATTTGTGGCGTTTATTTTTCCTCGTCACCCTGTGTGGCGTAGGAATTCGAATTGTTAAATTTTTCCATGAATTAGGTGGTATTTATAGGTTAGGGTTTTCCATTCGTTTGACTGAACCATTAGCATGGTTTAGTCGTGCGACCGAAGCATGCAGTTGACCCATCTGCACCACTGAAGGTCCATTCGTGCGACTTAGTCAAACTTATGTCTCAATCATGCGACGGATCCAGTCGTGCGAATAGTATGAAGTATTCATGCGTATGATCCATTTGCATGGTCCATTCACATGACAACCTCACACGATCAAGTTTGAACATGTTTCTCAATCATTATTGACTAAGAACTATGTATAATAACCTCAAACCTATATAGTTAGTTCATTATAAGTCATCACACAATAACAATGAAATATTAACCACGATAAGCATCAACCACACATCGTATTTCATTCATACCCATTCAATTACATATAAGTAAGACATGATAGACATTTTATATTAAGCTCCTAAACTAGGTACACACATATATACAGTAACGCACCTAGAACAAATGGTGCCCAAACACAGTCCAGACCCAACTACACTAATAAAGCTCCCCAAAATGAGAAGCCAAAGCAGCATGCTGCTGTTGTTGTTGAAGATGGAAGCTTTGACTGGAGCTTTTAGGTGGAAGATGCTTCTCCATACCAAGCACTGATGGTAGATCATGATGAAGGCAAGGTATTGAACATCTCTGTACCCCTGAATGCATTACTAAAGTAAATAGATATAGGTTCTATAACTTGGAGATGAGATTTGATCTTGAGTCCTTAAACATTTTAAAAGGTAATTTTAGAAAGTCTAAAAATGATTATAAACTGAAGATAGAAGACTTAGAGAAAACAATTTCAATTCTAAAACATGAGCTTATAGATTTTAGGAATCAAATCAAGGATCTCATAACCAACATGACTGAGTACCAGGCTGAGCTTATGATCAGCAAAGCCAGGGTAGACTATCAGGATCAGTAATCACAAGTTTGATGTATTAGAGCGTAAAGCAGCGGAATAAGAACAAGAATTAGATGGATTGTCGCAAGAATTGGTTATTTGTATTCATTAGGAGCAAATACGATTATAAAGAGAGAATATATTTCTGTAACAAAAAATGTTTCAATAATAGCAAATATTTCTGATCAAATCATTCACTTTATTACAATAGGATGACACTCCTTATATAGAGCGCATCCGCTGCTGTTATCACGGGAAAGTGACAACTGGCAGATCTATTACAAAAATAACTAACTCTGACATGTTCACAACTACTGAGAACATATGAGAGTGCTTAAGTACAAAACATAAAACTACTGAAGCTAAACTACTGAAACTACAACGATTGAAGAACAAGCTCTTCAGTCGTTTTACAAAGCTACTGAAAAAAAAAACAACTGATGAGCACAACAACTGAAGAAGTATTCTTCAGCTGTTGTGTCAAACTACTGAAAAGATAAAACATAAAACTACTGAATGGTAAACCGTCACAACTACTGAAGAAGACCTCTTCAGCTGTTGTGACAACGACTGATACTTTGGTCTTCAGTACTTGTGTCTTCAGACTTTGTCTTCAGCTCTTGTGTCTTCAGACTTTGTCTTCAGCACTTGTGTCTTCAGACTTTGTCTTCAGCACTTGTCTTCAGACTTTGTCTTCAGCACTTGTCTTCGGACTTTGTCTTCAGCACTTGTCTTCGGACTTTGTCTTCAGCACTTGTCTTCAGACTTTGTCTTCAGTACTTGTCTTCAGACTTTGTCTTCAGTAATGTCTTCAGACTTTGTCTTCAGTACTTGTCTTCAGACTTTGTATTCAGCTGTTGTCTTCAGCTGTTGTGGTATTCAGTAGTTATTGTGATGTCTGTGGGACTTAAAGGTTTTTCTGATCCGGCTCATTGGTTCTTTTCGTCCAACATAGACAAGTGTGTTCTTGAAGAAGAGACCTTCCAGAACATGATATCCTTATCCTGCATAAAAAAGTGTGCTATCAAAACAAGCAGGGACTAGGATCAAATGAGATAGCTCCTCCACACACAATCTTGTCTGTAAGATCACCGAGGTGTGGAACTTTTAAAGATGAGCTCCCTCTCATAGATCCTTTGAGTGAAGCGGATGAAGAAGTGATAGTGAAGAATTCCTCTAAAAAAGTGAAGAGGAGGATTCTTGAAGGGCCACTATCCTTCTGAGGAGAAGAAGAAGACTATGATTACCAAGTCAATAAGGAAGAACTTGATCAGGAAGAGCAAAAGGAAAGGTAGGAAGGCTCAAGCGATCAAGACTACTTTTGACTCCAAGCAGAAGCAAGTTTTTATTTCTATGGGTTTTGAAGTGGTAAAGACTAAATACATCAACCTAAACTCTTATGCTAAGAGTTCTGGTTCTTGTTCAAATCATCTCAGTACCAGAAGAAGACTGATCTGTTGTGTACCACTACTACACAGCCTAGACCATTAAACTCCAAGAACAGTCCCCAGCCCAAAAGAACTGTCTCAGCATCTGCAAAGTTGAGGGTGGAGAAGGGATGTGACCAAAGTCTGTCTTACTCTCAGAAGGGTCTTGAGAAGAAGAAAATGGAGTGTGTTATGTATGAGAGTACTACTCATCTTGCTAAGGATTATCCATACAATCCTAAGGGTACTCTTCACATGATCAAACCAAAGACTTCTAAGAGTTCTTAGAAGTTTCAGGCTTCAGAAGGAAAATATGTTTCCTTCGGAAGCTCCAAAATCAAGAAGAAGGCAAGTGGAAAATTGCCTTCTGAAAAAGGTTGGTCTTGGAAGGAAGGATTACTTCCAAAGCACTAAAGTCTGCTGGAGTGTTTGCCGAATCTATCGAACGTTCAGTCATCAAAAATTCTGAAGTATTGAAGGTCAAGTCCAAGACTCCAAATGTGGTACGGATGTCTAAGAAAGACCAAGTGACTGAGAATTTTGCAACAACAACAGCTCAAGTCCTCCCAGCACAATAATAGGATCTATTACTGTTGCATTATCTTCTGTTTCTCTGAATGAGCCCAAGAGAAGTAAGGCTTGGTTTTCAAATGTAACTAATTATTTTCTTTGTGCAGGGATAGCTAAAGACAAAAAAAATGTCTGGATCATTGATAGTGGCTGTTCCAGGCACATGATAGCCAATAGGTCACTACTCTAGAACTTTGAAAGGATTGATGGAGGGCTAGTTTCCTTTGGAGGAGATGAAGCTGGTTACATTTTTGGAAGGGGCAGGGTCACAAATGGCAAGCTCAGCATTGAAAAGGTAAACTTTGTTAAGGAGCTTGGGTATAATCTTCTGAGTGTATCCTAATTTTCTTATCGGAGTCATAACATGCTCTTTACTGAGCATGAATGCATTGTTCTCA
Source organism: Flaveria trinervia (assembly GCA_025506515.1). Lineage (NCBI taxonomy): Eukaryota > Viridiplantae > Streptophyta > Magnoliopsida > Asterales > Asteraceae > Flaveria > Flaveria trinervia. The sequence continues at coordinate 50,544,718 of CM046455.1, forward strand.
AGCCCGGGGTGGTCATTCCTCATGAGCATATTTTTCTTAGAGCCCCCAGGAAAGGGAACATGTACAAGATGGATATGCAAGAAACATCTCCCTTTAGAGAAGTTTCATGCTTTCTGTTAAAGCAAATAGTAATGAGTCTTTCCTATGGCATAAAAGAATGTGCCATGTAAACTTTAAAAACATGAATAAATTGATTAAGAATGATGTGGTAGCTGGAATGCCAAAGAAAAGTTTACTAGTGATGACCATTGTGTTGCATGCCTGAAAAGGAAGCAACATAAAGTATCTCACAAGCCTAAGGAAAGGAACTCCATCACTACACCCTTACACTTGTTACATATGAATCTCTTTGGCCCCACCAATGTAATGAGTCTAGGAAGGACCTCATACCGCTTAGTGATCATAGATGACTTTACAAGATTCACTTGGGTCTTTTTCCTTAAAACTAAGGATGAGACTCCTGAGATTCTGAAGAATTTCATCTTAAAGATTGAGAATCAATCTGATCACAAGGTCAAAATCATAAGATGTGATCAAGAAACTAAATTCAAGAACCAAATCATTGATGAATTTTGTGATGAAAAGGGTATTACAAGATAATACAGTAGTCCCAGGACTCCTCAGCAGAATGATGTTGCTGAGAGGAGAAACAGGACACTGATTGAAGCTGCAAGAACCATGCTGTCTGACTCTAGGCTGCCCATCACCTTCTGGGTAGAGGCTATCAACACCACCTGCTATATGCAGAATAGAGTTTTAGTAGTTAAGACTCATGGTAAGACTCCTTATGAACTTTGGCACAAGAGGAAACCTTTCATTGGTTTTCTCATGTCATTTGGTTGTCCTTGCACCATCTTGAATACCAAAGATCAAATTGCCAAATTTGCTGAGAATTTGATGATGGACACTTCATTGGATACTCTTCCCAAGCTAAGGCTTACAGATTATACTATCTTAAAACTTGAATTATTAAGGAGTCAGCCAATGTGACTTTCAATGAACACACACCCTATGTGGCTGGTTTTGGTCCTGATTGGCTCTTTGATCTTGATTTAGTTACCAACTGTGTTAACAAATCTTGTGAGACTGTTTCAGGATCTGCAAAAAATTTAAATACAGGTGATCCTGATCCAAGATTAGAACTGACAAGACCTTCAAGTAACACATATTCAGCTCCAGTTGGGACTACTTCTATAAATGAGGTTCCATCAGCACCACAATGACAGACTTAGCTGATACATCTAGTATGCCTTCAAATTCTAGCTCAGAGGCTCCACAACTAGATAAAGATGCTTCAATTGTAGAAGACAATGATGGTAGTGGTGTCAGTGATCAAGACTTTCTGGATGCTGATAACTACTCCATAGAAGACAACATCAATGATGTCACACACTCCCTAGATCAAGTCTCTCTTGATAAGTGTGTTGATGCGGTGGGTGAAACATCTATGCCAGATCTAAATTTCTCAAATTTAGATCTTTATCAGCAACTTGCTATGATCCCTTAGCTAAGGATCCACAAGTCACACCCTACCACAAATATCATTGGAGATGTTGTCACAGGGGTAAGAACAAGAGAACAAACCCATGAAGCAAATGTTTGTCTTCACTCTTGTTTCTTATCCCAGATAGAGCCAAAGAAAGTTGACGAGTCTCTGAAGGATGAAAGTTGGGTTAAAGCTATGCAAGAGGAGCTGCTTTAATTCAAAAGACAGAAAGTTTTGAACCTTTGTCCTCTTTCTCATGGGAAGACTACCATTGGAACCAAATGGGTGTTTAGAAACAAGAAGGATGATAGAGGATTCATCATCAAGAACAAAGCTAAACTAGTTGTTCAAGGATACACACAAGAAGAAGGAGTTGACTATATAGATGTTTTTGCTCCTGTAGCAAGACTAGAAGCTGTTAGGATATTTCTGGCATTTGCTGCATCCAAGAACTTCAGGGTCTTTCAACTTGATGTGAAGTGTGCTTTTCTCTATGGAGTGATTGATGAAGAGGTGTATGTCAAACAACCACCTGGTTTTGTAGATCCTGATCATCTTGATTCTGTCTGCAAGCTTGACAAGGCTCTTTATGGGCTACATGAGGCACCTAGGAAGTGGTATGAGACACTATCTCAGTATCTGTGCAAGTATGGATACAGGAGTATCTAAGGATAGGGAATGACATGTTTCTAGTTCAAGTATATATGGATGACATCATCTTTGGTTCAACTAATCCAAAGCTCTGCAAAGACTTTGAGAAGGTGATGAAGGACAGATTAGAAATGAGTGCCATGGCGGAACTCAATTTCTTTCTAGGAATTCAAGTGAAGGAAGTTGAAGATGGCATTTTCATTAGTCAGTCAAAGTATGGTCAAGACATACTCAACAGGTTCAACATGACTGATGTAAGATTGCTAAGACACCCATAGCTAGAAACCACTCCCTTAGACCTGATCTTGAGGGGGAGTGTGTAAATGAACACTTATATAGGGCTATGATTGGGTCTTTTATGTATCTCACTGCTAGCAGGCCTGATATTATGTTTGCCACTTGCATCTGTGCAAGATATCAAGCCAACCCTAAGATGTCTCATCTTATCACTATCAAAAGGATTCTAAGATACCTTAAGGGTGCTTGAACACTTGGTTTATGGTATCCTAAGAATCTTGACTTCAATTTGTATGCTTACACAGATAGTGATTATGGTGGTTGCAACATGATTGCAATGTCTACATCTGGGGATGTCAGTTTCTTGGTGGAAGGGTTGTCTCATGGCAATGAAAGTAACAAACTTATGTCTCTGCATCAACTGCTGAAGCAAAATACATTGCTACTGCTAGCTGCTATGCTCAAGTGCTTTGGATTCAGAATCAGATGTTGGACTATTGGTTCAACTTCAAGGAGACTCCCATTCACATAGACACAATAGTGCTATCTCAATCACAGAGAATCCTGTACAACACTCAAGGACCAAACACATCAACATCAGGTATCATTTAATAAGAGATAATTATAAAAAGGGATTAAATAAACTAGTCAAAGTTCACAAAGATGAACAATATGTTGATCTGTTTACAAAGGGTTTTGATGAATAGAGATTTAAATATCTTGTATCAACTATTGGGATGATCAACTTTGAGTAGATTTTTCTTAAAACTAATTCTTATTATTTCTTAAAACATGTGTGTCCTAAGTTGTCTAGTTTATCACTTTCATAACTCTTCTTTTTTCTTTGGATGAAAATCTTTTTGAAGACTTTTCTTATATTTATGAAAATTTTATCCTTCGAAAGTTATGTTTTTTAACTTCGGAAGAAATTTAAGCTTTTAAATCAATAACTAACCGACCTATTCTCCCCCTAAAACTCTAAAACCGTAACCGATTTACGCTTTTTAGGATTTTAATAGGCGACCAAATAACATCAATTTAATTTAAACTACTTAAAGGTAAACATATAAAATAAAAAATAAAGGAAAATTTTGACAATATGCATCGGACTACACATGGTCATCATCGGGAATTACATCACTTTTCTTTTTAACACCGTTGACCTCTAACAAATATAGAAAACGTGGTTTATCAAAAGCCTTTGTATAGAGGTCAGCGCGTTGAAAATCATTATTAATTTTAATCATATCGATTAAATTCTTTTGAAAGCAATCACATATAAAGTGATATTTTATGCCAATATGTTTGGTCTTAGGACGTTGGACTGGATTTTTAGTTACTACAAGATCATGAATTATCTCGCCTTCTTCAGGAGTGTAATTCACTGATCTCCTTACTATACCCTGTACATCAAGAATCATCGTGAGCTGAGTCTTGATCTGTTGGAGGGGAGCAACATCATATTCATCTCTCTGGTAGTTTGGATCTGCTTGATTTAAAACAGTAACACATCAACCATTAGTCAATAATGAAAGCAGTAAACATCAACATTAAATATAAACATTCATTACATTAATTTGATACAAGATTCAAATAAATATGTTTTAAATAACATAAACAACTAAGTATTACTCTTGTCTTGTATCATGTGCTCCTCTGCTGAATGGGCTGATGTGGAAGCACCTTGGTCTTGAGCCTTTTTGCTCCTCCTTTCACTTGCAGATGTGGCACCCGCAGCAGAAGTATCGTTATCATCATCATCAACATCATCATCAGCATCATCACCAGCATCAGTATCATCCCCATGGTCATTATCATCATCATCACTGTCATCATCATCACTATCATCTCCATCTCCCTCTCTGATCTTTAGGGCTCCTCCTTTGACCCTTTAAGCCTCAGCATGATGGTCTTGTTGGTTGCCTCTAACTCCTCTATCCTTTTGGAAGAGTGGACATGTTGCTCCTGGAGTTGGGACATCTCTGAGCTTTGTGCAGCAATCTGTTGTGCCTGCTGCTCAATCAGCTGAGCCTGCTAAGATATCTTCTGAGATTGTGCAACAGTTATATCTACTAGCTAACGAATCTGGGCAGTCTTCTCGTCAACGGCTGCTAACAGCCTCAGCACCATGCGGTTCAGTGCTGAGAGCTATTCCTCTACCCCACTAGGAGGTAGAGGGGATCCAGATGGAAAGGAGGTAAAAGATGACAGTGCTGCTGGGTGGCTAGTGGTGGTGGTGGTAGTAGTGAAGATTGGGGGTGGTATAGATGAAGGTGGTGGTGGATGCGTGAAGATAGGGGGTGGTATAGATGAAGGTGGTGGTGGAGTGGTTGTGGTAGGGGTGTGTGAGGTGGTAGATATGGTGGTGGATGGAATGGTAGTAGTGCTAGTAGGTGGAGTGGTGGTAGTGGGTGGAGTGGTGGAAGTGGAGGTAGTAGTGGTGGTGGGGATGAATGTCATCCTCCTCTTCTTCTTCTTCAACCATGGGGCTGAGCCATCCTTTCTTCCTCGAGCCCCTCGAGGTGGATGTTCCCCCTAGAATATTGCTAGGCTAATCGGGAGCATAGGTAGGATTAGTGTCAGCCTCCTCAGACTCGCCAGGGCGTCCTCCAACTTCCCGAATACCTCAGTCAATGGCGACCACCCGGCTCCCTACAGTCCGAGTCAGGGGCTCCTCATCTTTCTCATCATCCTGATCAAGACGAAAGTCCTGATAGAAACCTACAGCCTCTATTCCACCTTGGGTGGTTGGTGGAGATGCTATATCAGCAGTGGGGGCCCTCAGTTGAGTAGCCCTGCATCTCCACCATCACCGTTGTCGTCATCGTCGGACTCCTCTTCAGGGAGCTCCAGCTGCTCGACATCCGAATCACTGTCTACGTGGCGCCATTTACACCTCCCCGACACCACGTAGTCCACCTTAGCCAAATGGCCTATAAGTCTCTTTATGGGGGTTTGACCTGCTTTCCCCGGTATACCTTCATATGACCCAGTGTCATATCATCCATGATCTCTAACGACACGGCATCGTGACTCTCCTCGGGCAGTGCGGGTAGCTTTCATCAAAGATCATGTGTAAAAACATAAGGAACATGCAGAAACTCTTTTTGCCCTACGCCTCCAAGTTCTCTATCAAGTAAGAGAAGATCATGCTAGAAAAGCTAAACGGGTGGTTCAGTACCAGTGCCACATAGCCATTTTTGGATCTGGTCTGAAAGGTCATCGAACCCACCCCTTCGCAAAGCCAAGCACTTGAGGATGACGTGTGCCAAGTACTTGTACTGGGGACACAGGTTGCTCTTGTTGAGCACCCCTGCATTGATATCCCCAGCGTACTTCATCCTCAAGAAACACCCTCTCACAGTCAGTGGCTTAAGTCTGGTCAGGTGTTCTGTATCATCTCCCAACCCAAGTACACGCTGAATGTCCTCAGCCGTGATCTCTATATACATCCTAAATTTAGAACTCCTCATGCTGTACGGCTCACGTGATCGATCAACCAATGCACCCTCCTAGAAGGCCTGTTGTATAGACCTCTAGGGAGTGCCTGGTGTAGATATCGCCTTATGGATCCTGCATCGCTTGAGGAAAGCATTGATCCCTGCAAACTCAGCACCATTCCAAGTCGTGGAATCTAGATGAGCACAGATGTTGTGCTTGGGGTTGATGGACCACCTGTCAGCCATCAATCTGTAACACAAGACACATAAACATTAGCTAACCACACAACACAAATCAGTTCTAATTAACTTGGTTGAATTCATTCTAGTTCATTCATGCGATTGAACCATGTGACTGTGTTCAGTCGGTTGTCTTGGCATGCAACTGGATTCAGTCAAGTGACTGAGCAGGAGACTAAGTTCAATCGGTTGACTGATCCTGCGATTGGTTCAGTCGGCCGACTGAGCTCATCCGTATGATCCATTCGGCCGATTGAGCCATTCGACCAACTCAATCGTGCGATTGGAGTTCATCCTAGTGCCTAGTCGCATAACCCACTGTTCAGTCGACTGTGATTTGATTTTTAACCAATCCTTGAAATTAGACGTCGTGTAATGGTTCTTTAGACTCGCATCAGTATACTAATAACCTAATAACCTTTATTTTAACATTTTACTTGGTTTAGTTAGGTTATAAGTCCATTTAGAGGTCCAGTTCAGGTATGGGTCGAAATTCACAAATTAGGGCACCATTTCAACAGATTTCGGTGAGAAAGCATCACATTGTACCTGTATAACAACTCACAATCATCAGAATATAATGAGATGTCAGAAATTTTGGTCTGATGAAATTTGGGCAGAGTAACGGTAAGGTGTGCGATATTAGGTCGATTGGGGTGATGAGTTGAGTGCGATTGACTGTGGCCCTATTTATACTGAATCTTATTTCAATCAGCCGACTGGACCCATTCGCTCTGTTAATTCGGGTGGTTGGACCTCAGTCGTGCGATTGGTTCAGTCAATCACATTCAGTCAGGTGACTGACTCATTTGCACAAATCCATTCGGTCAAATGGCTCATTCTGATAATCCATTCGGGTGAATGGTCAAATGGGTCAATTCGTATGGTTGGTCCATACTCATGGTCCAGTCGTGCGATTGGATTATACTCGTAATTTTGACTTTATGTCCATTTCTCACTTAACCCTTTTTAACTTTTGATTAAACTTTATGAGCATTTGATCATCTCAGACATGATCATTTTAACTTGAAAAACCTATGACCACCTAAGTGGTGATCCTTTTAAACAATTTGTCACCTCAGACTGACTGATTTTACCTTTGAAAACACGTGTGGTCACCTCAGACGTGACCCTTTTAGATGTTTAAATCCCCTAATGAATTCCATGGCGTAGTCTGATATCAAAGAAACTGAAATTGACTAAAATAAAAAATAAAAGACTTAAACTTAAACACCAAACTAAACTTGTTTTTGACTTTTTGTGTGAAGTGTAAACCCTTAGATAGAAATCTAATGGATTCGGTTCCGGAATAGGCAACTTCAATTTATTTTGACTATAACTGGACCAATTCAATTTGGAATCATACAGGCAAGTCAAATCATTTGGGACACTTTATCAACACCTTTTGATGCTTAATTCTTGTTTTTCATCTAGAGTCGTTAGCATGTTTAGGAAATCATACTAGTACTATTAGATCCCCATATTGATTTGGACTTTTAAGAATTGTAGCCACGATGATTGGCAGTATACTTGTCCTCTTAAATCCATACACAGACTTTTGACACTGATTGGTGATAGTTTAAGGTTTGTTTATTTCAACAAGCATTTGTGGATCCCATGCTTATATGGTAATCAACCTTCCTCAGGAGATTTTTGAGCGGTCTCAGGGTAGTTTTCAAGAAGAAAATATTCTTAGAACTTCCAGAGAGAAGCCAAGCCTCAGGTTAGTGCCACCGCATAGCAGAGAGGCGGTAAACAACAATGAAGTCTAGAATATATAGGTTATGCTTATCCTCAGGTCAGTGCCACCACACAGCAGAGAGGCACATAACCTATCTTCTTGTTGAGCAATTATAATCTTTTTGCCCAGTTCTCACCAACAACATAAGTTATTAGTTTGATTGATTTTGCTCATATTCTGGTCTTACGCACACATATATGGCGTTTATTCTGCTCATCACCCCTTCTTGGAATTTGTTGATTGTGTTAACCAGTGATAAGATGTTAACGCATAGCTTGTTGAATAACTTAGTTTGTTCTTGAGATCACCAACAAGGTCTAATCATCAGTTGTGTTAAATCTACCGACATATCATCTGTGGTCTCACAATCTCTAGGTCTACTTTCTTTGTGTTACCTTAGTATTAGCTAGTTTCACTATCATTTTTCCTTTTATATTGCTCAGACTACACAGACTTATACTTTGGACTTCGCATCTTATTTTATTTAAACTTTTAAAGTTCTAAGTGATTTGTACCTGTGTACTATCATTTTCCAAAGTCATTGAATCGGTATCACAAATATGATCTACTTTCTACCAGCTAGCCTCTCTCTCTTCCTCGTTTTTTTTGTTAATGTTACTAACCGACATATTTCTCCCCTAAAACTCTAAAACCGTAACTGATTTACACTTTTTAGAATTTTAATAGGCGACAAATAACATCAATTTAATTTAAACTACTTAAAGTTATACAGATAAAATAAACAATTTAGGAAAAATTTGACAATATGCATCGGACTACACATGGTCATCATCGGGAATTACATCACTTTTCTTTTCAACACCGTTGACCTCTAACAAATATAGAAAACATGGTTTATCAAAAGGCCTTTGTATAGAGGTCAGCGCGTTGAAAACCATTATTAATTTTAATCACATCGATTAAGTTCTTTTCAAAGCAATCACGTATAAAGTGATATTTTATGCCGATGTGTTTGGTCTTAGGATGTTGGACCGGATTTTTAGTACTACAATCGCAACAGAGTTATCCACAAAAATAGGGGTAGAAGAGAATTTCAAACCGTAGTCCCGCATTTTCTGTTGAATCCATATGATTGTGAACAGCAACCTGCAGCAAGCAACGTATTCGGCTTCACAGGTTGACAAGGCAACCGATGTCTGCTTCTTACACTGCCAGGTCAGTAATCTCCTCCCAATGAATTGACATCCCGCTGATGTAGACTTGTAGTTCATCTTGCAGCCACCGTAATCCGAGTCACTATACGCTGTCAACTCGAAGTCATCGTCATGAGGATACCACAACCCAAGTGTTGGAGTACCCTTCTGATAATGAAAGATCCGTTTGACCCCTATCAGATGGTTAACTTTTGGCTTTGCCTGATATCTTGAACATAAACATGTCACATACATAATATCAGGTCTTGAGGCAGTGAAGTACATGAGAGATCCAATCATTCGTCGGTACATGGTGGCATCGACTAGATCCAATCTTTGCCTGATATCTTGAACATTAACTTTTGGTTTGTAGCAAGTGGAGTCCCAGCTGCGGAAGCATTCTCCATGTCAAACCGACTGAGGACATCTCCTACATACTTGATGTAGGAAAATCCCTTTTGGTGTTTGATCAACCTGTAACCCGAGAAATAATTTCATCTCTCCCATGGCACTCATCTTAAACTCACCTTCATTACTTCAAATTCTTTACATAGATCTTCTTTCTTTGAACCAAAGATTATGTCATCTACATAAATCTGGACAAGCAATAAATCTCCATCCTTTTCTTTTATGAACAATGTACAATCTATGACACCTCTGTGAAAACCGTGTTTCACCTGGTGAGTCGAGAGTTTCTAATACCAGGCTCTAGGAGCTTGATGAAGCCCATATAGAGCCTTGTCAAGTTTGTAAACTCTGTCCCAATGATATGGATCCTCAAATCCCTCGGGTTGACTGACGTACATTGTCTCTCTGATTTCACCATGAAGGAATGCACTCTTCACATCAAGTTGATAAACTTTAATCTTCATGTACGATGCGCAGGCAAGGAAGATACGGATTGCTTCCATTCTTTCCATGGGTGCAAACACTTCATTGTAGCCTATGCCCTCGACTTGTCGAAATCCTTGAACAACAAGCCAAGCCTTGTTTCTGATGATCACACCATGATTATCTTTCTTGCATTTCAAGACCCTTTTTGTGCCAATGACTTAGCACATTTAAGTCTATCTACCATAGTCCATACACCTAACTTCTTGAACTGAAGAAGTTCTTCCTGCATGGCACTCACCCTGCCTCATCATTCAGGGCTTCACAAACATACTTTGGCTCAAACTGAGACACAAAGCAACGATATGCACCATCGTGAAGCTATCCCTTTTCCATCACCGAGGTATAACCAGCTGAGTACAGCTGATTTCTGGTCTGAACTCCTAAGCTCACATCCCCAATGACATTATCCAAAGGATTATAGACATTTAGGCGTGATCAGGAGTGGTTGGAACAACTACCTCAGAATCAAGATTATGAACATTTGGTTCAGTATCTGAGGCAAGTAGGAGTCTGAGGTTCTAACGATTTAGAGGCATCAATGTCAGACGCCTGTGGACTTGCAGTGGGGGGAACCTATTGCTCCTAGTTGTTCTGATCAGTCTCCACAGCTTCTTTAACAAAGGAAGAGTCACTTTCTTCAAGTGGTCCCCCTGAGTTGGTAGACGAATCACCTTGTACGTTGGATGATGTAGATTACTGAGATGGTGTGTTTAGAACATCATACATCATCTTTGTTGCTAATTCATCATCAAAAGTGGAGAGTGGTATGTTGAAGGACTTGAAGAATCCATCATAGTCGAAAAAGAAGGCGGGTCCTTTTACAGTAGGTGGTGTGGTATATCTCTGAACATCAACATTACACCACACTTCTACCTGACCCGTAGAGTTATTGTAAACCCTCTCGTTCGGTATGTTTGTTAGGATCAGTGATCTAAGTTTGATTGATTAGAGAGTTTTACAGCCGAATTCGAACAATGAATTAGACAATTCGCAAGAACACATTGATATTCAATGTAAGAGTAAACGGTTATAGAAAGAGAGAATTCTGCAAATAGAATATTTCATTCATATGCTTTCGTGGTGGCAAAATGTCACACGTACAATTAGGTCAACAACTCTTATATAAGAGATGTGACGTCTGCTGATGTCACTTGATAGTGACATCTAATAGAATTATTCAAAGTACTGAAAGTTAACACAACTACTAAACAATTCAAACAGCTGACATCTTCTTACAAAAATACTAAGTGTTAACTATCATTACAACTACTGAAAAGAAACTACTGATACTACAACGACTGAAGAACATGCTGTTTAGTCATTTTACAAGTACTGAAACAGAAAATAAAACTACTGAAAGGAAACCATCACAACAACTGAAGAATGCTTCTTCAGCTATTGTGACAAACTCTGAAAGCTTCAGTACTTGGACTTCTTGAACTTCAGTTGTTGTCATCAGCTGATGTCTTCAGTATTTGTACTTCAGCTGTTGACCTTCAGTACTTTAGTCTTCAGCTGTTGAAATCTTCAGTACTTTAGTCTTCAGCTGTTGATCTTCAGTACTTTAGTCTTCAGCTGTTGAAGTCTTCAGTACTTTAGTCTTCAGCTGTTGATCTTCAGTACTTTAGTCTTCAGCTGTTGAAGTCTTCAGTACTCTAGTCTTCAGCTGTTGATCTTCAGACTTTGTAAAACAGCTAATCAAGTCTTCAGCAGTTGTTGTGATTTCATGTGGGACTTAAAGTTTTTTCTGATCTGGCTCATTGGTTCTTTTGGTCCAACAAACTCCCCCTGAACCAATGCAGCCAAACCTTAAGCTTATTGAAGATGTCCCACTTATTATGGCAGAAAGATTGGTCTTTTTGTCTTCTAGATCAGCTCAGAAGTGACCCTTGTAAGCACAGGCGTGGAAAGAAATCTCAACGATCTGTTTGGCAAGGGATGGATGGGAACTCTGTCTTGGGGAACTGGACACAAAGCTGTTACCCCATCCATGAGATCTACTTCCTAAATATGAGTCTGTAAGACTCCCTTGTATAAGCCTCAAGGAAGGATATTTGTTCCTCCATGGTAAGCTCTTCTGTTTCTCCTTCAAACAGTGATTTTGGCCTATAGTACTCAGAGAGGTATTTGACTTGCTTCCCATTTTTTAGCTCCACAGTTTTTATGATTCTATAAGCAAATTCATCTGGGTGAATACCCTCTAAAAACAACTGGAGCTCATTCTTTCTAACTTCCTCAAGCCTCCTATATACTAACCCCTTTTTCACCACTTTATTCTCCAGCATCTTTTGTGGGGTCAGTTTAGCTTTATAGGCTTTCTTGAAGTCATCTAGGATCTCCCAGGGTGATACTACAAAGGTCAGTGAGATCACTTCATCTACAATCTTCTTTACTTGGCCAATGTATCTCTGTGAATATTTTGCTTTTGAATCCTATGAGACACCCTGGGATCAGGCCAAATTCTCACTCTCTCCTTATGATATTAAAAGGTGTGTCTGAGAGTGTATAGTCTCTGAGCATGTTTCTTCATATTAATGATTGAAGATGTGGCAGCATATGCTTTGTCGACTCTTCTCAACAATTCCTCATCATGTTGTTTATGAAGCTCTTCTTCTTCTAACTTTACTTTCACAATTTGTCTTTGAGATTCAGGAGTAATTGTTGGAGGGTGACTTATGGCCTCAGGCAACTGTAGAACAGCTGAGATTGGCAGCCTATCTTCATCTTCATCATTATCTTCTTCTTCCTCTTCTAGCCTCAGCACCCTTCTCTTCCTCTTCTGGGGTACATCATCGGCTATTGGTTTTGTGGCTAAGGGAATTGGTTTAGTGGATTATGGTTGTGGTGGTTTTGGTGTGGGAATTTTGACAGGCTGTTCTAGCATTTTAGATGTAAGTGAAGCTTTAGATTGTTTTGCCAGTTCAGACCTGCTCCCAGCACCAGCTTCAGTTAAGGCTTCAATCACCAGCCCTTAGTATATACTTCAGACGAACAGATCTTGGTGGTTATTGCCAAGATTCTCGTCCAAGATATTTGGCTATGAACCTGATCATGATTTCCAATCTCTCCCTTTCCATCACACTATAACCGGCCCATCTTGATTGTATCTCTTCTATTTCCAGCCTTCTGATCTCAGAATCTAATGTGGCTGTGTCATGACCATGTCTAAATAGCTGATCTATAATTTTATCCATTGATCTGCTATGAGCTTCATCAGCATCGTTAACAAGGTCTTCTAATGATTTTTCTTCATCAGCTCTTGACTCAGCAGTTTTCTTCCTTTTATAGGTGATCAAGTGTTCTGAGATCAGTTCTTTCTCAACCTCCTTCTCTTTCTCAGGCTCTTTCTCCTTTTCAGGCTCTTTCTCCTTTTCAGGGCTTTCTCAGCATCAACTCTCTTTCTTTTCTTGTCTTTCACTGCCTTAGACTTTGCAGTCTCCCCCTTTTTGGTTGCATTGGTATGAGGGGTTTGGAGAAGGAGAAGAGATTTATGAACAGCATCATCAATGAGGGTTTGTAGATTTGAGGGAGTTCTCTCATCAATGGCTTTATGCACTATATCAGTGATGATGGGAGTGATGAGAGGTAAGGAGTTTTGAAAGATAGCAACCATCTGCTCAGAGGGTTTTGTCCCTGAGAGGTGGTGCCAAAAGCTGAGGCTGGAGGCTCAGTTATGTGTGTAGGCTCAGTGTTTGGGAAACCTTCAATTGAAGGTGCCATCTGTGGGGTTTGTGGGGTAGATAGTCTTTGATCCTGAGACATTTTGGCAAGCAGCTCTTTGAGTCCGCTCACCTCATTCTCTAGGATGGTATTGTGGGCTAGAACATCGTAGAAAAAGCCCAGGTCATCATCAGCATGTGCTGAATCACCTGACCTCCTGATTGAATCAGGATGTACATGCTCTGAGTGTAGATCAGTAGTAGCATGTGCCCCTTGTTCGTGGTACCGGGGACTTCCTGCCTCAGGACTATGTCCTTCATCGCCAGTTGCCTCTGGTGAGGTCTTATGGATGGTACCAACTTCATCCTGATCATGTGCTGAATAAGTAGAGGTGGTAGCCTCATCAGAAGTTCGAATCTCCCCCTCAATGGTTGTGGTATTCCCAGTTGTAATTGGTTTCTGGGGTGGAGGTGAGGAGTGCAACTCACTCAGCACTTTTGCAACAATAAAGTGTTGGCTTTGAGGGGCGGTGCATGTGGAGAGTGATCCAAAGCAGATTGCACCTGGGGTGGTAGGTGCTCTTCAATGGTAAACCTCTCAAGTGAGATAGGTTTTAGCAATGTAGGATCCCCAATATTGGTTGCAACAGGATCCTGTTGAGAGGATACTTGTACGGCTGTAGCAGGTTGAGTCTTTGACATAACTGGGGGGTTAGAACCAATATGTATATCCTGTTGGTGGTACAGGGACATCCTCAGGGGACTCATCTCTGAGTAGTTTTTGGGTTTGTGGTTTGGGTTTGGTGGGGACTTTGGATCTGGAACTGGAGGCTATGGGTTCCCTCTGCTTGGGTTTTAGCATCCGGGCAGCCCCTTTGAGAGTAGGGTCTGTGTTATGTCGGGAGTATACCTTAGCTAAAACAGCTGGAGCAGGGACCCAAGACCAACAAGTCTATCAGATTGTAGCTGATTTAAAATAATGGCCATCAGAAACCTGGGATAAAGTAGCCATCGATTTGCCACAGGTTTCTAAGCCAGATCCTTTAGCTCCATAAAAACTACCCCAGGTTCTAAGCCAGATCCTTTAGCTCCATAAAAACTATCTCAGAAAAATTTAGATTTTGATGCTCAAGGATAGAATACAAAACCTGTTGCCATCAGGAAGACATCAAATCCCAAGAAGATGTCTTCGAAGCTAGGCAGTCATTTACCATGTGAAAAATAAGTCGTTCTGCATCATGGAAGTGCTTCTTCAGTATGGTTGTAGCACTTATGTCACCTTCATACCCATTATGAATGAAAGACATATCAGTTGTGCCTTTTGGGTATTTTTTAGGATAGGTGCCATCATGCAGATTCAGGGTACTACGAATGATGTCTGTAGTGATGAGCACCTTTTTCTGGTTTACCAACGACTGTAGGGTGATTTGGTTATCATTCTCACCAGTGATTACAAAAATGTTGGTCCAGAACTGGGATAAGGAGTCGGGATATATGGTAGGATTCAAAAGAAAGGCTGTTTGGTATGGGGATCCACCATAAGATCGAGGCAGTGTCAAACTTTTTCCAGAAGGCCGATTTTGTAAGGTAGGCAACGCAGTTGTGTCGGGGTTTGAGTTTCATGGTCGCCATTGTTGAGAGAGAGAGATTTGAAAATGGCTAATGAAACGTTTGGCTACAAGTACACGTATTTATAGGTTTAGAAAAGGCTGAAAAGAAAACGACTGAAAGTATTGGTGTTGTCATCAGTTGTTTTGAAACACTGAAGACTTGGTTTTAACCATCAGACGTTTGAAAAAAACTAAAGACTTGGTGTTAGTCATCAGTAGTTGTGAAACTACTGAAGACATGGTTTTGACTTCAGATGTTGTAAACAACTGAGTACTTGGTGTTAGTCATCAGTAGTTATGAAATTACTAAACATGGTTTTGTCATCGGTTGTTGTAAACAGCTGATGACTTGGTGTTAGTCATCAGTAGTTGTGAAACTACTGAAGACATGGTATTGTCATCAGCTGTTTAAGGTGAAACAACAGTTGTAGAAACAACTGAAGAGATAATTCTCATCAGTAGTTTTCGTCAATTCATGGCTTTTTAGCTGTTTCATACTGTCCTCAACACTTACTCATCAGTCTTTTTCACTGTTTTCAGTTGTTTCATAGGACATCAGTACTTATCTGTTTTTACTAACATCAGTAGTCTGTAACAGAATCAGTACTTATTTGTGACATGTTTACTTATTATAATCATCAGTACTTGTTTACTGAGATCATCAGTACTTGTCACTTATTCTAGTTGCAGCATACCAAGCCTTAACACTAGATTTTGGAAAGTTGACCTATCCAGAGGCTTAGTAAAAATGTCTGCAAGCTAATCAGCACTAAGCACAAACTTTGGATCAATCAGACCTTTTTCATAACAATCCCTAAAAAAATGATGTCTGATCTCTATATGTTTGGTCCGAGAGTGTTGGACAGGATTCTTGACAATGCAAAGAGCTGAAGCACTATCCATTAATAATGGAGTCTTAGTCTCTATAATGCCATAATCCAAAAGTTGGTTCTGAAGCCAGAGTACCTGAGAAGTATAGCTTGCAGCAGCAATGTACTCTGCTTCAGCAGTGGATGTAGCAAGAGATGTTTGTTTCTTCCTCTGCCAAGAAATCAAACGGTTGCCTAGGAATTGACATCCACCAAAAGTGACTTTCTGGTTAACTTACACCCTGCATAGTCACTATCTGAAAAAGCAACTAACTTGCAAGAGTGTCCAGTGGAATTCCATAAACCAAGAGATTGTGTACCTTGCAAATATCTAAAGATCCTCTTGACTGCAATCAAATGAGACTCTTTAGGAGCAGCCTGAAATCTAGCACCAACATTGCAAACATAATGTCTGGTCTAGAAGCTGTTAAGTACATCAAGGACCCAATCATACATCTGTAAAGTGTTTCATCAACAGTTTACCTTTCTAATCTGCATCCAGTTGTGTGGTGTTGCACATGGGAGTAGAACAGGGCTTACAATTTTGTAAATCAAACTTATTCAAAAGATCTTTTTTTATTTTTGACTGATAAATAAAAGTTCCATCAGCCTTTTGTTTGATTTGCAAGCCTAGAAAGAACTGTAATTCTCCCATTGCACTCATTTCAAACTTTTGTTTCATTAAACATGTAAAATCATCACACAACTGGGGATCAGAGGATGCAAAAATAATATCATCAACATAAATTTCAACAAGTAGCTTATGTTGATCCACCTTCTTAATGAATAGAGTTTTATCTATGGAGCCTCTAGTGAACTTATTTTCAAGAAGAAAATTTGATAATGTTTCATACCAGGCTCTAGGAGCTTGTTTCAACCCATAAAGAGCCATATCAAGCTTGTAAACCCATTCTGGATGTTTATTATCCTCAAAACCTGGTGGTTGACACACATAATCTCTTCTTTTATTTTACCATATAAAAATGCACTTTTGACATCCTTTGAAAAACTTTAAGATTGTGGAATGCAGCATAGGCTAAGAACAATCTAATTGCCTCTAGTCTGGCTACAGGGGCAAAGGTTTCATCATAATCAATACCTTCTTCATGTGAAAATGTTGGACCAAAAGAACCAATGAGCCGGATCAGAAAACCTTTAAGTCCCATAGACGTCACAACAACTGCTGAAGTCTACAACAGCTGAAGACAACAACTGGTTACAAAGTCTGAAGACACAAGTGCTGAAGACAAAGTCTGAAGACAAGTACTGAAGACAGTCTGAAGACACAAGTGCTGAAGACAAAGTCTGAAGACACAAGTGCTGAAGACAAAGTCTGAACACAAGTGCTGAAGACAAAGTCTGAAGATACAAGTGCTGAAGACAAAGTCTGAACACAAGTGCTGAAGATAAAGTCTGAAGACAAGTACTGAAGACCAGTATCAGATGTTGTCACAACAGCTGAAGAAGTCTTCTTCAGTATTGTGATGGTTTTTCTTTCAGTAGTTTTATATTTTCCTTTTCAGTAGTTTGTCACAACAGCTGAAGAGTACTTCTTCAGTAGTTGTGTTTATCAGTAGTTTTTGTGTTCAGTAGTTTTGTAAAACGACTGAAGAGCTTGTTCTTCAGTCGTTGTAGTTTCAGTAGTTTCTTATCAGTAGTTTTATGTTTTGTACTTAGCACTCTGATATGTTCTCAGTAGTTGGGAACATTTCAGTAGTTTGTTAAGTGTTAGTTATTTTTGTAATAAATCTGCCAGATGTCACTATCCCGTGATATCAGCAGTGATTGCACTCTATATAAGGAGTGTCAACCTATTGTAATCGGTGAATGATCAAGCAGAAATATATGATATAATTGAAACATTCCTTGTCACAGAAATATATTCTCTCGTTATAAACGTATTTGTTCTTAATGCATACGAATATCGAATTCTTGCTACAATTTGTCTAATTCTTGATCTTATTCCGCTGCGTTATACTCTAATACATCAAACTTGTGATCACTGATCCTGACAAATGGTATCAGAGCAGGTTAATCATTGATCGATCTAACAATTGATCATTGAAACTGCTATTCAAGATCCACGTTTGATTGAATTAGCATTTTTGCAAGAAACGTTATAGAGATTGAATTTGCTGTTTTTTGTGTTTTGGTCATTCATCCTGATTTATTCTTGGTTTTCATTGAGTCTGTTGTGGTCTGAGTAAAATCTTTTAAAAAGCTTGAATTAAATTATATTTGGACTTAAAATGACTACTCCTTCCAATGATCCTCACAATACTGGTTCCTCAACCAAGCCTCCAATGCTGGTTAGGAGTGAGTATAACATATGGCAACGACGAATGCTCCATCACCTATCTGTTAACAGCGCAGGTTGTTGGACATCAGTAGTACATGGTCCACACAAGCCTATGGTGAATAACCCGGAAACCAATCAAATGGTTCCGAAGAGGAGGGAGCAATACTCAGATGAGGATAAGAAATTGTTTGAGATTGATGCAACCCATGGAATTCTGGCCATGGCACTGCCCAATGAAATCTATTCTGGGCTAATGCATTATGAAACTGCCCATGACCTCTGGAATGCCTTGAAAGAACAATTTGGAGGAACAGATGAGGTCTTGGCAAATAATAGAGAAATCCTTGCCCAACAATATGAGACATTCTCTCATAGGAAGGGTGAGACACTGACTCAACAGTTTGAGCGGTTCTCTTGTTTGATCTCTGAATTAAAAATGGTCAAACATGAGTACACCAATTGCCAGATGAATAACAGATTTCTCAGATCACTGCCTGAGAGATGGGACACATATACTATTGTCCTACGCTCCAGTGCAAATTTGGACAAACTATCTCTCACCCAACTCCATGGGAAATTTCTCACATTTGAGAGAGAGATAGAACAGAAATGAAAACTGTCTTCATCTGGTAAGCTCACTGAAGACTTTGTACCAGGAAACACTGCCTTAGTTGGTCATGAGTGAGAATATGCTTCATCTGAATGCCAGTATGATGAGCATATTGATTTCTCCTCAAACACTACTGATTCTACATTTGTGAGTGTTGATAGTCAGATTACTGGGTGTAATAATGACAATCTATGCTTCATCATGGATGATCTCAAGGGGATTGCTGATGATGACTTAGAAGAGATGGATATTTTGAGCCAAATGGCCTTGATAAATATCAGATCTCGGAAGTTCTACAAAAGAACTAGAAGAAAGTTCCTAGGACTCTCTAGCAAAACCAAAGTTGGTTTTGACAAGAGTAAGTTGAGGTGTCATAAATGCCACAGGCTTGGACACTTTGCTAGAGAATGTAGATCATTTGGATCTAATTCCTCTGCACCTTTTATGACTTTCCCTGGGAATAGTCAACAACACAGAGGGCAACATCCTATCAATTCTAGTCATCATTCTCAACCACAATCTCCTGCATATTTTGTTCCTCAGGGTCAAATGCCATATCCTTACCCTTGTTATTACATGCCACAGTCAAATCAAGTTCAAGCTCCTATAGTACCACAACCTCATGCACTACCAGAACCTCAACCATCTCAATCTCATCAACCTCCTCAACCTCAACAACACAGCTTCTTCACCCCTGGAGTTGTTGACTGGAGCAGTTTACCAGATGACATGTCTGGTCATGAACAACTGTTCACAGGTGCTGGTCAACATGGTGGTGACAGTCCTTTTGGGAATCTGGCTCTCATGGCCCTGGAGTCTACTGAGGGTTCCTACTCAAATGCATCATCTTCATAGGTAACTCAGGTATCTTCAGAGGCTAAAGCCAAGTTATGTTCTGAATCATGCATTGCTGCCTTTGTCTCTATTAGAGAGGCAAATGTAGCATTAATAAATCAAAAACTTGAGTTTGAGAAAACCATTTCCAAAAGAAAAGCTGAGTATGAGCCTGCTCTTAACAGTAAAAGTGATGAGATTTATAAGCTTAAATGCCAATTAAATGATGAAAAGGCCAAGCTAGAGGTTATTCTGGAAGACCAGAAGAGTCTCAAAGAAACCCTTGCAGTCACCCAAGAAGAGTGTGATCGATGGGTACAATCATGCAAAGGTTTTGAAATGCTTCTTAGTAAGCAATCTGCTTCCAATGTGAAGTTTGGCATTGGTTATAATCACACTGCTCCTCCTACAGATTTTGCTTGAAGAGCAGAAGTGAAATCTGATGGAGAAAGCAATAACCAATCCACCTCCTCATGTGATTCACTTCCTGATAGAGCACGATCAGAAGTTGAAGTTAGTATTATTCCCTCGTTGAACCTATCAGCTGCTCTTGATGGTTCAAATACTGACACTCACATGATCAAAGAGTTGATCAACTCAAGAGTTATTTCTAGAAGTCCTGAAAGGACTGGAGAGCAAGATTTAACACCTGAAGTTCAAGCTCCAACTACTGTCAGCATTGAAGAGAAGAAAACTGTCAGTAGAAAGGGTTTGAAGACTACTAAAGAGGAAGTCAAGAAAGCAAATAATGCTTCCAAAGTGCTGAAGAACAAGTCTTCAGTAGTTTCATTCTCTTTAGTTGATGATCAACATAAGATGAAGAAGAAACCATGTGAAATATGTGGTTTGTTCAATCATCTTCCAGATGATTGTTAGTACAAAAGAGGATCCAAACTCAAACATAAAGAGGAAATTAAAGAGAAAATGGTTAAAATGAAAACTGAGTTTGAAGCCACATTTGTACCAGCAACATCAAATCCTGTAACCCTTAAGTCCAAAAAGAAATCCAAAAAGGAAGGGGTTAAACAGGTAATAGCTGAGATTGCTCAAAAGAAGAAGGTGCAACATAGGAACTTATCAAACTCCAATGCCAATGTGTTTGGAGAGCTGAAAGCTTTATCACAAAATCAGACACAGCTGGTTATGATGGTTCAACATCTACTGGGAAGAGTTAACCAATTAGATGTTCCTATGTTGAAACCACAGAAAAGGAGGTCCAAGACAAAGGATTCCTCTTCTTCACCATCTTCTTCCTCTCAGGCTGTTGTTTCCAACAAACCTGTTAGTTTACCATGTGTTGATGAGAACATACCCAAAACCAAAAAGGTTTAGGTCTCAAAATCTAACTAATTTGTTGTGTTTTGCAGGGTTCTTCAACATGCCTCAGAGGCATCTGGTATGTAGACAGTGGAGGATCCATGCATATGACAGGAAACAGATCACTTCTTAATGACTACTCTCAAGGAAGGAAGGGGTTTGTGTGATTTGGCAATGATGCAAAGGGTTACATCATCGGCAAAGGCTTTGTCTCCAATGGGGAAATAAAGTTTCATGATGTTAACCATGTGGAAAATCTCAAGTACAACCTCTTGAGTGTCAGTCAAATGTGTGACAAAGGCCATGTTGCTCTTTTCACCAGTCAGAACTGTCGGATTCTGTCATCCAAAGATCTAAGTTTGATTGATAAGGCGTTGGATGAACACACTCTCCTAAAGGCCAACATGACAGGAAGAGTGTATGCCTTAGATCTTCCAAGAAAATAGATTTCAAAGGCCATCCTTGCCTATTTTCCAAGGCTTCCCCTCAAGAATCTACTCTATGGCATAGAAGGTTGGGTCATGTTAATCTTAAAAACATAAATCAGCTGATAAACCATGGTTTAGTAAGGGGACTGCCTATGAAGGAGTTCAAGTGTGAAGATAACTGCACTGCTTGTTTAAAAGGAAAACAACACAAAGCTTCATTTCCCTCCATAGAAGAACCTAAGTCCATTGCCTGCTTACAGCTTCTTCACATGGATCTCTTTGGTCCTGTGGGAGTGATGAGTATGGCTAAGAAGAAATACTGTCTGGTAATTATGGATGATTACTCCAGATTTGTATGGACTTTCTAAAAAATTTGATCTGCCCAAGATTCATATTAAATTGATGTGGCTAGTGTGATATGATCCAAGTCGGGTCATACCCAATAACAAGCCAAACAAACACCGAAAGAAAATTTATTTGTTGATAAGATCATACAAATAATAAGTGACACCAATTTAGAAAATTGGATTTTCTAAATTATTGCTTTTGTAGATGAACATTATTATATGTATTAATTTGTTCATGAGGGATTATTTGTTCATTGTTTAAATTAGTTAAAGAATGACAAATAACATATGTATTGTGTTATAAAATTAAAGTGGTTCAATTTTATAAAAGGGTTGATTTCTAGTGTATTCCTTTAAAAGGTTTAATTTGAATTTTGGTGAAAAAAGGGAGCCTTTCGGCCGCCCCCTTGGTGTATGTCTTGGGAATGCTTTTATGGTTCCAAGCACATGCATTTGCTTCTAATCAATTCATTTTAACAATACACTCAACCTACACAAGCAACTCTCTCTCTCTCTCTCTCTCTTTCAAGATTTTCGGATTTGAACAAGATAAGAAGATTTTTCAGCTTCAAGTTTTGGTTCTTGGCTGAAAAACTTCACAAGGAAGAGAGATTACAACTTGGTGTTCGATCCTAGCAAAGAGAGGTGTTTGCACGTGCTTGGGGTATTATCTTCTTGAGGATTGCTTGTTGGAATCTAGCCTTCAAGATCATCACCATCCTTCTCATCTTAAAGCTCGGGTTAAGTAGCTACAAAGGTTGTAGTTCCTTGTTTTGTTGTTTTTACTTTTGTATGCATTATGTATAAAGATCCATGGCTTGGGGTTATTATAAAATGGGTTTTATAATCAGATCTTAATATGTTTCAAAATATTATTCCGCTGCGTTTTCATATAAATCATGTTGTATGAAGCTTTGATAAACATGTTAAAATCCCAACAATGGCATCAAGAGCCACTTATACATATGCATACATGTATTACACTTTGCTTTCTTTTGGACAGCCCAAACCGTGGGTTTAAAGGGCTATTTTGGTGCCCCCTTTTGATGTTTTAAAGATGCTATATTATGCATATTAGGATCTTTAAGACTCTAGTTTATAAGATTATTGTTTGCTTGGACTAAAACCCATTTGTTCTTGGTTTATGGCCAAAAACATGGGTTTTAAGGGGCTGCCAAAAATCGACTTCTTATGTATGTTTGGATATATTGTTGTTGTTTATGCATAACAAAGCCTAGACCCCTTGGATTGTATGATTGATTGTCATGTTGTATTCATTTGGGCATGTAATAATTTAATTTTGTTTCAAGTCTAGTCTTGTAATTTATTTATTCACATGGTTTGTAATAAATAGATTAGGAGTTTATCTTTACTAGTAAAATGTATTAGGATACATATCTTGTAAGGAAGCTCAAGATCAAGACTTGAAGAAAAAGATGGACAAAGAGGATGCTTGAAGTTATGGATTCAAGTGGGAGTCCTTTTTGGGTCAACCATGTGTCATGTTCTTAACCCTTAGGACAAGACCATTTGACACACTTGTTTTGGCTAAACAAGTGTGCTCAATTTAGTATGCTTTGTTATGCATATTTGAATGTTTTGTTTAATGTTTGGTTGAATGCATATGATGATGTTTGTTTTGAATATTTGGATGTGATTAACAAACCATCAACTAATACAAACTATAAACGAGTAATTGGTTCTCAAATCATTAAGCAAATTCAATGGTTCTACAAAAGGATTAATGGTTTGCAAAATAAAATGGGTTTTATTCATAAGAACCAATAGGGTACCATATGGTTGAATGCATACAATCATATGGTACATAGACTTTTCTTAACAAGAATTGTGAAATCGTATATCCCTTTTGAAAACAAGTTAAACACCATCCTTTTTCACAACACTTAGGTTACTTGCAAACTCTTAGTGGGATAAAGGTCACCTAACCACTTTGGGAACTTGTAATTTGAGGTGAGAATACCATGTTTGTGGGATAAAGGTCACCTAACCACTTATATAGTAAACTCACACGTGTGTGTAAGTAGGACGACTTGATTTGTAAATATATTGAATGGATCACCTAAAATATGTTTTATAAAAGGTGTTGATGGGATAAACATGCCGTGATAAACATATGATGTTTAAACGATCCCATACCACTAGAAGTTGCAATAGGTTGCAATTGTCATTTATGACTACCTTGTTTTATTTGAATAATGGGATAAAGGTCACCTAACCAATATTTAAATATAACGTTGGATTCTAAAATTTTTGTTTTTAATAGTCTATGAGACATAAAGGGTATTAATAAATGAAATATAATTATCAACGATTACTAAAATAGACTTTGTAACATCTTGTAGATGGCCGACAACAACAACGCTAATAATGATGTACCAAACCAAAACAACCAATCCCTAAGGGCGATTCTTCAAGGGATCGTCTAACACCTAACAATTTCATGGATTGGTACCGCAACTTGAGAATTGTTCTCAAGCAAGAAAAGCGGGCCTATATCCTTGATGATCCCATCCCCGATGAACCTAACGAGGAGGATGTGGAAGCCTATAATGATTGGGTTAAATATGTGGAGGACTCCATCCAGGTCTCTTGTCTAATGTTGGCAAGTATGACACCCGAACTCCAAAAGGAGTATGAGCTCCATGGAGCCTATGACATGATCACTCAGCTGGGGGAAACGTTCCAGCAACAAGCTAGAGTGGAGCGCTTCGAAACGGTTCGAGCGCTTCATGCATGTCGGATGGAGGAATCCCAATTAGTTTCATCTTATGTTCTTAAGATGAAAAGCCACATCGACCGCCTTCAAAGGCTGAACTGTCCCGTCTCAAAGGAGTTGGCCACGGATTTGATCCTTAATGGCCTAACTAAAAGGTTTGAGGCATTCGTCATGAATTACAACATGAACGGATGGGACAAGAGCATAAATGAACTTCATTCGATGCTCAAATCAGCTGAGGCGGGAATGGGTAAAAGGGTTTTACCCGTTCTCACCATTAATGAAGGTGGGAGAAAGAGAAGGTCTCTACCCCCTCCCAAGGCAACTGTTGCCAAGGAAAGGGGGCACGTTTGGGAAAGGGGAAGATGGTTGTTAGGGCGGAACCTCCAAAACCCAGGAGAAGAAGCAAAAGGTTGCTGTGAACGACCCATGCTTCAAATGTGTGAGATAGGGCATTGGATGAGAAATTGTCCAGTCTATCTCAAAGAGTTGAGAGAAAAGAGGGATGCGGGGCAAACCTCAGGTAATATACATGATACATATAGAATAAATGTTATTTCTTCTAACACATGGGTATTAGATACCGGATGTGGAACTCACATTTGCAATTTGTTGCAGGGGTTCAAAAGAAATGAGCATTATGAGAAAGGGGAAATAAGTCTCTTCATGGGCAATGGTGCAAAGGTTCATGTGGAAGCCCAAGGAGACTACATTTTGAAACTTCCAAATGGTTTGGAAGTTATTTTAAGTAATGTATTATATGCTCCTAGTTTGACTAGGAACATAATTTCTGTTTCCCGTTTAAGACAATATGATTATGATTTCAAGTTTGTTGACAATGATATTCATGTTTCTTTAAATCATGTATTTTATTTTAAAGCTATACCTTGTAATGGTATTTATGAATTGGTTCATGAAAACGCAACATATGATAGCTCAATATACCAAGCAACCACCAAAAAACTTAAATTGGATTTGAGTGATACCTACCTTTGGCATTGTCGTCTTGGTCATATAAACAAGAAACGCATACAAACACTTCAAAAGAATGGTCTTTTAAAAACAAATGAATGTGATTCATTTGATGTATGTGAATCTTTACAAGGAAAAATGACTAAGGCACCCTTTAGTGGAACTAACGAAAGGGCAAAAGATTTATTAGGTATCATACATTCGGATGTATGTGGTCCTTTTAAGCCAATGACTAGGAATGGTGAAAGATACTTCATTACCTTTACCGACGATTATAGTCGCTATGGGTACGTGTATTTATTAAGACACAAAGATGAAGCTTTTGAAATGTTCAAAATCTTCAAGAATGAAGTAGAAAATCAACTCAACAAATCAATTAAAGTTCTCCGCACCGATAGGGGTGGTGAATATCTAAGTGATATTTTTCAAGATCATATTAGGAGTTGTGGGATTGTCTCACAACTCACTCCACCTGGAACACCACAACATAATGGTGTGTCTGAGAGGAGGAATCGAACCTTATTGGATATGGTCCGATCTATGATGGCTAGAAGCACATTGCCTCTATCATTTTGGGGTTTCGCTTTGCTCTCCGCGGCTCGTATTCTGAATATGGCCCCAACCAAGAAGGTGGAAAGGACACCTTTTGAGATATGGCATGGAAGAGTTCCATCCCTATCATACTTAAGGGTTGGGGTTGTGAGGCTTATGTTAAGACTCCCACCCCAAACAAATTAGAAGCCCGATCCACCAAGTGTATCTTTGTTGGATATCCTAGAGATTCTATGGGATATTATTTCTATGATCCACTGGAACAAAAGGTGTTGTTTCCAGAAAGGGTGAGTTCTTAGAAGCCAAGTTCCTTATGGAAGGAGCTAGTAGTAGAACAGTGGATCTTGAGGAGGAACAAGAACCACAGCCTAATACACGTTTGGTTGAAACTAGCACTCAACATAAGGATGTTGAGGATGATCAAGCGGTTGATCAATACACACAAACGTTCGCAGAAGTGGTAGAACAAGTAATCCACCTGAAAGATATGGATTTTTTATGGATGGATGCTACGTGGTTGACTCGATGAACCAACCACATATCATGATGCAGTGTCCAATTTGGATTGTGACAAATGGCTTGAGGCCATGAACGTTGAGATGCAATCCATGTATGACAATCAAGTTTGGGAACTTGTTGTACCACCTCCTAATTCCAAAGTAGTTGGAGTAGTAAGTGGTTTTCAAGAAGAAAACCGATATGCATGGAAACTTGGATACTTACAAAGCTAGACTTGTAGCAAAGGGTTTCACTCAAACTCAAGGGGTTGATTTTGATGAAACCTTCTCACCTGTTGCAATGCTTAAGTCTAAGGATATTGTTTGCCATAGCAGCTCATTATGATTATGAGATTTGGCAAATGGATGTCAAAACCGCATTCCTAAATGGATATCTTGAGGAAGATGTCTATATGGTTCAGCCTGAAGGTTTTGTCAATCCAAAACATCCTAACAAGTATGCAAGTTAAAGAAATCAATCTATGGATTGAAACAAGCATCGAGAAGTTGGAATCACCGTTTTGATGATGAAGTAAGGAAATTTGGCTTCATCAAAACGCTGATGAGGCTTGTGTGTATAAGAAGGCTAGTGGGAGCACAATAACCTTCTTAGTATTGTATGTCGATGACATACTACTATTTGGAAATGACATTCCAACTTGGAAGGTGTAAAAACCTGGCTTGGAAGTTGTTTTTCCATTAAGGATCTTGGTGAGGCCACCTATATTCTGGGAATAAAGATCTATAGGGATAGATCTAGGCGGCTGATAGGTTTGAATCAAAGTGCATACATTGACAAAATCTTGAAAAGGTTCAAGATGGAAAACTCTAAGAAAGGTACTGTACCTATTCAAAGAGGGACAATATTGAGTATGACTCAATGTCCAAGCTCGAAGGAGGAGCAAAATAGAATGAAGGCAATCCCATATGCATCTGCTATAGGATCCATCATGTATGCAATGATATGCACTAGACCAGATGTGTCATGCGCTTTGAGCATGACAAGTAGATACCAGCAAAATCCTGGTGATAGTCATTGGATGGCTGTCAAGAACATTCTGAAATACCTAAGGAGGACTAAGGACATGTTCTTGATCTACGGGTCTGGTGAAGAGGAACTCGTAGTAAAAGGTTACACGGATGCGAGTTTCCAAACCGATCGAGATGATTCACGATCTCAATCAGGGTACATCTTTATTCTAAATGGCGGAGCTGTTTCTTGGAAAAGCTCAAAGCAAGAAGTCGTAGCGTTGTCCACTACAGAGTCAGAATATGTCGCCGCTTCAATGGCAGCACAGGAAGCTGCATGGCTGAAGAAATTCATAGCCGACCTAGGGGTAGTCCCTTCCATTCAGGATCCCCTAGAGATCTTTTGTGACAACGAAGGTGCGATTGCTCAAATCAAGGAACCTCGTGCTCATCAAAAGACTCGGCACATTGAACGGAGATTCAACTACATAAGGGATGAAGTTGAAAAGGGAAAGATATGTATTCGCAAAGTCCACACTGATAAAAACATTGCGGATCCACTCACAAACTCCTTGAAAAGGCAAAGCATGAAGGTCATGCTTGTGCCATGGGACTTAGATATTCAGTGACTGGGTTTAATGTTGTACTTTATATTTGAATATTGGAACTTATGTTATTTGACTTAATTACATGGTTATAATATTCATTTGTTCTTCTATTTTAGCATGTTTAAATCCGTGAATAAATAAGTTATTCTAAACGTTCGTAGTCGATCATACTTGTGGGAACAATTATGAATGTAAGACTATAATGAACTTGGATTGGTTGATATTCATAAGGTATGAATATAGAGCAAGAGGTTGCTAGCAAGGTTCATTGATATCTATGGGATATAGATATTGGACTGACCCGCACTCAATTATTTCTGCATGGAATCCTTGTGATTAGTCATAAGAAATATTGAGTAAAGGCGAATATCATAGTATCCTCAGACCTGAGATACATATTGGGTCTTGATATTCACCGAATATTGTATTTTGACTTAGTCTTTGCTGTTCTGAAATATTGGCAGTACATAAGGCTGAGTTCGGGTATGATACGAAGTGATTGTGAGAGACGTATGTAGTCAAGATGGGATTTGTTCCTCTTATTCGTTGAGAGTTAGATGTCTAAGGCCTATTAAAGTTAAATCATCAGAGAATGACAATTCTGTGTCTCTTGGATTTAACATGACATCTGAACAAAAGGATAAATGATTAGTTCACCTAAAACATATTCAAGTAAGGTACTTGAAAAGGATGATGTTATTGAATGGCACTTAGTCATATACATTAGGGGTAGCAAACCGTTGCTAGGCGTTATTTGCTGCTTGCATCAATCTACTATGAATCTTGTGCAAGTGGGAGATTAAAAGATTTGATCTGCCCAAGATTCATATTAAATTGATGTGGCTAGTGTGATATGATCCAAGTCGGGTCATACCCAATAACAAGCCAAACAAACACCGAAAGAAAATTTATTTGTTGATAAGATCATACAAATAATAAGTGACACCAATTTAGAAAATGGATTTTCTAAATATTGCTTTTGTAGATGAACATTATTATATGTATTAATTTGTTCATGAGGGATTATTTGTTCATTGTTTAAATTAGTTAAAGAATGACAAATAACATATGTATTGTGTTATAAAATTAAAGTGGTTCAATTTTATAAAAGGGTTGATTTCTAGTGTATTCCTTTAAAAGGTTTAATTTGAATTTTGGTGAAAAAGGGGAGCCTTTCGGCCGCCCCCTTGGTGTATGTCTTGGGAATGCCTTTTATGGTTCCAAGCACATGCATTAGCTTCTAATCAATTCATTTTAACACACACTCAACCTACACAAGCAACTCTCTCTCTCCTCTCTCTCTTTCAAGATTTTCGGATTTGAACAAGATAAGAAGATTTTTCAGCTTCAAGTTTTGGTTCTTGGCTGAAAAACTTCACAAGGAAGAGAGATTACAACTTGGTGTTCGATCCTAGCAAAGAGAGGTGTTTGCACTTGCTTGGGGTATTATCTTCTTGAGGATTGCTTGTTGGAATCTAGCCTTCAAGATCATCACCATCCTTCTCATCTTAAAGCTCGGGTTAAGTAGCTACAAAGGTTGTAGTTCCTTGTTTTGTTGTTTTTACTTTGTATGCATTATGTAAAAGATCCATGGCTTGGGGTTATTATAAAATGGGTTTTATAATCAGATCTTAATATGTTTCAAAATATTATTCCGCTGCGTTTTCATATAAATCATGTTGTATGAAGCTTTGATAAACATGTTAAAATCCCAACAAGAAGAAATACTGTCTGGTAATATGGAGATTACTCCAGATTTGTATGGACTTTCTTCTTGCATTCAAAGGTTGAAGCTGCTCAATCCATTATGAACTTTGTGTTACACGTTGAGAAGCAGTATTCCCTACCAGTTAAGTGTGTAAGGAGCGACAATGGTACTGAATTCAGAACCACACACTTGATGAGTTTTACTTTCAAAGGGAATCAAGAGGTAGTATAGCATCCCAAGAACTCCTGAGCAAAATGGAGTAGTGGAGAAAAGAACAGGACCCTTATTGAAGCTGCAAGGTCCATGTTGGCTGATTCTGGACTGCCAATGACTTTTTGGGCTGAAGCTGTCAATACAACTTGCTATGTACAAAATAGAGGCTAGTAAACCAGAGGTTGATGAAGACTCCATATGAAGTCCTTCATCATGTGGCCCCTCTAATTTCGTTCTTCAGAGCTTTTGGGTGTCCTTGTTTCATTCTCAACACACGGGATCAACTCCAAAAATTTGATCCTAAGGTGGATGCAGGGTACTTGTTGGTTATTCATCAACTTGCAAAGCATACAGAGTCTTCAACTGTAGAACAAATATGGTTGAAGAGACTCTACATGTTAAGTTTAATGAATCTCCAAAGGACAAGATTCCACAAAGCCCTGTGGAGATATTTGATTTGGACATACTACAATATGTTCCTTATCAAACTCCTGCTGTTGCTCCTGTCAACAGTTCACCACCTGGTGGTACTGCTGGTGCTGCTGCTGATGATGATAGCAGTACTCACCTCTTCAAATTTAGTGATCAACTGCCTGATTCAACTACACCTGATGTTCCTGTAGCTCCAGTAGCACAATCCACAACAAATGCTGATGAGATTTCTACAACTTCAACTTCCTTTGAATTACCATCTACTGATTGGTTTCAAGGAAATGCTTAACCATCACCATCTGTTGCTGCTGAGCCTGCTACAAACACTTGCACAGATCTTATTGTGTACCAAGATCTGAAGAATCACCCTATGTCTCAAATCATTGGTGATATCAATGCTGGCGTGTCAACAAGAAGTCAATTGTCCAATTCTGCTTCAATGCTCTCTTCATCAGTTAGCAAGAGCCAAAGAACTATCACATTGCTTTAAGGGACAATGGATGGGTTGAAGCCATGCAGCTTGAGCTTCTTCAGTTCAAGAAACAGCAAGTGTGGGAACTAGTTCCTCTTCCCCTAGGTAAGTGTGCAATAGGCACTAAATGGGTGTTTAGGAATAAAACAAATGAAAATGGGCTTATCGTTAAGAACAAGGCCAGACTGGTTGTTCAGGGGTTTGCACAAGAAGAAGGTATTGATTATGATGAAACCTTTGCCCCTATAGCCAGACTGGAAGCAATTCGATTGTTTTTAGCTTATGCTGCTTATCACAACCTTAAAGTTTTTCAAATGGATGTCAAAAGTGCATTTTTGTATGGGAAAATTAAAGAAGAGGTTTATGTATGTCAACCACCAGGTTTTGAGGACAATAAACATCCTAATTGGGTGTATAAGCTTGATAAGGCTCTTTATGGGTTGAAACAAGCTCCTAGAGCCTGGTATGAGACATTATGAAACTTTCTTCTGGAAAATAATTTCACTAGAGGCTCCATAGATAAGACTTTATTCATTAAGAAAGCTGGGCAGCATAATCTACTTGTTCAAATTTATGTAAATGATATTATTTTTGCATCCTCTGATCCACAGTTGTGTGATGCCTTTACAATGTTGATGCAACAGAAGTTTGAAATGAGTGCCATGGGAGAATTACAGTTCTTTCTGGGTTTGCAAATCAAACAAAAGGCTGATGGAATTTTCATTCATCAGTCCAAATACACAAAAGATATTTTGGAAAAGTTTGATTTACAAAACTGTAAGCCCTGTTCTAGTCCCATGTGCAGCACCACACAACTGGATACAGATCAGAAAGGTAAAGTGGTTGATGAACACTTTACAGATGTATGATTGGGTCCTTGATGTACTTAACAGCTTCTAGACCAGATATTATGTTTGCTACATGTGTTTGTGCTAGATTTCAGGCTGCACCTAAGGAGTCTCACTTGATTGCAGTCAAGAGGATCTTTAGATATCTGCAAGGCACTCCATCTCTAGGTTTATGGTATTCTACTAGACATTCTGGTAAATTAGTTGCTTTTCTGACAGTGACTATGTAGGGTGTAAGTTGACAAGAATGTCCACTTCTGGAGGATGCCAATTCCTAGGCAACTGCTTGATCTCTTGGCAGAGTAAGAAGCAGACCTCAGTTGCTACATCAACTGCTGAAGCAGAGTACATTGCTGCTGCAAGCTGTACATCTCAGGTACTTTGGCTTCAAAACCAATTATTGGATTATGGCATAACAGAGACTAAGACCCCATTGTTAATGGACAGCTCTTCAGCTCTATGTATTGTCAAGAATCCTGTCCAGCACTCTAGGACTAAACATATTGAAATCAGACACCATTTTATTAGAGATTGCTTTGAAAAAGGTCTGATTGATCCAAAATTGTTCCTAGTGCTGATGAGCTTGCAGACATTTTTACTAAGCCTTTGGATAGTTCAACTTTCCACACATGGTGTTAAGGCTTGGTATGCTGCAGCTAGAATAAGTGACAACTACTGATGATCTCAGTAATAAGTACTGATGATCATTGGTAACCATGTCACATATAAGTACTGATGAGTTCTTTTACCCTCAGTAGTTTTATAACTACTGAAGGCTACATGCCTCACAAGTACTGAAGTACTTTATTTGTTAAAAGAGCTGATGTAGTTACAACAACTGATGTAATCACAACAGCTGATGTAGCTACAACTACTGATGTCAGAAATGCAGATAAGTACTGACGTCCTATGAAACACCTGAAAAGCAGATGAAAAGTCTGGTGAGTAAGTGTTGAGGACAGTATGAAACAGCTGAAAAGCTATGAATTGACGAAAACAGCTGATGAGTAATTTCTCTTAAGTTGTTTCTACAACTGCTGTTTCTTTCTAAACAATTGAAGACTAACACCAAGTCTTCAGCTGTTTACAACAACTGATGACAAAACCATGTCTTCAGTAGTTTTACAACTACTGAAGACTAACACCAAGTCTTCAGCTGTTTACAACAACTGATGACAAAACCACTATCTTCAGTAGTTTCACAACTACTGATGACTAATACCAAGTCCTCATTGTTTCACCACCTGAAGTCAAAACTGTCTTCAGTAGTTTTATAACTACTGATGACTAAATCAGAGACTTCAGCTGTTTCAACATCTGACGGTTAAAACCAAGTCTTCAGTTGTTTTATAACAACTGCTGATCACACCAATACCGTCAGTCATTTCAAACCTATGAAAGTTAATACCACGTCATCAGTAGTTTCAACAACTGCTGACTAACACCAAAACCTTCAGTCGTTTTCTAACCCTACCCTTTAAATACCTTATCCCACCTTCAGAGTTTTTCACTCTTCTCTTCTCAAACCTAACATTCAAAAACTCTGTACCCTCTCTTCATCAATGGCGACCATGCAACTAAAACCACGACACAACTGTGTCGCACATCTCACAAAATCGCCATACTGGACCAAGTTTCACAACGCCATTGATTTAATGGTTCAGTCACCTTACAAAACGGCTTTTCTGTTAAATCCCACCATATATGCCGAATCTCTTAACCAATTCTGGACAAACGTCACTCTTGTCTCTGAGGAGAATGACACAGAGTCTCTTTAATCGTTTGTCCATCGTCAAAAAGTGGTCATTACTCCAGACATTCTTCGCCAAACCCTCAATCTGGATGATGCCACTTTCCCAACTGGTTATCCAAAGGGCACAACAGATCAATCATTTACCCACCATGGATACGAGGGTAACCTGAGTGCATCTACCATATTGAAGAAACATTTCCAGTATGCCGAACGTCTCATCTTCCACATGTTAAATGTCTGCCTTGCCCCCAGACTTCATCATGGGATCAAATGTCCACACGGTGGCAACAGGTAATGTACTCCATCCTTGAGCAACAACCTTTAAATTTTTCGGAAATAATGATTTTAGAGCTCAAGGATATGGCCCAAAAACAACTTGCTAACCGTTGGATATTATATCCTCGGTTCATAATGGCCATAATTGAAAACCAGCTTCAAGCTGAGGGACTTGTTGGCCTGGGAGTCCCTGCTACGGCTGTATTGCCTGAAGTAAACTCCCGGCACAACTCTGACCAATCACTAAAAATGGCTGCCAAGCTGCGCAAACCCACACAGCTGGAACCCACAGCCACCACCTCCAAATCCAAGGTCCCCACCAAACCCACTAAAAAGAAGTCAACAAAGGCTACTCAGGGAAATGAGTCCCCTGAGGATGCCCCTGCAACACAACGCAGGCTATATCCACTGGTTATAACCCCCTAATGGATACAAGGACTTCACCAGCCATAGCCGCTCAGGATTCCTCTCAAAAGGAGCCTGCAACAACCAAAGAAGGGGTACCCACTAATCTAGGATCTTCCTCATTTGAGGAGATTGCCATTGAAGAGCACCATTCACCCCAGGTGCATACTGCTTTTACCCCATCTCCCACTGCAACCGCCCCACAAAGTCCTATTATCATTGTTGCAAAAGTGCTGAGTCAGTTGCACTCCTCAACCCCTTCCCAGATACCGATCATCATTGGGATAGCCTCAAAAATTGAGGGGGAGGATCAAAGTGCTTCTGATAACCCACAGCACAGGGGTTATAATGTTCCCTCTCCAAGTGTAGAACAAGAGACTGGAACTTCTGGTGAGGCTGCCACTCCTCCTGAATTAGCACATGATCAGGATGCAGTTGGTAACATCTGTAAGACCTCACCAGAGGCAACAGCTGATGAAGGAGATCGTCCTGAGGCTGGAAGTCCCCAGTTCCAAGAAAAAGGGGCACATGCTAAAACTGGTCTACACGCAGTGCATGTAGTTGCTGCTACAAGCAGGAGGTCAGGTGATTCAGCATCTGCTGATGATGACCTGGGCTTCTTTTATGATGTTCTAGCCCAGAACACAATTCTTGAGGTAGAAGTCAGTAGACTACAAAGACTACTTGACCAATTCTCTCAAGAAGCAAGTCCATCTGCCACCAACATAAATCCACAGATGGCACCTTCACCTGAAGGTCTCCCACACACTCAGCCACTCAAAACTTCCGAGCCACCAGCCTCTATTTCTGGCACTGCTTCTCAGAGACAAAACCCCTCTGAGCAAACAGCTGCTATCTTTCAGCAATCCTACCTCTCATCACCCCAATAATCACAGACATTGTGATCAAAACCATGGATGAGAGGCTTCCCTCAATCAAACAATCCCTGGTGGAGGAGATTTTAAGCACAAGGCTTTCTGCTACTCAAACCCTTGCAACCAATGCAACCAAAAAGGGGAGAGTCAGTCAGTGAAAGCAAAGAGGAAGAGCATAGAGGGGAAGAAAGAAAAGGAGCTGAGAAGGAAGAGGAGTTTGTGAAGGGAGCTGACATTGATCAAGTGGGTGAAAGTCATAAAGACTTTCATGTCACATATAAGAAGAGGAAGGTTGAAGGAAAAGAAAAAGAACTCAAACTCGATGAGATGGTCAAAATGGCAGATGCTACACATAGTAAATCAATGGACTCCATTATTGATCAACTGTATAGATAGGGGTTCGATACTGCACAGCTTGACTCAGAGATTAGGAGACTTGAAGTTGAAGAAATTAACTCAAGATGGGCAAGTTATGATGCATTAGAAAGAGAAAGACTAGAGATCATGATCAGATTCATTGGAAAATACCTTGGGAGATCATTGATCGAGATTAAGTCATGGACCAGGGACAGTATCTTGGCAATAACCACCAAGATCTGTTTGTCTGAAGCATACACTAAGGGATTGGTGATTGAAGCACTAAATGAGGCAGGTGCTGGGAACAGAAAGGAACTAGCAAAACACTCAAAAGCCTCACTCACTACAAGAATGCTAGAACAACCTGCAAAACCTCCCACTTCAAAATCACCACTACCACAACCCATTAAACCAACTCCTTTACCCTCAAACAACAGCCGATGATGCACCCAAGAAGAAGAAGAGAAGGGTGTTGAGGCTAGAAGATGAAGAAGAAGAGGATGATGATGAGAAGAAGATAGGCTGCCTCTTTCTGCAGTCCTAACTTTGCCTAAAGCCAAACCTATGCCCATCACTCCCACCTCACAAATGGAAGCTGTGAGAGTAAAGATAGAAGAAGAACAGCAGCAATAGATTCATGATGATGAGATGCTAAAAAGCATAGACAAAACTTATGCTGCTTCTTCATCAATAATAAGTATGAAGAAAGAAGCTCTGAGATTGTACACCCTTGCTAACACATTTCAATATCAAAAGGAAAAGGTGAGAATATGGCCTGATCCTAGGGTGGCTCACAGGATTGTGAAGAAAGACATTCCTTCGAGATACAAGGGCCAAGTAAAAAGGATCGTAGATGAAGAGATCACAGTGGTCCTTGTAGTATCACCCTGGGAAATTGTAGAAGATTTCAAGAAGGCCTATGAGACTAAACAGTCACCCCAAAAGATGTTAGAGAATAGAGTAATTAAAAAGGGGTTAGTCTACAAGAGGCTTGAGAACTTCAAACAAAATGACCTCAGTCTGTTACTTGAAGGTACTCACCCAGATGAGTTTGCATACAGACAGATTACAACGTTGAGCTCAAAAATGGCAAACAGGCTAAGTACATTTCAGAGCTGTATGGGCGTGAAGGATTGTTTGATGGTGGAGCTGAAAATCTTACCATGGAAGAATAAATTAT
The DNA here is from genome assembly GCA_025506515.1 of Flaveria trinervia. Lineage (NCBI taxonomy): Eukaryota > Viridiplantae > Streptophyta > Magnoliopsida > Asterales > Asteraceae > Flaveria > Flaveria trinervia. The sequence goes on from CM046455.1 coordinate 50,581,388, forward strand.
GTTTCTCAGAGCATACACCAGAGAATCCTACAAGCTTATACATGGGAAGTGAGTCTCATGGATGGGGGAACAGCTCAGTGTCCAATTCCCCAATACAGAGCTCCCATCCATACATTGCCAACCAAATCATCAGAGACTCATTCCCAGGCCAGTGCTTATATGGGTCATCTTCTCAACTAATCAAGAGGGAAAAAGACCAACCATTCTGCCAAACAATAAGTGGGACCTCAATAAAGTTAAAGGTTTTGGCTGCATTGGTTCAGGGGGAGTTTGTTGGACCAAAAGAACCAATGAGCCGGATCAGAAAAACCTTTAAGTCCCACAGATGTCACAACAACTGTTGAAGTCCACAACAGCTGAAGACAACAACTGGTTACAAAGTCTGAAGACACAAGTGCTGAAGACAAAGTCTGAAGACAAGTGTTGAAGACAGTCTGAAGACACAAGTGCTGAAGACAAAGTCTGAAGACACAAGTGCTGAAGACAAAGTTTGAACACAAGTGCTGAAGACAAAGTCTGAAGACACAAGTGCTGAAGACAAAGTCTGAACACAAGTGCTGAAGACAAAGTCTGAAGACAAGTACTGAAGACCAAGTATCAGATGTTATCACAACAGCTGAAGAAGTCTTCTTCAGTAGTTGTGATGGTTTTTCTTTTAGTAGTTTTATATTTTCATTTTCAGTAGTTTGTCACAACAGCTGAAGAGTACTTCTTCAGTAGTTGTGTTTATCAGTAGTTTTATGTTTCAGTAGTTTTGTAAAACGACTGAAGACCTTGTTCTTTAGTCGTTGTAGTTTCAGTAGTTTCTTATCAGTAGTTTTATGTTTTGTACTTAGCACTCTGATATGTTCTCAGTAGTTGGGAACATTTCAGTAGTTTGTTAAGTGTTAGTTATTTTTGTAATAAATCTGCCAGATGTCACTATCCCGTGATATCAGTAGTGATTGCACTCTATATAAGGAGTGTCAACCTATTGTAATCGGTGAATGATCGAGCAGAAATATTTGATATAATTGAAACATTCCTTGTCACAGAAATATATTCTCTCGTTATAATCGTATTTGTTCTTAATGCATACGAATATCAAATTCTTGCTACAATTTGTCTAATTCTTGATCTTATTCCGTTGCGTTATACTCTAATACATCAAACTTGTGATCACTGATCTTGACAGAAAACCCTTGTACAACCAGTCTAGCCTTGTTCTTGACAATAAGCCCATTTTCATCAGTTTTATTCTTAAACACCCATTTAGTGCCTATTGCACACTTACCTGGGGGTAGAGGAACCAGTTCCCACACTTGCTGCTTTTTGAACTGAAGTAGCTCAAGCTGCATGGCTTCAACCATCCATTGTCTCTCAAAGTAACATGATAGTTCTTTGGCTCTAGCTGACTGATGAAGAGAGCATAGAAGCAGAAGTTAGACAATTGACTTCTGGTTGAGACACCAGCATTGATATCACCAATGATTTGAGACATGGGGTGATTCTTCAGCTCTTGATAAACAATGAGATCTGTGCAAGTGTTTGTAGGACCTTCAGCAGCAATGATGGTGATGCAGATTCTTGAAACCAAGAATGAGATGGCAAATCAAAAGATGTAGAGGAATCAGAGATCTCATCAGCATTTGTTGTGGATGGAACTGCTGAAGGTACAGGAACATCAAGTTTAGCAGACTCAGGCAGTTGGTCAGTAAACTTGAAAAGGTGAGTAATGGTATCATCATCATCTTTAGTATCACTAGGTGGAGGACATGCTGCAGAAGATGATTTATCCACATGATCTGCAACAGCTGGAGGTTGATAAGGAACATATTGCAGTATGTCCAAATCAAACAACTCCCAGGGTTTTGTGGAATCTTGTCCTTTGGAGATTCATTAAACTTCACATGTAGAGTCTCTTCAACTATCTTTGTTCTGCAGTTGAAGACTCTGTATGCCTTGCAAGTAGATGAATAACCAACAAAATACCCTGCATCCACCTTAGGATCAAATTTGTGGAGTTGATCCTTTGTATGGAGAATGACACAAGGACACCCAAAGGCTCTGAAAATGAAATCAAAGGAGCCAATGATGTAGAACTTCATATGGAGTCTTCATCAACCTATGATTTACTAACACTCTATTTTGCACATAGCACGCTGTATTGTCAGCTTCAGCCCAAAAGGTCAGTGGCAAACCAAAGTCAGCCAACATGGACCTTGCAGCTTCAATTAGGGTCATGTTCTTTCTCTCTACTACTCCATTTTGTTCTAGAGTCCTTGGGTTGCTAAACTGCCTCTTGATTCCCTTTGAGAGATAAAACTCATCAAGTGTATTGTTTCTGAATTCTGTTCCATTATCACTTCTGATACACTTGATAGATAGGGAATACTGCTTCTCAACATACAACACAAAGTTTATAATCGTCTGAGCTGCCTCATCCTTTGAATGCAAGAAGAAAGTCCATACAAATCTGGAGTAATCATCCACAATTACCAGACAGTATTTCTTCTTTGCCATACTCATTACTCTCGTAGGACCAAAGAGATCCATGTGCAGTAACTGCAAGCAGGCAGTGGACTTAGGTTCTTCAATAGGAGGGAATGAGACTTTGTGTTGTTTTCCTTTCAAACAAGCAGTGCAGGTTTCATCACAGTGGAACTCCTTTATTGGTAGACCTCTCACTAAACTATTATGGATCAGCTGATTCATGTTTTTGAGATTACATGACCCAGCCTTCTATGCCACAGTTTAGATTCCTGAGGAGAGGCTTTGGAGAACAGGCAAGGATGACCCTTCAAATCAATCTTCTTTGACAAATCCAAGGCATATACTCTTCCAATCCTGTTGGCCTTGAGGAGAGTATGTTCATCCAATACCTTGTCAATCAGTCTTAGAACTTGGGAAGACAGAAACCTGCAGTTCTGGTTTGTGAAAAGTGCAACATGCCCTTATCACACATCTGACTGACACTCAACAGATTATACTTGAGATTCTCCACATGGTTAACATCATCAAATCGGATTTGTCCATTAGACACAAATCCTTTCCCAATGATGTAACCCTTGGCATCATTTCCAAATGAAACAAATCCCTTCTTTCCTTGAGAGTAGTCATTAAGAACAGAACTGCTCCCAGTCATATGCATAGATCCTCCACTGTCCACATACCAGATGCTCCTTTGGCATGCTGAAGAACCCTGCATTCATCAAAGTAACTAGATAGGTTTTGAGACCCAAACCTTTTTGGTTTTGGGTCTGTTTTCATCAACAGATGTAACCATAACTTGTTTCTTGTGATTAACAGCTGATGAGAAAGAAGATGCTGCTGAAATGGATTCCTTGGACTTGGGCTTGGAATGCCTTTTCAGTGGTTTGATCACAGGTGCATCTAGTTGGTTAACTCTCCCCAACAAATGCTGAACCATCATAACAAGTTGTGTCTGATTTGAAGCCAAAGCTTTCAGCTCTTGTGACATATCAGTACTTGTGTTTGATGAGTTCCTATGGCCCACCATTTCCTCCTTAAAATTCACAGACTTAGTCCGATGTTTATCATTAGGAGCACTATCAGCTGTTTTATAATAAACCCTATCCTTCTTTTTGGATTTGGTTGAAGGCTTGGGTTTATCACATTGGGATGATTGTGGTACAAACTTGGTTTCAAACTCAGTTTTCATTTCATCCATCTGGATTTTAATGAGCTTATCTTTGTTGAGTTTGGAACCCTTTCTGTACCAACCTTCATCAGAAAGATGATTGAATTTACCACATATTTCATATGGCTTATTCTTCATCTTGGATTGATCAACTGCTGATGTGGAAACTACTGAAGGTGTGCTCTTCAGTACTTTCCTCCTTTCAGTACTTTTGTTTAGTACTGAAGGATCAGTAACAACTGAAGACTTGTTCTTCAGCTGTTCTTTATCAGCAGTTGTTAATCCTTTTATTTTAGCTGATTTGAAATGCTTTTCAGTTGTTGTAACTTGCCCTTCAGTACTTGAAGTACTTTGAGGAACAACATCTGAAGTACTCAGCTTCATGTGCTTATCAGTAGTTAACCCATCAGCCAATTGATTTGCTGAGGTATCAACACTGATTTCATCTTGTGATTTTGGATGATCACTTGAGGATGATGCACATGATGATGTGGTTTGGAGATTGCTTTCACCTTCAGGTTTTACTATTGGTTTTAGAGTAAAATCTGTTGGTGGTGCAATGTGGTTGTAACCAATTCCAAACTTCACATTCGAAGTAGATTGCTTACTGAGCAGCATTTCAAATCCCTTGCAGGATGACACCCAGCGGTCACACTCAACTTGGGTAACTGCAAGTTTTTCTTTGAGTTCTCTATGGTTCTCAAGAATGACCTCTAGCTTAGCCTTTTCATCATTTAATTGGCATTTAAGCGTATAAATCCCATCATCTTTATCCTTGAAAACAGACTCATATTCAGCTTTTCTTTTGGAAATAGTTTGCTCAAGCTCTAGATTTTGATTAATTAAAGCTACATTTGCCTCTCTAATAGAGATAAATGCAGCTATGCAAGATTCAGAAGAAAGCTTGGCCTTAGCCTCAGAGGATACCTAGGTTACCTGTGAAGAAGATGCATTTTAGCATAAACTCTCAGTAGATTCCAAGGCCATGAGAGCTAGATTCCCAAAAGGATGTTCACCACCATATTAACCATCACCGGCAAATAAATGCTCATTACCAGAGAGATCATCTGGTAAGCTGCTCTAGTCAACAATGCCAGGGGTGAAGAAGCTGTGACGAGGTTGTGATTGAGATGGTTGAGATTTTAGAGACTCAGGTAAGGCTTGAGGTTGTTGTGCAATAGCAGCATGAACTGGATTTGGCTGAGGCATGTAATAGCAGGGATATGGATATGACATTGGACCCTGAGGGACAAAATATGCAGGAGATATAGTTGTAAGTGATGACCAGAACTAGCAGGATGTTGCCCTCTATTTTGTGGACTATTGCTTGGAAAAGTCACAAGGGTGCAGAGAGTTAGATCCAGTTAATCTACACTCTCTTTCAAAGTGTCCAAGCCTGTGGCATTTGTGACACCTCAACTTACTCTTGTCAAAATCAACTTTGGTTTTGCTAGAGAGTCCTGGAAATTTCCTGCCAGTTCTCTTTTATAATTTCTGAGATCTGATATAATCAAGGCCATTTGGCTCAGAATATCCATCTCTTCTAAGTCATCATCAGCTATACCTTTCAAATCATCTATGATGAAGCACAAATTATCACTATTACAGCTAGACTGACTATCAACACCAACAAATGCATGATTAGAACTGTTTGAAGAGAAATCAATATGCTCATCATAATTACTTTCAGATGCAGCATATTGTGATTCATGACCAACCAAGGTAGTGTTCCCTGGTACAAAGTCATCAGTGAGCTTTCCTGATGATGCCAGTTTCCTTTTCTACTCTATCTCTCTTTCAAATGTAAGCAGTTTCCCATGGAGTTGGGTGAGAGATAGGCTATCCGGATTTCCACTGGAGCGTAGGACAATGGTATATGTATCCCATCTCTCAGGAAGTGATCTGAGGAATCTGTTATTCATCTGGCTATTGGTGTATTCATGTTTGACCATTTTCAGCTCAGAAATCAAACAGGAAAAACGATCAAACTGTTGAGTCAGTGTCTCACCCTTCCTATGAGAGAATGTCTCATATTGTTGGGCAAGGATTTCTCTATTGTTTGCTAAGACCTCATCAGTTCCACCAAATTGTTCCTTCAATGCATTCCAGAGGTCATGAGCAGTTTCATGATGCATAAGCCCTAAATAGATTTCATTAGGCGGTGCCATGGCCAGAATTTCATGAGCTTTAGCATCAATCTCAAACAGTTTACGATCTTCATCTAAGTATTGTTCCTTCTTCTTCGGAACCATTTGGTTGGTTTCCGGATTGTTTACCATAGGCTTATGTGGACCATGTACCACAGATGTCCAACAACCTGAACTGTTAACAGACAGGTGATGAAGCATTCTTCGTTGCCATATGTTATACTCAGTCCTAACGAGCATCGGAGGCTTGGTTGAGGAACCGGTATTGTGAGGGTCATTAGAAGGAGTAGTCATTCTCAGATTCAACCAAATCAATTAAGTTTTAACAGATTTAGAACAAACAGAACAAACCAGATTGAACTAAGAGAAAACTCAAAGCAAATAACGAAAGCAGCAGAGATTCAATTATCTATAACCAATTCTTGCAAATATGCTAATTCAATCAAACATAGATATTTAATAGCAATTTCAATGATCAATTGTTAGATCGATCAATGATTAACCAGCTCTAATACCATTTGTTAGGATCAGTGATCTAAGTTTGATTGATTAGAGAGTATTACAGCGGAATTCGAACAATGAATTAGACAATTCGCAAGAACACAATTGATATTCAATGTAAGAGTAAACGATTATAGAAAGAGAGAATTCTGCAAATAGAATATTTCATTCATATGCTTTCGTGGTGGCAAAATGTCACACGTAAAATTAGGTCAACAACTCTTATATAAGATATGTGACGTCTGCTGATGTCACATGATAGTTACATCTAACAGAATTATTCAAACTACTGAAAGTTAACACAACTACTGAAGATGTCAAACATCTGACATCTTCTTACAAAAATACTAAGTGTTAACTATCACTACAACTACTGAAAAGAAACTACTGATACTACAACGACTGAAGAACATGCTCTTCAGTCGTTTTACATGTACTGAAACAGAAAATAAAACTACTGAAAGGAAACCATCACAGCAACTGAAGAATGCTTCTTCAGTTGTGTGACAAACTCTGAAAGCTTCAGTACTTGGACTTCTTGAACTTTAGTTGTTGTCATCAGCTGATGTCTTCAGCTGATGTCTTCAGTCTTTGTACTTCAGCTGTTGATCTTCAGTACTTTAGTCTTCAGCTGTTGAAGTCTTCAGTACTTTAGTCTTCAGCTATTGATCTTCAGTACTTTAGTCTTCAGCTGTTGAAGTCTTCAGTACTTTAGTCTTCAGTTGTTGATCTTCAGTACTTTAGTCTTCAGCTGTTGAAGTCTTCAGTACTTTAGTCTTCAGCTGTTGATCTTCAGACTTTGTAAAACAGCTGATCAAGTCTTCAGCAGTTGTTGTGATGTCATGTGGGACTTAAAGGTTTTTTGATCTGGCTCATTGGTTCTTTTGGTCCAACAATGTTGTATCCTAGAAAGATACCTTCATCAGCCTTCTCGCGGAATTTTCCCTCCTGAGTCTTCTTCAGTAGGGTGCACGGAGCGCCAAACGGCTCGAAATACTCTAGATTGGTTTTACGTCACTATAGTAACTCGTAACATGTCTTGCCATGGCATTTAACTATCAGAACTCGATTCAACATGTACCAGGCATTTGCAACTGCCTCGTTCTAGAATTGGATAGGCAGTTTTAAGTCTGCTAGCATTGTCCGTGTAGTCTCTATCAAGCTGTGATTCTTCCTTTTAGCAACGCCATTCATCTGAGGAGTGTAGGGAGAAGTGAACTGATGCACAATTCCATTTTCCTTGTAGTAAGCCTCCATCCATTGATTCTTAAACTTGGTTCCGTTGTCTGAGCGCACTTGACGTACCTTCAACTTTTATAAGGACTACGAGTAGTTACTAATTTCTTGAATGACTCAAATGTTTCTGATTTGGATTCTAGAAACATCAGCCAAGTGAATCTTGTGTAGTCATTAGTAACTACATAGCAATACAAGTCGCCTATGATGCTTCTTGTACTGACTAGACCAAACAGATCCATGTGAAGAAGTTCAAGAGGAAGTTCGATAGAATGAACTTTATTTTCCTTATTAGACTTCTTTGTCTGTTTTCCCTTCTTGAATGCAACACAGAAATCCAGAAGTTGGAAGTTTTTGACGTTAACTTCTCTCACTAGATCATTCTGGATCAAGTGATTCATCTTTCGCGGATTAATGTGTCCCATTCTCCTATTCTAGGAGATGGATTCCTTCTCAGTAGCTTTTGACAAGAAGCACTGAACTTCATGATCCATTGTGGAGGCCTTGATAGGTCCAAGACATAAAGTCCTTATATCTTGAGGCAGACACTAATACTTGATCCTCCGGGATGACGTAGTCCTTTTTCAGGACATAGCCCTTCTTGTTGACAAAAACTACCTTAAAGTCTTTATCACAAATTTGAGAAACAGAAAGCAAGTTATTCTGAAGTTGTTGAACGTAGTTTACCTTGTCAAACTATACTTTCTGATTACCTACTTCCCCTGAGCTGTGAAGTACCCACCTTTGTTTCCAGCAAACAAAACGTGACCTCCTTTTATCTGTTTGACGTTTGATAGGAGTGTCCTATTCCTGTCATGTGCTTGGATGCTCCACTGTCTATGATCCACGTGTTGGTCTCAGAACTATAGCGAACACCCCGCACATTCAATTTGAAAACATTAGTTTAGGTTAGGGACCCAAGCCTTCACTGGCTTGGTTTTCCCAGAGGCATCACACATCATAAATGTAACCCATTGACCGTTTGAGGATGAGAGAAGCTCAAATGGCTCCTTGTTCTCATTATCAGACAGTGAGGTTGATTTCTCCTTCCATAAGCCAGCTTTGTGTAAGGCCTGTTTGTGATAAAGAGACGACTAGCTAATGGGTTGAACTTTAGGTTCGCTAGCCCTTCTAGGTGGTGTCACTAAGTTCGTCTTAGAAGAGCTAGGTTTTTGTTCATGAAGTTCAACTTTCCTCTTCGGTTTCTGATAGTAAGGACAATGAGATGCAATGTGTCCACACTCTCTACAACTGTAGCACGATCTGCTTTCGACTTTACAATTTACTTGTTTTGTGGAAGGGAATTAACTTCTACTTCTAAAACTGCCTTTTGCTTCTTAGTGTCCTCTAGGGAGTTTAGATAGTACCTAATGTTATTAGCTTGGTTAAATGCTACAATTTTAGTTTCCCTATGTTGTTTGTTCAAAAGGTCTATCTTTTCTTTATAACTATGCTCATTTTGTTTTAACTCTCTGTTAGCCTTAGTGCATAGTTCCAAATCCTTTACTAAGTTATCATTATTTTCTAATAACCTAGCAAATTTTAAATCAATGCTTTCCCTAAATTATTATAATCAGAACAAGCATGATTATTAAAATGTTGGTAAGTAGTACTTACCTGAGAGGATTCTGATGAATCAGCCATCAATGCAGAATCCAGTGTTTCTGTAGCTAGTGATTTTGACGTTGTAGTAGTTTTCCCTTCTTCAGGCAGGTATGTGACCACTGGTGCAGTTTCTTCTCATGTTGACATCGCAAGTTTGACTGCAATATCTCCTTCACTAGCTAAGTCATCATCTATATCCTCCACACTAGCTATATTTGTTTCTCCCTATGAGACAAACTGAAAGCTCCAGTCCTATCCTTCATCATCATGAGCAGTCAAGGCTTTGGGATCCTCTCTTGATGAAGTAGGACTGCTAGTGGGTTTCTCCTAACGATTGAAGGAGGAGAAAGGATTCCCATTGCCAGTCTTCTTTGGCTTCATGCACCCCCTTTTGAAATGCCCTTTCTCACCACAGTTGAAACAGGTCACCTTTGACTTGTCAAAGCCAAAGGTTGTGTCATTAGTTGCAACCAAGTTTTGTCCGGTCTTCTTCACAATTTTCTTAGAACGTCGGACAGCACTTGCTAAGGCCCACATGATATACATCCGTTCCAGCTCCGTCTTGTCAACCTACTCATAATCCTCATCAGCCAGATGGCAGTTTCCAATCTTTCTAGTCATTAGTCCATCATAAGAGTGGACTACTGCAGCTAAAAGATCCATGTGCTCTTTAGCCACCTCAACTGTCACATTACCCATGTTTTTGGTCTTCAGGTTTGCTACATTGGCTTCGGGTATAGTATATTGGGTACCAAATGACCCCGGCATTTCTGACCCTGAAGTGGATGCTTGAGCAGGACCAGCTGAGCTTGACACAAAGGCAGTCTGCAGTGGTGCTCCAGATGTCTTGGCCTGGGGAGTCACGTTGTAAAGTGTCAAATTCTGATCATAGGTAGCCTTTTGGGCTCTATACTTCATCCTTAGCTCTTCCTCTCTCAATTTCAAAATGAAGTCATTATATCTAACTTCGTTAGCATACCATTCTGTCTGAGATTGGAGACAAAGGAAGCCCATTTCCCTGGCAATCCATCAGCAAAGTTAGACACTTTGTCTTCCATTGACGTCGTTACTCCGTGAGTGTGCATCTCACTCATCAAGTGGTAGAATCTATCAATAACTTCATCTAGGCTTTCTTTACCCAATGAAGAGAAGTTGTTAAACTCCTTCTTCAAAGCCTTAGCCTTTATGGCCTTGAGTGATGCATTTCTGTCATACCTATTCTCCAGGGGATCCCATAGTTTCTTTGCTTGTGTGTATTCCGAGAATTGATGGAAAATATCCTTGGTATTGACTGTGTAAGCAAAGCATAAACTTTCATTTCTGCATTGTATTTCAACTTTTGTCCATCAGTCATGCCACCAAGTGTTAGTTTGACACCATCAGCTCCTACAGGCATGTTGTACCCCGTTTCTATAGGCTCCCACAGATTAGCATCTACTCCATTTAAGTAGATCTCGAAACGTTGCTTCCATTGTGGGTACTCGTCTAACGTGATTAGCTTTGGAGGCTTGTTATGATTCCCCACTTCATTCTCCAGTAGCAGTAAGTTTTGTATACGTGAGTCTCTTCCTGCTGTGAATGTTGAATATTGGTCTTCCATTGCTATAAACTTTAACTTTAAACTAAACTGTTGTGTAAGTGCGAATGAAGGTGCGATTGGGCTATTCGGGCGATTGAACTATGCAGATGGTTCAATCGTGCGACTGAACTAATGCAGATGACTTAGTTGGGCGAATGAACTAATGCGGATGAACAATGCGAATAGACTACTCAATCGGACGAAGGGAAGTGCGACTGAGCCCAATCGTGCGTATGGGAATGCGAATGTGTTCAGTGGTGCGATAGAGTCAATCGTGCCACGGAAACTGCAGGATTTTGAAAACTCGTATGTTTAACGTGTTTTGACCGCAAAAACTTGAATTTTCACTAACCCTAATTGTCGTATGCCGGGTAAACTAAACTTTAAGACCAGGAGACGTCTAAGACACCGTTTGACACAAAAAGATTGCGTTTTTAGTGAAAAAAAGACAATTTTTGTATCAAAAACGATTGAATCACACGTAATTAAGAGCCAAGCTGTGATACCTCATGTTAGGATCGTGTATTGAACGAAATACTAACTGATTAACATGTATGCCGAATCAAATAGTGCGGAATCCTATTTGATTGGTGATCAAATCATTGAGAACACACGTAGAAACAATTATGTATTGAATCTAAATGTTAAGAATCGATTATGAATCGATCTACTGCGATCTATGAAATTGGAATAGGTTCTTAGAGGTCTCTGGACAGCTAGGGTACGTCTGGGTATCAAATATTCAAAGGAGTTACCTTTTTCCATGATTTAAGTGGTATTTATAGGTTAGGGTTTCTCAATCGTGCGACTGGACCATTTGCATGGTTCATTCGTGCGATTGAGTCATGCAGTTGATCCATTCGCACGGCTGAGTATTTAGTCGTGCGACTGAGTCAATCTCATGTTTCAATCATGCGACTGATCCGGTCTCCTGGTTCATTCGTATGACTGGTTCATTAGCATGAAGTTGTTCATGCGTATGGTCCATTAGCATGGGCCAATCCCATGAGAACTTCACATGATTAAGTTTGTGTTGATACACTTATGTACCTAGATCCTGATCTCAATGTATTATGTGTTAAATGTCTTGCACTTATGTAATAATGGGTACTTAATGAAATGATAATATTTGGTTTTGATTTATAATGTCTAATATTTCATTAATGAGTTTTTTCAAGTATATTCAATACATTCAAACTTGGTAAGTGCATAATGTTATAATAATGAATACATTCAAACTTGGTTAAGTGAAGTTCTCATGCGTCCGACTGGACCATGTGCCCAAATAGTGATCATGCGTCTGAATGGCCATGCGACTGAGTGTCCATGCGCCTAAATAGTCCATACGCCTGAACAACTTCATCCATCTGACTCAGTCGCACGACTGAACATTCAGTCATGCGAATGGACCAACCGCATGGCTCAATCACCCGAATGAACCAAGCTCATGGTTTAGTCGCCCGAATGACCAACACTAACCTATAAATACCACCTATTTCGTGGAAAAAAGCATTGAATACACTTCAACTGCAGACGTACCCTAGCCATCCAGAAGCCTCTAAGTTCATACTCCAAGTTCATAGAACGCTGTAGGTCAATTCCTAATCGATTCTTGACGTTAGATTCAATTCCTTATTGTGTCTACGTGCGTTCTCACTGATTGGATCGCCAATCAAATAGGATTCTGTACTATTTGGTTTGGTTTAACACGTTAATCAGTTGGTGTTTTGTTCAAATACCAGATCATAACAAGTGGTATCAGAGCTTTGGCTCTTGATTACATGTTGATTCAATCGTTTTGATACAAAAGTTGTGTCTCTTCATAAAAAACGCAATCTTTTTGTGTCTAACGGAGTCTTAGACGTTTCCTGACCTAAAAGTTTAGTTTTTCCGCCATACGGCGATTAGGGTTTGTAAAATTCGAGTTTTTACGGCCAAAACACGTTTAACTTACGAATTATCAAACTTCACCAAGTTTAGTCACACGATTGGCTCAATCGCACGACTGAGTTCATTCGCATTCTCCAACCGCACGATTGGACTCATTCGTACGCTCATTCATACGATTGAGAATCTCATTCTTACTGTCCAACCGCATTAGTTTATTCAGCCGACGGACTCATCCGCATTTGTTCAGTCGCACGATTGAACCATCCGCATTTGTTCAATCGCCTAAATAAGTCCAATCGCATACCTTCATTCGCATACATCAGCAGTTTGTTAAATGGTAAAGTTAAGTGAGATGGAGGACTACGTTTCAGCATACACAGCAAGTAGAGATACTCGTATCCAAAATCTACTGTTGTTGGAGAACGAAGTGGGAATTCACAATAAACCCCCAAAGCTTATAACATTAGACGACTACCCACAATGGAAGCAATGTTTTGAAATCTACTTAAATGGAGTAGATACAAATCTGTGGGAGGCAATAGAGTCGGGGTACTGGATGCCTGTACGAGCAGATGGAGTTAAGCTTACTCTAAGTGGAATGTCGGATGCTCAGAAGGTCAAATACAACGCTGAGAAGAAAGTATACGCTTTGCTCACTCAGTCTATTCCGAAGGATATCTTCCATCAGTATTCGGAGTTTACTCAAGCAAAGAAACTATGGGATGCGTTGGAGAAGAGGTATGACGGAAATGCCTCACTCAAGGCCATTAAGGCCAAAGCCTTGAAGAAGGAGTTCGACAACTTCTCTTCAATAGGAAAGGAAGGTCTGGATGATATGATCGACAGATTCTACCACTTGATGAGTGAGATGCACACTCATGGTGTAACTATGTCGATGGAGGATAAGGTATCCAACTTTGCAGATGGCTTACCGGAGAAATAGGTTTCCTTGTTTCAAACCTCAGACAGAATGGGATGCTCTCAATGTTAGACATAAATGACTTCATTCTTACATTGAGGGAAGAGGAGCTAAGGATGAAGTATAGAGCTCAAAAGGCCAACTACGATCAGAATCCTGCACTCTACAATGCAACTGCTCCGGTCAAGACATCTGGAGCATCACTGCAAACTGCCTTCGTCTCAAGCGCAGCAATTTCAACAAAACTGTCATCTTTAGGGTCTGAAATGTCAGGGTCGTCCAGCACCCAGTATATGATACTTGAAGCCAATGCAGCAAAACTGATTCGGGAATGTGACTACTAAGGTGGCCAAAGAACACATGGACCTCTTAGCTGATGTAGTCCACTCCTATGATGGACTAATTGCTGGAAAGATAGGAAATTGTCACCTGGGAGATGAAGATTATGAACAGGTGGACGAGATGGAGTTGGAACGGATGGACATAATGTGGGCGTTGGCAAGTGCTTTCCGGCGAGCTAAAAAGTTTGTCAAAAAGACAGGACAGAACTTGGTTGCCCCCAAAGACACAACCTTTGGCTTCGACAAGTCAAAGGTTACTTGTTTCAACTGTGGTGAGAAGGGACACTTCAAGCGGGAGTGTGTAAAGCCAAAGAAGACAGGGAACGGTAATCCCTTCTCGTCATTCAATCATGAGGACAAAGCCACATCTAGTAGTTCTACTTCGTCAAGTAAGGACCCCAAAGCCTTAAATGGGAATGAGGATGAAGGACAGGACTGGAGCTTTCAGTTTGTGTCACCGGGAGAGTCCAACATAGCTCATGTGGAGGAAATTGATGACGATTCTGCTAGTGAGGGAGACATAGTAGTAGAGCTTGCGATGTCAAATTTTGAAGACACTACACCTGTGGTCAACCACATGCCTGAAGAAGAAAAATCTGCATCAACGTCAGAATCACCAGAACCAGAATCAACAGATTCAGTACTCATGGCTAATTCTTCCTCAACATCTCAGGTAAGTACTACTAACCAGTTATTTAATAATCATGTTTGTTTAGATTGTAATAAATTTAGAGAAAGTATAGATTTAAAATTTGCTAGGTTATTAGATCATAATAACAACTTAGTAAAGGACCTGGAACTGCGCATTGAGGCGAATAGAGTGTTAAAACCAAACGAGCACAGTTATAAAGAAGAGATAGACCTATTGAATAAACAGCTTAGGGAAACAGAAGTAGTCGCCTTTAACCAAGCAAATGACATTACGTACTATCTGAACTCCCTAGAGGACACTAAGAAGCAGAAAGCAGTTTTAGAAGTAGAAGTCAACTCTTTAAAACAGAAACTGCATAGTTTGACAAGCTCATCACACATTCTCGAACACTTAGTGAGAGAGAGAAATAATAGGGAGGGGCTGGGATACAAAGTGGTTCCACCACCACCTAATACCTTGATGAACACCAAAAGTAAACCTATTAACAATAACCCCATCAAGGATCACGTGGTGTCCACTCCTCTTGTTAGTGATCCAGATTCCGTAAGTAAATCAAATCAATCTGACTCTAAACAAAAGGAGGCCACTTCAAAGGCAAAAGGGAAGATGCCTTGTGTTAACCTGGAAACTGAATTTGAAAAGGTTAACTTAAAGTCTGGGTCAAATCAAGTCAAACAAGAACACAAAAAGACTGTAAAACCTAATCAATCACGTGCTTCATGTCAAAGTCCAAGTAAACAAGAGATAAAAGATGTAAAACCAGGTAAGGCAATTAATTTCTAAAACCAAATCATACATCTAATAAAGAAGTGTCTAAATCCAAACATAATAGGCCAACTGTGTGACTTTTACATCTCCACCAAAACAAATAAACCGTAAAGTTGAAAGCAGATCCTGTTATAATTGTGATGAGTAGGGTCACATAGTGTCTCAGTGTCCTTATTATCAAACACCAAGGAGGAAAGTAGAACTTCCAGTACCTACACCTAGATCTTTTAAGAGGAACTCAATGACGCCTCCAAAAAGGTCTAGTGAACCCAAAGTTCAATCCATAAGCCAGTCGTCTGTCTATCACAAACAGGCCGTACAAAAATCTGGCCTATGGAAAGAAAAATCCGCCTCAGCGTCTAAAAATGAGAACAAACATCAATCCGAGCTTCCCTCAACCTCAAATGGGCAATGGGTTGAATTTATCATGTGTGATGCCTCAGGGAAACCCAAGCCAGTGAAGGCTTGGGTTCCTAACATGAACTATTGTTTTCATTGAATGTGCAGGTGTTCGCTATAGTGTGAGACTAACACATGGATTGTAGATAGCAGAGCATCCAGACACATGACAGGGAATAGAGCTCTCCTATCAAATTTTAGACAAATCAAAGTAGGGCATGTTTCATTTGCTGGTAACAAAGGCGGGTACATCATAGCCTAAGGGAAGTGGGAAATGAAAAGGTTAAGTTTGACAACGTAAACTACGTCCAACAACTACAAAATAAATTGCTTTCAGTCTCTCAAATTGTGATAAAGGATTCAAGGTAGTCTTTGACAACAAGAAGTGCTATGTTCTAAAGAAGGACTACATGATTCCGGAGGACCAAATTCTAGTGTCAGCTTCAAGATATAATGATCTGTATGTTTTGAATCTCTCAAAGGCCTCCACAACGGATCATGAAGTTCAGTGCTTCTTTTCCAAAGCCACTGAGAAGGATTCCATCTCCTGGTATAGGAGAATGGGACACATAAATCCAGGAAGATGAATCACTTGGTCCAGAATGATCTAGTGAGGGGAGTAAATGTCAAAAACTTCCAACTCCCAGATTTCTGTGTTGTGTGCAAAAAGGGCAAACAAATGAAGAAATCTCACAAGGAAAAGAAAGTCCATTCTATAGAACTTCTCTTGAGCTCCTTCACATGGATCTATTTGGTCCAGTCAGTACAAGAAGCATTGCAGGCGACTTGTATTGCTATGTAGTTACAGATGACTACTCAAGATTCTCTTGGATAATGTTTATGAAATCCAAATTAGAAACATTTGAATCTTTCAAGGAATTAGTAACTACACTGGAATCCCTATACAAGCTGAAGATACGACAGGTGTGCTCGGACAACGGAACCGAGTTCAAGAATCAGTGGATGGAGGCATATTGCAAGGAAAAGGGAATTGTGCATCAATTCACCTCTGCCTACACTCCTTAGATGAACGGGGTTGCGGAATGGAAGAATCGTAGCTTGATAGAGACGACACGTACTATGCTGGCAGACTCGAAACTGCCTATTCAATTCTGGAATGAAGTAGTAGCAAATGCATGTTACACGCTTAATCGAGTTCTGGTTGTGAAACGCCATGGAAAAACGTGCTACGAGTTACTACAATGACGTAAACCTAACTTAGAGTATCTCGAGCCGTTTGGTGCTCCATGCACCCTACTAAAGAAGACTCAGGAAGGGAAATTTAGTGAGAAGGTTGATGAAGGGATTTTTCTAGGATACAATATACCAACAAGAGAGTTTACAACAACTCAACGAGTCAAGTAGAGGTGTGGTGTAACGTTGATGTTCAGAGATACATCACACCGCCTGCTGGAAAAGGACCTTCTTACTTCTTCGACTATGATGGATTCTTCAAATCCTTTCAATGTTCCTTTTTCGGCTTCAGAAGACGAGTTGGCAAACAAGATGAAGCATGATGTCTTGAACACACCGTCTCAAGATTCAAGACCATCCAGTTCATAATGTCCATCATCTACCAATTCAAGGAGAGCACTTGAGGTGAGTGACTCCTCCTCTGATGAAGAAAATGTGGAAAATGATCAGAACAACCAAGATGCACAGGTTCCTCTTACCTCAAGTCCACAAGCATCTCAGATGCGGAACCTCAGACACCTATTGCCTCAGATTTAGAACCAAATGTTCACAATCTTGATTCTGAGGTAGTTGTTCCAACAACTCCCAGCTCACGTCTAAACATCTATCATCCTTTGGATAATATTATAGGAGATGTGAGATCAGGGGTTCAGACTAGAAATCAGCTATACTCAGCTGATTATGCCTCTGTGATGGAAAAGGGATACATTCATGATAGTGCCTACCGCTGCTTTGTGTCTCAGTTTAAGTCAAAGTATGTAAGTGAAGCACTAAATGATAAGGCTTGGGCGAGTGCCATGCAGGAAGAACTTCTTCAGTTTAAGAAGTTAGATGTATGGACTCTAGTAGATAGACCTAAAGGTGCTAAAGTCATTGGTACCAAATGGGTCTTGAAATGCAAGAAAGATGATCAGGGTGTGATCATCAGAAAAAAAGCTCGGCTTGTTGTTCAGAGTTTTTGAAAAGTTGAGGGTATCGACTACAATGAAGTGTTTGGACCAGTGGCATGGATGGAAGCAATCCACATCTTCCTTGACTATGCATCATATATGAAAATCAAAGTTTATCAACTAGATGGGAAGAGTGCGTTCCTTCATGGTGAGATTCGAAAGACAGTGTATGTCAGTCAACTCGAGGGATTTGAGGATCCATATCATCGGGACAGAGTTTACAAACTTGACAAGGCACTATATGGGCTTCATCAAGCTCCGAGGGCCTGGTATAAGAAACTCTTGACTCATCTTGTGAAACACGGTTTTCGCAGGGGAGTCAATGACTGTACATTGTTTATCAAAGAAAAGGATGGAGATTTACTGCTGGTACAAATCTATGTCGATGACATAATCTTCGGTTCAAAGAACGAAGAATAGGATGGAGATGAAGTTCTTTCTCGGGTTACAGGTGGATCAGACACCAAATGGGATCTTCCTACATCAGATCAAGTATGTAGGGGATATTCTCAGTCGGTTTGACATGGAGAATGCTTCTACAGCTAGCACTCCACTTGCTACAAACCATGATGTAGTGCCAAATGACATGGTGATCTGGTAGATGCCACTATGTACAGAGGGATGATCGGATCTCTCATGTACCTCACTGCCTCCCGACCTGATATCATGTATGTTACATGTTTATGCTCACGATATCAGGCAAAGCCTAAGGTGAACCATCTAATTGGGGTCAAAAGGATTTTTCGATATCTGAAGGGCACACCCATACTTGGGTTGTGGTACCCTCATGATGATGACTTTGAGCTTACAGCGTATAGCGACTCGGATTACGGTGGCTGCAAGATGAACTACAAGTCTACATCAGCAAGGTGTCAATTCTTTGGAAGAAGATTAGTAACCTGGCAGTGCAAGAAACAGAGCTCGGTTGCATTGTCAACCTGTGAAGCTGAATACGTTGCCGCTGCAAGCTGCTACTCTCAAATCATATGGATTCAACAGCAGATGTGGGATTACGGTTTGCACTTCTCTTTTACTCCAATCTTTGTTGATAACTCTACTACAATTGCAGTTACTAAGAACCCGGTCCAACATCCTAAGACCAAACACATCAGTATTAAATATCACTTTATACGTGATTGCTTTGAAAAGAACTTAATCGATGTGGTAAAAATAAATACGGATTTTCAACGCACTGACCTCTATACAAAGGCATTTGACGAACCATGTTTTTTAGATTTGTTAGAGGTCAACGGTGTTAAAAAGAAAAGTGAGGTCATTCCTGAAGATGACCATGTATAGTCTGATGTGTCGTGTCTAGTTTCTTTTATTTTTTACATTTTTAATTTCATTTTATTTTATTCTTTTGTCTTTGTTTAATGTTAAAGTCGTTTCATTACAATTGGTTTATTTCCTTGCCTATTAAAATTCTAAAACGCTACTCTGTGCTAGTTTTATAATTTTAGGGGGAGAATATGCTTAGGCAATATAAAAAAAAGGACGAGGGAAAAGAATAGGCAAGCTGATAATAATAAGATCATATGTGTGATACCGATTAAATGTTTGGAATATGATAGTACATAGGTACAAACCATTTGGGACTTTAGAAATCAAAATTGAAAAAAAATGCAAAGCTCAAGTATAAGTCTGTGTAGTCTGAGTAATATAAAAGGAAATATGATAAAAAAGCTACCTACCACTAAGGTAACACAAAAAAAGTAGACCTAGAGGTTGCTAGACCATAGATGATATGTCGGTAGATTCAACACAATAGATGACTAGACCTTTTTGGTGATCTCAAGATTAAGCTAAGATGTTTGACTAGCTGTGGGTAACACCTTATCCCTGGTTAACAGAATCAACAATATTCCAATAAGGGGTGACAAGCAAAAGAAACGCCACAAATATGTGCGTAAGACCAAAGCATGAGCAAAAGCACATAAAACAATGCAATCAAACTGATAACTTATGTTGTTGGTGAGATTGTGCAAAAAGAAAGGAAATGCTCAAACAAGAAGATGGGGTATGTGCCTCTCTGCTTGCGGTGGCACTGACCTGAGGATAAGCATAATCTATATACTCTAGAACTCTTGTTGTTTGCCGCCTCTCTGCTCTGCAGTGGCACTGACCTGAGGATTGGCTTCTCTTTGAAAGTTCTAGGAATAGTGTCTTCTTGAACACTACCCTTAGACCGCTCAAAAATCTCCTAAGGAATGTTGATTACTATATAAGTGTGGGATCCACAAATGCTGGTTGAAATAAACAAACCTTAACCATCACCAATCTGTGTCGAAAGTCTATGTATGGATTTAAGAGGACAAATATACTGACAATCATTGTGGCTCTAATTCTTGAAAGTTCAAATCAGTGTGGGGACCTAATGGTACTAGTATGATTTCCTAAATTTGCTAAATGACTCTAGATGAAAAACATGAATAGGGCATCAAAGTATTTTAAATAACTTGTCCTGAATGATTTGAATCTCCTGTATGATTCCAACTTGAATTAGTCCATGTATGGTTTAAATGATTGAATCTGCCCTCTGAGAAAAATTATTCCTTAGAACTACATCTTAGGAGTTTACCCTCACAAAAACACAAAAACATGTCTTATTTTAAGTTTTCAGTATTATTTCTGTACAAAGTTTGTATTGGACTATGTCATGGAAGTTGATAAGGGACCTTATCATCTAAAAGGTCACGACTGATGTGACCACTCGTGCTTTCAAATAAAATGGGTCACGTCTAATGTGACAAAATGTTTTAAAAGGATCACGTCTGAGGTGATCAATGGTTTTTCAAGATTAAAATGATCATGTCTGAGAGGATCAAGTGCATATAGCGTTTATTCAAAAGTTAAAAGGGTGTAATTTGTAAAATGGTCTTAAAGTCAAATTAATGAGTCTGACCCATTCACACAAATGGACCATGAGTATGGACCAATCATGTGAATGGACCATACTCATGCATTAAACAGCCGAATGGACATGAGTATGAACCATTCACCCGAATGGTTTATCCGAATGACCCATTCGATCGAATGAGAGTGTGCGAATGAGTCAGTCAACCGACTGAGCTCCAGTCGGCCGACTAAAAGTGCACGACTAAGCCAATCGCCCGACTGAGTTCCATTCGCCCGAATAAACCAAGCGAATGAGTCCAGTCGGCCGATTTAGCTTAGATTCAGTATAAATAGGGCCACAGTCGATCGCATTCAGCTCATCACCTCCAATCGCCCTTATATCGCACAACCTACCGTTACGCTGCCAAAGTTTCTTTAGACCTCAATTATACTTTCCTATTGATCTTTTGACGTTTGTGTGCATTTATACAGGTATAATGTGTTGAAATCTCACAGAAATCAGAAGATATGGTGCTCTAATTAGTGATTCACGACTGAAACAAGAACCAAACCACTCAATGGACTAATGACCTACTAAAACCATGTAAAATCTTAAAAATAATGTTATTAGTTAAGTGATTGCGAGTCTAAAGAACCTATACACAACGTTTAATTTCATGAATTGGTCAAGATTCGAACCTAAGTCGACCGAACAGTAGGTCATGCGACTGGTCGTCAAGATGAACTCCAATCGCACGATTGAACTGGCTGAGTAGCTCAATCGGCCGAATGAATCATACGAATAAGCTCAGTCAACCGACTGAACCAATCGCAAGCTCAGTCAACCGATTGAACACAGTTGCTTGTTCATTCAACCGAATGAGTCCAGTCGCATGACAGTACAACCGACTGTACACAGTCGCATGACTCATTCGCGTGAATGAATCAGAATGAATTATATCAAGTAACTTAGAACTGATTTGTGTTATGTGAGTATCTAACGTTTATGTATCTTGTGTTACAGATTGATAGCTGATAGATGGTCTATCAATCCCAAGCACAACATCTGTGCTCATTTAGACCACACAACTCGAAATGGTGCCGAGTTTGTTGAGATCATCGCTTTTCTCAAGCGATCGAGGATACACAAAGCCATCTCTACTCCATGCACCCCCTATAGGTCTATACACCAGGCCTTCTGGGAGAATGCATCAGTGGATAGATCACGAGAGCCATACAGCATTCGGGCTCCATCTTTGGTATGGACATAGAGATTACGGTTGAAGACATTCATTATGTACTTGGGCTGGGAGATGATGCTAGATACCCCACCAAGCTACACCCGCTGACAGTGAGAGGCTGCTTTCTGAGGATTAAGTACGCTGGGGACATCAACTCAGGTGTGCTAAACAAGAGCAACCTGTGCCCCTAGTATAAGTACTTGGCACATCTTATTCTGAAGTGCATAGCTTCCAGAAGGGGTGGGTTCGACGACCTATGAGACGAGATACAAAATGCCTATGTGGCACCGGTGCTGAACTACCCCTTCAACTTCTCTAGCATGATCTTCTTTTACCTCATGGAGAATCTAGAGGCCCAGGGAAAAGAGGGTTTCTGTACGTACCCCAGGTTCTTGCAGCTGATTTTTGATGAGAAGCTACCCTCGCTTCCAAAGGAGCGCCACGATGTAGTGGCTTTGGAGATCATGGTTGATACGACTCTGGGTCGTATGAGAGTCTACCGGGGTAAGCAGGTGAAGCCCCAGGTAAAGAGGCTTATCGTCCATCTGGCCAAGGAGAACTACGTGGCGCCAGGCAGGTGTTAGTGGCATCACGTAGACAGCGACTCAGATGATGCGCAACTACAGCTCCCAGAGCACGACTCTGATGATGATGATAGCGGGGATGCTGGAGATGAAGGACCCACTCAATCAAGGGGCGCCACTACTGCAAGTGTATCTCCAGCATCTGCCCCCACTAGAGATGTAGCAGACACTGCTAGATTCCACCAGAATTCATACCTGGTGAGGAGGAGGAGGAGTCGAATGAGGATCCACTGACCCGTACTGTGGGCACACAGAACGGGGGCTCAGGGCTGTTGGTGAATGCCCCGACAGGTTGAAAAGGATGATACTGATCCCACGTATGCTCCGACCAACCGAGTAGTGCCCTAGGCGGAGCATCCTCCTCGACTGATTTGAGGAAGAAGGGGATGGCTTAGCCCTATAGTATGAAGAAGAAGAAAAGAAGGCTTACTTTCATTACTACCTCCACCATCACCACAACTACCACCACTACCATACCACCCACTTTCTCCACTACACCTCCGCCCTCCACTACTACAGCCTCACCTCCACCAGTAATTCCACCCCTAACCCATATCACATCCACCACCACTTCAGCTTACCCATCACCACCCACTCACATACCACCTCCCATATTCACCACTGCCACCACTACCACCTCTAGCCACCATGCAGCACCATCATATTCCCCATCCTTTACCGCAGGATCATCTCTACCTCCAAGTGGGGTAGAGGAACAGATTTCAGCACTAAATCGTATGGTGCTGAAACTGTTAACAGCTGATGATGAGAAGACTGCTCAACTCAGATAGTTAGTGGAGCTTACAGCTGCACAATCATAGCAGATCTCTCAATAGGCACGCCAGATTGAAAAGCAAGCTCAGTAAATGGCTGCTCAGAGACAAGAGATTCCCAACTCAAGGAGCAAAATGTGTTATCTACTAGGAAGATTGAGGAGTTGGAGGATGCTAAGAGGACCATCTTGCTCAAACATAAGGGCACAAAGGATGAGCCTCTAAAAATTAGAGAGGGAGACGGTGATGATGGTGATGATAGTGATGAAGTTGAGAGTGATGATGAGATGATGATGGTGATGATAAAGGTGATGATGAGGATGGAGGAGACATTGAAGGAGGAGAGAGCCTTCTGCTTTGGGTACATAGGAAGCTAGTGAGAGGCGGACCACGAAGACTCAAGATCCAGGTGCCTCGACATCAGCCCCGACAGCAGAAGGACACAGGATCCAAGACAAGAGTAATATTTAGATGTTTTATTGTTATTTAAACTCATTTGTATTTGGATCATGTATAAAATTTATGTAATGAATGTTTATATGTAATGTAAATGGTTATGTCTTGATTATTAATTATTGTTTGTCGTGTTACATGTTTTAAATCAAGCAGATCCAAACTTTCAGAGGGATGAACATGATGTTGCTCCCCTCCAACAGATCAAGACTCAGCTCACGATGATTTTTGATCTGTAAGGCATTGTTAGGAGATCTGTAATGTACACTCCTGAAGAAGGAGAGATCATTCACAATCTCACTGACAAGCAAATTGCAAAAATGTTCAAGCTTAATCCCGATGAGATTGTAAAGGACGCTCCAACCTTTGTAGAAAGCAGTGACGATGAGCTGAACAACATTGATGAAATAAAAATAGAGGACTTCACTGCAGAGCACTATCCCGAGTACGCTGACAAAGAGGGAAATGTGGTTCCCAATTTGGGTGACTCCCTGGTCGGTGATACATTTGAGATACTAGATAAGATGGAGCAAGAGTTCAAGAAGGTTGATGGACAAGCCCAAGCCTCAAACCCTGATGTTGATATTAGAAAGGCTGAATGAGTTGCTTGTTTTGTGGAGATCCGAGCCTAACGCGCTGCTCCTAAACAAAATGTCTACACCAAGCTCTACAATGTGAAGAAACATCATAAGGTGTCAGGAAAAATTATTGCGTGGGCATATTTTGATGATCTTAATGTTTACGCAATGAAAAGAGAGAAAGGTATTGAGTATTTTAGATTCCCGCATGATCTAAAGACTCTACCGGGTTTTGAGCTCAACCAGCTGGCTAAACTAAAGCTGTTATACGCTGACCCGAGAAAGATGTCAGGCTGGTTTGAGGCTGCCCTGAAGAAAGAGTACCACACCAGGTTGGTCAACTTCAAACCTCAACAACCTATGGGGTATATCAGACGTTTTGAAGTTGATCCCATAACTAGAAAGCCAAAGATAGTGCTGAAGTGGAATCCTCCACGGACAATGTCAAAGATCCCTCTACAGGAAATGCCACAGGACTTCACTCCTTACTTCAAATGGTGGTACTATGATTGGAGAACAGGGGAAGCTGTCATAGTTCTGAACAAAGGGGGCGAAATGGATACTATCAGGGTATTGGACCCGATGTGGCTTACCAACTTGTGAGCTGACGACGTCTACACTCTATACAAGTGGCCATTGTCCTATGACATGCAGGATATTGTACAAGCCCTCCAATTCCAAAATGTGATATGAATATGCTTTGTATTTGAAATACATACAGGAGTCACAAGAGAGGAAAAGTACAAGAAGTATGAGGAGGTTATGAAGAAGGTAATATGATAGATAGATCTAGGTCCAAGGGGGAGTTTGTTGACACACTTATGTACCTAGATCCCGATCTCAATGTAATATGTGTTAAATGTCTTGCACTTATGTAATAATGGGTACTTAATGAAATGATAATATTTGGTTGTGATTTATAATGTCTAATATTTCATTAATAAGTTTTGTTACGTATATTGACTAGATTATATAGGTTTATGAGTGTTTGAATTGATGTGGATAATGTTATAATAATGAATACATTCAAACTTGGTTAAGTAAAGTTCTCATGCGTCCGACTGGACCATGTGCCCAAACAGTGGTCATGCGTCCAAATGGCCATGCGACTGAGTGTCCATGCGCCTAAATAGTCCATACGCCTGAACAGCTTCATGAGTCTGACTCAGTTGCACGACTGAACATTCAGTCGTGCGAATGGATCAACCGCATGGCTCAATCACCCGAATGAACCAAGCTCATGGTTCAGTCACCCGAATGAGCAACCCTAACCTATAAATACCACCTAATTCGTGGAAAAAAAGCATTGAATACACTTCGACTCCAGACATACCCTAGCCGTCCAGAATCCTCTAAGTTCGTACTCCAAGTTCATAGAACACTGTAGGTCGATTCCTAATCAATTCTTGACGTTAGATTCAATT
Source organism: Flaveria trinervia (assembly GCA_025506515.1). Taxonomy (NCBI): domain Eukaryota; kingdom Viridiplantae; phylum Streptophyta; class Magnoliopsida; order Asterales; family Asteraceae; genus Flaveria; species Flaveria trinervia. The sequence continues at coordinate 50,607,100 of CM046455.1, forward strand.
CATTATTGTGTCTACGTGCGTTCTCACTGATTGGATCACCAATCAAATAGGATTCCACACTATTTGGTTTAGTTTAACATGTTAATCAGTTGGTGTTTTGTTCAAATACCAGATCATAACAGTTTGAATATGTTTCATAGTCATTAATTGATTAGGATATTATTCAAACAACCACAACCTATATAGTCAGTTCAATAAGCGTTATAACATACAAACCAATGAAACATTTTAAAATTATAAGCACAACCACATATTGTATTTCATTAGGTACCTGTACAATTACATATGAGTAAGACTTTACAAACATATTACATTAAGTTCAGAATCTAGGGACACATGTATCTACAAACTCCCCCTTGGACCTAGTTTCGTCTAATGTCTTACATCCTTCATGATTTCCTCAAATTTCTTGTACTTCTCTTCTCTAGTGACTCCGGCATGTATCTCAAAAGCAAAATAGAATCTTATAACATTCTGAAATTGTAGAGCTTGTACAATATCTTGAGAGTCATAGAATAAGGGCCACTTGTATAATGTATAAACATCATCTGCAGACAAGTTTGTAAGCCACATTGGGTCAAACACCCTGATGGTTTCCATTTCACCATTCTTATTCATCTCAAAAGCAAAATAGAGTCTTATAACATTCTGAAATTGTAGAGCTTGTACAATATCTTGAGAGTCATAGAATAAGGGCCACTTGTATAATGTATAAACATCATCTGCAGACAAGTTTGTAAGCCACATTGGGTCAAACACCCTGATGGTTTCCATTTCACCATTCTTATTCAAAACTATCACTGCCTCTCCTGTCCTCTACTCAAAGTACCACCATTTGAAGTGTGGAGTGAAGTCCTGTGGCATTTCCCATAGAGGGATCTTAGACATTGTGCGCGGAGGACTCCACTTCAGCACCATTTTCGGTTTTCCAGTAATGGCATCAACCTCAGACCGTCTGATATACCTCGTTGGCTGTTGAGGTTTGCAGTTGACCCATCTGGTGTGGTACTCTTTCTTTTGAGCTGGTTCAAACCAGGCTAACATTTTGCATGGGTTAGCGTATAGCAATTTTAACTTTTCTAACTGGTTTAGCTCAAATCCAAGAAGAGTCTTCAGGTCATGTGGGAACCTAAAGTACTCAATCCATTTCTCACGTTTAACTGCATAAACATTAAGATATTCAAAATACGCCCATGCTATGATCTTGCCTGACACCTTGTGATGTTTCTTCACTTTATACAGCTTGGTGTAGACAGTTGATGTTGAAGCACTACGTTGGGCTCTTATTTCTTCAAAGCATGCAGCCCACTCAGCCTTTCTGATATTTACTTCAGCTTCCGAGGCTTGGGCTGTATCTTCTTTCTTGTCCGACTCTTCTTCCATTCTCTCCAGAGTCTCAAAAGTTTCACTGACAAGGTTTTTCGCCCAGATTGGGAATGACATTATCCTTAATGTCAGTGTACTCGGATAGTGTTGGTCCGTGACGTCTTCTATCTCGATCTCATCAACATCGTTGAGCTCGTCGTCACTTCCACATGGACTGTTGGAGCATCTTTCACGATCTCATCTGGATTGAGTCGGAATATTTTAGCAAGTTGCTCGTCTGTGAGATCATGAATTATCTCTCCTTCTTCAGGAGTGTAATTCACTGATCTCCTGACTATACCCTGCACATCAAGAATCATCATGAGCTGAGTCTTGATCTGTTGGAGGGGAGCAACATCATATTCATCTCTCTGGTAGTTTGGACCTGCTTGGTTTAAAAACATGTAACACATCAACCATTAGTCAACAATCAAAGCAATAAACATCAACATTAAATATAAACATTCATTACATTAATTTGATACAAGATTCAATACATATGATTTAAATAACATAAACAAGTAAGTATTACTCTTGTCTTGTATCATGTGCTCCTCTACTGACGGGGCTGATGTGGAGGCACCATGATCTTGAGCCTTTTTGCTCCTCCTTTCACTTGCAGATGTGGCACCCGCAGTAGAAGTATCATCATCTCCATCATCATCATCATCAACATCATCACCAGCATCAGTATCCTCCCCTTGATCATCACCATCATCATCATCATCACTATCATTATCATCACCAACATCTCTATCACCTTCTCTGATCTTTAAGGGCTCGTCCTTTGATCCTTTAAGCCTCAGCATGATGGTCTTGTTGGTAGTCTACAACTCCTCTATCTGTTTTTCTAATTGGACATGTTGCTCCTAGAGTTAGGACATCTTTGAGCTTTGAGCAGCCATCTATTGTGCCTGCTACTCTATAAGATGTGCCTGCTGAGATATCTGCAGAGATTGTGCAGCAGTAAGTTCTACTAGCTGACGAATCTGAGCAGTCTTCTCGTCATCAACGGCCAAAAGCTTCAGCACCATACGGTTAAGTGTCGAGAGCTGTTCCTCTACCCCACTAGGAGGTAGAGAGGATCCAGATGGGAAGGATGGGTGAGATGACGGTCCTGCATGGTGGCTAGTGGTGGTGGTGGTGGCAGTGGTGAAGATTGGGGGTGGTATAGATGAAGGTGGTGGTGGATGAATGAAGATTGGGGGTGGTATAGATAAAGGTGGTGGTGGATGAGTGAAGATTGCTGGTGGTATAGATGAAGGTGGTGGTGGAGTGGGTATGGTAGTGGTGTGTGGAGTGGTAGAGGTGGTGGCTGGTGGAGTGGTAGTAGTGGTAGTAGGTGGAGTGGTAGACTTGGAGGTAGTCGTGGTGATGAATGTCATCCTCCTCTTCTTCTTCTTCAACCCATGGGGCTGAGCCATCCTTTTCTTCCTCGAGCCCCTCAAGGTGGATGCACCCCCAGGAACATTGCTAGGCTGATTGGGAGCATAAGTAGGATTACTGTCAGCCTACAATCACCACTGTCGTCATCGTCGGAGTCATCTTTAGGGAGCTCCAGCTGCTCGACATCCAAATCATTGTCTACGTGGCACCATTTACGCCTCCCCAGCACCACGTAATCCACCTTGGCCAGATGGCTGATGAGTCTCTTTACCGGGGGTTTGACCTGCTTTCCCCGGTATACCTTCAGACGACCCAGTGTCGTATCATCCATGATCTCTAACGATACGCCGTCGTGGCTCTCCTTGGGTAGTGCGGGCAGCTTCTCATCAAAGATCATCTGTAAAAATCTAGGGTACATGCTACAGGATCATTGAAGGGTGTTGAGTTACAACACAACAACACAAAGAGGAGATTAACTAAACTTAATCAAACAGTATGACTGGAGTAACCAAGGTAAGACACTAAGAACACAAGTAATGTAACAGACAAAACACAAAGAACACAAGTATATGGTTTTCAAGAATACAATATATTACTTTCTCTATGCTCTATTACAAGTGCAAAGCATGATTGAAAGATACAAGAACATGAGATACTTATACTACATCCTACAGCGGCTATACTTTGAAAGCCAGCTGGATACAATTGACTAGACACAAAACAAAATCAACTGTAGAGTCAAAAGGCAGATTGCCTTTTCACTAGTGACTATGACATGCCATAGCTCACATCTTTATCTATTACAAAAAGGATAAAGTACATGAAATAGAAAGTTACAGACTCAAGATCTCAATGTACAATTACCAAAAGCATGGACCTTTACACCAACTCATGTAAGTTGGTGACCTTTCAAAGGTGCAGCGGAAAGGTGTTCAGCTTTATGAAGAAGTACATCAGATAAAGCATGTGTTAAAAGTCTTTGGAAGAAATCTATCTTCATGAGTTGAAGCATTGGAAGACTTTGTCTCTAAGGCTTCGGAAGAATTCATATTTGGCTTCGGAAGATATTGGTCTTGGCTTCGGAAGATTTCACACTTAGAATATTTCTATTGCATGTATGAAACTTGCTAAGCATTCTTCTTCATAGTACTTGTGCAGCAAGCAGGATAGACATGGATGTTTAGGTTGCATCAGCCTATCATTAATCTCTACAAACCCCCCTAGGCTGATGCTACCAAAACACTTAGTAGACTTCAGATATCAATAGTCCTCATTAGGATGATCACCAATCCTTTCTTCATAATAGATCAGGATCCTTCAGACTGTCAAAATGTCTTCTCATATCAAAAAGGTCATGCAAAGGCAACTGAAACATATCTTGCCATGTGTAAATGTCTTTAGTGCCTTGATCTCTAATGACATGCCATCTTTCTAGATTTGTGGTGTATGTCCAAGACATGATGGGTCTTCATGATGCTAGAGGAGCTGTTTGAAATGGAGTTGATGTAGCATCCTCTGGCTGCACAACCTCAAGATGTTCTCACTCATCCTGGGGTTTAGAAGAGGGTGAAGTCTTCTTCTTCTTTGGCTTTCATTTAGAAGCCACCCTCTTCTTTCTCTTTGTAGATTTTAACTGAGAAGACTGGCCTGCCGCACCAGATTGATCTTCACTATCTTTCTCAGTTGGGATATCCTCTCTCTTAGGCTCAGAAGGAGAGGTAGGTTGACCCTGCTGCGGATCAGAAGATGAAGCTTATTGAGTTTGAGCAGGAGGTCCAGGTTGTGTTGTCTCTGGTTGTTCAACCTTAACCTCCACTTTAGCTGGGGCTTGACTTGGAGTGGAGTGTAAGTCAATGAGCTCTCCACTTTTGATCTTCTACTTGATCACCCTAATATGCTCATCCATAGTGGATAGAGACATGGGGCCAAGTCTCCTTCCGGAGAATCCATATAGCTTCAAGAAGCTCATCATCCTCTGCTTGTCAGCAGATTTCTTCATGCTCTTATGGATGATAGCTCTTGATTTTGCAGCTTCTTCCCTTAGCTTCTTCTTAGTTGTCTTTCTGTCCTTGATTATCTCAAGTTCAGTTGTTTTAAGTACTCAAACTCAACATAGTCATAGGACAAGGGAAGAAGTGCATCTACCTGATAGAAGCATGTGGCACTCAGGTAGTTGATCATCTTGATCCTCTCTTCTTCTTTATCTACCTGAGGTTCTTGTTGAACCACATCTTCTTATGTAGGACTTTCTTGAACTGGGGAGAGGGTAGGCATATCCTTGTATAGTCTTTTTCTTCTTCTCTCTTCTTTGACTTATACTAGAAGCTATGCATCTTCTGCCTCCTTCTCCTTTGACCTTTTCAGGTCAACCAGTTCATTCAACTCTTCTAAGGGGAGAGAGATGACAATGTTTATGTCATAGTTCCTTGTCTATAGGTAATTTATCTTGACTACCCTTAACTTATCATTCTGAGTATTTGGTCTGGGGGTAGCCCTGATAGCAGACTCCATGAGTCTTGAAGACTCAGCAGAGGAAGTTTCTCCCTCAGCCTCCTTTCCCTCTCTCTCTCTCTCTTCTCTCTCTCTCTCTCTCTCCTCCTCCTCAATCTCCTCAGATGCCATCTTTCTTTTCCCTTTGTCACACACAACCTTTGTGACTCAGGATGGAGAGAGCTTTGGCCTTCATTGCTTGTTGCAGCATCTGAGCTCTGGCCAGAGAGAGGTCGAGAAGCACCTTCACCAGTAGGTGTCTCAATAGGAGTGTGGATCTCTACAACAGTTGATGATGATGAGACATGGGTCTCAGGTTCTACCACTAGGCCTTCAGTCAAGGTTTCCCCTATGAAACTAATCTTAGGGTCTACCTCAACATCTAGTTGACCAATAGCATTGCCTGATTCCCTAAGTCTCCTTCTTAAGCTAAACTCTGCAGTGATCCTATCTTGGATTCTTTTAGCCAATCTATCAGCTTGTCTTTATTTTCTTGGGTTGACAAGTGGCATGTTGACTAAATCTAGACCTTCATAGTAGTTCAAAGTCTGAAATTGAAGACTTCTTGCTATCCTTGAACTCTTATGATTATTTGGGCTTTCCTGATATTGTCATATCTCCACCTAATGATGTGATTTGAAGATGATGAAGATGACATAGCCCTTGGTATCCCATCCTCAAACAAACTTTGTATGAAGGAGACTGTGTAGTCCACATCAATGTGAATTTGAGGAGATTGCTGAGAATACACAATTGCAAGTGAGGATGGTGAGTCCTCAATGTCCACTCTCTCTGAAGAACTCCTTGAATCTGTAACTGTGATGACTTTCTGCCCCTTTTTGGTAGCATCACCCACTTGCATAGGTGACCTAGATATAGGTCAATCACATCCATAGGCTATTGTGTTCCTGGTTGAGCTCTTCTTAAAGGTCTCCCAGTTAGTTTTTCCTTAAGATATGAAATCTCAAGTTGCTAATCATTGATCCTGTTGTGTAAGGTAGTCACCTGAGATTCAAGGTGACTAACTTTTGAGACTAAATAGGTGCATATTTTAGTCATTTTGTGCACCTTTAGTCTCAGATTCCCCTCATCTTCATCAGAAGAGCCATTGGGGGATGAGATGATTGGACCAAAGTCCTCTCTCTCACCCCCAGCTTCAGGTTCTTGGCTGCTGGTTTTCCTCTGCTCACTAGCAATCTCAGTTGAGATGTCAGTGGGCTGAGTTACCATGGTTGAGGTCTTAATGATGTAATCACTTTCAGAGTGAGAGCCTCTTCCATATGGACATCCTGAACAGGTTCAGAAGTGTCCACCTTAATTGTAGGTGACTGATGTGGAATAGATATAGGAGACTCAGGAGCATTCATCTCTCTTTGAGTATGGGTAAAGTAGAGAGACTCATTATACTCACTAAAACCTAGATCTTCATCAGTATAGAAGTCAAGGTTGGGAATCGGTTGGTTGAGATCTATAGGCTGGGGATGGTAACTGTCGCCTGAAGGTTGATCACTAGAGTGTTGAGACTCAGAGTGATGGCTTAAGGCAGTTGGTTAATGAGCTCATCAGGCTGAGTATGTGGAACCTCAGCACTGATTCTTGGAGAGATGGGAGTGGTCTGCTCCTCAAGAGAAGTGGGAGCTTAAGGCAGTTGGGTTAGTGTCCACTTCTTCCTATATGGGTGAGTATATGGGGGCCTCCACAGACTGAATAGTCTGAGCAGAGGTTTGTTTGGATTTTCTTTGGTAAGTGATGGTGATTTGAGGCTGTGTGGGTGGTTGGGAGGTAGCAGGTGTGGGCTCAACACTAGCTTGTGCTGCTAGGTTGTCACCTTGAGCAATGAGCTCTAACATTTTTGGGATAAGGGCTGTTTCTACCCCAGAGAAGCCAACAGTGGGATTTCTCTGAATTTTAAAGATGTCGGGCTTCATTTGTCCCATTTAAGAATGTTACCTGTTTTCCTCAACTATGAGCCCAGTTCATAGTTAAGAATATACTGGACATATCTAGGAAACATGTCATATTCTAAGTAGTCTAAATTAACAAGTAAATTTGTATAAACAAACTAAAAATATCTGAATTTGACCCCTTGAACCATTCCATGGATTATGAAGGAGAAATCCTCAGGAATCTGGTCCCATCCACCATGCTTGTTTGATAAGCTGTGGATGACCACATGGAGCAGGAATCTCCCGCATATCCTATCTGCTCAAAGGAATGATTGACAGCTTCCTTTGGAAAGAACACCTCACCTTCTTCATCATCCAGCTGAAGATGCCTATTGATGATGGCTGGAGTGATGAAGATTGTTCTCCCCTGCACTGTGGCAGACAGTGCCTTCTCCCCGTCCATAATGACCTCTTGGCAGGTCTTCCAGAAATCAAGCAGTTGATCCTCATAGAGAGGAGGATCAATGGTTAGAGAGGTGAAGTAGTTTGATAAAGCTAAGAAACAACAAACCTCTGAGAAATGAGGATCTTTCTCAAACCTTAACAGAGCAACCTGATTATGTTGCCTGTGTAGCTGCATGGTAAAGTTAGGATCATTTCTGTGAGCAAGTTTGGCCATTTTGAGGTAGCTTAAAGATGAAGAAAAAAGGAAGAAAGAAATTTCAGAGAGAAATCCGGGGTTTAGGTTTTGGAGGAAGAACAGATGATAGAAAGAGGGAGAAAACGTTGGGTTTATAAGTGAGAGGGATTTCAGATAAAGTTTAATGAAAGAGGATAAACTTTGAAATTCGGATGTCAATCCCAACTCTGAAAAAGTAGTTTACTTTTGCTCAAAAAGTAGTTTTCTTGGAAGTCAAAAAGCTTCCAAGGGTTTATTATCTTCGGAAGTTTTAATTAAAAAGCTTCCGAAGCTAAAATGACTTCGGAAGATTTTCCTGAGAGTTTTGAAAATTTTGTTTCGGAAGAGAAATAAAACTTGAGTGCTTTGTATATAAAACAACAAAGCTTCCGAGAGTTAACTTTGATTCGGACGTAAATGGTCCTTGAAAATAAGTAATTGTCTGAGACAAATATTTAAGCTTCGGAAGATAGATCTGAGACCTCTACCGAAGGTAAAAATTTTTCAGAAAGTTATTTATTTTGAAGGCATGATTTGCTTCCAAAGTGAAAAGCATAAAATTTTCAAAAAAAAATCTAAGGAAAGTCTTCAAAAGAAATTTTCATCCAAAGAAAACATGAGCTTATAAAAGTGATGAACTAGACAACTTAGGACACACATGTTTCAAGAAATAATAACAATTAGTTTTAAGAAAAACCTATTCAAAGTTAATCATCCCAATAGCTTATATAATATATTTAAATCACTATTCATCAAAAGCCTTTGTAAACAGATCAGCATATTGTTCATCTGTGTGAACATTGACTAGTTTAATTAATCGCTTTTCATAGTTATCTCTTATAAAATGATACCTGATATTGAGGTGCTTTGTCCTTGAGTGCTACATATGATTCTCTGTGATTGAGATAGCACTATTGTTTTCAATGTGAATGGGAGTCTCCTAGAAGTTCAACCCATAGTCCAGCATCTGATTTTGAATCCAAAGCACTTGAGCATAGCAGCTTGCAGCAGCAATGTATTAGCATCAACAGTTGATGCAGAGACATAGGATTGTTTCTTGCATTGCCATGAGACAACCCTTCCACCAAGGAACTGACATCCCCCGGATGTAGACTTTGCAGTCATGTTGCAACCACCATAATCACTATCTGTATAGGCATACAGATTGAAGTCAGGATTCTTAGCATACCATAAACCAACTGTTGATGCACCTTTGAGGTATCTTAGAATCCTCTTGACAGTGATGAGGTGAGACATCTTCGGGGTAGCTTGATATCTTGCATAGATGCATGTAGCAAACATGATATCAGGCCTGCTAGCAGTAAGATACGTAAGAGACCCAATCATAGCCCTGTATAAGTGCTCACCTACACACTCCCCCTCAAGATCAGGTCTAAGGGAGTGGTTTCTAGCTATGGGTGTCTTAGCAATCTTACAATCAGTCATGTTGAATCTCTTGAGTATGTCCTGAACATACTTTGACTGACTTATGAAGATGCCATCTTCAACTTGCTTCACTTGAATTCCCAGAAAGAAATTGATTTCCCCCATGGCACTCATTTCAATCTGTCTTTCATCAGCTTCTCAAAGTCTTTGCAGAGCTTTGGATTAGTTGAACCAAAGATGATGTCATCCACATACACTTGAACTAGAAATATGTTATTTCCCTATCCTTTGATGAAGAGTTCCATCTATAGTACCTCTCTTGTATCCATGTTTACAAAGATACTCAGACAGTGTCTCATACCATTTCCTGGTGTGCCTGATGCAGCCCATAGAGAGCTTTGTTGTAGACATAATCAAGATGATCAGGGTCTACAAAACGACAGGATGTTTTTTGACATATCCCCTCTCATCAATCACTCCATACAAAAAGCATACTTCACATCAAGCTGACAGACCTTGAAGTACTTGGATGCAGCAAATGCCAAGAATATCCTAACAGCTTCTAATCTAGCTACTGGAGCAAAGACACAGTGTAGTCAATCCCTCTTCTTGTGTGTATCCTTTAACAACTAGTCTAGCTTTGTTCTTGATGATGATGCCTCTATCCTTTCTTGTTCCTAAACACCCATTTGTTCCAATGGTAGTCTTCCCATAAGGAGGAGGACAAAGGTCCAAACTTCTGCCTTTTGAATAAAGCACTCTTGTTGCATAGCTTCAACCCATTTCCTCCTTTAGAGCCTCATCAACTTTCTTTGGCTCTATCTGGATAAGAAACAGAGTGAAGACAAACATTTGCTTCATGGGTTTGTCTTCTTGTTCTTACTCCTGTACAACATCTCCAATGATGTTTGTGGTGGGGTGAGACTTGTGGATCCTAAGATGAGGGATCATAGCAAGTTGTTGAGAAAGATCTAAATAGAGAAATTTAGATCTGGCATAGATGTTTCTCCCACCACATCAACACACTTTTCAAGAGAACTTGATCCAAGAAGTGTGTGACATCATTGATGTTCTCATCTATGTGTGGTTAGTGGCATCAAGAAATTCTTGGTCACTATCCCACCACCATTGTTGTCTTCTACAATTAAGGTGTTTTTATCTGGTTATGGAGCCTCTGAGCTGGAATTTGAAGGCTCCTAGATGTATCAGCTGAATTTGTCATTGTAGTGCCGATAGAACCTCATTTGCAGAAGTAGTTCCAACTGGAGCTAAAGATGTATGACTTGAAGGTCTTCTTAGCTCAATCTTGGATCAAGATCACCTGTATTTAAATTTTTCTGCTGATCCTGAAACATTCTCACAAGATTTTGTTAAACAGTTGGTAACTAATCAATCAATAACCAATCGCGACCAGAACCAGCAACATAGGGTGTGTGCTCATGAAAGTCACATTAGCTGACTCCTTAACAACTCTAGTTCTGAGATTGTATACTCTGTAAGTCTTAGCTTGTGAAGAGTATCCAAAGTGTCAATCATCTGATTTCTCAGCAAACTTGGAATTGATCTTGGTATTCAAGATGGTGCAAGGACAACCAAATGACCTGAGAAAACCATGAAAGGTTTCTCTTGTGCCAAAGTTCATACGAGTCTTGCCATGAGTCTTAACTACTAAACTTTGTTTTGAACATAGCAGGCAGTGTTGACTGCCTCTGCCCAGAAGGTGATGGGCAGCTTGAAGTCAGATAGCATGGTTCTTGCAGCTTCAATCAATGTCTTGTTTCTCCCTCCTCAGCCACACCATTCTACTGAGAGTCCTGGGAGCACTGTATTGTCTTGTAATACCCTTTTCATCATAGAATGTATCAAGGATTGGTTCTTAATTCGTTTGTTGATACATCTTATGATCTTGACCTTGTGATCAATTTGATTCTCAATCTTTAAGATGAAATTTTTGAATCTCAGGAGTCTCATCCTTAGTTCTAAGGAAGAAAACCTAAGTGAATCTTGTAAGTCTCTGTGATCACTAAACATTAAGTTTCCTTCCTAACTCTTACACTGGTAGGCCAAAGAGATCCATATGTAACAAGTGTGGGGTGTAGTGATGGAGTTCCTTTCGTTAGGCCTATGAGATACCTTTGTGCTTCCCTTTCAGGCATGCAACACAATGATCATCACTTGTAAACTCTTTCTTTGGTATTCCAGTTACCAAATCATTCTTAATTAGTTGTTCATGTTTTAAAAGTTTACATGGCACATTCTTTTATGCCATAGGAAGACTCATCACTATTGGCTTTAGACAGAAAGCATAAAACTTCTCTAGAGGGAGATGTTTCTTCCAAATCCATCTTGTACATGTTCCCTTTCCTGGGGGCTCTAAGTAGGATATGCTCATGAGGAATGACCACACCAGGCTTGAGAACAATGCACTCATGCTTAGTAAAGAGCATGTTATGACTCTGATCACAAAATTGAGATACACTCAAAAGATTGTACCGAAGCTCTTTGACAAAGTTTACCTTATTAATGCTGAGCTTACCATTTATGACCTTGCCCCTTCCAGAAATGTAACCACCTTCATCTCCTCCAAAGGCAACTAGTCCTCCATCAATTCTTTCAAATTTCTGGAGTAGTGACCTATTGCCTATCATGTGCCTGGAACAACCACTATCAATGATCCAGACATTTTGTTTGTCTTTAGCTGTCCCTGCACAAAGAAAATGATTAGTTACATTTCAAAACCCAAGCTTTGCTTGTCTTGGGCTCATTAACAGAAGATAATTCAACAGTAATAGATCCTATGGTTGTGCTGAAAGGATCTTGAGCTGTTGTTGATGGAGAATTCTCAGTCACTTTGTCTTTCTTAGACTTCCACACCACCTTTGGAGTCTTGGACTTGAACTTCAAAACTTTGGAAGCTTTTGGAACTTTGAAAGTTTTGATGACTGAACCTTCGGAAGATTCTGCAGACACTGTAGCAGACTTCAGTGCTTCGGAAGAACTATTTTATTCCGAGACCAACCTTTCTTCCGAGACCAACCTTCGGAAGTCTTTGTACTGGTCATATGGACAGTACTTTTAGGATTGTATGGACAATCCTTAGCAATGTGAGAGGTACTTTCACACATGACACACTTTATTTTCTTCTTCACAAAGTCTTTTGTAGGGAACAAGGCTTTCTTTGGTCACATCCCTTCTCCACCTTCATCTTTGCAGATGTTGACACAGTTCCTTTGGGTTGGGAACTGTTCTTGGAGTTTGATGGTCCAGTTTATGCAGCAGTGGTACACAGCATATCAGTCTTCTTCTTGTTACTGAGACGAGTTAAACAAGAACTAGAACTCTTAGCAGAAGATTTTTGGTTGATGTCTTTAGTCCCTACCACTTTAAACCCTGTAGAGATGAAAACTTGTTTCTGCTTAGAGTCAAAAGTAGCCTTGATCTCTTGAGCCTTCCTTGCCTTTCTTTTTCTCTTTCTGATCAAGTTCTTTCCCATGAACTTGGTCATCACAGTCTTCTTCTTCTCCTCAGAAGGATAGTGCCCCTTCTTAGAATCCTCTTCTTCACTCTGTTCAGAGGAATTCTTCACTATCTCTTCTTCATCCTCTTCATTTATAGGATCTATGAGAGGAAGCTCATCTTCACAAGTTCCACACCTAGGAGATCTTACAGACAAGATTGTGTGTAGAGGAGCTATCTTATTGGATCCTAGTCCCTTCTTGTTTTGATAGCACACTTTGTTATGCAGGGATGAGGATATAATGTTCTTGAAGGTCTCTTCTTCAAGAACACTCTTTTCTGCCCTGGCTTTGCTGATCATAAGCTTAGCCTGGCACTCAGTTAACTTGGCTATGAGATCTTAGATTTGAGTCCTAAAATCTGTGTGTTCATGTTTTAGAACTGAAATGGTTTTCTCAATGTCCTCTATATTCAGTTTATAATCATTTTCAGACTTTCTAAAATCAGATTTTAAAATATTTAAGGACTCAAGGTCAGATCTCATCTCCAAGTTATAGGACTTGTATCTAATAACTTTAGCAATTCATTTAGAAGTATAGAGATGTTCCAATACCTTGGCTTTATCATGATCTGCCATCAATGCTTGGTTAGGAGAAGCATCTTCCACCTGAAAGCTCCAGTCAAAGCCTCCTTCTCCAACAGCAACAGCAGCCTACTACTTTGACTTCTCATTCTGGAGAGCTTTGTCAGTGTAGTTTGGTCTGGACTTTGTTTGGCCACCATTTTTTTTAGGTGCCTTACATTCTCTGGCAAAGTGGCCCATCAAGTTATAGTTGTAACACTTGACTTTACCTTTGTCCAGGCCAAACTTTACACTGGTTGCATTGCTTGGAAACTTCCTTCTAGTCCTCTTGTAGAACTTCTTGGCTCTGTGGGTGAGAAGAGCCATCTGCTGGACTATTTCCATGTATTCGAGATCATCTGGATGAATACAGTCCAAGTCTTCAAGAGTGAAAAGAGAGTTGCCACAGCTTTCATCAGAAGACAAAAAAGCTTGAGAAGAGATTGTCTCTTGGAATGGGCTTCCTTGAGTGTAGTTCTCTCTTGGTGTCTCTGGGAAGGTGATGAAAGGACCCTTTGGTGAGCTGTCAGGGTAGCATATGAGATGATGTTTGGGTTCTATGTTATCCCTTTCAACCACATGTAAGGTTAAACCCATTTGATTGTTAGAGTTGCCAGATGAACCTTGCATGTTCATCTCCATCTGGTAGCCACTGAGAATCCCATATAACTCTGTCAGAGTAAGAGTTTTGAGATTTTCAGTTCTCTTGATCATCACACAGTAGTGTGTCCATTGCCTAGGAAGTGAGGACATGAACTTCCTTACAATGTCTCTGTTCTCAAGAGAGACTCCTCCATCCACTTGGGTATCCACAATCTCAACATACCTGAAATACTGCTAAGTCATGGTTTCACATGTTTTGAAGGTGAAGTTTTCAAACTGCTACTTTAGGAGATCCTTCTTGTTCTCCTTGGCTTCACAGGAACCCTCATACATCAGTTTCAGTACATCCCACAGCTGCTTGGCTGTTTTCCACTTCGTGAAACCTCTGTACACAGAGTTTGGAAGGGTAGTTTGAAGGGCTATCATAGCTTTTCTGTCAATCTCTACTCTCTTCCTATCTTCATCAGAGTAGTTAGCCGTATTTTGGGGATCATACCAGCACCAGTAGCAGAAGGGGTCCTAGGTATGAAAGGTCCATTCTCAATAGACTCCCACATTCTTCAAACAAGAGACCTGATGAAACCTTCCATTCTTGAACACCAGGTATCAAACTCATCAAGAGTGATCAGTAGGGACTTGTTCATGGTTCCAGTTTCTATATCAGTCTTGGAAATTGCTTCCATTTAAAAAGATTAGTATTTGTGTGTGTGAGGGATCTTAAGATGGTGAGATCTTATATCAAGAGCCTGAAAAGCTCTGATACCAAATGCAGGATCGTTGAAGGGTGTTGAGTTACAACACAACAACACAAAGAGGAGATTAACTAAAGTTAATCAAACAATATGACAGGATTAACCATGGTAAGACACTAAGAACACAAGTAATGTAAGAGACAGAACACAAAGAACACAATTATATGGTTTTCAAGAATGCAGTATATTGCTTTCTCTATGCTCTATTACAAGTGTTATAAAGCATGATTCAAATATACAAGAACATGAGATACTTATACTACATCCTACAGTTGGCTATACTTTGAAAGCCAGCTGGATACAATTGACTAGACACAAAACGAAATCAATTGTAGAGTCAAAAGGCAGATTGCCTTTTGACTAGTGACTATGACATGCCATAGCTCACATCCTTATCTATTACAAAAAGGATAAAGTACATGAAATAGAATGTTACAAACTCAAGACCTCAATGTACAGTTACCAAAAGCATGGACCTTTTCACCACCACATGTAAGTTGGTGACCTTACAGAGGTGCAGCGGAAAGGTGTCCAGCTTTATGGAAAAGTACATCAGATAAAGCATGTGTTAAAAGTCTTCGGAAGAAATCTATCTTCATGAGTTGAAGCATTGGAAGACTTTGTCTCTGAGGCTTCGGAAGACTTCTTATTTGGCTTTGGAAGATATTGGTCTTGGCTTCGGAAGATTTCACACTTAGAGTATTTCTGTTGCATGTGTGAAACATCCTAAGCATTCTTCTTCATAGTACTTGTGCAACATGCAGGATAGACATTGGATGTTTAGGTTGCATTAGCCTCTTCATTAATCTCTACAAACTCCCCCTAGGCTGATGCTACCAAAACACTTAGTAGACTTCAGATATCAACAATCCTCATTAGGATGATCACCAATCCTTTCTTCATAAGATGATCAGGATCTTTTAAACTGTCAAAATGTCTTCTGTTGGACCAAAAGAACCAATGAGCCTGGTCAGAAAAACCTCTAACTCCCATAGATATTACAACTGCTGAAGAAGATCACAACAGCTGAAGACATCAGCTGATTACAAGGTCTGAAGACAAAGTCTAAAGACAAGATCTGAAGATTTCTACTGAATACAAAGTCTGAAAGTAAAGTACTGAAGACAAAGTCTGAAAGTGAAGTACTGAAGACAAAGTCTGAAGCTATCAGCTGAAGACAAAGTCTGAAGCTATCAGCTGAAGACAACGTCTAAAGCAAAAGTCTGAAGAATAAAGACTGAAGACAAAGACTGAAGACCAGAGTGATCAGTAGTTGTCACAACAGCAGAAGTTATTAACTTCAGTAGTTCTGATGGTTTTCCTTTTCAGTACTTGTAATTTACCTTTCTGTAGTTTTTGTTTTTGTACTTAGCATTCTCTGAGATGTGATCAGTTTTTGAGAACATTCTCAGTAGTTTGCATAGTTTCAGTTGTTTGTATAAATCTGTTAGATGTCACTATCAAGTGACATCAGCAGACGTCACATTCCTTATATAAAGAATGTTGACCTAGTTGTAACGTGTGACATTCAGCCACCAAGAAAGCATTTGAATGAAATATTCCTTTTGCAGAATTCTCTCTCTATAACCGTGTGCTTTTCTATTGAATATCAATTGAGTTCTTTCTAAATTGTCTAATTCATTGTTCGAATTCTGCTACAATCTACTCTAATTGATCAAACTTAGATCACTGATCCTAACAAATGGTATTAGAGCAGGTTAATCATTGATTGATCTAACAATTGATCATTGAAACTGCTATTTTGATATCTAAGTTTGATCGAATTAGTATATTTGCAAGAATTGGTTATAGAGATTGAATTTCTACTGCTTTCGGTTATTTGCTTTGAGATTTCTCTTGGTTCATATTGAGTTTGTTGTGTTTTGCGCTAAATCAGTTAAAACTTAATTGAATTTGATTGAATCTGAGAATGACTACTCCTTCTAATGACCCTCACAATACTGGTTCCTCAACCAAGCCTCCGATGCTGGTTAGGACTGAGTATAACATATGGCAACAAAGAATGCTCCATCACCTGTCTGTTAACAGTTCAGGTTGTTGGACATCTGTGGTACATGATCCACACAAGCCTATGGTGAACAATCTGGAAACCAACCAAATGGTTCCGAAGAAGAAGGAACAATACTCAGATGAGGATCAAAAATTGTTTGAGATTGATGCTAAAGCTCATGGAATTCTGGCCATGGCTTTGCCGAATGAAATCTATTCTGGGCTTATGCATCATGAAACTACTCATGACCTCTGGAATGCATTGAAAGAACAATTTGGTGGAACAGATGTGGTCTTAGCAAACAACAGAGAAATCCTTGCCTAACAATATGAGACATTCTCTCATAGGATGGGTAAGACACTGACTCAACAGTTTGAGCGTTTTTCCTGTTTGATCTCTGAGCTAAAAATGGTCAAACATGAATACACTAATAGCCAGATGAACAACAGATTCATCAGATCACTGCCTGAGAGATGGGACACATATACCATTGTCCTAGGCTCCAATGCAAATCTGGATAGCCTATCTCTTACCCAACTCCATAGGAAACTGCTTACATTTTAAAGAGAGATAGAGCAGAAAAGGAAACTGGCATCATCAGGAAAGCTCACTTATGACTTTGTACCAGGGAACACTGCCTTGGTTGGTCATGTGTCTATTATATGCTGCATCAGAAAGCAATTATGATGAGCATATAGATTTCTCTTCAAACAGTTCTGATCATGTATTTGTTAGTGTTGATAGTCAGTCAGGCTGTAATAGTGACAATTTGTGCTTCATTATGGATGATTTGAAAGGTATTGCTCATGATGACTTAGAAGAGATAGATATACTATGCCAAATGGCCTTGATTAATATCAGATCTCAAAAGTTCTACAAGAGAACTCTTAGGAAATTTCCATGACTCTCTGGCAAAACCAAAGTTGGTTTTGACAACAGTAAGTTGAGGTGTCACAAATGCCATAGGCTTGGGCACTTTGCAAGAGAGTGTAGATCAACTGGATCTAACTCCTCTGCACCCTTTGTGACTTTTCCAAGCAATAGTTCACAAAACAGAGGGAAACATCCTGCTAGTTCTGGTCATCACTCACAACCTATATCTCCTTCATATTTTATCCCTCAGGGTCCAATGCCATATCCATATCCCTGTTATTACATGCCACAACCAAATCAAGTTCAAGTTCCTATTTCACAACAACCTCAAGCCTTACCTGAGCCTCAACCATCTCAATCATCTCAATCACAACCTCATCACAGCTTCTTCACCCCTGGTGTTGTTGACTGGAGCAGTCTACCAGGTGATCTTTCTGGTAATGAGCAATAATTTGCTAGTGATGGTCAACATGGTGGTGAACATCCTTTTGGAATCTTGCTCTCATGGCCCTGGAGTCTACTGAGGGTTCATGCTCCAATGCATCTTCATCACAGGTAACCCAGGTATCCTCTGAGGCTAAGGCCAAGCTATGTTCTGAATCTTGCATAGCTGCATTTATCTCTATTAGAGAGGCAAATGTAGCTTTAATAAATCAAAATCTTGAGCTTGAGCAAACCCTTTCCAAAACAAAAGCTGAGTATGAGTCTGTCCTTAAAGATAAAGATGATGAGATTTATAAGCTTAAATGCCAATTAAATGATGAAAAGACTAAGCTAGAGGTCATTCTTGAGAACCACAGAGATCTCAAAGAAACACTTGCAGCTACCCAAGTTGAGTGTGACCACTGGGTATCATCCTGCAAGGGATTTGAAATGCTTCTCAGCAAGCAAACAACTTCAAATGTGAGGTTTGGAATATGTTACAATCACATTGCACCACCTACATATTTTACTCCAAAATCAATAGTAAAACCTGAAGGTGAAAGTAATTTCCAAACCACATCATCATGTGTATCATCCTCAAGTGATCACCCAAGATCAGAAGATGAAATCAGTGTTGATACCTCAGCAAATCAATTGCCTGATGGGTTAACTACTTCTAAGCACATGAAGCTGAGTACTTCAGATGTTGACCCTCAAAGTACCTCAAGTACTGAAGGGCAAGTCCTAACATCTGAAAAGCATTTCAAATCAACTGAAATAAAAGGGTTAACAACTGCTGAGGAATCTATCATACGGTCTTTCAGGAAGGATAGAGAACAACTGAAGAACAAGTCTTCAGTTGTTACAGATCCTTCAGTACTTAACACAAGTACTGAAAGGAGGAAAGTACTGAAGAACACACCTTCCGTAGTTTCCACTTCAGCAATTGATCAATCGAAGATGAAGAATAAGCCATGTGAAATATGTGGTAAATTCAATCATCTTTCCGATGAATGTTGGTACAAAAAGGGTTCCAAACTCAACAGAGATAAGCTCATTAAAATGCAGATGGATGAAATGAAAAATGAGTTTGAGACCAAGTTTGTACCATAGTCATCCCAATGTGCTAAACCCAAGGCTTCACCCAAATCCAAAAAGAAGGATAGGGTTTATCATAAAACAACTGATAGTGTTCCTCAAGATAACATCAGATTAAGTCTGTGAATTTCAAGGAGGAAATGGTGGGCCACAGGAACTCATCAAAAACAAGCGCTGATGTGTCACAAGAGCTGAAAGCTTTAGCTACAAATTTGACACAACCTGTTATGATGGTTCAGCATTTGTTGGGGAGAGTTAACCAACTAGATGCACTTGTGATCAAACCACTGAAAAGGTATTCCAAGCCCAAATCAAAGGAATCCATTTGAGCACCATCTTCACCTTCATCAGCTGTTAATCATGAGAAACAAGTTATGGTTAAATCTGTTGATGAAAATAGACCTAAAACCAAAAAGGTTGGGTCTCAAAACCTAACTAGTTCCTTGTGATTAATGCAGGGTTCTTCAGCATGCCAAAGGAGCATCTGGTATGTAGACAGTGGAGGATCTATGCATATGACAAGTAGCAGTTCTCTTCTTAATGACTACTCTCAACGAAAGAAGGGATTTGTTTCATTTGGAAATGATGCTAAGGGTTACATCATCAGGAAAGGATATGTGTCTAATGGAGAACTTAGATTTGATGATGTTAACCATGTGGAGAATCTCAAGTATAATCTACTTACTGTCAGTCAGATGTGTGATAAAGGGCATGTTGTACTTTTCACAAGCCAATTCTGCCGGATTCTGTCTTCCACAGTTCTGAGGCTGATTGACAAGGTATTGGATGAACATACTCTCCTGAAGGCCAACAGGATTGGAAGAGTATATGCCCTGGATTTGTCAAAAAAGATTGAGTTGAAGGGTCATCCTTGCCTGTTCTCCAAAGCCTCTCCTCAGGAATCTAAACTGTGGCACAGAAGGCTGGGTCATGTAAATCTCAAAAACATGAATCAGCTGATCCACAATAGTTTAGTGAGAGGTCTACCAAAAAGGAGTTCCACTGTGATGAAATCTGCACTGCTTGTTTGAAAGGAAAACAACACAAAGTCTCATTCCCTCCTATTGAAGAACCTAAGTCCACTGCCTGCTTGTAATTACTGCACATGGATCTATTTGGTCCTGTGAGAGTGATGAGCATGGCAAAGAAGAAATACTGACTGGTAATTATGGATGATTACTCCAGATTTGTATGGACTTTCTTCTTGCATTCAAAGGATGAGGTTACTCACTCGATTATAAACTTTGTGTTGTATATTGAGAAGCAATATTCTCTATCAGTCAAGTGTATAAGGAGTGATAATGGAACAAAATTCAGAAACCATACACTTGATGATTTTTATCTCTCAAAGGGAATCAAGAGGCAGTTTAGCATCCCAAGGACTCCAGAACAAAATGGAGTAGTGGAGAGAACGAAAAGACCCTAATTGAAGCTGCAAGGTCCATGTTGGCTGACTCTGGTTTGCCATTTACCTTTTGGGTTGAAGCTGTCAACATAGCTTGCTATGTGCAGAATAGAGTTTTAGTAAATCAGAGGTTGATGAAGACTCCATATGAAGTTCTACATCATTTGGCTCCTCTAATTTCATTCTTCAAAGCCTTTGGGTGTCCTTGTTTCATTCTCAACACAAAGGATCAACTCCATAAATTTGATCCTAAGGTGGATGCAGGGTATTTTGTAGGATATTCATCCACATGCAAGGCTTACAAAGTCTTCAACTGCAGATAAAAAGATAGTTGAAGAAACCTTGCATGTGAAATTCAATGAATCTCCTAAGGATAAAATTCCACAAAACCCTGTGGAGCTGTTTCATCTGGATATACTACAATATGTTCCTTATCAACCTCCAACTGTTGCAGATCATGTGAATAAATCATCTTCTGCAGCAAGTCTTCCACCTGATGGTACTGCAGATGATGATGATATTAGTACTCACCTTTTCAAGTTTAGTGATCAACTGCCTGAGTCTACTAAACTTGATGTTCCTGTAGCTTCAGCAGCCCCATCCACAACAAATGCTGATGAGATTTCTGACTCCTCTACATCATTTGAATTGCCAACTCATAGAAGAATTAGCTCAAGGTATAATACTTAGTGAATATCAAAACTCAATATGTATCTCAGGTCGGAGGATACAAAATGATATTCGCCTTTACTCAAATTTACTTATGATCAATCATTAAGATTCCATGTAGTAAAATTTGAGATGCAGGTTAGTCCAATATTTGTGTCCCACAAATATCTACAAACCTTGGTAGCAACCCATTGCTCTATATTCATCCTTATGAATATCAACCAATCCAAGTTCATAATCATCTTACTCTCACACTTGTTCCCACAAGTATGAGCGACTACGGACATTTTAGGGTAAACATTTTACTCATGGATAAAACATGCTAAATAGGAACATTAATTGAAACACTATAACCAAATAATTTTTATTCAAATAATATAGAGTTCCACATATCCAAATACAAAATTTACAGATCAAATCCAATCACTGGAATATCAAAGTCCCATGGCACAAGTATGACCTTCATGCTTTGCCTTTTCAAGGAGCTTCGTGAGAGGATCCGCAATGTTTTGATCCGTGTGAACTTTGCGAATACATATCTTTCCCTTTTCAACTTCATCTCGTATGTAGTTGAATCTCCGCTCAATGTGCCTAGTCTTTTGATGAGCACGAGGTTCCTTGATTTGAGCAATCGCACCCTCGTTGTCACAAAAAATCTCTAGGGGTTCCTGAATGGAAGGGATAACCCCTAGATCGGCAATGAATTTCTTCAACCATGTAGCTTCTTGAGCTGCCAATGAGGCGGCGACGTATTCTGATTCTGTAGTTGATAGAGCCACCACATCCTGCTTGGAGCTCTTCCAAGAGACAGCTCCTCCATTCAGAATGAAAATGTATCCCGATTGTGACTGTGAATCGTCACGATCGGTTGGAAACTCGCATCCGTGTAACCTTTTACAACGAGCTCCTCGTCACCAGATCCATAGATCAGGAACATATCTCTTGTCCTCCTTAGGTATTTAAGTATGTTCTTAACAGCCATCCAATGACTGTTCCCAGGATTTTGCTGGTAACGACTTGTCATGCTCAAGGCGCATGACACGTCCGGTCGAGTGCATATCATCGCATACATGATGGATCCAATAGCTGATGCGTATGGGATTGCCTTCATTTTATCTTGCTCATCCTTTGAGCTAGGACATTGAGTCGTACTCAATATTGTTCCTCTTTGAATGGGTACAGTACCTTTCTTAGAGTTTTCCATCTTGAACCTTTTCAAGATTTTATCAATGTACGCACTTTGATTCAAACCAATCAACCGCCTTGATCTATCCCTATAGATCTTTATTCCCAGAATATAGGCGGTTTCACCAAGATCCTTAATGGAAAAACAACTTCCAAGCCAGGTTTTTACACCTTCCAGGGTTGGAATGTCATTTCCAAATAGTAGTATGTCATCAACATACAATACTAGGAAAGTTATTGATGAAGCCAAATTTCTTTACTTCCTCATCAAAACGGTGATTCCAGCTTCTCGATGCTTGTTTCAATCCATAGATTGATTTCTTTAACTTGCATACTTTATTAGGATGTTTTGGATCGACAAAACCTTCAGGCTGAACCATATAGACATCTTCCTCAAGATATCCATTTAGGAAAGCGGTTTTGACATCCATTTGCCAAATCTCATAATCATAATGAGCAGCTATGGCAAACAATATTCTTATAGACTTTAGCATCGCAACAGGTGAGAAGGTTTCATCATAATCAACCCCTTGAGTTTGAGTGAAACCCTTCGCTACAAGTCTAGCTTTATAAGTATCCAAGTTTCCATGCATATCGGTTTTCTTCTTGAAAACCCACTTACTTCCAACTACCTTGGAATTAAGAGGTGGTACAACAAGTTCCCAAACTTGATTGTCATACATGGATTGCATCTCAACGTTCATGGCCTCAAGCCATTTGTCACATCCGAATTGGACACTGCATCATGGTATGTGGTTGGCTCATCTGAATCTACCACATAGCATCCATCCATGAAAAATCCGTATCTTTCAGGTGGATTACTAATTCTACCACTTCTTCGAACGTTTTGTGTGTATGATCACCCCCTTGATCATCCTCAACATCCTCATGTTGAGTGCTAGTTTCAACCAAACGTGCATAGGGTTGTGGTTCTTGATCTTCTTCAAGGTCCACTGTTCTACTGCCAGCTCCTTCCATAAGGAACTTTGTTTCTAAGAACTCACCCTTTCTGGCAACAAACACCTTTTGTTCCAGTGGATCATAGAAATAATATCCCATAGAATCTCTAGGATATCCAACAAAGATACACTTGGTGGATCGGACTTCCAATTTGTTTGGGGTGGGAGTCTTAACATAAGCCTCACATCCCCAAACCCTTAAGTATGATAGGGATGGAACTCTTCCATGCCATATCTCAAAGGGTGTCCTTTCCACCTTTTTGGTTGGGGCCATATTTTGAATACGGGTCGCGGAGAGCAGAGCGAAACCCCAAAATGATAGAGGTAATGTGCTTCTAGCCATCATAGATCGAACCATATCCAAAAGGTTCGATTCCTCCTCTCAGACACACCATTATGTTGTGGTGTTCCAGGTGGAGTGAGTTGTGAGACAATCCCACAACTCCTAAGATGATCTTGAAAAGCATCACTCAGGTATTCACCTCCTCTATCTGTACGGAGAACTTTAATTGACTTGTTAAGTTGATTTTCTACTTCATTCTTGAAGATTTTGAACATTTCAAAAGCTTCATCTTTGTGCCTTAATAAGTACACATACCCATAGCGACTATAATCGTCGGTAAAGGTAATAAAGTATCTTTCACCATTCCTAGTCATTGGCTTAAAAGGACCACATACATCCGAATGTATGATTCCTAATAGATCTTTTGCCCTTTCGTTAGTTCCACTAAAGGGTGTCTTAGTCATTTTACCTTGTAAACAAGATTCACAAACGTCAAATGAATCACATTCATTTGTTTTTAAAAGACCATTCTTTTGTAGTGTTTGTAAACGTTTCTTGTTTATATGGCCAAGACGACAATGCCAAAGATAGGTATCACTCAAGTCCAACTTGAGTTTCTTGGTGTTAGTTTGGTACAATGAGCTATTTAAAGTATTTTCATGAACCAATTCATAAATACCATTAATGGGAATAGCTTTAAAATAGAACATACCATTAAAAGAAACATGAATATCTTTTTCAACAAATGATAATACATATCCAAATTGTTTTAACAGGGCTACAGAGATAATATTCCTAGTCAAACTAGGAGCATACAAAACATTGTTCAAAATCACTTCCAAACCATTTGGAAGTTTCAAGATGTATTCACCACGGGCTTCAACTTGAACTTTAGCCTCATTGCCCATGTAGAGGCTTACATCCATTTCTTGAAGTCACTACTTCTTTTGAACCCCTGCAACAAATTGCAAATGTGAGTTCCACATCCGGTATCTAATACCCATGAGTTAGAGGATATCATGTTTAAATCAATATGGATCATGTATATTGTACCTGAGGTCTGCCCGGCATCCCTCTTTGCTTTCAACTCTTGGAGATGGACAGGACAATTCCTTGCCCAATGTCCAATCTCCCACACTTGAAGCATG
The DNA here is from genome assembly GCA_025506515.1 of Flaveria trinervia. Lineage (NCBI taxonomy): Eukaryota > Viridiplantae > Streptophyta > Magnoliopsida > Asterales > Asteraceae > Flaveria > Flaveria trinervia. Next base: position 50,631,779 of record CM046455.1, read on the forward strand.
GGTCGTTAGTAGCAACCTTTTGCTTTTTTCTCTTGTGGTTGGGTGGCATCCTTGCCACCCCTTTCCCTTTTCCCCAAGCGGGTCCCTTACCCTTTGCAACCTTTGCCTTAGGTGCGGGACGAGGCCTTTTATTGTTCCCACCTTCATGGATGGTGAGAACGGGTAAAACCCTTTTACCCATGGCCGCCTCAGCCGTTTTGAGCATTGAGTGAAGCTCACCAATGCTTTTGTCCCATGCATTCATGTTGTAGTTCAACATGAATGTCTCGAACTTCTTGGTAAGGCCATTTAGGATCAAATCCGTGGCCAATTCCTTCGAGACGGGGCAATTAAGCCTCTCGAGGCGGTCAATGTGACTTTTCATCTTAAGTACATAAGATGAAACAGATTGGTGTCGTCCATACGACATGCATGGAGTGCTCGAACCGTTTCGAAGCGCTCAACCCTTGCTTGCTGTTGGAACGTTTCCTTCAGTTGGGTTATCATGTCGTAAGCTCCGTGGTGTTCATACTCCTTTTGGAGATCTGGAGTCATGCTCGCTAGCATGAGACAAGACACCTGGACGGAGTCCTCAATGTATTTCAGCCAATCGTTATAGGCCTCCTCATCATCCTCGCTAGGTTGATCGGGGATAGGGTCTTCTAAAACATACGATCTTTTCTCTTGCTTGAGAACGATTCAAGTTTCGATACCAATCGATGAAGTTGTTATGATTTAGACGTTCCTTTTGGAGGATCGCTCGTAGAGATTGGTTGGACGCGGAAGAGTTATCGGAATTATCATTATTTGAGGCCATCTACAAAATTTTAACAAAGTTTTATTTTAGTATTTTCGATATTGTAATTTTAATAATAAATGCCTTTCAAGGTCTTTTCATATTAAAATCTAGAACCCAACATTACATTTAAATTGTGGTTAGGTGACCTTTATCCCACGTGTTTAAATTATAAGGTGGTCAACGTTTGACAATTGCAACCATTTGCAACTTCTAGAAATATGGGATCGACTTGAAACATCATATGTAAAGTCGGCATGTAAATCCCATCAACACCATTCGGAAACCACATCGTAGGTGATCCATTTGACATGATTTGCAAATCAAGACACCCTACTTACACCCACGTGTGAGTTTGCCAAAACAAGTGGTTAGGTGACCTTTATCCCACAAATAAGGCATTCTCACCTCAAATCACAAGTTCCTTAAAGTGGTTAGGTGACCTTTATCCCCTAAGAGTTCCAAGTGACTCAAGTGTTGTGTTAAAAGGACGGTTTGATCTTGTTAAAGAAATGTATAGAGGTTGCATAATTCTAGTTTAGAAAACTCTATGTTCTTGTATTTGCATGCTTTCAATACAAGGTACCCTATGGTTTTTAGATTAAAACCTATTTTAATCTTTAAAATCATTAAACCATTTTAGTAACTTTATTTAAACTTTTAAGAACCATCAATTTTCAGCTTGATAAGTTTGTTAATGAGTGTTATGAATATCCAAATATCAACGAAACAATCAAACAACAAACAATCAACCAAACATAAACAACCATATGTGCATTTGTGCATAACCATAGCATCTAAAGTGGTCCACACTTGTTTGCCATCACAAGTGTGGTCCATAGGTCATTCCTAAGGGTCACAAACAAAGCAAATGGAAAACATCCAAAAGCCTCCCACTTGAAACCGCATCCAAAATGCTCCATTTCTTTCATGACCTTCCTTTGTGCTTCCAATGTGTATGTCTTCATATTACAAGATATAAAGTCCTAATACAAGATATCTAGTAAATCAAAATACACCTAATCTATTCATTACAACCCAATAATAAATGAATTACATTGAAACAAAGCACAAACAACAAATAATACAACCCAATTGAATGAATGAATACAACCATTACAAACATCCAAACAACCACAGGTCAATGGCTAGGTTATGCACTAAAACAAGCATCTATCATATCATCCAAAATATAATGAAAACCCCTCTTAAAACCACGAAATTTCAGCCAACATAACTGAAATTTCGGGTTTTATTTTGTCCCACAAAACAAACAACAAACATGTATATCTTTCAAAGTTTAATCACAAGCATGTGTGATATGACTTTGAAATATTGGGGTTTCATATCATATGAACTTAGCAGCCCAAATCCAGCCTATACTAAGCTTATAATCATTCCTTAAAACCAATTTTAAAGACAAAACAAGCAAGTCATCCACATAACCGGCTCTTGATGCCATTGTCGGGTTTGATAGAACACAAAACATAGTTTAACCTTTTATACTTTCAGAAAACGCAGCGGATGTTAAGGATTATAACATGTTTATAATCTGAAAAAAACGTGTTCTATAAGCTGTTTTAAGATGGAAAACGAAAACCCAAATCAATAGGATCTTTGATATGTGAATGAACAAGCTATTAGCAAATGTAAAACAATATAAAATCACAGCTTCAATGAGCTGTGATAACTACCTTCTTCCAGCAGCAAAACGACAAGGAAGATAGGGTTTAGATGCTCAAATCTTGGCCAAGACTTCAAGGAAGAAGCCCTCAAGTGTGTTTACCCCCAAGCTCTTTGCAAGACACCTTCTTGTTAGGAAGAACACCACCAAAATCAACACAAAATCGATCTCCAAGAGCGTCAAAGCTGCTGTCCAGTTCCGAAACTTGAGAGGGAGAGAGAGGAGAGAGCTTTTGTGTTTTTCATGTCTTAGAAGAGTGTGTTTCAATTGAGTGTTTGGCTAGTAAATGTATGTGGTGTTTTCAAGACACAATTTGGTCCTATCAAATTAAAAAGGGGCGGCCAAAACAACCAAGTTTGAAAAAGTTCCCCCTTTTTAATTTTGTAACACATAACATATTGTCACTAGTATGTCACACATAAAAGGTTACTCTCTAGACATTATTTATAAGTGTGACATATGTGCTCTTTAATTAAACAATTTAATTAAAGTACACTCATGTGTTATTAGTGTTATTTAAACCCCTTTTAAATGACAAGAATAACAATAAACACATCAACAAATTATCCTTATAATTTGTTCCATCTCTTATGCAATTTATTTAGAAAACCCATTTTCTAAATGGTGTAAATATTTAATTGCATGATCATATCATCAATAAACATAAATTGGTGTTTGCTAAGCTTGTTATTGGGTATAACCCGACTTGGATCATAACGTATTAACCACATCCATCTTCTAAGTGTCTTGGGCACACAGAATCCTTCAAGCAGATCTATGGACAAAATAATAGATCAGCTCTTCAGACAGGGTCATGACACAGCCACCTTAGATGTTGAGATCAGAAGGCTGGAGATAAATGAGATTCAAGCAAGATGGGCTAGTTACAGTGTGATGGATAGGGAGAAAGATTGGAGATTATGATTGATTTATTGCCAAAATATCTAGGAAGATCATTGATAGAGATAAAGTCTTGGTCCAGAGACAGTATCTTGGAGATAACCAAGAAAGTCTGTTCTGCTGGAAACTATAACAAGGGTTGATCATCGAAGCACTAGATGAAGCAGGTGTGGGAAGAGAACTGAGATGGCAAAGCTCTCAAAAGCCAAACTCACCACTAAACTGCTAGATCAGCCTTCTCATACTCCCACTCAAAAACAACCCTCAAAGCAATCATCTCTAAAATCTGCCAAGTCTATCCCTAAACCAAAACCACCCCAACTCAACCCACAAAACCAATTCCATTACCCCAAAAACCATCTCAAACCATACCCAGTGATACACCCAGAAGGAGGAGAAGGGTGTTGAGGGTAGAAGAAGAAGAAGGAGAGGATGATAATGAAGATAGTCTGCCAATCTCTATTGTTCTCAAACTTAAAACACCAGAGCCCAGAAGTCAACAGATGATCACACCTGACTTGCAAATGCAAATGGTGAAAGTGAAGATTGAAGAAGCAGAACAGCAGAAGCAGCATGATGAGCAATTTCTTAAAATGGTTGACAAGGACTTCCCTCGGTCCTCATCCATTCAAGAAATGAAGAGAAACAAGCTCTGAGGTTGTACACTCTTAGACATGCATTCCAACATCAAAGAGAAAGAGTGAGAATTTGGCCAGACCCCAGGGTAAGTTCCAGAATTAACAAGAAGAACATACCAAGTAGATATCATGGCCAAGTGAAAAAGACTTTGAATGCTGCAATTATGTGGCTATGGTAGTCTCACCCTGGGAGATTATAGAAGAATTCAAGAGAGCGCACAACTCAAAGACAACCCCTCAATCTATACTGAAAACAAAATGATCAAGAGGGCTGTTATACAAGAGACTGAAGATCTTCAAAAGAGTGAACTCCAGTTGTTGCTGGAAGGCTCTCATCCAGATGAATTCGCATACAGAGAGATCACAACTGTTGAGTTGAAGAATGGAAAGACAGTAAGGTATCTGTCTGAATATTATGGCCCAGAGTTCTTCTTTGAGGGAGAAGCAGAAGAACTCAGCAAGGAGGAACAAGTTGTTCTCCTTGAGGCCTATGCAAGTGAGTCTTACAAACTCATCAATGGGAATTAGGTTTCATGGTTGGGACAAGACTCTGTGTCCAGTTTCCCCAAGACAGAGTTCCCTTCCACACTTAGCCAATCAAAAGATCAGAAACCTTTTCCCGGCCTGTGCTTACATGATTACCTCTGAAGCTGATCAAGAGGGTGTTCTGCCAAAGAATAAGTGGGATCATCAATAAACTTAGAGGTTTTCGCTGCATTGGTTCAGGGGGATTTTGTTGGACCAAAAGAACCAATGAGCCTGATCAGAAAAACCTCTAAGTCCCACAGACATTACAACTGCTGAAGAAGATCACAACAGCTGAAGACATCAGCTGATTACAAGGTCTGAAGACAAAGTCTAAAGACAAGATCTGAAGATTTCTACTGAAGACAAAGTCTGAAAGTAAAGTACTGAAGACAAAGTCTGAAAGTGAAGTACTGAAGACAAAGTCTGAAGCTATCAGCTGAAGACAACATCTGAAATAAAAGTCTGAAGAACAAAGACTGAAGACAAAGACTGAAGGCCAGAGTGATCAGTAGTTGTCACAACAGCTGACGTTATTAACTTTAGTAGTTGTGATGGTTTTCCTTTTTAGTACATGTAATTTATCTTTCAGTAGTTATAGCTTCAGTAGTTTTATGTTTTTGTACTTAGCATTCTCTGAGATATGATCAGTTGTTGAGAACATTCTCAGTATTTGCATAGTTTCAGTTGTTTGTATAAATCTGTTAGATGTCACTATCAAGTGACATCAGCAGACGTCACATTCCTTATATAAGGAATGTTGACCTAGTTGTAACGTGTGACATTCAGCCACCACGAAAGCATTTGAATGAAATATTCCTTTTGTAGAATTCTCTCTCTCTATAACCGTGTGCTTTTCTATTGAATATCAATTGAGTTCTTGCTAAATTGTCTAATTCATTGTTCGAATTCCGCTGCAATCTACTCTAATTGATCAAACTTAGATCACTGATCCTAACATCTTCCCATATCAAATAGGTCATGCAGAGGCAAATGAAACATATCTTGCCTTGTGTATGTCTTCAGTGCCTTGATCTCTAATGACATGCCATCTTTCTGGATTTGTGGTGTATGTCCAAGACAAGATGGGTCTTCCTGATGCTAGAGGAGCTGTTTGAATTGGAGTTAATGTAGCATCCACTGGCTGCACAACCTCAAGATGTTCTGACTCATCCTGGGGTTTAGAAGAGGGTGGGTGCAGTCTTCTTCTTCTTTGGCTTTGGTTTAGAAGCCATCCTCTTCTTTCTCTTTGTAGATTTTAACTGAGAAGACTGGCCTGTAGTTCCAGATTGATCTTCATTGTCTTTCTCAGTTGGGATTTCCTCTCTCTTAGGCTCAGAAGGAGGGGGAGGTTGACCCTGCTGCGGATAAGAACATGAAGCTTGCTGAGTTTCAACAGGAGGTTCAGGTTGTGTTGTCTCTAGTTGTTCAACCTTAACCTCCACTTCAGGTGGGGCTTGACTTGGAGTGGAGTGTAAGTCAATAAGCTCTCCACTTTTGATCTTCTTCTTGATCATCCTAATATGCTCATCCATAGTGGATAGAGACATGGGCCAAGTCTCCTTTGAAGAATCCATATAGCTTCAAGAAACTCATAATCATTTGCCTATTAGCAGACTTCTTCATGCTTTTTTGGATGATAGCTCTTAATTTTGCAGCTTCTTCCTTAGCTTCTTCTTAGTTGTCTTTCTGTCCTTGATTGTCTCAACTTCAAGCTGTTTTAAGTACTCAAACTCAACATAGTCATAGGACAAGGGAAGAAGTGCATCTCCCTGATAGAAGCCTGTGGCATTCAGGTAGTTGATCATCTTGATCCTCTCTTCTTCTTTGTCTACCTGAGGTTCTTGTTGAACCACATCTTCATGTGCAGGACTTTCCTGAACTGGGGAAAGAGTAGGCATATCCTTGTACATTGTTTCTCTTCTTCTTTCTTCTTTGACTTGTACTAGAAGCTCTGCATCTTCTGCCTTCTTCTTCTCTTTTAACCTTTCCATGTCAACCCATTCATTCAACTATTCTTAGGGGAGAGAGATGACAATGTTTATGTCATAGTACCTTGTCTACAGGTAATTTATCCTGACTACCGTTAACTCATTATTCTGTTTATTTGGTCTGGGGGCAGCCCTGATAGAACACTCCATGAGTCTTGAAGACTCAGTGGAGGAACTTTCTCCCCTCAGCCTCCTTTTCCTCTCTCTCTCTCTCTCTCCTCCTCAATCTCCTCAAATGTCATCTTTCTTTTCCCTTTGTCACTCATAGACCTTTGTGACTCAGGGTGGAGAGAGCTTTCGCCTTCATTGCTTGTTGCAACATCTGAGCTCTCGCCAGAGAGAGGTTGAGAAGCACCTTCACCAGTAGGTGTCTCAATAGGAGTGTGGATCTCTGCAGCAGTTGATGATGATGAGACATGGGTCTCAGGTTCTGCCACTAGGCCTTCAGTCAAGGTTTCCCCTATGAAACTAATCTTAGGGTCCGCCTCAACATCTAGTTGACCAATAGCATTGCCTGATTCCCTAAGTCTCCTTCTTAAGCTAAACTCTGCAGTGATCCTATCTTGGATTCTTTTAGCCAGTCTGTCAGCTTGTCTTTATTTTCTTGGGTTGACAAGTGGCATGTTGACTAAATCCAAACCTTCATAGTAGTTCAAAGTCTGAAAATTGAAGACTTCTTGTTGTCCTTGAACTCTTATGATGATTAGGGCTTTCCTGATATTGTCATATCTCCACCCAATGATGTGATTGAAGATGATGAAGATGACATAACCCTTGGTATCCCATCCTCAAACAAACTCTGTATGAAGGAGTCTGTGTAGTCCAATCAATGTGAATTTGAGGAGGTTGCTGAGAATGCACAATTGCAAGTGAGGATGGTGAGTCCTCAATGTTCACTCTCTCTGAAGAACTCCCAGGTTCTGTAACTGTGATCACTTCTGCCCCTTTTTAGTAGCATCACTCACTTGCATAGGTGAGCTAGAAGATAGGTGAATCACATCCACAGCTTCTCAAAGTCTTTGCAGAGCTTTGGATTAGTTGAACCAAGATGATGTCATCCACATACACTTGAACTAGAAATATGTTATTTCCCTATCCTTTGATGAAGAGAGTTCCATCAATAGTACCTTTCCTGTATCCATGTTTACAAAGATACTCAAACAGTGTCTCATACCATTTCCTGGGTGCCTGATGCAGCCCATAGAGAGCTTTTTCAAGCTTGCAGACATAATCAGGATGATCAGGGTCTACAAAACCAGGTGGATGTTTGACATATACCTCTTCATCAATCACTCCATACAAAAAGGCATACTTCACATCAAGCTGACAGACCTTAAAGTACTTTGATGCAGCAAATGCCAAGAATATCCTAACAGCTTCTAATCTAGCTACTAGAGCAAAGACATCAGTGTAGTCAATCCCTTCTTCTTGTGTGTATCCTTGAACAACTAGTCTAGCTTTGTTCTTGATGATGATGCCTCTATCATCTTTCTTGTTCCTAAACACCCATTTGGTTCCAATGGTAGTCTTCCCATAAGGAGGAGGACAAAGGTTCCAAACAATCTGCCTTTTGAATTAAAGCAGCTCTTGTTGCATAGCTTCAACCCAACTTCCATCCTTTAGAGCCTCATCAACTTTCTTTGGCTCTATCTGGGATAAGAAACAAGACTGAAGACAAACATTTGTTTCATGGGTTTGTCTTCTTGTTCTTACTCCTGAGACAACATCTCCAATGATGTTTGTGGTGGGGTGAGACTTGTGGATCATAAGATGAGGGATCAAAGCAAGTTGTTGAGAAAGATCTAAATAGAGTAATTTAGATCTAGCATAGATGTTTCTCCCACCACATCAACACACTTTTCAAGAGAGACTTGATCCAAGAAGTGTGTGACATCATTAATGTTCTCATCTATGGTGTGGTTAGTGGAATCAAGAAATTCTTGGTCACTGTCACCACTACCATTGTTGTCTTCTACAATTAAGGTGTTTTTATCTGCTTATGGAGCCTCTGAGCTGGAATTTGAAGGCATCCTAGATGTATCAGCTGAGTTTGTCATTGTAGTGCTGATAGAAACCTCATTTGCAGAAGTAGTTCCAACTGGAGCTAAAGATGTATGACTTGAAGGTCTTCTTAGCTCAAATCTTGGATCAAGATCACCTGTATTTAAATTTTCTGCTGATCCTGAAACATTCTCACAAGATTTGTTAAAACAGTTGGTAACTAAATCAAGATCAAATAACCAATCCGGACCAGAACCAGCAACACAAGGTGTGTGCTCATTGAAAGTCACATTAGCTGACTCCTTAACAACTCTAGTTCTGAGATTGTATACTCTGTAAGTCTTAGCTTGTGAAGAGTATCCAATAAAGTGTCCATCATCTATTTCTCAGCAAACTTGACAACTTGATCTTTGGTATTCAAGATGGTGCAAGGACAACCAAATGACCTGAGAAAACCAATGAAAGGTTTCCTCTTGTGCCAAAGTTCATAAGGAGTCTTGCCATGAGTCTTAACTACTAAAACTTTGTTCTGAACATAGCAGGCAGTGTTGACTGCCTCTGCCCAGAAGGTGATGGGCAGCTTGAAGTCAGATAGCATGGTTCTTGCAGCTTCAATCAATATCTTGTTTCTCCTCTCAGCCACACCATTCTGCTGAGGAGTCCTAGGAGCACTGTATTGTCTTGTAATACCCTTTTCATCATAGAATGTATCAAGGATTTGGTTCTTAAATTCAGTTTGTTGATCATATCTTATGATCTTGACCTTGTGATCAATTTGATTCTCAATCTTTAAGATGAAATTCTTTTGAATCTCAGGAGTCTCATCCTTAGTTCTAAGGAAGAAAACCTAAGTGAATCTTGTAAAGTCATCTGTGATCACTAAACAGTAAGTTGTCCTTCCTAAACTCATTACACTGGTGGGGCCAAAGAGATCCATATGTAACAAGTGTAGGGGTGTAGTGATGGAGTTCCTTTCCTTAGGCCTATGAGATACCTTGTGTTGCTTCCCTTTCAGGCATGCAACATAATGATCATCACTTGTAAACTCTTTCTTTGGTATTCCAGTTACCAAATCATTCTTATTTAGTTTGTTCATGTTTTTAAAGTTTACATGGCACATTCTTTTATGCCATAGGAAAGACTCATCACTATTGGCTTTAGACAGAAAGCATAAAACTTCTCTAGAGGGAGATGTTTCTTCCAAATCCATCTTGTACATGTTCCCTTTCCTGGGGGCTCTAAGTAGGATATGCTCATGAGGAATGACCACACCAGGCTTGAGAACAATGCACTCATGCTTAGTAAAGAGCATGTTATGACTCTGATCACAAAATTGAGATACACTCAAAAGATTGTACCGAAGCTCTTTGACAAAGTTTACCTTATTAATGCTGAGCTTACCATTTATGACCTTGCCCCTTCTAGAAATGTAACCACCTTCATCTCCTCCAAAGGCAACTAGTCCTCCATCAATTCTTTCAAAGTTCTGGAGTAGTGACCTATTGCCTGTCATGTGCCTGGAACAGCCACTATCAATGATCCAGACATTTTGTTTGTCTTCAGCTATCCCTGCACAAAGAAAATGATTAGTTACATTTGAAAACCCAAGCCTTGCTTGTTTTGGGCTCATTAACAGAAGGTAATTCAACAGCAATAGATCCTATGGTTGTGCTGAAAGGATCTTGAGCTGTTGTTGATGGAGAATTCTCAGTCACTTTGTCTTTCTTAGACTTCCACACCACCTTTGGAGTCTTGGACTTGAACTTCAAAACTTTGGAAGCTTTTGGAACTTCGAAAGTTTTGATGGCTAAACCTTCGGAAGATTCTGCAGACACTGTTGCAGACTTCAGTGCTTCGGAAGAACTATTTTCTTCCGAGACCAACCTTTCTTCCGAGGGTAATTTTCCACTTCACTTTTTTTATACTTGGAGCTTCCGAAGGAAACAGGTTTTCCTTCCGAAGCGTGAATCTTCTTAGAACGCTTTGAAGTCTTTGTACTGGTCATATGGACAGTACCTTTAGGATTGTATGGACAATCCTTAGCAATGTGAGAGGTACTTTCACACGTGACACACTTTAATTTCTTCTTCACAAAGTATTTTGTAGGGAACAAGACTTTCTTTGGTCACATCCCTTCTCCACCGTCATCTTTGCAGATGTTGAGACAGTTTCTTTGGGTTGGGAACTGTTCTTGGAGTTTGATGGTCCAGTCTATGCAGCAGTGGTACACAGAAGATCAGTCTTCTTCTTGTTACTGAGACGAGTTAAACAAGAACTAGAACTCTTAGCAGAAGATTTTTGGTTGATGTCTTTAGTCCCTACCACTTTAAACCCTGTAGAGATGAAAACTTGTTTCTGCTTAGAGTCAAAAGTAGCCTTGATCTCTTGAGCCTTCCTTGCCTTTCTTTTTCTCTTTCTGATCAAGTTCTTTCTCATGAACTTGGTCATCACAGTCTTTTTCTTCTCCTCAGAAGGATAGTGCCCCTTCTTAGAATCCTCTTCTTCATTCTGTTCAGAGGAATTCTTCACTATCTCTTCTTCATCCTCTTCATTTATAGGATCTATGAGAGGAAGCTCATCTTCACAAGTTCCACACCTAGGAGATCTTACAGACAAGATTGTGTGTAGAGGAGCTATCTCATTGGATCCTAGTCCCTTCCTGTTTTGATAGCACACTTTTTTGTGCAGGGATGAGGATATCATGTTCTTGAAGGTCTCTTCTTCAAGAACACTCTTTTCTGCCCTGGCTTTGCTGATCATAAGCTTAGCCTGGCCCTCAGTTAACTTGGCTATGAGATCTTAGATTTGAGTCCTAAAATCTGTGTGTTCATGTTTTAGAACTGAAATGGTTTTCTCAATGTCCTCTATATTCAGTTTATAATCATTTTCAGACTTTCTAAAATCAGATTTTAAAATATTTAAGGACTCAAGGTCAGATCTCATCTCCAAGTTATAGGACCTGTATCTATTAACTTTAGCAATGCATTTAGAAGTATAGAGATGTTCCAATACCTTGGCTTTATCATGATCTGCCATCAATGCTTGGTTAGGAGAAGCATCTTCCACCTGAAAGCTCCAGTCAAAGCCTCCTTCTCCAACAGCAACAGCAGCCTACTGCTTTGACTTCTCATTCTGGAGAGCTTTGTCAGTGTAGTTTGGTCTGGACTTTGTTTGGCCACCATTTGTTTTAGGTGCCTTACATTCTCTGGCAAAGTGGCCCATCAAGTTATAGTTGTAACACTTGACTTTACCTTTGTCCAGGCCAAACTTTACACTGGTTGCATTGCTTGGAAACTTCCTTCTAGTCCTCTTGTAGAACTTCTTGGCTCTGTGGGTGAGAAGAGCCATCTGCTGGACTATTTCCATGTATTCGAGATCATCTGGATGAATACAGTCCAGGTCTTCAAGAGTGAAAAGAGATTGCTACAGCTTTCATCAGAAGACACAAAAGCTTGAGAAGAGATTGTCTCTTGGAATGGGCTTCCTTGAGTGTAGTTCTCTCTTGGTGTCTCTGGGAAGGTGATGAAAGGACCCTTTTGTGAGCTGTCAGGGTAGCATATGAGATGATGTTTGGGTTCTATGTTATCCCTTTCAACCACATGTAAGGCTGAACCCATTTGATTGTTAGAGTTGCCAGATGAACCTTGCATGTTCATCTCCATCTGGTAGCCACTGAGAATCCCATATAACTCTGTCAGAGTAAGAGTTTTGAGATTTTCAGTTCTCTTGATCATCACACAGTAGTATGTCCATTGCCTAGGAAGTGAGGACATGAACTTCCTTACAATGTCTCTGTTCTCAAGAGAGACTCCTCCATCCACTTGGGTATCCACAATCTCAACATGCCTGAAATACTGCTAAGTCATGGTTTCACATGTTTTGAAGGTGAAGTTTTCAAACTGCTACTTTAGGAGATCCTTCTTGTTCTCCTTGGCTTCACAGGAACCCTCATACATCAGTTTCAGTGCATCCCACAACTGCTTGGCTGTTTTGCACTTCTTGAAACCTCTGTACACAGAGTTTGGAAGGGTAGTTTGAAGGGCTATCATGGCTTTTCTGTCAATCTCTACTCTCTTCCTATCTTCATCAGAGTAGTTAGCCGTATTTTTGGGGATCATACCAGCACCAGTAGCAGAGGGGTCCTAGGTATGAAAGGTCCATTCTCAATAGACTCCCACATTCTTCAAACAAGAGACCTGATGAAACCTTCCATTCTTAAACACCAGGTATCAAATCATCAAGAGTGATCAGTAGGGACTTGTTCATGGTTCCAGTTTCTATATCAGTCTTGGAAATGGCTTCCATTTAAAAAGATTAGTATTTGTGTGTGTGAGGGATCTTAAGATGGTGAGATCTTATATCAAGAGCCTGAAAAGCTCTGATACTAAATGCAGGATCGTTGAAGGGTGTTGAGTTACAACACAACAACACAAAGAGGAGATTAACTAAACTTAATCAAACAATATGATAGGATTAACCATGGTAAGACACTAAGAACACAAGTAATGTAAGAGACAGAACATAAAGAACACAAGTATATGGTTTTCAAGAATGCAGTATATTGCTTTCTCTATGCTCTATTACAAGTGTTACAAAGCATGATTCAAAGATACAAGAACTTGAGATACTTATACTACATCCTACAATTGGATATACTTTGAAAGCCAGCTGGATACAATTGACTAGACACAAAACGAAATCAATTGTAGAGTCAAAAGGCAGATTGCCTTTTGACTAGTGACTATGACATGCCATAGCTCACATCCTTATCTATTACAAAAAGGATAAAGTACATGAAATAGAATGTTACAGACTCAAGACCTCAATGTACAGTTACCAAAAGCATGGACCTTTTCACCAACTCATTAAGTTGGTGACCTTACAGAGGTGCAGCGGAAAGGTGTCCAGCTTTATGGAAAAGTACATCAGATAAAGCATGTGTTAAAAGTCTTCGGAAGAAATCTATCTTCATGAGTTGAAGCTTCGAAAGACTTTGTCTCTGAGGCTTCGGAAGACTTCTTATTTGGCTTTGGAAGATATTGGTCTTGGCTTCGGAAGATTTCACACTTAGAGTAGTTCTGTTGCATGTGTGAAACATCCTAAGCATTCTTATTCATAGTACTTGTGCAACATGCAGGATAGACATTGGATGTTTAGGTTGCATTAGCCTCTTCATTAATCTCTACAAACTCCCCCTAGGCTGATGCTACCAAAACACTTAGTAGACTTAGATATCAACAGTCCTCATTAGGATGATCACCAATCCTTTCTTCATAAGATGATCAGGATCTTTTAAACTGTCAAAATGTCTTCTGTTGGACCAAAAGAACCAATGAGCCTGGTCAAAAAAATCTCTAAGTCCCACAGACATTACAACTGCTGAAGAAGATCACAACAGCTGAGGACATCAGCTAATTACAAGGTCTGAAGACAAAGTCTGAAGACAAGATCTGAAGATTTCTACTGAAGACAAAGTCTGAAAGTAAAGTATTGAAGACAAAGTCTGAAAGTGAAGTACTGAAGACAAAGGCTGAAGCTATGAGCTGAAGACAACGTCTAAGTAAAAGTCTGAAGAATAAAGACTGAAGACAAAGACTGAAGACCAGAGTGATCAGTAGTTGTCACAACAGCTGAAGTTATTAACTTCGGTACTTCTGATGGTTTTCCTTTTCAGTACTTGTAATTTCCTTTCTGTAGTTTATAGTTTCAGTAGTTTTAGTTCAGTAGTTTTATGTTTTTGTACTTAGCATTCTCTGAGATGTGATCAGTTTTTGAGAATATTCTCAGTAGTTTGCATAGTTTCAGTTGTTTGTATAAATCTGTTAGATGTCACTATCAAGTGACATCAGCAGACGTCACATTCCTTATATAAGGAATGTTGACCTAGTTGTAACGTGTGACATTCAGCCACCATGAAAGCATTTGAATGAAATATTCCTTTTGCAGAATTCTCTCTCTCTATAACCGTGTGCTTTTCTATTGAATATCAATTGAGTTCTTGCTAAATTGTCTAATTCATTGTTCAAATTCTGCTGCAATCTAGTCTAATTGATCAAACTTAGATCATTGATCCTAACAAATGGTATCAGAGCAGGTTAACTATTGATTGATCTAACAATTGATCATTGAAACTGCTATTTCAATATCTAAATTTGATCGAATTAGTATATTTGCAAAAATTGGTTATAGAGATTGAATTTCTACTGCTTTCAGTTATTTGCTTTGAGATTTCTCTTGGTTCATATTGAGTTTGTTGTGTTTTGCGCTAAATCAGTTAAAACTTAATTGAATTTGATTGAATCTGAGAATGACTACTCCTTCTAATGACCCTCACAATACTGGTTCCTCAACCAAGCCTCCGATGCTTGTTAGGACTGAGTATAACATATGGCAACGAAGAATGCTCCATCACCTGTCTGTTAACAGTTCAGGTTGTTGGACATCTGTGGTACATCATCCACACAAGCCTATGGTGAACAATCCGGAAACCATCCAAATGGTTGCGAAGAAGAAGGAACAATACTCAGATGAGGATCGAAAGTTGTTTGAGATTGATGCTAAAGCTCATGGAATTCTGGCCATGGCTCTGCCGAATAAAATCTATTATGGGCTTATGCATCATGAAACTGCTCATGACCTCTGGAATGCATTGAAAGAACAATTTGGTGGAACAGATGAGGTCTTAGCAAACAACAGAGAAATCCTTACCCAGCAATATGAGACATTCTCTCATAGGGTGAGACACTGACTCAACAGTTTGAGCGTTTTTCCTATTTGATCTCTGAGCTGAAAATGGTCAAACATGAATATACTAATAGCCAGATGAACAACAGATTCCTCAGATCACTGCCTGAGAGATGGGACACATATACCATTGTCCTGTGCTCCAATGCAAATCTGGATAGCCTATCTCTCACCCAACTCCATGGGAAACTGCTTACATTTGAAAGAGAGATAGAGCAGAAAAGGAAACTGGCATCATAAGGAAAGCTCACTGATGACTTTGTACCAGGGAACACTGCCTTGGTTGGTCATGAGTCAGAATATGCTGCATCAGAAAGCAATTATGATGAGCATATAGATTTCTCTTCAAACAGTTCTGATCATGCATTTGTTAGTGTTGATAGTCAGTCAGGCTGTAATAGTGACAATTTGTGCTTCATTATGGATGATTTGAAAGGTATTGCTCATGATGACTTAGAAGAGATGGATATTCTAAGCCAAATGGCCTTGATTAATATCAGATCTCAAAAGTTCTACAAGAGAACTCGTAGGAAATTTCCAGGACTCTCTGGCAAAACCAAAGTTGGTTTTGACAACAGTAAGTTGAGGTGTCACAAATGCCATAGGCTTGGGCACTTTGCAAGAGAGTGTAGATCAACTGGATCTAACTCCTCTGCACCCATTGTGACTTTTCCAAGCAATAGTTCACAAAACAGAGGGCAACATCCTGCTGTTCTGGTCATCACTCACAACCTATATCTCCTTCATATTTTGTCCCTCAGGGTCCAATGCCATATCCATATCCCTGTTATTACATGCCACAGCCAAATCAATTTCAAGTTCCTATTGCACAACAACCTCAAGCCTTACCTGAGCCTCAACCATCTCAATCATCTCAATCACAACCTCATCACAGCTTCTTCACCCCTGGTGCTGTTGACTGGAGCAGTCTACCAGATGATCTTTCTTGTAATGAGCAATAATTTGCTAGTGATGGTCAACATGGTGGTGAACATCCTTTTGGGAATCTTGCTCTCATGGCCCTGGAGTCTACTGAGGGTTCATGCTCCAATGCATCTTCATCACAGGTAACCCAGGTATCCTCTGAGGCTAAGGCCAAGCTATGTTTTGAATCTTTCATAGCTGCATTTATCTCTATTAGAGAGGCAAATGTAGCTTTAATAAATCATAATCTTGAGCTTGAGCAAACCCTTTCCAAAAGAAAAGCTGAGTATGAGTCTGTCCTTAAAGATAAAGATGATGAGATTTATAAGCTTAAATGCCAATTAAATGATGAAAAGGCTAAGCTAGAGGTCATTCTTGAGAACCACAGAGATCTCAAAGAAACACTTGCAGCTACCCAAGTTGAGTGTGACCACTAGGTATCATCCCGCAAGGGATTTGAAATGCTTCTCAGCAAGCAAACAACTTCAAATTTGATGTTTGGAATAGGTTACAATCACATTGCACCACCTACATATTTTACTCCAAAATCAATAGTAAAACCTGAAGGTGAAAGTAATTTCCAAACCACATCATCATGTGTATCATCCTCAAGTGATCACCCAAGATCAGAAGATGAAATCAGTGTTGATACCTCAGCAAATCAATTGCCTGATGGGTTAACTACTGATAAGCACATGAAGCTGAGTTCTTCAGATGTTGACCCTCAAAGTACCTCACGTACTGAAGGGCAAGTCCTAACATCTGAAAAGCATTTCAAATCAACTGAAATAAAAGGGTTAACAACTGCTGAGGAATCTATCATACGGTCTTTCAGGACGGATAGAGAACAGCTGAAGAACAAGTCTTTAGTTGTTACAGATCCTTCAGTACTTAACACAAGTACTGAAAGGAGGAAAGTAATGAAGAGCACACCTTCCATTGTTTCCACTTAGCAGTTGATCAATCGAAGATGAAGAATAAGCCATGTGAAATATGTGGTAAATTCGATCATCTTTCTGATGAATGTTGGTACAAAAAGGTTCCAAACTCAACAGAGATAAGCTCATTAAAATGCAGATGGATGAAATGAAAAATGAGTTTGAGACCAAGTTTGTACCACAGTCATCCCAATGTGATAAACCAAGGCTTCACCCAAATCCAAAAAGAAGGATAGGGTTTATCATAAAATAGCTGATAGTGTTCCTCATGATAAACATCGGATTAAGTCTGTGAATTTCAAGGAGGAAATGGTGGGCCACAGGAACTCATCAAAAACAAGCACTGATGTGTCACATTCCTTATATAAGGAATGTTGACCTACTTGTAACGTGTGACATTCAGCCACCACGAAAGCATTTGAATGAAATATTCCTTTTGCAGAATTCTCTCTCTCTATAACCGTGTGCTTTTCTATTGAATATCAATTGAGTTCTTGCTAAATTGTCTAATTCATTGTTCAAATTCTGCTGCAATCTACTCTAATTGATCAAACTTAGATCACTGATCCTAACAAATGGTATCAGAGCAGGTTAACTATTGATTGATCTAACAATTGATCATGAAACTGCTATTTCGATATCTAAGTTTGATCGAATTAGTATATTTGCAAAAATTGGTTATAGAGATTGAATTTCTACTGCTTTCAGTTATTTGCTTTGAGATTTCTCTTGGTTCATATTGAGTTTGTTGTGTTTTGCGCTAAATCAGTTAAAACTTAATTGAATTTGATTGAATCTGAGAATGACTACTCCTTCTAATGACCCTCACAATACTGGTTCCTCAACCAAGCCTCCGATGCTTGTTAGGACTGAGTATAACATATGGCAACGAAGAATGCTCCATCACCTGTCTGTTAACAGTTCAGGTTGTTGGACATCTGTGGTACATCATCCACACAAGCCTATGGTGAACAATCCGGAAACCATCCAAATGGTTGCGAAGAAGAAGGAACAATACTCAGATGAGGATCGAAAGTTGTTTGAGATTGATGCTAAAGCTCATGGAATTCTGGCCATGGCTCTGCCGAATGAAATCTATTATGGGTTTATGCATCATGAAACTGCTCATGACCTCTGGAATGCATTGAAAGAACAATTTGGTGGAATAGATGAGGTCTTAGCAAACAACAGAGAAATCCTTACCCAGCAATATGAGACATTCTCTCATATGGTGAGACACTGACTCAACAGTTTGAGCGTTTATCCTGTTTGATCTCTGAGCTAAAAATGGTCAAACATGAATATACTAATAGCCAGATGAACAACAGATTCCTCAGATCACTGCCTGAGAGATGGGACACATATACCATTGTCCTATGCTCCAATGCAAATCTGGATAGCCTATCTCTCACCCAACTCCATGGGAAACTGCTTACATTTGAAAGAGAGATAGAGCAGAAAAGGAAACTGGCATCATAAGGAAAGCTCACTGATGACTTTGTACCAGGGAACACTGCCTTGGTTGGTCATGAGTCAGAATATGCTGCATCAGAAAGCAATTATGATGAGCATATAGATTTCTCTTCAAACAGTTCTGATCATGCATTTGTTAGTGTTGATAGTCAGTCAGGCTGTAATAGTGACAATTTGTGCTTCATTATGGATGATTTGAAAGGTATTGCTCATGATGACTTAGAAGAGATGGATATTCTAAGCCAAATGGCCTTGATTAATATCAGATCTCAAAAGTTCTACAAGAGAACTCGTAGGAAATTTCCAGGACTCTCTGGCAAAACCAAAGTTGGTTTTGACAACAGTAAGTTGAGGTGTCACAAATGCCATAGGCTTGGGCACTTTGCAAGAGAGTGTAGATCAACTGGATCTAACTCCTCTGCACCCTTTGTGACTTTTCCAAGCAATAGTTCACAAAACAGAGGGCAACATCCTGCTAGTTCTGGTCATCACTCACAACCTATATCTCCTTCATATTTTGTCCCTCAGGGTCCAATGCCATATCCATATCCCTGTTATTACATGCCACAGCCAAATCAATTTCAAGTTCCTATTGCACAACAACCTCAAGCCTTACCTGAGCCTCAACCATCTCAATCATCTCAATCACAACCTCATCACAGCTTCTTCACCCCTGGTGCTGTTGACTGGAGCAGTCTACCAGATGATCTTTCTTGTAATGAGCAATAATTTGCTAGTGATGGTCAACATGGTGGTGAACATCCTTTTGGGAATCTTGCTCTCATGGCCTGGAGTCTACTGAGGGTTCATGCTCCAATGCATCTTCATCACAAGTAACCCAGGTATCCTCTGAGGCTAAGGCCAAGCTATGTTTTGAATCTTTCACAGCTGCATTTATCTCTATTAGAGAGGCAAATGTAGCTTTAATAAATCAAAATCTTGAGCTTGAGCAAACCCTTTCCAAAAGAAAAGCTGAGTATGAGTCTGTCCTTAAAGATAAAGATGATGAGATTTATAAGCTTAAATGCCAATTAAATGATGAAAAGGCTAAGCTAGAGGTCATTCTTGAGAACCACAGAGATCTCAAAGAAACACTTGCAGCTACCCAAGTTGAGTGTGACCACTGGGTATCATCCGCAAGGGATTTGAATGCTTCTCAGCAAGCAAACAACTTCAAATTTGATGTTTGGAATAGGTTACAATCACATTGCACCACCTACATATTTTACTCCAAAATCAATAGTAAAACCTGAAGGTGAAAGTAATTTCCAAACCACATCATCATGTGTATCATCCTCAAGTGATCACCCAAGATCAGAAGATGAAATCAGTGTTGATACCTCAGCAAATCAATTGCCTGATGGGTTAACTACTGATAAGCACATGAAGCTGAGTTCTTCAGATGTTGACCCTCAAAGTACCTCACGTACTGAAGGGCAAGTCCTAACATCTGAAAAGCATTTCAAATCAACTGAAATAAAAGGGTTAACAACTGCTGAGGAATCTATCATACGGTCTTTCAGGACGGATAGAGAACAGCTGAAGAACAAGTCTTTAGTTGTTACAGATCCTTCAGTACTTAACACAAGTACTGAAAGGAGGAAAGTAATGAAGAGCACACCTTCCATTGTTTCCACTTAGCAGTTGATCAATCGAAGATGAAGAATAAGCCATGTGAAATATGTGGTAAATTCGATCATCTTTCTGATGAATGTTGGTACAAAAAGGGTTCCAAACTCAACAGAGATAAGCTCATTAAAATGCAGATGGATGAAATGAAAATTGAGTTTGAGACCAAGTTTGTACCACAGTCATCCCAATGTGATAAACCCAAGGCTTCACTCAAATCCAAAAAGAAGGATAGGGTTTATCATAAAATAGCTGATAGTGTTCCTCATGATAAACATCGGATTAAGTCTGTGAATTTCAAGGAGGAAATGGTGGGCCACAGGAACTTATCAAAAACAAGCACTGATGTGTCAAGCTGAAAGCTTTAGCTACAAATTAGACACAACTTGTTATGATGGTTCAGCATTTGTTGGGGAGAGTTAACCAACTAGATGCACTTGTGATCAAACCACTGAAAAGGTATCCAAGCCCAAATCCAAGGAATCCATTTCAGCACCATCTCCACCTTCATCAGCTGTTAATCACGAGAAACAAGTTATGGTTAAATCTGTTGATGAAAACAGACCCAAAACAAAAAGGTTTGGGTCTCAAAACCTAACTAGTTCCTTGTGATTAATGCAGGGTTCTTCAGCATGCCAAAGGAGCATCTGGTATGTAGACAGTGGAGGATCTATGCATATGACAGGGAGCAGTTCTCTTCTTAATGACTACTCTCAAGGAAAGAAGGGATTTGTTTCATTTGGAAATGATGCTAAGTGTTACATCATCGGGAAAGGATATGTGTCAAATGGAGAACTCAGATTTGATGATGTTAACCATGTGGAGAATCTCAAGTATAATCTATTGAGTGTCAGTCAGATGTGTGATAAAGGGCATGTTGCACTTTTCACAAGCCAGAACTGCCGGATTCTGTCTTCCACAGTTCTGAGGCTGATTGACAAGGTATTGGATGAACATAATCTCCTGAAGGCCAACAGGATTGGAAGAGTATATGCCCTGGATTTGTCAAAAAAGATTGAGTTGAAGGGTCATCCTTGCCTGTTCTCCAAAGCATCTCCTCAGGATTCTAAACTGTGGCACAGAAGGCTGGGTCATGTAAATCTCAAAAACATGAATCAGCTGATCCACAATAGTTTAGTGAGAGGTCTACCAATAAAGGAGTTCCACTGTGATGAAATCTGCACTGCTTGTTTGAAAGGAAAACAACACAAAGTCTCATTCCCTCCTATTGAAGAACCTAAGTCCACTGCCTGCTTGCAGTTACTACACATGGATCTATTTGGTCCTGTGAGAGTGATGAGCATGGCAAAGAAGAAATACTGTCTGGTAATTATGGATGATTACTCCAGATTTGTATGGACTTTCTTCTTGCATTCAAAGGATGAGGTTGCTTAGACGATTATCAACTTTGTGTTGTATATTGAGAAGCAGTATTCCCTATCAGTCAAGTGTATAAGGAGTGATAATGGAACAGAATTCAGAAACCATACACTTGATGATTTTTATCTCTCAAAGGGAATCAAGAGGCAGTTTAGCATCCCAAGGACTCCAGAACAAAATAGAGTAGTGGAGAGAAAGAACGGCACCCTAATTGAAGCTGCAAGGTCCATGTTGGCTGACTCTGGTTTGCCATTGACCTTTTGGGTTGAAGCTGTCAACACAGCTTGCTATGTGCAGAATCGAGCTTTAGTAAATCAGAGGTTGATGAAGACTCCATATGAAGTTCTACATCATTTGGCTCCTCTAATTTCATTCTTCAAAGCCTTTGGGTGTCCTTGTTTCATTCTCAACACAAAAGATCAACTCCATAAATTTGATCCTAAGGTGGATGCAGGGTATTTTATAGGATATTCATCCACATGCAAGGCTTATAGAGTCTTCAACTGTAGAACAAAGATAGTTGAAGAAACCTTGCATGTGAAGTTTAATGAATCTCCTAAGGATAAAATTTCACAAAACCCTGTGGAGCTGTTTGATCTGGATATACTGCAATATGTTCCTCATCAACCTCCAGCTGTTGCAGATCATGTGAATAAATCATCTTCTGCAGCAAGTCTTCCACCTGGTGGTACTACAGATGATGATGATATCAGTACTCACCTTTTCAAGTTTAGTGATCAACTGCCTGAGTCTCCTAACTTGATGTTCCTGTAGCTACAGCAGCACCATCCACAACAAATGCTGATGAGATTTCTGACTCCTCTACATGATTTGAATTGCCATCTCATACTTGGTTTCCAGAGTCTGGATGCTGTTGAACCTGCTACAAACACTTGCACTGATCTTATAGTGTACCAAGAGCTGAAGAATCACCCCATGTCTCAAATCATTGGTGATATCAATGCTGGTGTCTCAACCAGAAGTCAATTGTCCAACTTCTGCTTCTATGCTCTCTTCATCAGTCAGCTAGAGCCAAAGAACTATCATGTTGCTTTAAGAGACAATGGATGGGTTGAATCCATGCAGCTTGAGCTACTTCAGTACAAAAAGCAGCAAGTGTGGGAACTGGTTCCTCTACCCCTAGGTAAGTGTGCAATAGGCACTAAGTGGGGTTTAAGAATATAACTGATGAAAATGGGCTTACTGTCAAGAACAAGGCTAGACTGGTTGTACAGGGCTTTTCACAAGAAGAAGGTATTGATAATGATGAAACCTTTGCCCCTATAGCCAGACCGGAGGCAATTAGATTGTTCTTAGCCTATGCTGCATTCCACAATCTTAAAGTTTTTCAAATGGATGTCAAAAGTGCTTTTTATATGGAAAAATAACAGAAGAGGTTTATGTGTGTCAACCACCAGGTTTTGAGGACAATAAACATCCTGATTGGGTGTATAAACTTGATAAGGCTCTTTATGGGTTGAAGCAAGCTCCTAGAGCCTGGTATGAAACACTTTCAAATTTTCTTCTTCAAAATAATTCACTAGAGGCTCCATAGATAAAACTTTGATTATTAAGAAAGTGGATCAGCATAAGCTACTTGTTCAAATTTATGTTGATGATATAATTTTTGCATCCTCTGATCCCCAGTTGTGTGATGATTTTACAAGTTCAATGAAACAAAAGTTTGAAATGAGTGCAATGGGAGAATTACAATTCTTTCTAGGCTTGCAAATCAAACAAAAGGCTGATGAAACCTTCATTCATCAGTCAAAATATACAAAAAATCTTTTGAATAAGTTTGATTTACAAAACTGTAAGCCCTGTTCTACTCCCATGTGCAACACCACACAACTGGATGTAGATCAGAAAGGTAAAGATGTTGATGAAACACTTTACAGATGTATGATTGGGTCCTACTGATGTCAGTAAAAACAGATAAGTACTGATGTCAGTAAAAACAGATAAGTACTGATGTCCTATGAAACAACTGAAAACAGCTAAAAAGTCTGATGAGTAAGTGTTTGAGGACAGTTTGAAATAGCTGAAAAGCTAAGAATTGACGAAAACTACTGATGAGAATTTTCTCTTCAGTCGTTTCCACAAACTGTTGTTTCACCTTAAACAACTGATAACAAAACCATGTCTTCAGCAGTTTCACAACTACTGATGACTAACACCAAGTTCTCAGTTGTTTCCTACACCTGAAGATAAAACCAAGGTTTTCAGTAGTTTCATAACTACTGATGACTAAAACCAAGTCTTTAGTTGTTTTCAAATGTCTGATAGTTAAAACCAAGTCTTCAGTTGTTTTCATACAACTGGTGACAACACCAACACTTTCAGTCATTTTCTTTTCAGCCTTTTCTTAACCTATAAATACCTGCACTTATAGCCGAACGTTTCATTAGCCGTTTTCTATCCTTTTCTCTCTCAACAATGGCGACCATGAAACTCAAACCTAGACACAACTGTGTTGCCTCCCTCTCGAAATCGGCCTTCTGGAACAAATTTGATAATGCCATCGATCTTATGGTGGATTCCCAATACCGAATTGTCTTTCTTTTGAATCCTACCATATACCCCGATTCCTTACACCAATTCTGAACCAACATCTCTGTCACAACTGGTGAAAATGATAGCCAAATCACTCTCCAGTCGTTGGTTAACCAGAAACAGGTGATAATCACCCCCGACATCATTCACAAAACCCTAAATTTGCATGATGCCACCTATATTAAAGAATACCGAAAGGCACCACTGATATGTCTTTCTTCAACAACGGTATGAAGGAGACTTAAGTGCTACAACCATTCTCAAAAAGCACTTCCATGATGCTGAAAGACTTATCTTCCACATGGTGAATGTCTGCCTTGCTTCAAAGACATCTTCATGGGATCAGATGTCCTCAAGATGGCAACAGGTATTGTACTCTATCTTTGAACGACAAAATCTAAATTTTTCTGAGATAGTGTTTATGGAACTAAAGGATCTGGCTCAGAAACCTGTGACAAACAGATGGCTACTATATCCCAGGTTTCTGATGGCCATAATTTTAAATCAATTAAAATCTGAAGGCCTTGTTGGTCTTGGAGTCCCTGCTCCAGCTATTTTAGCTGAGGTATACTCCAGAAATAACTCTGACCCTACTCTCAAAGGGGCTGCCTGGCTGCTCAAACCCAAGCAGAGGGAACCCACAGCCTCCACCTCCAGATCCAAAGTCCCCACCAACCCAAACCTCAAAAGCCAAAAAGGCTACTCGGGAAGATGAGTCCCCTGAGGATGCCCCTGTACCACCAATACAGGATACACATACTGGTTCTAACCCCTAGTCATGTCCAAGACTCAACCAGCTGAAACCGCATAGGTATCCTCTCCACAGGATCCTGTTGCAACCAAATTTAGGATACCACATTACTGGAACCTATCTTAGTTGAGAAGGCTACCATTAAAGAGCATCTCTCACCCGGGTGCAATCTGCTTCTGACCAATCTCCAAATGCAACCGCCCCTCATAGCCCAACCCTTATAGTTGCTAAAGTGCTGAGTCAGCTGCATTCCTCACCCCCTCCCCAGAAACCAATTAACAGTGGGAATACCTCAACAATTGAGGGGGAGGACCAAAATGCTGCTGATAACCCATAGCACAGGGGTTATAATGTTCAATCTCCAAGTGTAGAAGAGGAGGTTAGAACATCTGGTCAGGCTGCCACTTCTACTGATTCAGCAAATGAACAGGATGAAGTTGGTAACATATATAAGACCTCACCAGAAGCAACTTCCAATAAAGGACAAAGTCTAGAGGCAGGAAGTCCCCAGAACCAAGAACAAGGGGCACATGCATATACTGATCTAGACTCAGGGCATGTACATCCTGATCTAATCTGGAGGTCAGATGATTTAGCAAAGACTGATGATAACCTGGGCTTTTTCTTTGATGTCTTAGCCCATAACACTATCCTAGAGACTGAGGTGAGCAGACTTAAAGAGCTGTTAGCCAAAATGTCTCAGGATGAAAGTCCATCTACCCCAATAGACCCACAGATGGCACCTTCATTTGAAGGTCACCAAACACACAGCCAATACACTTAACTAAGCCACAAGCCACTGCTTTTGGCACCACCTCTTAGGGACAGAACCCCTCTGAGCAGATGGTTGCAACCTTTCAAAACTCCTTACCTCTCATCACTCCCATCATCACTAAGATAGTAAATAAAGCCATTGATGAGAGGATCTCCTCAAATCTCCAAACACTCATTGATGATGCTGTTCACAAGTCACTTTTTGCCTTTCAAGCCCCTGATCCCAATGCATCCAAAAAGGGGGAGACTACTAAGTCTAAGGCAGTGAAGAAAGGAAAAGGAAGAGAGTAGAAGATGAGAAAGAACCAGAAAAAGAAAAGAAGTTGGAGAAAGAACAAGAACTGATCTCAGAGAAACAGCTGATCACAGTGCAAGAGCTGAGCACAGACAAAGAGCAGAAAGATCAGCTGATCACTTACAAAAGAAGAAAAGTGCTGAGTCAAAGTCTGATGGAGAAAAGTCCTTAGAAGATCTTGTCAAAGAAGCTGATGAAGCTCACAGCAGATCTATGGACAAAATAATAGATCAGCTCTTCAGACAGGTCATAACATAGCCACCTTAGATGTTGAGATCAGAAGGCTGGAGATAAATGAGATTCAAGCAAGATGGGATAGTTACAGTGTGATGGATAGGGAAAGATTGGAGATTATGATTAGATTTATTGCCAAATATCTAGGAAGATCATTGATAGAGATAAAGTCTTGGTCCAGAGACAGTATCTTGGAGATAACCAAGAAAGTCTGTTCTGCTGGAAACTATAACAAAGGGTTGATCATCGAAGCACTGGATAAAGCAGGTGCTGGGAAGAGAACTGAGATGGCAAAGCTCTCAAAAGCCAACTCACCACTAAACTGCTAAATCAGCCTTCTCATACTCCCACTCAAAAACAACCCTCAAAGCAGTCATCTCTAAAATCTGCCAAGTCTATTCCTAAACCAAAACCACCCACAACTCAACCCACAAAACCAATTCCATTACCCCAAAAACCATCTCAAACCATACCCAGTGATACACCCAGAAGGAGGAGAAGGGTGTTGAGGGTAGAAGAAGAAGAAGAAGAGGATGATGATAATGAAGACAGTCTGCCAATCTCTGCTGTTCTCAAACTTAAAACACCTGAGCCCAGAAGTCAACAAATGATCACACCTGACTTGCAAATGCAAATGGTGAAAATGATGATTGAAAAAGCAGTTAAGCAGAAGCAGCATGATGAGCAATTTCTTAAAATGGTTGACAAGGACTTCCCTCAGTCCTCATCCATTCAAGAAATAAAGAAACAAGCTCTGAGGTTGTACACTCTTAGATATACATTCCAACATCAAAGAGAAAGAGTGAGAATTTGGCCAGACCCCAGGGTAAGTTCCAGAATTCACAAGAAGAACATACCAAGTAGATATCATGGCCAAGTGAAAAAGACTTTGAATTCTGCAATTATGTTGGCTATGGTAGTCTCACCCTGGGAGATTATAGAAGAGTTCAAGAGAGCACACAACTCAAAGACAACCCCTCAATCTATACTTGAAAACAAAATGATCAAGAAGGGGCTATTATACAAGAGACTTGAAGATCTTCAAAAGAGTGAACTCTAGTTGTTGCTAGAAGGCTCTCATCCAGATGAATTCACATACAGAGAGATCACAACTATTGAGTTGAAGAATGGAAAGACAATAAGGTATCTGTCTGAATATTATGGCCCAGAGTTCTTCTTTGAGGGAGAAGCAGAAGAACTCACCAAGGAGGAACAAGTTGTTCTCCTTGAGGCCTATGCAAGTGAGTCTTACAGACTCATCAATGGGAATTAGGTTTCATGGTTGGGACAAGACTCTGTGTCCTGTTTCCCCAAGACAGAGTTCCCTTCCACACTTAGCCAATCAAAAGATCAGAAACCTTTTCCCGCCTGTGCTTACATGATTACCTCTAAAGTTGATCAAGAGGGTGTTCCTGCCAAAGAATAAGTGGGATCATCAATAAACTTAGAAGTTTTGGCTACATTGGTTCAGGGGGATTTTGTTGGACCAAAAGAAAATGACCCTGATCAGAAAAACCTCTAAGTCCCACAGACATTACAACTACTGAAGAAGTTCACAACAGCTGAAGACATCAGCTGATTACAAGGTCTGAAGACAAAGTCTGAAGACATGATCTGAAGATTTCTACTAAAGATAAAGTCTGAAAGTAAAGTACTGAAGACAAAGTCTGAAAGTGAAGTACTGAAGACAAAGTCTGAAGCTATCAGCTGAAGACAACGTCTGAAGTAAAAGTCTGAAGAACAAAGACTGAAGACAAAGACTGAAGGCCAGAGTGATCAGTAGTTGTCACAACAGCTGAAGTTATTAACTTCAGTAGTTGTGATGGTTTTCCTTTTCAGTACTTGTAATTTATCTTTCAGTAGTTTATAGCTTCAGTAGTTGTAGTTCAGTAGTTTTATGTTTTGTACTTAGCATTCTCTGAGATATGATCAGTTGTTGAGAACATTCTCAGTAGTTTGCATAGTTTCAGTTGTTTGTATAAATCTGTTAGATGTCACTATCAAGTGACATCAGCAGTTGTCACATTCCTTACATAAGGAATGTTGACCTAGTTGTAACGTGTGACATTCAGCCACCACGAAAGCATTTGAATGATATATTCCTTTTGCAGAATTCTCTCTCTCTATAACCGTGTGCTTTTCTATTGAATATCAATTGAGTTCTTGCTAAATTGTCTAATTCATTGTTCGAATTCCGCTGCAATCTACTCTAATTGATCAAACTTAGATCACTGGTCCTAACATCTTCTCATATCAAATAGCTCATGCAGAGGCAACTGAAACATATCTTTCCTTGTGTATATGTCTTCAGTGCCTTGATCTCTAATGACATGCCATCTTTCTGGATTTGTGGTGTATGTCCAAGACAAGATGGGTCTTCCTGATGCTAGAGGATCTGTTTGAAACCTCAAGATGTTCTGACTCATCCTCATGATGTTCTGACTCATCCTGAGTTTCAACAGGAGGTTCAGGTTGTGTTGTCTCTAGTTGTTCAACCTTAACCTCCACTTCAGTTGGGGCTTGACTTGGAGTGGAGTGTAAGTCAATAAGCTCTCCACTTTTGATCTTCTTCTTGATCACCCTAATATGCTCATCCATAATCGATAGAGACATGGGCCAAGTCTCCTTTTGAAGAATCCATATAGCTTCAAGAAACTCATCATCATTTGCCTATTAGCAGACTTCTTCATGCTTTTTTGGATGATAGCTCTTGATTTTGTAGCTTCTTCCCTTAGCTTCTTCTTAGTTGTCTTTCTGTCCTTGATTGTCTCAAGTTCAAGCTATTTTAAGTACTCAAACTCAACATAGTCATAGGACAAGGGAAGAAGTGCATCTCCCTGATAGAAGCCTGTGGCATTCAGGTAGTTGATCATCTTGATCCTCTCTTCTTCTTTGTCTACCTGAGGTTCTTGTTGAACCACATCTTCTTGTGCAGGACTTTCCTGAACTGGGGAAAGGGTAGGCATATCCTTGCACATTCTTTTTCTTCTTCTCTCTTCTTTGACTTGTACTAGAAGCTCTACATCTTCTGCCTCCTTCTTCTCCTTTAACCTTTCCAAGTCAACCCATTCATTCAACTATTCTAAGGGGAGAGAGATGACAATGTTTATGTCATAGTTCCTTGTCTACATGTAATTTATCCTGACTACCGTTAACTCATCATTCTGATTATTTGGTCTGGGGGCAGCCCTGATAGAACACTCCATGAGTCTTGAAGACTCAGTGCAGGAACTTTCTCCCCTCAGCCTCCTTTTCCTCTCTCTCTCTCCTCCTCAATCTCCTCAAATGTCATCTTTCTTTTCCCTTTGTCACTCATAGACCTTTGTGACTCAGGGTGGAGAGAGCTTTGGCCTTCATTGCTTGTTGCAGCATCTGAGCTCTCACTAGAGAGAGGTTGAGAAACACCTTCACCAGTAGTCGTCTCAATAGGAGTGTGGATCTCTGCAGCAGTTGATGATGATGAGACATGGGTCTTAGGTTCCGCCACTAGGCCTTCAGTCAAGGTTTCCCCTATGAAACTAATCTTAGGGTCTGCCACAACATCTAGTTGACCAATAGCATTGCCTGATTCCCTAAGTCTCCTTCTTAAGCTAAACTCTACAGTGATCCTATCTTGGATTCTTTGAGCCAGTCTGTCAGCTTGTCTTTACTTTCTTGGGTTGACAAGTGGCATGTTGACTAAATCCAAACCTTCATAGTACTTCAAAGTCTGAAAATTGAAGACTTCTTGCTGTCCTTGAACTCTAATGATGATTAGGGCTTTCCTGATATTGTCATATCTCCACCCAATGATATGATTTGAAGATGTTGAAGAAGACATAACCCTTGGTATCCCATCCTCAAAGAAACTCTATATGAAGGAGTTTGTGTAGTCCACATCTATGTGAATTTGAGGAGGTTGCTGAGAATGCACAATTGCAAGTGAGGATGGTGAGTCCTCAATGTCCACTCTCTCTGAAGAACTCCAAAGTTCTGTAACTGTGATCACTTTCTGCCCCTTTTTAGTAGCATCACTCACTTGCATAGGTGAGCTAGAAGATAGGTCAATCACATCCACAAGTTCTTGTTGTCCTGGTTGAGCTCTTCTTAAGGGTCTCGCAGCTAGTTTTTCCTTAAGATATGAAATCTCAAGTTGCTGATCATTGATCCTGTTATGTAAGGTAGTCACCTGAGATTCAAGGTGACTGACTTTTGAGACTAAAGAGGTGCATGTTTTAGTCAGTTTGTGCACCTTTAGTCTCAGATTCCCCTCATCTTCATCAGAAGAATCATTGGGGGATGAGATGATTGGACCAAAGTCCTCTCTCTCACCCCTAGATTCAGGTTCTTGGTTGCTGGTTTTCCTCTGCTCACTAGCAATCTCAGTTGAGATGTCAGTGGGCTGAGTTGCCATGGTTAAGGTCTTAATGACATAATCACTTTCAGAAGTGAGAGCCTCTTCCATATGGACATCCTGAATAGGTTCAGAAGTGTCCACCTCAATTGAGATGTCAGTGGGCTGAGTTGCCAAATTCTTGATGTTTAAGTCTAATCGAGTGAGTTTTTGGCATAATCCCACCACATATTACCTGTATAATTAATAACGAACATCAGAATATACGAATAAGCAAGCAATTTGGGTAGATGAAAATTTGACAGAGTAACGGTAGGCTGTGCGATTTTAGGGCGGTTAGGGGTGATGAGTTGGATGCGATTGACTATGGCCCTATTTATACTGAATTTGTTTTCAATCGGCCGACTGGACCCATTCGCACGATTCATTCGGGCGAATGAACCTCAGTCGTGCGATTGGCTCAGTCGATCACATTCAGTCGGCCGACTGGATTTCAGTCGGGCGACTGACTCATTCGCACAGTTTCATTCGGTTGAATGGTTGATCTGATAAGCCATTCGGGTGAATGGTTCATACTCTTGTGCTATTTGGTTGTTTAGTGCATGAGTATGGTCCATTCATACGGTTGGTCCATACTCATGATCCATTCATGCGATTGGATCATACTCATGATTTTGACTTTATGTCCATTTCTCACTTAACCCTTTTTAACTTTTGATTAAACTTTATGAGCATTTGATCATCTCAGATATGATCATTTTAACTTGAAAATTTGTTGACCACCTCAGACGTGATCCTTTTAAACAATTTGTCACCTCAAACATGACTGATTTTATCTTTGAAAACATGTGTGGTCACCTCAGACGTGACCCTTTTAGGTGATTAATCCCTTATTGAATTTCATGGCGTAGTCTGATATCAAACAAAATTGACTAAATTTAAACAAAGTAAAAGACTTAAACTGAAATACAAAACTAAATTTGGCTTTTTTTGGATTTTGTGTGAGGTGTAAATCCTAAGATAGAAATCTAATGGATTTGGTTCCGGAATTGGCAGCTTCAATTTATTTTGACCATAACTGGACCAATTGAATTTGGAATCATACAGGCAATCAAATCATCTAGAGTCGTTAGCAAGTTTAAGAAATTATACTAGCACTATTGAATCCCCACATTGATTTGGACTTTCAAGAATTTGTAGCCACGATGATTGTCAATATACTGATCCTCTTAAATCCATACACAGACTTTTGACACAGATTGGTGATAGTTTAAAGTTTGATTATTTCAACAAGCATTTATAGATCCCACACTTTTATGGTAATCAACCTTCCTGAGGAGATTTTTGAGCGGTCTCAGGGTAGTTTTCAAGAAGAAACTATTCTTAGAACTTTCAGAGAGAAGCCAACCCTCAGGTCAGTGCCACCACACAGCAGAGAGGCGGCAAACAATAATGAAGTCTAGAATATATAGGTTATGCTTATCCTCAGGTCAGTGCCACCGTACAGCAGAGAGGCACATAGCCTATCTTCTTGTTTGAGCAATTTTAATCTTTTTGTACAGTTCTCACCAACAACATAAGTTATTAGTTTGATTGCTTTTGCTTATATTTTGGTATTACGCACACATATGTGGCGTTTATTCTGCTCGTCATCCCGTATTGGAATTTGTTGATTGTGTTAACCAGGGATAAGATGTTAACCCACAGCTTGTTAAACAGCTTAGTTTGTTCTTGAGCTCACCAACAAGGTCTAATAATCTATTGTGTTGAATCTACCAACATATCATTAGTGGTCCCATAATCTCTAGGTATATTTTCTTTGCGTTACCATAGTAGTAGCTCGTTTCACTATCATTTTTCCTTTTATATTGCTCAGACTACACAGACTTATACTTTGAACTTCGCATCTTATTTTATTTAAACTTTTAAAGTCGCAAGTGATTTGTACCTGTGTACTATCATTTTCCAAAGTCATTGAATCGGTATCACAGATGCGATCTACTTTCTATCGGCTAGCCTCTCATTCTCCCTCGTTTTTTTGTGTTAATGTTACTAACTGACCTATTATCCCCCTAATTCTAAAACCGTAACCGATTACGCTTTTTAGGATTTTAATAGGCAACCGAATAAAATCAATTTAATGAAACTACTTAAAGTTAAATAAATAAAGAAAGAAAATAAAAATTAAAAGAAAATTTTGACAATACGCATCGGACTACACATGGTCATCATGGGACTTACATCACTTTTCTCTTAACGTCGTTGACCTCTAACAAATATAGAAAATGTGGTTTATCAAAAGCCTTTGTATAGAGGTTAGGGCGTTGAAAATCAATATTTATTTTAATCACATCGATTAAGTTCTTTTCAAAGCAATCACGTATAAAGTGATATTTTATGCCAATATGTTTGGTCTTAGGATGTTGGACCGGATTTTTAGTTACTGCAATTGCAGCAGAGTTATCAACAAAAATAGGAGTAGAAGAGAATTTCAAACCGTAGTCCCACATTTGCTGTTGAATCCATATGATTGTGAACAGCAACTTGCAACAGCAATGTATTTGGCTTCACAGGTTGACAAAGCACCGAGGTCTGCTTCTTACACTGCCAGATCACTAATCTCCTCCCAAAGAATTGACATCCGCTGATGTAGACTTGTAGTTCATCTTGCAGCCATCGTAATCCGAGTCACTATACGTTGTAAGCTCAAAGTCATCATCACAAGGATACCACAACCCAAGTGTTGGAGTACCCTTTAGATAACGAAAGATCCGTTTCACCTTATCAGATGGTTAACTTTTGGCTTTGCCTAATATCTTGAACATAAACATGTCGCGTACATAATATCAGGTCTTGAGGTAGTGAGGTACATCAAAGATCCAATCATTCCTCGGTACATGGTGGCATTGACCAGATCACCATTCTCGTCGGGTGCTACATCATGGTTTGTAGCAAGTGGAGTCCCAGCTGCGGAAGCATTCTCCATGTCAAACCGACTGAGGATATCTCCTACATACTTGGTCTGATGTAGGAAAATACCTTTTGGTGTTTGATCCACCTGCAACCTGAGAAAGAATTTCATCTCTCCCATGGCACTCATCTCAAACTCAGCCTTCATTATTGCTTCAAAATCTTTACATAGATCTTCCTCCTTTGAACCGAAGATTATGTCATCTACATAAATTTGGACAAGTAGTAAATCTCCATCCTTTTCTTTTATGAACAGTGTACAATCAATGACACCTCTGCAAAAACCGTGTTTCACGAGGTAAGTCGAGAGTTTCTCATACCAGGCTTTAGGAGCTTGATAAAGCCCTTATAAAGCCTTGTCAAGTTTGTAAACTATGTCCTGATGATATGGATCCTCAAATCCCTCAGGCTGACTGACGTACACTGTCTCTCTGATTTCACCATGAAGGAATGCACTCTTCATATCTAGTAGATAAACTTTAATCTTCATGTACGATGTGTAGGCAAGAAAGATATGGATTGCTTCCATCCTTGCCATGGGGGCAAACACTTCATTGTAGTCAATGCCCTCAACTTGTCAAAATCCTTGAACAACAAACCGAGCCTTGTTTCTGATGATCGCGCCTTGATCATCTTTCTTGCATTTCAACACCTATTTTGTGCCAATGACCTTATCACCTTTAGGTCTATCCACCAGAGTCCATACACCTAACTTCTTGAACTGAAGAAGTTCTTCTTGCATGGCACTCACCCATGCCTCATCACTCAGGGCTTCACTAACATACTTTGGCTTGAACTGAGACACAAAGCAACAATATGCACCATCATGCAGGTAACCCTTTTCCATCACCGAGGCATAATCAACTGAATACAACTGATTTCTGGTCTGAACCCTTAGTCTCACATCTCCAATGAATTTATCCAAAGGATGATAGACATTTAGGCGTGATGCAGGAGTAGTTGGAACAACTACCTCAGAATCAAGATTATGAACATTTGGTTCAGTATCTGAGGCAATAGGAGTTTGAGGTTCGGAAGACTCAGAGGCATCCATGTCAGATGCTTGTGGACTTGCAGTAGAAGGAACCTATTGCTCCTCGTTGTTCTGATCAGTCTCCACTGCTTCTTCATCAGAGGAAGAGTCACTTTCTTCAAGTGCTCCCCCTGAGTTAGTAGATGAATCACCTTGTACGTCGAATAATGTAGATTCTGAAGATGGTGTGTTTAGAACATCATACATCATCTTTGTTGCTAATTCATCATCAGAAGTGGAGAGTGATATGTTGAAGGACTTGAAGAAATTATCATAGTCAAAAAAGAAGGCGGGTCCTTTTCTAGCAGGTGTTATGGTGTATCTCTGAGCATCAACATTACACCACACTTCTACCTGACCCGATAATTTGATGTAGACCCTCTTGTTCGGTATGTTGTATCCTAGAAAGATACCTTCATCAGCCTTCTCACTGAATTTTCCCTCCTGAGTCTTTTTCAGTAGGGTGCACGGAGTGCCAAACAGCTCGAGATACTCTAAATTTGGTTTACGTCGTTGTAGTAACTCGTAACATGTCTTTCAATGGCGTTTAACTACTAGAACCGATTTAGCGTATAACACGCATTTGCAATTGCTTCATTCCAGAATTGGATAAGTAGTTTTGAGTCTGCTAGCATCGTCTGTGTTGTTTCTATCAAGCTGTGATTCATCCTTTTAGCAACGCCGTTCATTTGAGGAGTGTAGGCAGAAGTGAACGGATGTACAATTCCTTTGTCCCTGCAGTAAGCCTCCATCCATTGATTCTTGAACTCGGTTTCATTGTCTTAACGCACTTGGCATACCTTCAACTTGTATAGGAACTCCAGAGTAGTTACTAACTCCTTGAATGACTCAAATGTTTCTGATTTGGATCTCAGAAACATCACCCAAGTGAATCTTGAGTAGTCATCAGTAACTACATAGCAGTACAAGTCGCCTGCAATGCTTTTTGTACTGACTGGACCAAACAGATCCATGTGAAGAAGTTCAAGAGGAAGTTTGATATAATGAACTTTCTTTTCCTTATGAGACTTCTTCGTCTGTTTGCCCTTCTTGCACCCAACATAGAAATCTGGAAGTTGGAAGTTTTGACGTTAACTCCTCTCACTAGATCATTCTGGATAAAGTGATTCATTTTCTATGGATTAAGGAACCAACGATTCTCGATTCTTAAACAACCTATCTTCTCCACACTGAATCAGCATTTGATAGAGGTTGTTGCCCCGTGGCCAACTCGAAGGGGCTGAAGTTCAACGCGGAGCTTTTTGTGTGTCCTATTCTCCTATGCCAGGAGATGGATTCCTTCTCAGTAGCCTTTGACAAGAAGCACTAAACTTCATGATCCGTTGTGGAGGCCTTTGATAGATCCAAGACATAAAGGTCCTTTTATCTTTAGGCAGACATTAATACTTTATCCTCCGGGATGACATAGTCCTTTTTCAGGACATAGTACTTCTTGTTGTCAAATACTACCTTAAAGTCTTTATCACAAATTTGAGAAACAGAAAGCAAGTTATTTTGAAGTTGTTGGACATAGTTTACCTTGTCAAACTTCAATTTCTAATTACCTACTTCCCCTTGAGCTGTGATGTACCCACCTTTGTTTCCAGCAAACGAAACGTGACCTCCTTTTATCTATTGACATTTGATAGGAGTGTCCTATTCCCTGTCATGTGTCTGGATGCTCCACTGTCTATGATCAACATGTTGGTCTCAGCACTATAGTGAACACCCTGCACATTCAATTTGAAAATGTTACTTCAGGTTAGGGACCCAAGCCTTCACTGGCTTGGGTTTCCCAGAGGTGTCACACAAAATAAATGTAACTCATTCACTGGCTTGTGTTGAACTTTAGGTTCACTATCTCTTTTAGATGACGTCACTGAGTTCCTCTTAAAAGAGCTAGGTTTTTGTTCAGGAAATTCAACTTTCCTCCTCGGTGTCTGATAGTAAGAACAATGAAATACAATGTGTCCATACTCTCCACAACTGTAGCATGATCTGCTTTCGACTTTATGATTTAACTGTTTTTTGGAGATGTATGTGACACCTGAGTGACCTTATTCAGTTTGGGTTTTGACTCTGATTGTTTAGATGTTTTGTCTAGTTTTACAAAGTTAATTGCTTTAACGTTTTTATCATCTTTTTCTTTTCTATTTTCTGGACTTTGACATGATGCACGTGATTGGTTAAGATTACTTTTCTTTTTAGGTTCAGATTTGACATTTGTTGAACCACATTTTATACTAACTTTTTCAATTCTTTGTCCAGATGAATGCACGGCATTTTACCCTTTGCCTTTGAAGTGGCCTCCTTTTATTTAGTACTAGATTCATTTGATGAACGTGTGGAATCTGGATCACTTACAACAGGAGTGAACACCATATGATCCTTGATTGGATTGTTATTCATTGGTTTACTTTTAGTGTTCATCAAGGTCTCATGTGGTGGTGGAACCACTTTATAACCCAAACCCTCCCCATTATTATGCTCTCTTATAATTGTTGGACTATGTGTGAAGAACTAGTCCAACTATGCAGTTTTTTTTTAGCGAATTAACTTCTACTTCTAAAACTGCCTTTGTTTCTTAGTGTCTTCTAGGGAGATTAGATAGTACCTAATGTCATTAGCTTGTGTAACGGCTACAACTACTGTTTCTCTAAGCTGTTTGTTCAAAAGGTCTATCTTTTCTTTGAAACTATGCTCATTTTGTTTAAAAACTCTATTAGCTTCAGTGCATAGTTCTAGGTCCTTTACTAAGTTATCATTATGATCTAATAACCTAGCAAATTTTAAATCAATGCTTTCCTTAAATTTATTACAATCAGAACAAGCATGATTATTAAGGAGTTGGTCAGTAGTACTTACCTGAGAGGGTTCTGATGAATCAGCCATCAATGCAGAATCTGGTGTTTCTGAAGCTGGTGATTCTGACATTGTAGTAGTTTTCCCTTCTTCAGGTAGGTAGGTGACCACTGGTTCAGTTTCTTCTGATGTTGACATCACAAGATTGACTCGAATATCTCCTTCACTAGCCGAGTCATCATCTATATCCTCTACACTAGCTATATTATATTCTCCCGGTGAGACAAACCGAAGCTCCAGTCCTGCCCTTCATCATCATGAGCAGTCAAGGCTTTGGGATCCTCGCTTCATGAAGTAGGACTGCTAGTGGGTTTCTCCTGACGATTGAAGAAGGAGAAAGGATTCCCATTGCCAGTCTTCTTTGGCTTCACACGCTCCCTTTTGAAGTGCCCTTTCTCACCGCAGTTGAAGCAGGTTACCTTGGATTTATCAAAGCCGAAGGTAATGTCCTTAGATTCAATCAAATTTTTTCTGGTCTTTTTGACGAACATCTTAGCTCTTCGAACTGCACTGGCTAAGGCCCACATTATGTCCATCCGCTCCAGCTCTGTCTCATCCACCTGCTCATAATCCTCATCTGCCAGGTGGCAATTCCCAATCATTCCAGCAATTAGTCCATCATAGGAGTGGACTACCGCAGCTAAGAGATCCATGTGATATTTAGCTACCTCAACTGTCACATTGCTAAAGTTCTCGGTCTTCAGCTTTGCTACATTTGCTTCAGGTGCAATGTGTTGGGTACCAGACGACCCTGGCGTTTCTGACCTGAAGTAGAGGCTGGTGAGGGACCAGACGAGCTTGACACAAAAGCTGTCCGAAGAGGTGCTTCAGATGTTTTGGCTTGAGGAGTCGCGTTGTACAACGATGGGTTCTGATCATAAGAGCCTTTTGAGCTCTATACTTCATCCTCGGTTCTTCTTCTCTCAGTTTCTCAATTAAGTCATTGATATCTAACTTCGTTAGCATACCATTCTGTCTGAGATTGGAGACAAATGACACCCATTTCTCTGGCAACCCATCTGCAAAGTTGGACACTTTGTCCTCTATTGACGTCGATACTCCATGAGTGTGCATCTCGCTCATCAAGTGGTAGAACCTATCGATCACATCATCTAGGCTTTCTTTTCCATCAAGGAGAAGTTGTCAAACTCCTTCTTTAAAGCCTTAGCCTTTATGGCCTCAATGACGCATTTCGTCATACCTTTTCTCCAATGCAACCCATAGCTTCTTGCTTGTGTATATTCTAAGAATTGATGGAAAATATCCTTCGGAATTGCCTGTGTAAGCAAAGCATAAACTTTCTTTTCGGCATTGTATTTCAACTTTTTTCCATCAGTCATGCCACCGAGTGTTAGTTTGACACCATCAGCTCCTACAGGCATGTTGTACCCCGTCTCTATAGACTCCCATAGATTGGGACCTACTCCATTTAAGTAGATCTCAAAACGTTGCTTCCATTGTGGGTACTCGTCTAACGTGATTAGCTTTGGGGGCTTGTTGTGATTCCCCACTTCATTCTCCAGTAGCAGTAAGTTTTGTATATGTGAGTCTTTGCCTGCTATGAATGTTGAGTATTGGTCTTCCATTGCTATTAACTTTAACTTTAAACCAAACTGTTGTATAACTGCGAATGAAGGTGCCATTGGGCTATTCGGGCGATTGAACAATGCGAATGGCACAATTATGCGACTGAACTATACGGATGACTCAGTCGGGCGAATGAACTAATGCGGTTGAACAATGCGAATATACTACTCAATCGGATGAATGGAAGTGCGACTGAGTCCAATCGTGCGTATGGGGATTGCGTATGTACTCAGTCGTGCCATTGAGTCAATCGTGCGACTGGGCCTGTGGATTTCGAAAAGTCGCAGGTTTAGGGTGTTTGAACTCAAAAACATGAATTTTGCTAACCCTAATTGCCGTATGCCGGAAAAAACTTAACTTTACAATCAAGAGACGTTTAAGACCCGATTTGACACAAAAGATTGCGTTTTTAGTGTAAAAACACAATTTTTGTTGGACCAAAAGAACCAATGAGCCAGATCAGAAAAACTTTAAGTCCCACAGACATCAAAACAACTGAAGTGGTCTACAACAGCTGAAGACAAAGTCTGAAGACAAAGTCTGAAGACAACTACTGAAGACAAAGTCTGAAGACAAAGTCTGAAGACAAAGTCTGAAGACAAAGTCTGAAGACAAAGTCTGAAGACAAAGTCTGAAGACAAAGTCTGAAGACAAAGTCTGAAGACAAATTCTGAAGACAAATACTGAAGACAAAGTCTGAAGACAACAGCTGAAGACAAAGTCTGAAGACAACTGCTGAAGACAAAGTCTGAAAACCAAGTTCTCAGAAGTTGTCACAACAGCTGAAGTAGTTCTTTTCAGTAGTTGTGATGGTTTAATTTTCAATAGTTTGTAATCAGTAGTTTTATTTTATGTAAAACATCTGAAGTGTTACACTTCAGATGTTATAACTTCAGTAGTTGTAATGTTAGCTTGTACTTAGCTTTTTGTGAAGGTGTCCTCAGTTGTTGTGGACATCTTCAGTAGTTTAGTTTACTTTCAGTTGTTTGTATAATTCAGTTAGCTGTCACTATGAAGTGACGTCAGCTGATGTCACATTCCTTTATAAAAGGAATGTTGACCTAATTTCTCGAATTGAAGCGTGTGCGTGAATGAAAACATTCTTTTGAAGAAAACTTTCTCTCTATAACCGTCACTGTTTGATTGAATATTCATATTCTTGCTTAATTTCGTCTATTCTTGTGCTATTCGGTGCAAATCTTAATCTAATTGATCAAACTAAATCCCGATCCTTTCAAATGTTATAGAGCTGGTTAATAATTGGTCGATTTAACAATTGATCATTGAAACTGCTCTTTGATATCTAAGTTTGATCAAATTAGAAAATTTGCAAGAATTGGTTATAGAGTTTGATTTCTATTTTTGGTGAATAATTGAGATTCGTCTTGTTTCAAACTGCGTTGTTGAGTTTTTGAGCTAGATCTGTTAAAATCTCTTGAACCTGTTTGAATTAGTGAAAATGGCTACATCAATCAATGATCCTCACAAAACTGGCTCCTCAACAAAGCTCCAATGCTTGTTAGGAGTGAGTATAACATATGGCAACGCCGAATGCTCCATCACCTCTCTGTCAACAGTTCAGGTTATGGAAATCTGTGGTTCATGGACCATATAAGCCTATGGTGAGTAATCCGGAAACCAATGAGATGGTTTCGAAGAAGAAAGAGCAATACTCAGATGAAGATTTAAAACTGTTTGAAATTGATGCTAAAGCCCATGGATTATGGCCATGGCACTGCCTAATGAAATCTATTCTGAACTTATGCATCATGAAATGCTCATGACCTCGGTTGCTTGAAAGAACAATTTGGAGAACTGATGAGGTCTTGGCAAACAATAGAGAGATCCTTGCCAGCAATATGAGACATTCTCTCATAGAAGGGTAAGTCACTGACTCAACAGTTTGAGCGATTTTCCTGTTTGATATCTGAGCTGAAAATGGTTAAACATGAATATACAAACAGTCAAATGAACCACAGATCCTCAGATCCCTGCCTGAGAGATGGGACACATATACTATTGTCCTAGCTCTAGTGCAAATCTGGACAATCTATCTCTCACCCAACTTCATGGGAAACTGTTAACATTTGAAAGAGAGATAGAACAGAAAAGGAAAGTGGCTTCATCTGCGAAGCTCACTGATGATTTTGTACCAGGGAATACTGCTCTGGTCGGTCATGAGTCAGAATATGCTGCATCAGAAAGTTCTTATGATGAGCATATAGATTTCTCTTCAAGCAGTGGAGATCCTGCTTTTGTTGGTGTGATAGTAATTCAGGGTGTATGTAGATGATAATTGTGCTTTTTGATGGATGATTTGAAAGGAATTGCTGATGATGATCTGGAAGAGATGGATATTTTCATCCAATGGCATTAATCAATATCAGATCTCAAAAATTTTACAAAAGGACAGGTAGGAAATTTCCTGGTCTCTCTGGAAAAACCAAAGTGGTTTGACAAGAGCAAGTGAGTTGGTGTCACAAGTGCCATAGATGGACATTTTGCAAGAGAGTGTAGATCATCTGGATCACTCTTCTGCACCCTTGTGACCTTTCCATGCAATAGCTCACACAAACAAAGGCAACACATTCTACAGTTCTGGTCATCATTCACAAATTCAATCATCTCCTGCATATTTGTCCCTCAAGGTCAAATGCCATATCCTTATCCCTGTTTTTCATGCCTTAGTCCAGTCAGGTTCCTGTACCATAGCTCAACAACCACATGTCCCTACTTGAGCCTCCATCTCTTAATCAAATCAACAATCTCAATCTCAATCACATCAAAGTTTTTCACACCTGGAGTGTTGACTGCAGTAGCTACCAGATGATCTTTCTAGTTATTCTGAACAAGTGTTTTCTGGTGCTGGTCAACATGGTGGTGAAAATCCTTTTGGAAATCTTGCTCTTATGGCCCCTAGAGTTTATTGATGGTTCATGCTCAAATGATTCATCATCATAGGTACCATAGGTATCTTCTAGGCTAAGGCCAAGTGTGTTCTGAGTCATGCATAGCTGCTTTTGTCTCAATTAGAGAAGCAAATGTAGCTTTAATTAATCAAAATCTTGACCTAGAGAAAGTGATTTCCAAAAGAAAAGCTGAGTTTGAGTCTGTCTTAAAGGAAAAAGATGATGAGATTTACAAATTAAAAATGCCAAATCACTGATGGAAAGGCAAAGGTAGAGGTCATTTTAGAGAATCATAAAATCTCAAAGAAACACTTGCAGCTACTCAAGTAGAGTGTGAATGCTGGGTAACATCCTGCAAGGGGTTTGAAATGCTTCTCAACAAGCAAACAGCTTCAAATGTGAAGTTTGGGATTGGTATAATCAATGTATCTCCTACAGATTTTACTCCCAAGATAGAAGTAAAATCTGAAGGTGAAAGCAATTCCCAAACACATCATCATGTGTCTCATCTCTCAAGTGATAATCCAAAATCAGAGGATGAAGTCAGTATTAGTACCTCAGCTAATCAATCTGCTGATGGTCTCACTGCTGATAAACACATGATCAAAGAAAAGTTGAGCACTTCAGGTGTTGGGTCACAAAGTATTCAAAGTACTAAAGGGCAAGTAACAACACCTGAAGAGCATTTCAAACCAAATGGAAACAAACATGGTTGGACAACTACTGAAGAGTCTATCAGGAAATCCAAAAGTACTGATAGAAAACTTCTGAAGAACAAATCTTCAGTTGTTACAAATCCTTCAGTACTTAACATAAGTACTGAGAAGAAGAAAGTACTGAAGAACACAGCTTCAGTAGTTTCATCTTCTTCAGCAGTTGAACAACAGAAGATGAAGAAAAAGCCATGTGAAATATGTGGTCTATTCAATCATCTCACTGATGAATGTGGTACAGAAAGGGTTCCAAATTCAACAAAGATAAAATCATTAAAAAGAAAATAATAAAATGAAAGATGAATTTGAAACAAGTTTGTGCCACAATCATCTCAATCTGATAACCAAAGTTCTTACAAAAATCTAAAAAGAAGAAGGGGTTTATCATAAAACAGCTGAAAATATTCCTCATGGAATATCAAAACACCAGACTAAGTCTGTGTCTTTCAAAAAGGAGGACATGGTGAGTCACAGGAACCAATCAAAAACAGTACTATGTGTCTGCTGAACTGAAGGCTTTAACAACCAATCAGACACAACTTGTTATGATGGTTCAACATCTGTTGGGGAGAGTTAACCAAATAGATATACCTGTGATTAAACCACTAAAAAGGAAAACTAAGCCAAAATCAAGGAATCCTTTTCAGCACCATCTCCACCTTCAAGGCTGTTAATCATGACAAATCAGTAGTATAAAATCTATTGATGAGAACAAACCAAAACCAAAATGGTTTGGGTCTCAAAAGCTAACTAGTTTGTTGTGACAAATGCAGGGTTCTTCAGTATGCCATAGAAGCATCTGGTATG
Source organism: Flaveria trinervia (assembly GCA_025506515.1). Classification (NCBI taxonomy): domain Eukaryota; kingdom Viridiplantae; phylum Streptophyta; class Magnoliopsida; order Asterales; family Asteraceae; genus Flaveria; species Flaveria trinervia. Next base: position 50,675,202 of record CM046455.1, read on the forward strand.
TGGACAGTGGAGGATCTATGCATATGACAGGGAACAGTTCTCTTCTTCATGACTACTCTCAAGGAAAGAAGGGATTTTTATCTTTTGGTAATGATGCTAAGGGTTACATCATCAGAAAAGGCTTTGTGTCAAATGGTGAGATAAGATTGATGATGTTAACAATGTGGAGAATCTCAAGTACAACTTGTTGAGTGTCAGTCAAATGTGTGATAAAGGGCATGTTGCACTTTTCACCAGTTAGAACTGTCGGATTCTGTCTTCCAATGTTTTGAGAATGATTGACAATATATTGGATGAAATACTCTCCTGAAGGCCAACAGGATTGGAAGAGTATATGCCTTAGACTTATCAAAGAAAATGATCTAAAGGCCATCCCTGTCTGTTCTCCAAGGCCTTCCTCAGGAATCTAAACTATGGCACAGAAGGCTTGGTCATGTGAATCTTAAAAACATGAACCAGCTTATCCATCATGATTAGTGAGAGGTCTACCATTAAAAGAGTTCAAATGTGATGACAACTGTTCTGCTTGTTTAAAAGGAAAGCAACACAAAGTATCATTCCCTCAATAGAAGAACCAAAGTCCAATGCCTGCTTGCAATTACTGCATATGGATCTTTTTGGTCCAGTAAGAGTGATGAGCATGGCAAAGAAAAAATACTGTCTGGTAATTGTGGATGATTATTCCAGATTTGTATGGACCTTCTTCTTACATTCAAAAGATGAGGTGGTCAAATCATCATCTACTTTGTGTTGTATGCGGAAAAGAAGTACTCCCTTCCAGTCAAGTGTGTGAGGAGTGATAATGGCATAGAATTTAGAAACCACACACTTGATGAATTCTATTTATCTAAGGGAATCAAGTGGCAGTATAGCATTCCAAGAACTCCTGAACAAAAGGGAGTGGTGGAGAAAGAATAGGACCTTATTGAAGCCGCAAGGTCAATGTTGGCTGATTCTGGTTTGCCACTAACCTTTTGGGCTGAAGCTGTCAACACAGCTTGCTATGTGCAAAATAGAGTGTTAGTAAATCAGAGGTTGATAAAGACTCCTTATGAAGTGTTACATCATTTGCCTCCTCTGATTTCCTTTTTTAGACCATTTGGGTGTCCCTGTTACATTCTTAACACAAAGGATCCACTTCAGACGTTTGAATCAAAGGTGGATGCAGGGTACTTTGTTGGCTATTCATCTACTTGCAAGGCATACAGAGTTTTTAATTGCAAAACAAAGATTGTTGAAGAAACTTGCATGCAAAGTTTAATGAATCTCCAAAGGACAAAATTCCACAAAACCCTGTGGAGTTATTTGATTTGGACATACTACAATATGTTCCTTATCAGCTCCAGCTGTTGCAGATTCTGTGAATCCATCATCTCCTGCAACTAGTCATCCATCTGATGGTACAATTACAAGGTTTAGTGATCACCTGCCTGAGTCTACTAACCTTGATGTTCCCGTAGCTTCAGCAGTCCATCCATAACTAATGCTAATGAGATCTCTGATTCCTCTACTTCATTTGAATTGCCATCTCATTCTAGGTTTCAAGAGTCTGGATCAAATCTGTTGCTGTTGAATCTCCTACAAACACTTGCACAGATCTTATTGAGTACCAAGAACTGAAGAATCACCCATGTCTCAAATCATTGGGACATCAATGCTGGTGTCTAAAGTAGAAGTCAATTGTCCAATTTCTGCTTTTATGCTCTCTTCATCAGTCAGCAAGAGCCAAAGAACTATCATATTGCATTAAGAGACAATGGATGGGTTGAAGCATGCAACTTAAGCTTCTTCAGTTTCAAAAGCAGTAAGTGTAGGAACTGGTTCCTCTACCCCAAGGTAAGTGTGCAATAGGCACTAAATGGGGTTTAGGAAAAAAACTGATGAAAAAGGTCAAATTGTCAAGAACAAGGCACAGACTAGTTGTACAGGAGTTTTAACAAGAAGAAGGTATGATTATGATGAAACCTTTGCCTATGTAGCCAGATTGGAGGCAATCAGATTGTTCTTAGCTTATGTTGCTTTCCATAATCTTAAAGTTTTTCAAATGGATGTCAAAAGTGCATTCTTATATGATAAAATAAAAGAAGAAGTTTATGTGTGTCAACCACCAGGTTTTGCAGATCATAAACATCCAGATTGGGTGTATAAGCTGATAAGGCTCTTTATGGGTTAAAACAAGCTCCCAGAGCCTGGTATGAAACACTGTCTAACTTTCTTCTTCAAATAATTTCACTAGATCCATAGATAAAACTTTGTTCATTAAGAAAGTAGGCATGCATAAGCTCCTTGTTCAAATTTATGTAGATGATATTATTTTTGCATCCTCTGGTCCAGTTGTGTGATGCCTTTACTAAGTTGATGCAACAAAAGTTTGAAATGAGTGCCATGGGAGAATTACAATTCTTTCTGGGTTTGCAAATCAAACAAATGACTGATGGAACTTTCATTCATGTCCAAATATACAAAGGATTGTTGAAAAAGTTTGATTTACAAAATTGTAAGCCCTGTTCTACTCCCATGTGCAGCACCACACAACTGGATGCTAATCAGAAAGGTAAAGCAGTTGATGAAACTCTTTACGATGTATGATTGGTTCCTTGATGTACCTTACAGGTTCTAGACCAGACATTGTGTTTGCAACTTGTGTCTGTGCTAGATTTCAGGCTGTACCTAAAGTATCCCATATGATTGCAGTCAAAAGGATCTTTAGATATTTGCAAGGAACTCAATCTCTAGGACTTTGGTATTCCATGGGCACTCTTGCAAATTAGTTGCTTTCTCTGATAGTGGACTATGCAGGGTGTAAATTAACTAGAAAATCAACCTCTGGTGGATGCCAATTTCTAGGCAATTGTTAGTTTCTTGGCAGAGTAAGAAACAAACTTTAGTTGCTACATCCACTACTGAAGCAGAGTACATTGCTGCTGCAAGTTGTACATCTCAGATACTCTAGCTTCAGAATCAATTACTAGATTATGACATTACAGAGACTAAGACTCCTTTATTGATGGACAGTGCTTCAGCTCTTTGTATTGTTAAGAATCCTGTCTAGCATTCTAGGACCAAACATATTGAGATCAGACATCATTTTATCAGGGATTGTTATGAAAAAGGTCTGATTGATCCAAAGTTTGTTCCTAGTGCTGATGAGCTTGCAGATATATTTACTAAGCCTTTGGATAGTGCAATTTCCAAAATCTAGTGCTAAGGCTTGGTATGCTGCAGCTTGAATGATTTGACAACTACTGATGATCTCAGTTCACAAGTAATGATGAGTATTAGTATACAGCTGTCAAAAATAAGTACTGATAAGTTATTTTATCTCGATAGTTTTCATAACTACTGAAGACTAAATTACTTAAAAGTACTGAAGTACTTTATTTGTTGAAAAGTACTGATGTAGTTACAACTACTGATGTGGTTACAATACTGATGTTGTTTAACAGAAGTACTGATGACCAATGAAACATCTAAAAATCAGATAGTCTATGAGTAAGTGTTAAGGTCAATGAAACAACTTAGATCTGTTAATTGACGACAACAACGGATGAGCAATTTTACTCTTCAATTGTTTCAAACAACTGCTGTTCATTTCAAAACAACTGATGACTAAACCAAGTCTTCAGTTGTTTACAACATCTGAAAGTTAAAACCATGTCTTCAGTCGTTTTCTAACAACTGATGACTAACACCAAAACTTTCAGTTGTTTTCTTTCAGCCGTTTCATAACCTATAAATACTAAACCTAACTTCAAACTTTTCATAAGTCGTTTTCCGAACGTTCATCTTCCATTAATGGTGACCATGCAAATCAAACCACGACACAACTATGTTGCCTACTTCACAAATTCTGCCTTTTGGACTAAGTTTGATGTTGCCATTGATCTGATGGTTGATTCCCCGTATCAAACTGCTTTCTTCTGAATCCAACCATCTATCCCGATACCCTTCGCCAATTCTGGACAAATGTCACTGTCCATACTGGTGAGAATGATGTCGCGATCACTCTCCAGTCGTTTGTAAACCAAAAGAAGGTGGTCATCACTCCTGCTATCATTCGCCAAACCCTAGATCTGAATGATGCCACCTTGTCACCAAATACCCGAAGGGCATCACCAATCTATCATTCATCAACCATGGGTATGAGGGCGACCTAAGTGCTACCACCATTTGAAGAAGCACTTCCATGATGCTGAACGCCTAATCTTTCATGATCAATGTTTGCCTTGCCCCCAAATCCTCTTCATGGGATCAAATGTCCTAGGTGGCAGCAGGTATTGTATTCTATCCTTGAACACCAAAGCTTAAATTTTTATGAAATTATATTTTTGGAATTAAAAGATTGGCAATGAAACCTGTGGCTAATAGATGGATATTATATCCAGGTTTCTTATGGCCATAATCATAAATCAATTAAAAACTGATGGCCCTGTTGGCCTTGGAGTCCCTGCTGTGGTAGTTTTGCCAGAGGTATACTCCAGGCACAACTTTGACCCACAACTCAAAGAGGCTGCCCAACTGCTAAAACCCAAGCAGAAGGAACCCACAGCCTCATCCTCCAGATCCAAAGTCCCCTCCAAACCACAATCCAAACAAACCAAAAAGGCTACTCAGGGAGTTGAGTCCCCTGATGATGCCCTACAACATAAAGGCAGGATGAAACTACGGTAGTAATCCCCCTGTAGTTTCCATGACTCTACCAGCTGAAACCGCTCAGGTATCCTCTCAACAGGATCCTGATGCAACCAAAAATGGGGAAACCACATTACTGGAATCTCTCTCACTTGAGACGATTGCCATTGAAGAGCACCATTCACCCAGGTGCAATCTTCTTCATAAATATCTCCACTGAAGCCATCCCTACAGCCCAACTGTGGTTATTGCACAAGTGCTGACTCAACTACATTCCTCTAACCCTCCCCAAAAACCTATTACCACTGGGAAAACCTCAACAGTTGAGGGAGAGGATTATAATGTGGCTGATGACAGCACAGGGATTACAGAGTTCAATATCCTTGTGTAGAGGAGGAGATTCGAACATCTGGTGAGGCTGCCTCTTCTCCTGTTTTAGCACATGACCAGGATGAAGGTGGTATCATTTCTAAGACCTCACCAGAGGCAACTACCAATGAAGGACATAATCCTGAGGCAGGAAGTCCCCAGTTCCAAGAAACAGGGGCACATGTGAATACTGATCTACACTCAACACATGTTCATCCTGATTTAATCAGGAGGTCAGATGATTCACCAAAGACTGATGATGACCTGGGCTTTTTCTTTGATGTTCTAGCCCACAACACCATTCTTGAGACTGAGGTATGCAGACTACAAGAACTGCTTGCCAAAATGTCACACGAATCAAGTCCATCTGCCCAAATTCACCCACAGATGGCAGCTTCTTCTGAAGCTCTCCCAAACACTGAGCCACTCCAAACAACTATGCCACCAGCCTTTGATTCAGGCACCATTTCTCAGGGACAGAACCCCTCTGAGCAAATGGTTGCTGCCTTTCAATCCCCCTTACCTCTCATCACTTCCATCATCACTAACATTGTGCATCAAGCCATTGATGAGAGGCTTTCCTCCAATCTTCAAACCTTAGTTGATGGTGCTGTTTCTAAGAGACTTTCTGACATTCAAACCCCTGAACCCAATGCAACCAAAAAGGGGGAGTCTAAGTCAGTGAAAGTAAACAAAAGAAAGAAAGTTGAAGAGGAAGAAGATAAAGAGAAGAACGAAAAGGAGATGATCACATAAAAGAGAAAGAAGAGTGCTGAATAGACTGAAGATGAGAAAAAGTTAGAAGAACTGATCAAAGAAGCTGATGAGCAACATAGCAGATCTATGGATAAGATCATTGATCAACTCTTCAGACAAGGTTTTGACACAGCCAAACTTGACTCTGAAATCAGAAGGCTAGAGATTCAAGAGATTGAACATAGATGGGCAAGTTGTAGTGAGAAAGAAAAGGGAAGGCTGGAAGCTATGACAAGATTCATATCAAAGCATTTAGGAAGATCAATCATTGAAGTGAAGTCATGGTCCAGAGACAGTATTTTGGAGATAACCACCAGAATCAGGTCTTCTGAAATATTCAATAAAGGATTGATCATAGAAACTCTTGATGAAGCTGGTGCTGGGAAAAGGTCTGATATGGCAAAGTTATCCAAAGCTTCACAACCAAGATGCTAGAGCAGCCTGTACAATCTCCCACACCAAAACAACCAACTTCATAACCCTCAAAACCAACTCTTTTACCCAAGAAACCTACTCAAACCACTACCAATGATGCACCTAAGAGGAAGAGAAGGGTGTTGAGGATAGAAGAAGAAGATGATGATGATGAGGATGATAGTCTGCCAATCTCTGCTGTTCTTAAAATAAAGATGCATGAGCCCAGGAGTCAACCAACAACAATAACACCTGACATCCAAAGGCAAATGGTAAAAGTCAAACTTGAAGAAGAAGAACAGCACAAACAACATGATGAGCAGCTGTTAAGGATGGTGATAAAGAGTTTCCTAAGTCTTCATCCATACTAGCTATGAAGAAACATGCTCAGAGGTTGTATGCTCTCAGATTCACATTTCAATATCAGAAAGAGAGAGTGAGAATTTGTCCTGACCCCAGAGTAAGTGATAGAATTCATAAAAAGAATATTCCAAGTCGATACAATGGCCAAGTAAAGAAGACTGTAGATGCTGAGATAATGCTGGCCATTGTAGTGTCACCCTGGGAAATCCTTGAAGACTTCAAGAGAGCTTACAAGTCTAAGATGACTCCACAAACTTTACTAGAAAACAAAATGGTAAAGAAGGGGTTGATCTACAAGAAGCTTGAAGAAATAAGAAGAAATGAGCTCCAGTTGTTACTTGAATGTACTCATCCTGATGAGTTTGCATACAGAGAAATAACTGCTGTGGAGCTGAAGAATGGAAAGAATGTTAAGTACTTATCAGAGTACAATGGGCCTGAGTTCTTCTTTGAAAGTGAAGCTGAAGCACTAACAATGGAAGAACAAGTTGTATTCCTTAAGCCCTATGTTAGAGAGTCTTACAGACTCATTATTGGGAAGTAGGTCTCATGGATGGGGTAACAGCTCTGTGTCTAATCCCCAAGACAGAGTTCCCATTCATCCTTAGCCAATCAAACTTTCTGAAACCTCTTCCCTGGCCTGAGCTTAATTTGGAGATTTCTGAGCTGATCTAGAAAATGTTTTTGCCAATAAGTGGGACTTCAATAATCTTAAAGGTTTTGGCTGCATTGGTTCAGGGGGAGTTTGTTGGACCAAAAGAACCAATGAGCCAGATCAGAAAAAACCTTTAAGTCCCACAGACATCAAAACAACTAAAGTGGTCTACAACAGCTGAAGACAAAGTCTGGAGACAAAGTCTGAAGACAAAGTCTGGAGACAAAGTCCGGAGACAAAGTCTGGAGACAAAGTCTGGAGACAAAGGCTGAAGACAAAGGCTGGAGACAAAGTCTGGAGACAAAGTCTGAAGACAAAGTCTGGAGACAAAGTCTGGAGACAAAGTCTGAGACAAAGTCTGAAGACAACTGCTAAAGACAAAGTGTGAAGACCAAGTTCTCAGAAGTTGTCACAACAGCTGAAGTAATTCTTTTCAGTAGTTGTGATGGTTTACTTTTCAGTAGTTTGTAATCAGTAGTTTTATTTTATGTAAAACATCTGAAGTGTTTACACTTCAGATGTTATAACTTCAGTAGTTGTAATGTTAGCTTGTACTTAGCTTTTTGTGAAGGTGTCCTCAGTTGTTGTGGACATCTTCAGTAGTTTAGTTTACTTTCAGTTGTTTGTATAATTCAGTTAGTGTCACTATCAAGTGACGTTAGCTAATGTCACATTCCTTTATAAAAGGAATGTTGACCCAATTTCTTCGAATTGAAGCGTGTGTGTGAATGAAAACATTCTTTTGCAAAAAACTTTCTCTCTCTATAACCGTCACTGTTTGATTGAATATTCATATATTCTTGCTTAAATTTCGTCTAATTCTTGTGCTATTCTAGTGCAAATCTTAATCTAATTGATCAAACTAGATCCCGATCCTTTCAACTTTTATATCAAAACGATTGAATCACACGTAAATCTAGAGCCAAAGCTCTTATACCACTTGTTAGGATCGTGTAATGGACGAATACTAACAGATTTACGCATATACCGAATCAAATATTGCGGAATCCTATTTGATTGGCGATCCAATCAGTTAGAACGCACGTAGAATCAATTAAAGATTGAATCTAAATGTTAAGAATGATTAGCAATCGATCTACTGCGATCTATGAAGTTGGAAGAGGTTATGACAGGTCTTTGGACGACTAACGTACGTATGGGTATCGAAATATTCAAAGTGTCTCGTTTTTTCATGATTTAAGTGGTATTTATAGGTTAGGGTTTCTCAATCGTGCGACTAGACCATTTGCATGGTTCAGTCGTGCGATTGAGTCATGCGGTCAATCCATTCGCACGACTGAGTGTTTAGTTGTGCGACTGAGTCAATCTCATATTTCAATCATGCGACTGATCCAGTCTCCTGGTTCATTCGTACGACTGGTTCATTAGCATGAAGTTGTTCATGGGCATGGTCCATTAGTATGGGCTAATCGCATGAGAACTTCACGTGATTAAGTTTGAATATTTTGTTGGACCAAAAGAACCAATGAGCCTGATCAGAAAAACCTCTAAGTCCACAGACATCACAAACAACTGCTGAAGACTTGATCAGCTGTTTGACAAAGTTTGAAGACTTTACAGCTGAAGACTAAAGTACGAAGTACACAGCTGAAGATCTAAAGTGCTGAAGACTTCAACAGCTGAAGACTTCAACAGCTGAAGACTTCAACAGCTGGAGACTAAAGTACTAAAGTACAACAGCTGAAGATCTAAAGTGCTGAAGACTTCAACAGCTGAAGACTAAAGTACTGAATTACAATAGCTGAAGATCTAAAGTGCTGAAGACTTCAACAGCTGAAGACTAAAGTACTGAAGTACAACAGCTGAAGATCTAAAGTGCTGAAGACTTCAACAGCTGAAGACTAAAGTACTGAAGTACAACAGCTGAAGATCTAAAGTGCTGAAGACTTCAAAGTTTGTAACAACAGCTGAAGAAGCATTCTTCAGTTATTGTGATGGTTTACCTTTCAGTAGTTTTCTTTGTTTCAGTATTTGTAAAACAACTGAAGAGTATGTTTTCAGTTGTTATAGTTTCAGTAGTTTCTTTTCAGTAGTTATAATAATAGTTAACACTTAGAATTTTGTAAGAAGATGCCAGCTGTTTGACATCTTTAGTAGTTGTGTTAACTATCAGCAATTTGTAATAAATTCTGTTAGATGTCACTATCAAGTGACATCAGCAGACGTCACATCTCTTATATAAGAGGTGTTGACCTAATTGTAATTGTGACATTCCGTCACCACGAAAGCGAATATTGGATGAAATATTATTTGCAGAATTCTCTGTCTATAACCGTTTTTGTTCTTACATTGAATATCTCTTTGTTCTTGTGAATGGCTAATTCGTTGTTAGAATTCCGCTGCTATACTCTCTAATCAATCAAACGTAGATCACTGATCCTAACAAGTGGTATCAGAGCAGGTTAATCATTGATCGATCTAACAATTAATCATTGAAAATGCTAATTGATATCTATGTTGATTGAATTAGCATATTTGCAAGAACTGGTTATAGATTATTGAATTTCTGATGCTTTCGTTCATTTATTTTGAGATCTCTCTTGGTTCATTGGGTTGTGTTTTTGTTCTAAATCTGTTATAGCTTAATTGAACTGATTGAATCTGAGATGACTACTCCTTCTAATGATCCTCACAATACCGGTTCCTCAACCAAGCCCCCGATGCTGGTTAGGACCGAGTATAACATATGGCAGCGAAGAATGCTCATCACCTGTCTGTTAACAGTTTAGGTTGTTGGACATCTGTGGTACATGGACCACATAAGCCTATGGTGACAACCCGAAAACCAATCAAATGGTTCCGAAGAAGAAGGAACAATACTCTGATGAAGATCGGAAACTGTTTGAGATTGATGTTAAAGCCCATGGAATTCTGGCCATGGCACTGCCTAATGAAATCTATTCAGGGCTTATGCATCATGAAACTGCTCATGATCTCTGGAATGCCCTGAAGGAACAATTCGGTGGCACAGATGAGGTCTTAGCAAACAATAGAGAAATCCTTGCCCAACAATATGAGACATTCTCTCATAGAAAGGGTGAGACACTGACTCAACAGTTTGAGCGTTTTTCTTGCTTGATCTCTGAGCTGAAAATGGTGAAACAGGAATACACCAACAGCCAGATGAATAACAGGTTTCTCAGATCACTGCCTGAGAGATGGGACACATACACAATTGTCCTACGCTCCAGTGCAAATCTAGATAGCCTATCTCTCACCCAACTTCATGGGAAACTGCTTACATTCGAAAGAGAGATAGAGCAGAAAAGGAAACTGTCCTCATCAGGAAAGCTCACTAATGACTTTGTACCAGGGAATACTGCCTTGGTTGGTCATGAGTCAGAATATGTTGCATCTGAAGCAATTATGATGAGCATATTGATTTTTCTTCAAATAGTTCTGATCATGCATTTGTTGGTATTGATAGTCATTCTGGCAATAATAGTGACAATCTATGCTTCATCATGGATGATTTGAAAGGAATAGCTGATGATGATCTAGAAGAGATGGATATTCTGAGCCAAATGGCATTGATTAATATCAGATCTCAGAAGTTCTACAAGAGAACTGGCAGGAATTTCCTGGACTCTCTGGCAAAACCAAAGTTGGTTTTGACAAGAGTAAGTTGAGGTGTCACAAATGCCAACGGCTAGGACACTTTGCAAGAGAGTGTAGATCAACTGGATCTAACTCTTCTGCACCCTTTGTGACTTTTCCTAGTACTAGTCCACAAAACAGAGGGCAATATCCTACTGGCTCTGGTCATCATTCACACCCTAGATCTCCTGCATACTTTGTCCCCAGGGTCCGATGTCATATCCTTTTCCCTGCTATTACATGGCTCAGCCAAATTCAGTTCAAGCTTCTATTGCACAACAACCCCAAGCATTGTCTGAACCTCGACCTTCCCAATCTCATCAACAAATTCAACCTCAACAACACAGCTTTTTCACCCCAGGAGTTGTTGACTGGAGCAGTTTACCAGATGATTTGTCTGGTCATGAACAACTGTTCTCTGGTGCTGGTCAACATGGTGGTGACAGTCCTTTTGGAAATCTAGATCTTATGGCTTTGGAGTCTGTTGATACTTCATCCTCTAATGCCTCTACACCACAAGTATCACAGGTATCCTCTGAGGCAAAAGCCAAACTATGTTCTGAATCATGCATAGCCGCATTTGCATCTATTAGAGAAGCAAATGTAGCTTTAATTAACAAGAACATTGAGCTAGAACAAACAATTTCCAAAAGCAAAGCTGAATTTGAGTCTGTGCTTAATAATAAGAATGATGAGATTTACAAACTTAATGCCAAATCATTGATGATAAGGCTAGGGAAGAGATACTTCTAGAGAAGTATAGAGATCTCAAGGAACACTTGCAACTATCCAGGTAGAGTGTGATCGATGGGTAAATTCTTGCAAGGGTTTTGAAATGCTTCTTAGTAAGCAATCTGCTTCAATGTGAAGTTTGGCATTGTTATAATCACACTGCTCCACCTACAGATTTTACTCCCAGAGCAGAGGTAGAATCTGATGGTGAGAGCAATAACCAATCCATTTCATCATGTGATCTACTTTCTGATACAGCACCATCAGAAGTAGAAGTCAGCACTAAGCCCTCTCAGAACCTATCAGCTGATGTTGATGGTTCCACTACTGACACTCACATGATCAAAGAGTTGATCAACTCAGGAGTTAATTCTGAAAGTCCTGAAAGGACTGGAGAGCAAGATTTAACACCTGAAGTTCAAACTCCAACTACTGTCAGTACTAAAGAGAAGAAAACTGTCAGTAGAAAGAGTTTGAAGACTACTAAAGAGGAAGTCAAGAAAGCAAACAATGCTTCCAAAGTACTGAAGAGCAAGTCTTCAGTAGTTTCATCCTCTTTAGTTGATGATCAACATAAGATGAAGAAGAAACCATGTGAAGTATGTGGCTTGTTCAATCATCTTACAGATGATTGTTGGTACAAAAGAGGATCCAAACTCAAACGTAAAGAGGAAATTAAAGAGAAAATGGTTAAAATGAAAACTGAGTTTGAAGCCACATTTGTATCAGCAACATCAAATCATGTAACCCTTAAGTCCATAAAGAAATCCAAAAAGGAAGGGGTTAAACAGGTAACATCTGAGATTGCTCAAAAGAAGAAGGTGCAACATAGGAACTTATCAAACTCCAATGCCAATGTGTCTGAAGAGCTGAAAGCTTTATCACAAAATCAAACACAGCTGGTTATGATGGTTCAACATCTATTGGGAAGAGTTAACCAATTAGATGTTCCTATGTTGAAACCACAGAAAAGGAGGTCCAAGCCAAAGTATTCCTCTTCTTCACCATCTTCTTCCTCTCAAGCTATGTTTCCATCAAACCTGTTAGTTTACCATCTGTTGATGAGAACAGGCCCAAAACCAAAAAGGTTTGGGTCTCCAAACTAACTGATTGTTTATAATTCAGGGTTCTTCAACATGCCAAAGTAGCATCTGGTAGTAGACAGTGGGGGATCTATGCACATGACTGGGAACAGCTCTCTTCTTCATGACTACTCTCAAGGAAAGAAGGGGTTTGTTTCTTTTGGCAATGATGCTAGGGGTTACATCATTGGAAAAGGCTTTGTCTCCAACAAGAGAAATAAAGTTTGATGATGTTAATCATGTGGAAAATCTCAAGTACAATCTCTTGAGTGTCAATCAAATGTGTGATAAAGGCCATGTTGCTCTTTTCACCAGTCCGAACTGTAGGATTCTGTCATCCAAAGTTCTGCATTTGATTGATAAGGTGTTAGATGATCACACTCTCCTGAGAGCCAACAGGACAGGAAGAGTGTATGCCTTAGATCTTCCAAGAAAATAGATCTTAGAGGCCATCCTTGCCTATTTTTCAAAGCCTCTCCTCAAGAATCTAAACTGTGGCACAGAAGGCTGGGTCATTTTAGTTTCAAAAACATGAATCAGCTGATCCACAATAGTTTAGTCAGAGGCTTACCAATAAAGGAGTTCCACTGTGATGAAACCTGCACTGCTTGTTTAAAAGGAAAACAGCACAAAGTCTCATTCCCCCCTATTGAAGAGCCTAAGTCCACTGCCTGCTTGCAATTACTGCATATGGATCTATTTGGTCCTGTGAGAGTGATGAGCATGGCAAAGAAGAAATACTGTCTGGTAATTGTGGATGATTACTCCAGATTTGTATGGACTTTCTTTCTACATTAAGGGATGAGGTTGCTCAGAAGATTATTCACTTTGTGTTGTATGATGAGAAGCAGTATCCCCTTTCAGTCAAGTGTATAAGGAGTGACAATGGAACTAAATTCAGAACCATACACTTGATGACTTCTATCTTTCAAAGGGAATCAAAAGGCAGTTTAGCATCCCAAGGACTCCAGAACAAAATGGAGTAGTGGAGAGGAAGAACAGGACCCTAATTGAAGCTGCAAGGTCCATGTTGGCTGACTCTGGTTTGCCACTGACCTTTTGGACTGAAGCTGTTAACACAGCTTGCTATGTGCAGAATAGAGCCTTAGTAATCAGAGATTGATGAAGACTCCATATGAAGTTCTCCATCACTTGGCTCCTCTAATTTCCTTTTTCAAAGCATTTGGGTGTCCCTGTTTATTCTCACACAAAGGATCAACTCCAAAAATTTGATCCTAAGGTGGATGCAGGGTATTTTGTTGGTTATTCATCTACTTGCAAGGCATACAGAGTCTTCAACTGCAGAACAAAGATAGTGAAGAGACTTTGCATGTGAAGTTTAATGAATCTCCTATGGACAAGATTCCATAAAACCCTGTGGAGTTATTTGATTTGGACATACTGCAATATGTTCCTTATCAACCTCCAGCTGTTGCAGATCATGTGGATAAATCATCTTCTGCAGCATGTCTTCCACCTGGTGGTATTGATGATGATGATGATAACATCAATACTCACCTATTCAAGTTTAGTGACCAACTGCCTGTGTCTGCTAAATTTGATGTTCCTGTAGCTTCAGCAGTTCCATCCACAACAAATGCTGATGAGATCTCTGATTCCTCTACATCTTTTGAGTTACCATCCAATCTTGGTTTCAAGAGTCTGCATCAACATCTGCTGCTGCTGAAGGTCCTACAAACACTTGCACAGATCTCATTGTTTATCAAGAACTGAAGAATCACCCAATGTCTCAATTATTGGTGATATCAATGCTCGAGTTTCAAAGACGTCAATTGTCTAACTTCTGCTTCTATGCTCTTTCATCAGTCAGCTAGAGCCAAAGAACTATCATGCTGCTTTGAGAGACAATGGATGGGTTGAAGCCATGCAGCTTGAGCTACTTCGTTCAAAAAACAGCAAGTGTGGGAACTGGTTCCTCTTCCCCCAGGTAAGTGTGCAATAGGCACTAAATGGGTGTTTAGGAATAAAACTGATGAAAATGGGCTTATTGTAAGAACAAGGCTAGACTGGTTGTACAGGGGTTTTCACAAGAAGAAGGTATTGATTATGATGAAACCTTTGCCCCTGTAGCCAGACTAGAGGCAATTAGATTGTTTTAGCCTATGCTGCATTCCACAATCTTAAGTTTTTCAAATGGATGTCAAAAGTGCATTTTTATATGGTAAAATAAAGGAAGAAGTTTATGTGTGTAACCACCAGGTTTTGAGGATAATAACATCCTGAATGGGTGTATAAACTTGATAAGGATCTTTATGGGTTGAAACAAGCTCCTAGAGCCTGGTATGAGACACGTTCCACTTTTCTTCTTAGAATAATTTCACTAGAGGCTCCATTGATAAAACTTTGTTTATTAAGAAGGTGGATCAGCATAAGCTACTTGTTCAGATTTATGTTGATGATATCATTTTTGCATCCTCTGATCCCCAGTTGTGTGATGATTTTACAACTTAATGAAAAGAGTTTGAAATGAGTGCAATGGGAGAATTACAGTTCTTTCTAGGCTTGCAAATTAAACAAAAGGCTGATGGAACCTTTATTCATCAATCAAATATACAAAAGATCTTTTGAATAAGTTTGATTTACAAAACTGTAAGCCCTGTTCTACTCCCATGTGCAACACCACACAACTGGATGCAGATCAGAAAGGTAAAGTTGTTGATGAAACACTTTACAGATGATGATTGGGTCCTGATGTATTAATAGCTTCTAGACCAGATATCATGTTTGCTACTTGTGTCTGTGCTAGATTTCAGGCTGCTCCTAAAGAGTCTCATTTGATTGCAGTCTAGAGGATCTTTAGATATTTGCAAGGTACACAATCTCTAGGTTATGGTATTCCATGGACACTCTTGCAAATTAGTTGCTTTTTCAGATAGTGACTATGCAGGGTGCAAGTTAACTAGAAAATCAACTTCTGGTGGTTGTCAATTCCTAGGCAACTGTTTGATTTCTTGGCAGAGTAAGAAACAAACATCTGTTGCTACATCAACTGCTGAAGCCGAGTACATTGCTGCTGCAAGTTGTACTTCTCAGGTACTCTGGCTTCAGAACCAACTTCTAGATTATGGCATTATAGAGACTAAGACTCCATTATTAATGGATAGTGCTTCAGCTCTGTGTATTGTCAAAAATCCAGTCCAGCACTCTAGGACCAAACATATAGAGATCAGACATCACTTTATTCGGGATTGTTTTGAAAAAGGTCTGATTGATCCTAAGTTTGTGCCTAGTGCTGATGAGCTTGCAGATATTTTTACTAAGCCTTTGGATAGTTCTACTTTCCAAAACCTTGTGTTAAGGCTTGGTATGCTGCAGCTAGAATAAGTGATAACTACTGATGATCTTAGTACATAAGTACTAATGATCATTAGTTACCATATCACATATTGTACTGCTTCTGTTACAACAACTGATAAAGTAACAACTACTGATGTAGTTGTAACTACTGATGTTGTCAAAACAGATAAGTACTGATGTCCTATGAAACAATTGAAAACAGCAAAAAGGCTGATGAGTAAGTGTTGAGGACAGTATGAAACAGCTGAAAGGCTATGAATTGACGAAAACTACTGATGAGAACTTTCTCTTCAGTTGTTTCTACAACTGTTGTTTCATTCTAAACAACTGATGACAAAACCATGTCTTCAGTAGTTTCACAACTACTGATGACTAATACCAAGTCATCAGCTGTTTACAACAACTGATGACAAAACCATGTCTTCAGTAGTTTCACAACTACTGATGACTAATACCACATTATCAGTTGTTTTCAAACATCTGAAGTCAAAACCATGGTCTTCAGTAGTTTTATCACTGCTGATGCCTAAAACCACGACTTCAGCTGTTTCAACGTCTGAAAGGGTAATACCATGTCCACAGTCGTTTTAAAACTACTGATGACTAACACCAAACCCTTCAGTCATTTTCTAACTCGTACCCTATAAATATCCCCGACCTAATCCTTCAGCGCCTCATCTTCTTCAAACCTAACGTTCATATCTCCAAAACTTCTCTCTCATTAATGGCGACCATGCAGCTTAAACCGCGACACAACTGTGTTGCTTACCTCACCAAATCACCATTCTGGGCTAAGTTCGATAACGCTATTGATCTTATGGTCCAGTCACCCTACAAAACGGCTTTTCTTCTCAATCCAATCCTTCATGCCGAATCCCTTAACCAGTTTTGGATGAACGTCACCCTCACCACTGGGGAGAACAACACAGAGTCTCTCCGGTCGGTCGTCAACAACCACCAAGTGGTCATCACTCCCGATATACTTCGTCAAACCCTACACCTGGATGATGCCACTTTTCCTGCTGGATATCCAAAGGGCACAACTGATTTATCCTTTGCCCACCATGGATATCAGGGAAACCTTAGTGCCTCCACCATACTCAAGAAACATTTTCATGATGCTGAACGTCTCATATTTCACATGGTAAATGTCTGTTTGGCTCCTAAGACTTCCTCTTGGGATCAAATGTCTACAAGGTGGCAGCAGGTACTATTCTCTATCCTTGAGCAACAGAACCTAAACTTCTTGAAATCATTTTTCTGGAACTTAAGGACATGGCCTCAAAATCTATTTCTAACCGCTGGATATTATATCCTCAGTTCATTATGGCCATAATAGAGAATCAGCTAAAAGCTGAGGGACTTGTTGGCCTCGGAGTCCCTGCAACGGCTGTATTGCCTAAAGTATACTCCAGGCACAACTCTGACCAAGCGTTGAAACAGGCTGCGAAAACCCACGCAGTTGGAACCCACAGCCACCACCTCCAGAACCAAAGTCCCCACTACACCCAAATCCAAAAAGCCAAAAAAGGCTACTCAGGGAGATGAGTCCCCTGAGGATGCCCCTGTACCACAAACACAGGAACCACACACTGGTTTTAACCCCCCAGTTGTGACACTGACTCAACCAGCCACAGCCGCACAGGTATCCTCTCAACAGGATCCTGTTACAACCAACATTGGGGAACCTAGACTGCTAGAACCTATCTCACTTGAGAGGGTTACCATTGAAGCGCACCATTCACCCCGGGTGCAATCTGCTTCCACCCAATCACCACATGCAACCGCCCCCCAAAGTCCTACATTACTTGTTGCACAAGTGCTGACTCAGTTGCACTCCTCACCCCCTCCCCAGATACCAATTACAACTGGGAATACCTCTACCATTGAGGGGGAGGACCAAAGTGCAGTTGCGAACCCACAGCATAGGGGTTACAATGTTCCTTCTCCTGGTGTAGCAAAGGAGATTGGAACTTCTAGTGAGGCTGCCACTTCTCCTGCTTCAGCATATGATCAGGTTGTAGTTGGTACCATTACTAAGACCTTACCAGAGGAAACTGCTGATGAAGGACAAAGTCCTGAGGCAGGAAGTCCCCAGTTCCAAGACAAAGGGGCACATGCTACAACTGAGCTACACTCAATGCATGTTCATCCTGATCCTATCAGGAGGTCAGGTGATTCAGCAACCACTGATGATGACCTGGGCTTCTTTTACGATGTAATCGCCCAAAACACCATCCTGGAAGAGGAGGTGAGCAGACTCAAAGAGCTGCTTGCCAAAACTTCTAAGGAACAAAGACCATCTGCCTCTACCACCTCACAGATGGCACCTTCATCTGAAGGTCTCACAAACACTGAGCCACTCCGAACAACTCAGCCACCTGCCTCTGCTTCTGGCACTATTTCTCAGGAACAGAACCCTCCTGAGCAAATAGATGCTATCCTTCAAAATTCCCTCCCTCTCATCACACCCATAATCACTGACATAGTGATCAACGCCATTGATGAGAGGCTTTCCTCAGTAATACAACCATTGATAGAGGAGGTTGTGGGCAAACAGCTTTCTGGCAATCAACCCCTTGCAACCAATGCAACCAAAAAGGGGTAGATTAAGTCAGTGAAAGCAAAAAGAAAGAGGAGTACAGAGGAGAAAGAAAAGGAGAAAGAAACAGAAGGGATAGTAGTGGAAAAGGAGTCGGAGTTGAATGTGGAGACCGATAAAGAGAAGGAAAAAGAGAAAGCCTTGGAGCTACTGATAAAAGAGGCTGATGCCGAACACAACAGATCAATGGACAACATCATTGATCAGCTGTTTAGGCAAGGCCATGACACCGATAAACTTGACTCTGAGATTCAACGATTAGAGATTGAAGAAATCCAAATAGATGGGCAAGTTATGAAGTGTTAGAAAGAGAAAGGCTTGAGATCATGATTAGATGTATTGCAAAATATCTTGGAAGATCAATGATCGAAATCAAAGCTTGGTCCAGGGACAATATCTTGGCAATCACCACCAAGATCTGTTCGTCTGAAGCATATACTAAGGGACTGTTATTGAAGCTTTGAATGAAGCGGGTGCTGGGAGCAGGACTGAGCTAGCCAAGCAATTAAAAGCCACACTCACCTCAAAAATGCTAGAACAGCCTGTAAACATTCCCACACCAAAACCACCCAAAACACAACCCACCAAACCAACTCCCTTACCCTCAAAACCCTTAGCCGATGATACCCTTGAAGAAGAAGAGAAGGGTATTGAGGCTAGAAGATGATAAAGAAGACGATGAAGATAGGTTGCCACTCTTAGCTGTGATTCAGTTGCCTAAGGCCACAAGTCACTCCTCAGCAATTACTCCTGAATTCCAAAGACAAATGGTTAAAGTGAAGCTAGAAGAAGAAGAGCTTCATAAACAGCATGATGAGGAATTGCTGAAGAGAGTTGACAAAGCTTATGCAGCCACATCTTCTATCATCAATATGAAGAAACAAGCCCTCAGACTTTACACTCTCAAGCATACCTTTCAATATCAACAGGAAAGAGTGAAGATTGGCCTGATCCCAGGGTGTCTCACAGAATTCATAAGAAAAACATACCTCAGAGATACATTGGCCAGGTGAAAAAGATCGTAGATGAAGTGATCTCTCTGGTCTTTGTAGTTTCACCCTGGGAAATCCTAGAGGACTTCAAGAAAGCCTATAAAGCTAATCTAACCCCTCAGAAGATGCTGGAAAACAAAATAGTGAAAAAGGGGTTAGTTTACAAGAGGCTTGAGGAAGTCAGGAAAAATGAGCTCCAGTTGTTCCTAGAGGGTAATCACTCGGATGAGTTTGCTTACAGCATAATAACAACTGTGGAGCTAAAGAATGGGAAACAGGCCAAATACCTGTCTGAGTATTATGGGCCTAAATTATTGTTTGAAGGAGGTGCTGAAGAGCTAACCATGGAGGAACAAATCACCTTCCTTGAGGCCTACACAAGAGAGTCGTACAGACTCATCATGGGGAAATAGATCTCATGAATGGGGTAACAACTTTGTGTCCAATTCCCCAAAACAGAGTTCCTATTCATACCTTGCCAAACAAATCTTTGAGACTTCTTCCCTGGCCGGTGCTTAAAAAGGGGTCGCTTCTGAGCTGATCTAGAAGACAAAAAGACCAACATTTCTGCCATAATAAGTGGGACAACTCTAATAAGTTTAGAGGTTTTGGCTGCATTGGTTCAGGGGGAGTTTGTTGGACCAAAAGAACCAATGAGCCTGATCAGAAAAACCTCTAAGTCCCACAGACATCACAACAACTGCTGAAGACTTGATCAGCTGTTTGACAAAGTTTGAAGACTTCAACAGCTGAAGACTAAAGTACTGAAGTACAACAGCTGAAGATCTAAAGTGCTGAAGACTTCAACAGCTGAAGACTTCAACAGCTGAAGACTAAAGTACTGAGTACAACAGCCGAAGATCTAAAGTGCTGAAGACTTCAACAGCTGAATACTAAAGTACTGAAGTACAACAGCTGAAGATCTAAAGTGCTGAAGACTTCAACAGCTGAAGACTAAAGTACTGAAGTACAACAGCTGAAGATCTAGAGTGCTGAAGACTTCAACAGCTGAAGACTAAAGTACTGAAGTACAACAGCTGAAGATCTAAAGTGCTGAAGACTTCAAAGTTGTAACAACAGCTGAAGAAGCATTCTTCAGTTATTGTGATGGTTACCTTTCAGTAGTTTTCTTTGTTTCAGTATTTGTAAAACAACTGAAGAGTATGTTCTTCAGTTGTTATAGTTTCAGTAGTTTATTTTCAGTAGTTGTCATAATAGTTAACACTTAGCATTTTTGTAAGAAGATGTCAGCTGTTTGACATCTTCAGTAGTTGTGTTAACTATCAGCAGTTTGTAATAAATTCTGTTAAATGTCACTATCAAGTGACATCAGCAGACGTCACATCTCTTATATAAGAGGTGTTGACCTAATTGTAATTGTGACATTCCGTCACCACGAAAGCGAATATTGGATGAAATATTATTTGCAGAATTCTCTGTCTATAACCGTTTTTGTTCTTACATTAAATATCTCTTTGTTCTTGTGAATTGGCTAATTCGTTGTTAGAATTCCGCTGCTATACTCTCTAATCAATCAAACGTAGATCACTGATCCTAACATGTTCCATAGTCATTAATTGATTTAGATATTATTCAAACAACCACAACCTATATAGTCAGTTCAATAAGCGTTATAACATACCAACCATTGAAATATTCAACCATTGAAATATTCAACCATATAAGCATAACCACATATTGTATTTCATTAGGTACCCGTACAATTACATATGAGTAAAACAATACAAACATATTACATTAAGTTCAGAAACTAGGGACACATGTATCTACATATATAATGGGTAAAGTCTACTAGAGTGCTACGTATAAACTATATATACATATTTATTCTATCTGAACCGAACCGAGCAGACCTTTGCTCGTGCTTGCCTCGTTTACAAACCAATCCGAGCCGATCCTCGCCGATCCTCGCCGATCCTCTCGTTTACAACCGAGCAAAAATTCGAACGAGTATTTTTCGAGCAAATTTAGAACGAACGTCGAGCGTCGAGCATTTTGAATAGCCTTAGATGGATGTGTTGGTAATGAAGAAGAATATGTTGATGAATGGGACCAACAAGTTTTTTCTAGTTATTTGATTTTAGGGGTAGTTTAGTGTTTTCAACAAAGACTTTAATCGAAAAACTATATGTTTTAGTTATTTCACTCAAATTGAAATAAAAATAGAATGACACACACCCAAATGAAGAGACATAAAACATAAGGAGGCAAATGAAAATTTTGAAATTATTAGGATTCAGATGGTTAAAATGAAAAAAATATTAGGGATGCAAATGATAACTTACTCTTACTTTTATCTCATGAGATATAAAGCCTAATTCTACCAAGCGACCGGTTACATGGTATTTGGGTGGACCAGATCGGTTGATGATGTAATTTTGTGTTACACCTATTAGTATAAATTTGTTTTTCATGTGCTAAATCGATGACCTCAAGGTTACAAAAAAGTAATTTACAAGTTAGCTATAAAGCACCACTATCGACTCTAGAGGAGCCTAAAAACCGCTAAATGCAAGAACGAGTAAAACTTAAAGATAATAATTTGAAAATAAGTTTACTTGAAGGAAAATTCCCGGCAAGTGGGCCATTGACTTATCTTAAGCATAAATTAATAAACGCCACATAAACATAAACAAGACGTAAATACTTGAAAAACATTGAAAAGGACCAGCTACCCATCACAAATTGCTGTCAAAATTCAAAAACAAAAAAGTCTTCTCCTTCTACCCCCTTTAAATACCTCATAACCCACCGATCTTTATTCGCACTCAATTCCACTTTTTCCCCTTTCTGCAATAATAATATTATTCAACATTCGCTACATTACATATGGCTTCTGCTACTGATTACGCCCTCATGATTGGCGTCATGATTGCCATCTTCATGGCTAATTCCTTCGTCTCTGCAGATCCCGAATTGCTTCAAGATGTCTGTGTTGCAGATCTTACTTCAGGTACATCGGTTTCTTGAAATTCTTTCATCAATCATTTTATAACTTTAACGATTCGAACCGATCATGTTATCGTGTTTACGTAAGAGTATGAACAAAACCCATTGTGATTCTTGAAAAAAGCCTTCGTTTTTTGGTTTGTTTTTGGGAGAGATGATCAAGTTGTTGGTCAAGTAGCGTATGCTCAGGGGGAAGGAAGATGAGGGTTGAAAAAGTCAAAAGTCAAAAGTCAAACTCAATATCTTAACGAATATGCTACGGTGTTTTTGTGTTGTCGTTATATTTTACTGGTATAGACGTGCATATATTAAATATTCATCATTGTTTAAGTCATGTGTTTTCTCGACAAGTTTGGGTGTTCAATTTCTGACCATATTTATGTATTTATGGTTGTGGGATGGAAAATATCTTAACTAAATGCATGTCAAGCTGTTGAGTTTAATTTAGGATCGACATGAACAATTGAACTTAATCACATTTTAAGTTATTAATTAATTAATCTGTCCATATGTAATATGTATAACTCATTTTAATATAACTGGTTGGGTTAGAGCAAGTTGATCTGTTAACATGTTTGAATACTCATTTCATCCCATTACAATTTCGTACCAAACCATCTACAAACCTACCAATCCCTTTCACTGTAGTATGGCATGCTAGTCAAACTATTAATTACGACATAGTTATCTTGTTGATACATTGAGGCTTTGGTTCTACTATTGGTACTTGACGCTTTTAACTGAGCTGGAAGTATGAGTTGCATACAAATGCATTTCTCTTTTCTACAGTGTTTTTTATAATTAATTTTAATTGTGTTTGTGTTATGTTGATTCCTTTAAAATGAATAAAAATACGCGCCGTACTCAAGTTTATCTGTTTAATCCGCAAACGTGGGTAGGGCTTTTGTGACATGAATAAATAAATCAAGAGTTGATTTCAATTTTGCTCCCAACATTTGACAAAAGTTATTATTTTTTTTCAAAAGATTAAAAACATGAATTTATCTCTAAAAACTTTATAACTTGTTTCAATTTTAATTCAAAAGCTTTATTAATTTGGATTTAAATTAAACAAGTAATAAAACTTTTGAATTGAAACTGAAATAGATTATTAAACTTTTAAAGGTAAATAAAAGTTTCTAGTTTTTTTATGAGAAAAATATTATCCTGATCAAACTTTTAAGTTATAATCATATATAGAAAAACAATCATAGCAAGGGACTTGGTCCATGTGTCGAAGGGAAAGGGAGTAGTTGGCATCAATGGGCACTTTTAATTAGAAATGAAGTCATGATCAAATAAAAAAAGATTTTTATTGAACAACTATCCTTTTATCCATTAAAATATTTTCTTTTTGGCCTTGGCGGTTTAGCCTAAAATTGTATGTTTCTTATCTAACGTGACTTATATGGTCTGCCTATTAAAAAGTTAGTTTAATAATGAATTGTCATTTTCTAATTATTGTTCATATACAGAACAAAATTGTTTCAAGATTCGATGAAATATTAACTTCATAATTAATGTAAAAAAACAGATATAAGAATGAATGGATTTGCTTGCAAAAGCAACATATCAGCAGATGATTTCTTCTTCGCGGGGTTAGCAAAGCCGGGGCTCACCAACAACACCTTTGGTGCAACTGTTACACCAGCTTCGGTCCAACAAATCGCAGGGCTAAACACACTAGGGGTGTCCATGGCTCGCATTGACTATGCACCAGGGGGAATCAACCCACCACACACCCACCCAAGAGCCACCGAGATAGTGTTTGTGCTCGAAGGCGAATTGGATGTTGGTTTCATTACCACAGAAAATAAACTATTCTCCAAGACAATCAAGAAAGGCGAAATCTTCACATTCCCTAGAGGTTTGATTCACTTCCAGCTAAACAACGGTAAAGTTCCGGCCGCAGTTATTGCAGGGTTCAACAGTCAATTGCCCGGCACCCAACGGGTGGCGAACGCTTTGTTTGCCTCGTCTCCTACTGTGGAGGATGTTGTGTTGACCAAAACATTCCAAGTTGGAACCAAAGAGATTGAGAAAATTAAGGCCAAATTTGCTCCAAAGAATTAAATAAAATCACATGAACCCAACTGTCCATTTATGGGTTTTCAAGATTTTATTTGTTTTATTTTATATTTTTTTGAATGAACGGATTGTGACGTCATGTATTATGCACACTATTTTCTTTAAATTTTACTAATCATATTCTGTATTCTTTTCTTGTCCTTCATAATCCTTGTCTTATTAATAAGATGATGACATATGAAAATTAAAATATAGTTTTACAACTATTCGTGACAAATATGTATGTTGGTAATTGAAACAATTGGTGGCTATGTCATTGTGTGGTTACCATCACTATTAAGTTCTATTGATAGCAAGAACTCCTTTTGCAATAAGTCAATTAGTACTGATGATTAATGTTTTAGTAGTAATTGATCGCTCTAGTTGTTACTAATACATGTTGATGCTGATAGCAAAGTTGTTGATCATAGTTGTAACTAATGAAACAAGTTGCTACTAATAATCAATTATTTATTATAATCAGTTACTGCGGATGATGAAATCACATGGAGCTTTCCCCAATCATGTAAAATATTAAATATAACTTTCAAGATGCTTGAAAAAAGAATAGTCCTGCAAAAGCATGTGATTTACATCTCATAATTGTATGAATATTTTCTTATTTTCTTTTGGTTTTATGTAAATAATACAATTAGATTAAAACAGCTTAATAACACTAAAATCAATCCAGTTCATTTGACTTTCACTCCTTAAGGTTGTAACTTCCTTACCTTATGGTCTCCTTTCTCCCCTGCTTACATCATGACCACTTCTCTGCTACATCACCACTATCATGCAGACATATAGAAGAGATTGCCGTTGTTGTAACTGCCATAATTTTACTAGACTATGTTCATTTGTAACCAACCGTACGACATATTAATTCAAAAGTTCCTTTATAAGATCATGTTGAGTGTTTCGTATGTATGTCATTTCTAAAGTTCAATTGCCCATGAAATGAACAATACAAATTAACAAATGTTACTTGCAACTACTTTCCAAAGTGATTGACATCATTACATATAATCGAACATTCATGAACCATTGTGTATGTTGAAATAAAATTTATGCTATTTAAAACAAACATTAGTTGCAATAAGTAAATGGTTGGTGAACTGCTCGGACATTAATGAACCATAATATTAGCTTACGAACCAAGCTTTGCTAACTACTCCACTATTAAATGACTTATATTGTATGATTCCTGGTGATAATTGAAATGTTACATATGATTATAATTTGATTATGGTTCTAAAATAAGGGTAGGTTTGATTTTTGTGTAAACATTTTAAGTGTAATTGCAGGATCGATGTTTGTCACTAAACACTTATTTTTTCTCTCAAACTCACCTAGAACAACACTCGGGTTAAGATAGAATCAATAAGAGTTAGATCACAATATAGAAAGTAATAATGAACACACGAAGTAATTTTCAAGGTACTTTTATATATTGCTTCTCAACTCAAAATACAAGACTCTTACAAGCAGTTGTTGTTACAATGAGTTACAAAGAGAACCGATATATAATACTACCTACAGCTGGATATACTTTGATACCAGCTGCGACGTCTATACTACAAGACTAAAGTTTAAGGTATCTCGGATAAAGTCTTATCTGAGATTTGGTAGTTAGAGCATGTCCCTGACTTACCTTTTGTCACCAACTAAAGTTGTAACATGTACTATCATGAAAAGGTGAACAATGGAATAAAGTATGATCAACTGCATGGCTCTTTAGGAAGAAGCCATACAGTATCAGAGGTCTGCAGCGGAGTGTCAGAGACCATACTTGTGTCCACTGGTCATAGCAGTGTCTTCCGAAGGTTAAATGGCTTGGGAAGAGTAAGTACTTCCGAAGCCACTTATACTTCGGAAGAGGCTGCTTCTTCTAAGGCTTGGAGACTTCTTCTTTTCATCATACTTCGGAAGTGATCTTCAGTTCATTCTTCTAAGGCTTGAACTTCGGAAGTATACACTTGACTTTGGAAGTAGAGTTCTGTCTTCGGAAGTTGATCTTTCACTTTGTTTTCGGACGAACTCTACAACCTTTGGAAGTTCCATGCTAAGCTTCGGAAGCCTTTGCATTCAGTAACAAAATTATTTAAGTGACTTAGTTTTGGTTGCATTAGCCTTCTTCTTGATCCAACAAACTCCCCCTAGGTTGATGCTACTAAAACTTCACTTGTTTCTACTTCTCAAAACTTTCAGCAACAAGGAGAGTAAATATTTGTTTGTCTCGTTGTTCTTCCCTGATGTGGTGCTGAGAAGTTTGTACAGATCCTTGGTGGACAGGAAATCCAGTCTGTCACCTTGGATAACATGTACCCTCTGTTATTGCCCTCTGAAAATAGTTAGTTGATGGGAACTATAATCATATTCCCATCTGACTACAGGTTCCAATTCTGGACCCTCCACCATCTGTAGAAAGGCAGTGCCTTTGGTGGGAGGTCTTTCCTTGTCTTCCTGTCTTCTCAATCTCAACTCTTCTTCAATGTTGGCCTTTGCAGTTAACTCGGCTAGGTGAAGGCTGCTAAGGTGATTTCTGATGAGAGCAGCAGCTTCAGAGTTGGAGGGGTTGGAGAATGGCTTCTCTGTTAACTCAGCAATATCAAACCTGCTGGAGTGTAGCAGAGAGGTTGCATTAAGTCTATTGACTTCTCCATTTTCCCTTTCCACAACAAAGTTGTGAGAAGTTTCTTCGAACCTCCACTGGACTATTTTCCTTCTAGGCACAAGAGACTGACTGGGAATCTTGTCCTCTTTCTTAGTGTCCAGCAGAGTCACCAGTTTCTTTCTAAGTTTCTTCTCTTCATCATTTAATGAATCTGAGTTGAGGGCTAGACGTCTAGCTGCCTGGTCCAGTGTTCCTCTAGGTAAATCAAGAAATTGATCTCTTATGAGGGAACAAGAGGATCCATCAACATAGGTAATGTTGACAGAATCTTCATCACATGAGACTTCGCTCAGAGTTGTGCAGTTGATGAGCTTGGTCTTGATTACCTTAAACTCCTCAAGAGAGAGATGTTGAGAAGGCTGAGGGGATGGTGTGGATTGTAGTTGGGTAGGTTGAGGTTCAGAGGTTCTGGCGAGTGTTTTTGGTTGAAGGATTGGAAGATTGGGTGGTTGTGGTGAGGGAAAAACTGTGGGTAAATGTGTGGGTTCAGGGGTGAAAGGTTTGCTATTAATGGTGAAGGGTGAGGGTGAGAGTTCAGGTTGTGGTGGAGTGGTTACAGTGAAGGTCATCCGCTTTACCCTTCTATACATCTCTTTTCTCTTCCCCATCCGGATGTCAACCTTGATTTCACTAACAATCCGTTGAAGTGTCTTTTCAGACATGGGACCCACTTGCCTGCTAGAGAAGCCATGGGCCCAAAGATAATCTTTCATCCAGGCCTTCTCAGTGAGCTTCTTGTTGTAGTGTCCCTAGCCTCTTCTTCCTTTTTCTTCTTTTCCTTTTCCTTTCTCTTGCAGCCTTCTTCCTTTCTTTCTCCATTTGATCCTGCTCTTTGTTGTAGAGCCAGAGGATCGTATCATCATGGTGTGGAGAAAGCTCTTGAAGATTAAAGCCTCTGGAGAGTAGGAAGTTTATCCTATCTCTCCTCAGTTGCAGCTCAGCCTCTTTCTGTTTTTCTTCTTCCTCCTCCAAGGCCAACCTGGCTTCTTTTTCAAGTTTTAGCCGGGTTTCCTTCTCCAGATCCACCAACTCCTCTACTGGTAGCAGGAGTATCTCTTCATTGCCAGCTCCCATTTGGATAAGCTGGTCAACGATCTCTTCTCTTCTTTTGTTGTTGACAGCCTCCTGATTGGTTGCAGCTGCTTTTATACTGGCAGCTAGCAACTTCTCAGTTGGAAGTCGTCCTTTCTTCTTAAGTTTCTCAATCTTCTCCTCTTTCTGAAGCTCTTCGGCAGTCAATTTTCTTTTGCCTTAGTCTTTTGAAATGCTTGACTGTGGTGGTTCTTGGAGAGAGGGTTCTGATTGTGAGAGAGGTAGAGATGGTGTCTATGATGGAGGAAGTTTCAGAAAGTCCTCGCTGTTCCCCTCAGATGCCATTTCAAGGATTGCAGGATCGATGTTTGTGTAAACATTTTAAGTGTAATTGCAGGATCGATGTTTGTCACTAAACACTTATGTTTTTCTCTCAACTCACCTAGAACAACATTCGGGTTAAGATAGAATCAGTAAGAGTTGATTATAATATAAAAAGTAATAATCAACACAGGAAGTAATATTCAAGGTACTTTTATATATTGCTTCTCAACTCAAAATACAAGACTCTTACAAGCAGTTGTTGTTGTTACAATGAGTTACAAAGAGAACCTATATATACTACTACCTATAGCCGGATATACTTTGATACCAGCTGGGATCCTATAGCTAAAGTCTATACTACAAGACTAAAGTTTAAGGTATCTTGGATAAAGTCTTATCTGAGATTTGATAGTCAGGACATGTCCCTGACTTACCTTTTGTCACCAACTAAAGTTGGTAACATGTACTATCATGAAAAGGTGAACAGTGGAATAAAGTATGGTCAACAACATGGCTTTTTAGGAAGAAGCCATACAGTATCAGAGGTTTGCAGCGGAGTGTTAGAGACCATACTTGTGTCCACTGGTCATAGCAGTGTCTTCCGAAGGTTAAATGGCTTCGGAAGAGTAAGTACTTCCGAAGCCACTTATACTTCGGAAGAGGCTGCTTCTTCCAAGGCTTGGAGACTTCTTCTTTTCATCATACTTCGGAAGTGATCTTCAGTTCATTCTTCTAAGGCTTGAACTTCAGAAGTATACACTTGACTTTGGAAGTAGAGTTCTATCTTTGGAAGTTAATCTTTCACTTTGTCTTCGGACGAACTCTACAACCTTTGGAAGTTCCATGCTAAGCTTCGAAAGCGTTTGCATTCAGTAACAAAATTATCTAAGTGACTTAGTTTTGGTTGCATTAGCCTTCTTCTTGATCCAACAATAATTTTTATAGTATTACCAAGTAAAGACATGTTCACATGGAATGACTTTTAGGTAGAAAACTAAAGGAAATAGTGGTTGCAAAGATTATGAAAGTTAGAAAGAGAGCAATATATACGATTCTTTCAAAATAAAAAAATAGGATTGGTTTGTAAGAGTGAATCATAACAGAGGTTAATTGAGGTTTTGTTTCACATATGGGATTATCGCAGTTGCTATATGCGATTTCTCGGTTATCTAACAAGAATCTTACCAAATCTAACGCAAGATAAGAAATTGCACTTGACATGTGTGATCTCTCAGAGCCGTAACATCCAAATTTTAAACTTTTGAGACATGACACTTGGTAAGTATGATTTTTAGAAAATACCAGTCACATCTCATACTTATTTGTGTTTGAATACTTGAAAGACTATACTTGCTATGTCTAATTTCTCAATAAACTTTAAAACTCATCCCATGATTTACGTTTTCACATCAATTTTAATTAAAAAATACATATATGAAAAGACTATATATATATATATACATATCCACACTTGTATCTTTGTTTTCATACCCAATCTACATTTAGTCTGTTGATCCATATGTACCTTCTTTGCGGTCTTAATGTAATATGTCTATCATGTCCTAAATGTAATGAAACGAATGAGTTGAATGAAATATATTTTGTGGTTGTTGATCTTAATGTCTAATGTTTCAGTGCATGTTTTAATGTTTATTATTTATGAACGCATATTGAACCAACTATATAGGTTTGTGGTTGTTTGAATACATCCTAGTCAAGTAATGATTGAGAAACATATTCAAATTGAGTCGTATGAGGTCTTCATGCGAATAGACCATGCTAATGGACCATACACACGAACACTTCATGCTAATGGACCAGTCGCACGACTGAACCAGGAGACTAGATCAGTCACACGACTGAGACATACGGATGCTCAATCGCACGACTAAACCTTCAGTCGTGTGATTGACTCAGTCACATGCTTTAGTCGCACGACTGAACCATGCTAATAGTCTAGTCGTACAATTGACTAATCCTAATCTATAAATACCATTTAATTCGTGAAAAAAAACACTTTGAAGAATTCGACTCCTACTCGTACCCTAGCCGTCCAGAACATCCAAGAAAGCCAGTCCAAGTTTATAGATCGTTCTTGATCGATTCCTATTCATTCTTAACGTTTAGATTATTGTTATATCGATCGAGTTAACATTCTCACTGATTGGATCACCAATCAAATAGGATTCTGCATTATTTGAGTTTGTATACACGCAAATCAGTTAGTACTACGTCCAGTACACGGTCCTATACAAGTGGTATTAGAGCTTTGGCTATTGATATACGTGTGATTCAATCGTTTTGATATGAAAATTGTGTTTTTCACTAAAAGGCACAATCCTTTTTGTGTCAACCGTGTTTTAGACATCTCCAGGTCACAAAGTTAACGTTTTTCCAGCATACGGCAATTAGGATTCTTGAGAAATTCATGTTTTTGTGTCAAAATACCTTAAACCTTCGAATTCTTAAGATTCGGCAGCTTCAGTCGCACGATTAACTCAATCGCACAACTGAATCCATACGCATCTCTCATACACACGATTGGACTAAGTCATTTATCCTTACGTACGATTGAATTGCCTAGTCACATTGTTCATTCGCACCTGTCCATTCACACGAGTGAGTCATCCGCATTGGTCCATTCGCACGTCTCAGCCATTTGCATTGGTCAATCGCACGAGTTGTCCAATCGCACTCCTTCATTCGCACAAGTAAAACAGTTTTGTTCTAATGACCAAAGTCAAGAATAATGGAGGATCAATATTCAGCATTCACCGTAGGAAGGGATTCTAATATTCAAAATTTGTTGCTTCTAGAAAATGAAGTGGGAATCATAACAAGCCCCCTAAGCTAATAACGTTAGATGATTACCCATAATGGAAGCAAAGATTTGAGATTTACTTAAATGGAATAGATCCCAATTTGTGGGAGTCGATAGAAACAGGATATAACATGCGTGTAGATGCAGATGGAGTCAAACTTACCTTAAGCAGTATGACGAATGACCAAATGATAAAGTACAATGCGGAGAAGAAAGTATATGCATTGCTAACTCACTCAATTCCTAAGGACATCTTCCATCAATTTTCTGAGAACAAGCAAGCTAAGAAGCTATGGGATGCATTGGAAAAGAGGTATGAAGGAAATGCATCGTTAAAAGCTCTAAAGGCTAAAGCGTTGAAGAAGGAGTTGAAAACTTCTCATCAATGGGAAATGAGAGCTTGGATGATGTCATTGATCGGTTCTACCATTTGATGAGTGAGTTGCACACTCATGGAGTCACCACATCTATGGAAGACAAAGTTCAAACTTTGTAGATGGGTTGCCAGAGAAGTGGGTTTCCTTTGTCTCCAACCTCAAACAGAATGATTTGCTGGCGAAGTTAGATATCAACAACTTCATTCTGAAGCTGAGAGAGAAAGAGTTGAGGGTGAAGTATAGGGCCCAAAAGTCATCATATGATCAGAATCCGACACTGTACAACTCAACTCCATAAGCCAAAATGTCTGGAGCGCCACTTCAAATGGCATTTGTGTCGAGTTCAGCTGGTCTATCTCAAGCTACTACTTCAGGATCTGACATGTCAGGGTCGTCTTGTACTCAATACATAGCACTTGAAGCCAATGCTACAAAACTAAAGACTGAAAATCTCGAGAATGTTACAGTGAAGGTAGCAAAGGAGCACATGAATCTCTTAGCAATGGTCATTCTCTCTTATGAAGGACAAGATTGGAGCTTTCGGTTTGTGTCTCCGAGAGAATCCAACATTGCTAGTGTTGAGGATCTAGATAACGACTCACCAAGCGAAGGTGATATTGTAGTGGAACTCGCGATGTCAAATGTTGAAGAAACTGCAACTGTAGTTGATCACCTGCCTGAAGAAGGGACTAGTTCAACAAGTTCAGAATCACCAGAACCAAAAAAGTCAAACACTGCTTTGATGGCTGATTCAACCGCACCCTCTCCGGTAAGTACCACTACTCAACTTTTCAATAATTATGCTTGTTCTGATTATAATAAATTTAGGGAAAGCATTGATTTGAAATTTGCTAGGTTATTAGACCATAATGATAACTTAGTAAAGGACTTGCAACTGTGCACAGAAGCAAATAGAGTCTTAAAACAAAATGAGCACAACTATAAAGAAAAGATACAACTCTTGAAGAAACAACTTAGGGAAACTAAAGTGATAGCTTTTAACCAAGCTAATGATATTAAGTTCTATCTAAAGTCCCTAGAAGACAGTAAGAAACAAAAAGTAGTTTTGGAAGTAGAAGCAACTTCATTAAAACAAAAACTGCATAGTTGGAGAAGTTCTTCTCACATTGTCCAACACTTAGTGAGAAAACGCAACAATGGGGAGGGTTTGGGATATAAAGTGGTACCACCACCACATGAGACCTTGATGAATGACAAAAGTAAACCAATAATAATAACCCAATCAAGGATCATGTGATGTTCACTCCTCTTGTAAGTGATCCAGATTCCACATGGAAATCAACTAAATATGGCACTAAACAAAAGGATTTCACTTCAAAATAAAAAGATAAAATTCCTTGTGTTAATCAGGATGAACAATTTGAGAGGGTTAAAGTAAAGTCTGGTTCAACCAAGTTTAATTCTGAACCTAAACAGACCAAAAATGTTAACCAATCACGCGTATCATGTCCAAGTCTAGGTAAGCTAAAGAGTAAAGATACTAATAACGTCCAAACAATTAATTTTGTTAAACAAGCTAAACCATTAAAACAGGAAGTTACTAAGCCCAAACTGAATAAAGTCACACAAGTGTCACATACTTCTCCATAGAAACAGTTAAATCGTCAAGTCGAAAGCAGATCATGCTACAACTATGGAAAGTATGGGCACATCGCGTCTTACTGTCCTTATTATCAGACACCAAAGAAAAAGGTTGAACTTTATGACACTAAAGCGAGCTCTTCCTAAAGAAGCTCCATGACTCCACCAAAAAGGGTCAGTGAACGTAAAGTTCAACCCATTAGCCAGTTGTCTGTTTACCATAAACATGCCTTACACAAAGCTGGCTTATGGAAAGAAAAGTCTATGTCTGGAAATGAGAACAAGAAGACAAATGATCTTCCCTCACCCTCAAATGGACAATGGGTGGAATTTATGATGTATGATGCCTCTAGGTCACCCAAGCCAGTTAAGGATTGGGTCCTTAACCTTAACTAATGTTTTCAACTGACTATACAGGGTGTTCGCTATAGTGCTAAAACAAACACTTGGATTGTAGATAGTGGAGCATCAAGGCACATGACTGGAAACCGAGCACTCCTATCAAACGTCAAACAAATCAAAGGAGGTCATGTTTCATTTGCTAGAAACAAAGGAGGTTACATCTTAGCTCAAGGGGAAGTGGGGAATCAGAAAGTGAATGACAA
This sequence comes from Flaveria trinervia, assembly GCA_025506515.1. Classification (NCBI taxonomy): domain Eukaryota; kingdom Viridiplantae; phylum Streptophyta; class Magnoliopsida; order Asterales; family Asteraceae; genus Flaveria; species Flaveria trinervia. The sequence goes on from CM046455.1 coordinate 50,709,207, forward strand.
GGTAAACTATGTTCAACAACTTCAAAATAATTTGCTTTCCGTTTCCCAAATATGTGATAAGGGATTTAAGGTAGTTTTCGACAATAAGAAGTGCTATGTCTTGAAAAAGGATTATGTGATTTCGGAGGACCAAGTCTTAATGTCAGCCTCAAGATATAATGACCTTTACGTCTTGGATCTATCAAAGGCCTCCACAACGGATCATCAAGTTCAATGCTTCTTGTCAAAAGCTACTGAGAAGGATTCAATCTCCTGGCATAGGAGAATGGGACACATCAATCCAAGGAAGATGAATCCTTTGATCCAGAATGATCTAGTGAGAGGAGTCAATGTCAAGAACTTCCAACTCCCAGATTTTTGTGTCACCTGCAAGAAAGGCAAACAGACTAAGAAGTCTCATAAGGCAAACAAAGTTAATTCCATAGAATTTCCTCTTGAACTTCTTCACATGGATCTGTTTGGTCCCGTCAATACAAGAAGCATCGCAAGCGACTTGTACTACTATGTAGTTACAGATGACTACTTAAGATTCTCTTGTGTGATGTTTCTAAAATCAAAATCAGAAACATTTGAGTCATTCAAAGAATTGGTAACTATACTGGAGTCACCCTACAAGCTGAAGGTAAGACAAGTACGCTCAGACAACGGAACCGAGTTCAAGAACCAATGGATGGAGGCATTCTGCAAAAAAAAGGGAATTGTACATCAGTTCACATCAGCCTACACACCACAGATGAATGGGGTTGCTGAAAGAAAGAACAAAAGCTTGATAAAGACTGCAAGGATGATGCTAGCAGACTCGAAACTGCCTATCCAATTTTGGAATGAGGCAATTGCAAATGCATGTTACACGTTAAATCGAGTTCTGGTAGTCAAACACCATGGCAAAACGTGTTACGAGTTACTTCAACAACCTAACCAAATCTAGAGTATCTCGAACCATTTGGCGCACCGTGCACCCTGCTGAAGAAAACTCAAGAAGGCAAGTTTAGCGACAAGGCTGAAGAGGGAATCTATCTAGGATACAACATACCGAATAAGAGAGTTTACAACAACTCAACGGGTCAAGTAGAAGTGTGGTGTAACGTCGACGTTCAGAGATACACCACTGCTCCTGCTGGAAAAGGACCCGCATTCTTTTTCGACTATGACGGATTCTTCAAGTCCTTCAACATTCCTCTCTACACTTCTGATGATGAGTTAGCAGCCAAAATGATCTATGATGTCTTAAACACACTATCACAAGACTCTACATCATCTAATTCACAAGGTGAATCACCTAACCACTCAGGGGGAGCACTCAAGGTAAGTGACTCTTTCTTTGAAGATGAAGCCATGGAGAATGATCAGGACACTCAGGAGCAACAGGTTCCTACTACTGCAAGTCCATAAGCATCTGACGTTGATGCCTCTGAGTCTTCGGACCTCACACTCCTACTCCCTCAGATACGGAACGACATGTTCATAATCTTGATTCTGAAGTAGTTGTTCCCCCACTCCTGGATCATGCCTAAATGTCTATCATCTCCTGGACAATGTCATTAGGGATGTTAGATCAGGAGTTCAGACTAGAAATCAGTTGTATTCAGCTGATTATGCCTTGGTAATGGAAAAAGGGTATCTTCACGATAGTGCTTATTGTTGTTTTGTATCTCAGTTTGAGCCAAAATACGTCAGTGAAGCTGTAAATGATGAGGCATAGGTGAGTGCCATGCAAGAAGAACTTCTTCAGTTCAAGAATTTAGGTGTATGGACACTAGTAGATAGACCTAAAGGTGCTAAGGTCATTGACACAAAATGGGTCTTGAAATGTAAAAAATATGATCAAGGTGTCATCATCAGGAACAAGGCTCGACTTGTAGTTCAAGGATTTCGACAAGCTGAGGGAATTGATTACAATGAAGTATTTGCACCTGTGGCGAGAATGGAAGCCATCTGTATCTTCCTAGCCTATGCCTCTTACATGAAGATTAAAGTCTATCAACTGGATGTAAAGATTGTTGGACCTTATATGCCCAAGACACATACAAGATTGATGTGGTTAGTACGTTATGATCCAAGTCGGGTCATACCCAATAACAAGGTATACAAACACCAACTAGTATTTATTTGTTGATAAGATCAAACAAATAAATACCGACACCAATTTAGAAAATGGGTTTTTGTAAAACGTTGCTTTTGTAAAAGAACAACATTATGTGGATAATTTATTCAAGAGAAATTGTTTGTTTCATTATTTAAGTTGGTTAAACAATAACATATAAAAGTGTGTTATTGTTATAAAATTAAAAGAGGTTTTAATTTTATTAAATGAAGGGCTAAGAGTGTAATATTTTTATAAAAACTATAATGGGGGGAACCCATTTTAAGAACATTTTCGGCCGCCCAAAAGGTACTGGGACTCCCTTTTGTGTCTTGGTTCTTGCAATTCTTTCACCACTCTTGCACTCTTCATTCATTTCACACTTCTCTCTAACTTTTCTCAAGCAAGAACTCTCTCAAAAGTGGTTGAAAAATTCAGATTCTACAAAGAATAGGCTGAAATTTTCGGATTCTTGAGGAGCTTAGAAAGAGACTTCTTTGGTGTTAGCTCCCTAACAAGCTTAGTGTTTGGAAGGGCTTGTGGGTATACAAGCTTGAGGTCTTCCCCTTTGAAGGCTAGCCACTCAAGAACATCATCTTCTTCATCCTTTTCATCTACCACTTTTGTTCAAGAAATGTTGTTTCTATGAACACCCTATGGTTGTTATGTTTTGTTTGATAGCACACTATTTCACATATGTTTATATGATCCTTATTCTTGGGTTTTGTTTATGTTTTAAGTGGTGAAAATTCTCAGATTACTAACCATATGTTAAACCTATATTCTGCTACGATTTTCCAAGTTTAAATGGTTAAATTAGCTTGTTTTACATGTGACAAAACCAACAATGGTATCAGAGCCGGTTATGTGGAATATGTGCTTCAAAAGGTCTTGAAAAGTTAGTTTTCATGGAATTTTTCAACCCATTAGGGGCTGTTTTCTTGTGGATGTATGAATCCCTTATGTTTCAAGGTTTAATCTTGCATGCTTTAGTGTAAACCTTGAAAGATTTACATCAAATGGATTGATTGTGTTGTTTGGACAAACCTTAAAATTTGAGTTCATGTTGGCTGAAATTTTAGGTCTGAAATAAGGGATTCATTGTTGTTCTTGGTTGGTGTATATGTTTCATATTATGGTGGATAACATAGCCTTGGCCTTATATGTTTGGTTTTGGTTGATTGGGATTTGTCATGTTGGTTTTGATTATTGTAAGGGTTGTAATTTTGTGCTTTGTATCTTGGGTTGTAATTTATTTATTCATTTGGTTATGTAATAAATAGATTAGGTGCTTTTATTTTATTAGAAAAATTGTATTAGGATATGATTTTTGTAAAAGAATATGCACAAGATGAAGACTCAAAGAAGGACACAAAAAGACATGGTCACTTGAAGCATTTGGATGTGGTTTCAAGTGGGAGTTCATGGACACATTTTGATGTGTCATCTCAAACCTTAGGAAAGACCTTATGACAACACTTGTGATGGCAAACAAGTGTGGTCAACTTAGTGGCTATGGTTATGCACTCATGTTTGTATGTTTATGCTTGTTGGGATGTTTGTTGTTTGATTGTTTGGTTGACATTTGGATATGCATTACAAACTCATTAACAACTTAACAAGCTGAAAATTTGATGGTTCTTTATCATTAAGTGGTTAATAAAAGTTTATTAAAAGAATTAATGGTTTTAATAAAAGAGGTTTTATTAAAAGTGAACCATAGGGTACCTTGTATTTGAAAGCATGCAAATATAAGGTACATAGAGTTTTCTAAACTAAGATTATGAAAACTTAATTTTCTGTTATAAACAAGTTTAACACCATCCTTTTGCATAACACTTGAGTCATTTGGAAACTCTTAATGGGATAAAGGTCACCTAACCGTTTTAAAGGAAATTGTGACTTGAGGTGGGGACACCATATTTGTGGGATAAAGGTCACCTAACCACTTATGTTGGAAAACTCACATGTATGTGCAAGTAGGGTAACTTGATTTGCAAACCATGTTAAATGGATCACCTACAATATGGTTTACAAAGGTGTTGATGGGATAAACATACCAACTATACATATGATGTTTTAAAGTCGATCCCATACCCTAGAAGTTGCAAAGGGTTGCAATTGTCAAAACGTTGACTACCTTGTTAATTTAAATAATGGGATAAAGGTCACCTAACCATTATTTAAATGTAACGTTGGATTCTAGATTTTAAAATTGTGTAAGACACTTAAAAGGGGTTTTAATTATCAAAATCTGAACAATATCGAAATTACTAAAATTGAACTTTGTTATATGTTGTAGATGGCCACCAACAATAATGAAAACAATGATATCCCGTCTGCTCACTCACTATCACTTAGGACCATTCTCCAAAAGGAGCGTCTAAACCATAATAACTTTATTGATTGGTTTCGAAACTTGAGAATTGTTCTCAAGCAAGAGAAACGATCATACATATTAGACGATCCAATTCCCGATCAACCTAGTGAGGATGATGAGGAGGCCTACGATAATTGGGTAAAATACACTAAGGACTCGGTCCAAGTGTCTTGCCTCATGTTGGCAAGTATGACTCCAGATCTCCAAAGGGAGTATGAACATCATGGAGCATATGACATGATAACCCAGTTGAAGGAAACGTTCCAACAACAAACACAGGTTGATCGCTTCGAAACGGTTCGAGCATTCCATGCCTGTCGTATGGACGACACCCAAACTATTTCATCTTATGTACTTAAGATGAAAAGCCACATCGACAGCCTCGAATGGTTAAATTGTCCCGTCTTGAAAGAGTTGGCTACGGATTTGATCCTCAACTCTTTGTTAAAAAGGTTTGACAACTTTGTCATGAACTATAAAATTAACGGGTGGGACAAGAACATAAGTGAGCTTCACTCTATGCTCAAAACTACCGAGGTGGCCATGGGTAAAAGGGTTTTACCCGTTCTCACCATTAATGAAGGTGGGAACAAGAAGAGCCCTCACCCCGCACCCAAGGCAAATGTTGCCAAGGGTAAAGGGCACGTTAGGGGAAAGGGAAAGGGAGTGGTAAGAGCGCCACCACCAAAACCGGCGGAGAAGAAGCAAAAGGTTGCTTCAAATGACATATGCTTTAAGTGTGGGGAGATTGGACATTGGGCAAGAAATTGCCCAGTCCATCTCAAAGAGTTGCAAGCAAAGAGGGATGCCGGGCAAACCTCAGGTATAATTTTCATGATTTATATTGATATTAATTTAATATCCTCTAACACATGGGTATTGGATACCGGATGTGGAACTCACATTTGCAACTTATTGTAGGGGTTCAAAAGAAGTAAGGACTTCAAGAAAGGGGATGTTAGCCTCTACATGGGGAATGGGGCAAAAGTCCAAGTTGAAGGCTGAGGGGACTACATCTTGAAGCTTCCAAATGGTTTGGAAGCAATTTTGAACAATATTTTGTATGCTCCTAGTTTGACTAGGAACATTATTTCTGTTGCCCAATTAAGACAATATGGTTATGTTTTGTTATTTATTGAGAATGAAATTCATGTTTCTTTAAATGGCACGTTTTATTTTAATGCTATTCCTGTTAATGGTATTTATGAATTGGTTCGTGAAAACACATTATATGATAGCTCATTGTACCAAACCACCACTAAGAAACTCAAATTGGTTTTGAGTGATACCTATCTTTGGCATTGCCGTCTTGGTCATATATACAAGAAGCGCATACAAACACTTCAAAAGAATGGTCTTTTAAAATCAAATGAAGATGATTCATTCGATGTATGTGAATCTTGTTTACAAGGTAAAATGACTAAGGCACCTTTTAGTGGCAAGTCCGGACAGGCAAAAGATTTATTAGGCATCATATATTCGGATGTATGTGGTCCTTTTAAGCCAATGACTAGGTACCATGAAAAATACTTCATTACCTTTACCGACGACTATAGTTGATATGGTTATGTGTACCTGCTAAGACACAAAGATGAAGCTTTTGAAATGTTCAAAATCTTCTAAAATGAAGTAGAAAATCAACTCAACAAGAGAATAAAAATTCTCTGCACCGATAGAGGAGGTGAATACCTAAGTGATGCTTTTAGAGATCATCTTAGAAGTTGTGGTATTGTCTCACAACTATCTCTACCTGGAACACCACAACATAATGGCGTGTCCGAGTGGAGAAATCGAACTCTATTAGATATGGTTCAATCTATGATGGCTAGAAGCTCATTACCTCTATCATTTTGGGGTTTCGCTTTGCGCTCTGCGGCCTGTATATTAAATATGGCCCCAACTAAGAAGGTGGAAATGACACCTTTTGAAATATGGCATGGAAGGGTTCCATCACTGTCATATTTAAAGGTATGGGGTTGTGAGGCTTATGTAAAGACTCCCACCTCAAACAAGCTAGAAAGCCATTCCACTAAGTGTATCTTCATTGGATATCCTAAAGATTCTATGGGATATTACTTCTATGATCCATTGGAACAAAAGGAGTTTGTTGCCAAGAAGGCTAAGTTCTTAGAAGCTAAGTTCCTTACGGAAGGAACTAGCAGTAGAACTGTGGATCTTGAGGAGGATCAAGAACCACAAAATGATACACGTTTGGTTGATACTAGCACTCAACATGAGGATGTTGAGAATGATCAAGTGGTTGATCAAACTACACAGAAGGTTTGCAGATCTGGTAGAATTAGTAATTCACCTGAAAAATATGGATTTTCTATAGATGGATGCTATGTGGTAGATTCCGATGAACCAACCACCTATCATGATGCAATGTCCAATTTGGATTGTGACAAATGGCTTGAAGCCATAAACGTAGAGATGCAATCCATGTATGACAACCAAGTGTGGGACTTGGTTGAACCACCTCTTAACTCTAAGATAGTTGGAAGTAAGTGGTTTTTCAAGAAGAAAACCAATATGCATGGAAACTTGGATACTTATAAAGCTAGACTTGTAGCAAAAGGTTTCACTCAAACTCAAGGGGTTGATTATGATGAGACCTTCTCACCGGTTTGCAGTGCTAAAGTCTATTAGGATATTGTTTGCCATAGCTGCTCATTATGATTATGAGATTTGGCAAATGGATGTCAAAACTGCTTTTCTAAATGGATATCTTGAGGAAGATGTCTATATGGTTCAGCCTGAAGGTTTTGTCAACTCAAAACATCCTAACAAAGTATGCAAGTTAAAGAAATCAATCTATGGATTGAAGCAAGCATCAAGAAGTTGGATTACCGTTTTGATGAAGAAATAACCAAATTTGGATTCATCAAAAATGCTGATGAAGCATGTGTATATAAGAAGGCTAGTGGGAGCATCACCATTTTCCTATTATTGTATGTCGATGACATCCTACTATTTGGAAATGACATTCCAACCATGGAAGGTGTAAAAACCTGGCTTGGAAACTGTTTCTCTATTAAGGATCTTGGTGAAGCCGCCTATATTTTAGGAATAAATATCTATAGGGATAGATCAAGGTGGTTGATAGGTTTGAATCAAAGTGCATATATTGATAAGATCTTGAAAAGGTTTAAGATGGAAAACTCTAAGAAAGGTACCGTACCTATTCAAAGAGGAACAATATTGAGTAAGACTCAATGTCCAAGCTCAAAGGATGAGCAAGACAAAATGAAGGGAATTCTGTATGCGTCTGCTATAGGATCCATCATGTATGCAATGATATGAACTAGACCGGATGTGTCATGTGCTTTGAGCATGACAAGCCGATACAAACAAAATCTTGGAAACAGTCATTGGATGGTTGTTAAGAACATACTTAAGTACCTAAGGTGGACTAAAGATATGTTCCTAATCTGTGGATTTGGTGAGGAGGAACTCGTAGTAAAGGGTTACACGGATGCGAGTTTCCAAACTGATGGGGATGATTCACGATCACAATCGGGGTACATTTTCATCTTGAATGGAGGAGCAATCTCTTGGAAGAGCTCTAAGCAAGATGTGGTGGCATTATCTACTATAGAGTAACAATACATTGCCGCTTCATTAGCAGCTCAGGAAGTTGCATGGTTAAAGAAGTTCATTGCCGATCTAGGGGTGGTCCCTTCCATTCAGGACCCCTTAGAAATTCTTTGTGATAACGGGGTGTGATTGCTCAAATCAAGGAACCACGTCCACATCAAAAGACTAGGCACATGAACGAAGATTCAACTACATAAGAGATGAAGTAGAAAAGGGAAAGATATGTATTCACAAAGTTCACATGGATCAAAACATTGCGGATCCACTCACGAAGCTTCTTGAAAAGGCAAAGCATGAAAGTCATGCTTGTGCCATGGGACTGCAATACTCTAGAGATTGGATTTGATCTTTAATTTTGTATTGAGATATTGTAACTCTTTCTTACTTGAATGAATTATTTGGTTATAATGATTCAACTAATATTTTCTATTTTGCATGTTTAAAATCCATGAGTAAATTATTTACTCAAAACGTCCGTAGTTGTTCATGCTTGTGGGAACAAACATGAAGGTAATACTATTATGAACTTGGATTGGTAGATATTCATATGGATGAATATAGAGCAAAAGGTTGCTGCCAAAGTTCATAGATATTTGTGGGATGCAAATATTAGACTGACCTACATCTCAAATACTACTACATGGAATCTTCCTAATTGATCATAAGAAATTTTGAGTAAAGGCGGACATCATTTGGTATCCTTTGACCTGAGACACATATTGGGTCTTGATATTTACCAAATATTATACTTTGACTTAGCTCTTTGCTGTTCTGAAACATGGCAGTACATAAGTCTGAGTTCAAGATGGGATTCGTCCCTCTTAGTCGTTGGGAGTAAGATGTCTAAGGCCTGATAAAGTTAAATCAATGGAGAATGATCACTCTGTGTCTCTAGGATTTAACATGACATCTGTGACAAAAGTGTTGATGCATGTATGTCCCTAGATCATGATTTGAAATGTAATGAATCTTGTCTGTCTGAGTATGATGTAATTTGTATTGATTAATGAAATGACATAAATTGTTTGTTACTTGTGATGTTTAATATTTCATTAATGAGTCGTGATTGAATTGATTGGGTTTATGATTGTATGAATGGTTGCACATTATGTTATATTAATTAAAACATTCAAACGTAACTTAATGAAGTTCTCATGCGAATGGCCCATGCGAATGGACCACACACGTGAATAACTTTAGACGACTGACTCAATCGCACGACTGAATCAGGAGACTGGATCAGTCGTATGATTGACACATAAGATTGACTCAATCGCACGACTGAACACTCAGTCGTGCGGATGAGTCAACCGCATGGGCAGAATGAACAATACTATTGAAAACAGGAGAGGGATCCCATTACGATTCCAGACGCACGATTGAACCATACTTATGGCCCAGTCGCACGATTGAACAATACTAACCTATAAATAGACCCAATTCGGGAAAAAACAGTAGAGGGATCCCATTACGATTCCAGACGTACCCTCGTCGTCCAGAAACCTCCCAAATCGTTCTCCAAGTTCACAGAGCACATTAGATCGATTGCTAATCGACTTCTAACGTTAGATTCAATTCTGATTGATTCTTTGTGTGTTCTCACTGATTGGATCGCCAATCAAATAGGATTCCGCACTATTGGAGTTGGTTTAACACGCTAATCACTAGGTATTTCGTTCAAATACCAGGTCCTAACAAGTGGTATCAGAGCCTTGGCTCTTGATTACGTGTTGATTCAATCAAGATTGCATAAAAGTTTGTGTTTTTGCACTAAAAACGCAATCTTTGGCATCAAAAGTGATCTTGGACGTTCCCTGCTCATCGAAGTTTGGTTTCTACGGACTTAGGCGATTAGAACTTGTGAGATTTCGAATTTTTACGGCTGAAACCCGTCAAACCTAGAAATTTTCGCAAAACAGCAGCTTCAGTCGCACGAGTAACCCATTCGCATGACTGGACTCATTCTCATTGCTCATACGCACGATTGGACCTAGTCGCACCCTCATTCAGCCGACTGAACCGTTCATTCGCATAGTTCATACGCACCAGATTCATTCGCACGACTGAAGCAATCGCCGGTTCAGCCGCATGATTGAACAGTCGCAGAGTTCATACGCACGATTAGACCATTCGCATCCTTCAGTCGCATCAGTGAAAGTTTGTTTGATTAGATTCTAAGTTATTAGTCATGGAAGATCAGATGTCAGCCTTTACTGCTGGGAAGGACTCAAGGATACAGAACCTGCTGTTGCTTGAGAGTGAGGTGGGTAATCACAATAAACCACCAAAGCTTTTGACTTTAGATGAGTTTCCCCACTGGAAACAACGTTTTGAGATCTACCTTAATGGAGTAGATCCTATTCTGTGGGAAGCCATTGAGATCGGTTATAGTACACCGGTGGGAGCTGATGGAGTTAAGCTAACGTTAAGCAGGATGACAGACGCACAGAAAGTAAAGTACAATGCAGAGAAAAGGTTTATGCATTGATCACTCAGTCTATCCCCAAAGACATATTCCACCAGTATTCAGAGAACAAGCAGTCCAAGAAACTGTGGGATGAGCTAGAGAAGAGATATGATGGGAATGCGTCATTGAAGGCAATCAAGGCAAAGGAGTTAAAGAAGGAATTCGATAACTTCTCATGATTGGTAATGAGAGTTTAGACGAAGTCATAGACAGATTCTACCACTTGATGAGCGATTGCATACACATGGAGTGGAAACGACTATGGAAGAGAAAGTAAGCAACTTCGCAGACGGATTGCCTGATAAGTGGGCTTCATTCGTGTCTAACCTGAGACAGAATGGAATGCTTGTAAAGCTGGATATAAATGACTTCATTCTTAAGTTGCGAGAAGAAGCACTAAGGATGAAGTATAGAGCTCAGAAGTCTTCGTACACACAAAATCCAGCTTTATACAACGCCACGCCTCAAGCTAAGACATCTGGAGCACCACTCCAGACTGCTTTTGTCTAGCTCGTCAGGTCCTTCACATGCTTCTCTTCTGGATCAGACACGTCTGGGTCATCACGTACCCATTATATTGGATCAGAAGCAAGTGCTACCAAACTGAAGACCGAGAACCTCGGTAATGTGACCGTAGAAGTAGCTCGAGAGCATATGGATCTTTTAGCAGCAATGGTTCATTCATATGATGGACTTGTTGCGGGAAGATTGGAAACTACCATCTGGCAGATGAGGACTATGAGCAGGTGGATGAAATGGAGCTTGAGAGGATGGATTAATGTGGGCCTTAGCTAGCGCTGTTCGAAGGGCGAAGAAGTTTGTTAAGAAGACTGGACAGAACTTGATAGCTACTAAGGATACCACATTTGGCTTTGACAAGAGCAAAGTGACCTGCTTCAACTGTGGAGAGAAGGGGCACTTCAAAAGAGAACGTGTCAAGCCAAAGAAGACGGGTAATGGGAACCCGTTCTCGTCCTTTACCCGCCAAGACAAGCAAGCCTCCAGTTCTAGTTCATCAAACAAGGATCCAAAAGCCTTGACTGCACATGATGATGAAGGACAGGATTGGAGTTTTAGGTTTGTCTCACCAGGAGAATCTAACATTGCCAGTGTTGAGGATATTGATGATGATTCTGCGAGTGAAGGTGATCTAGCAGTTGAGATAGCAATGTCACATAGTGAAGAAACAACTGCAGCCGAGGTCAGTTACAAGCCAAATGAGAAGATTTCCATGTCAGAGACAGAAAAGTCAGAATCACCAGAACCAGAGACATCTGATACTGCACTGATGGCTAACTCTTCTGAACCAACTCAGGTAATAATCCTGCTTGTTCTGATTGTGATACTTTTAGGATAGCATAGATGAAAAATTTGCTAGGTTATTAGATCATAATGATAACTTAGTAAAAGATTTACGACTGTGCACTGAGGCTAATAGAGTACTAAAACAAAATGAGCATAGTTATAAAGAAAAGATAGACCTATTGACTAAACAACTTAGGGAAACCGAAGTAGTGGCCTTTAACCAAGAAAATGAAATTAGGTACTATCTAAACTCCCTAGAAGAAACTAAGAAGCAAAAGGCAGTTCTAGAAGTAGAAGTTAATTCATTAAAACAGAAACTGCATAGTTGGACTAGTTCTTCACACATAGTTCAACACTTAGTAAGAGAAAGGAATAACGGGGAGGGATTAGGCTACAAAGTGGTTCCACCACCACCTGAGACCTTGATGAACACTAAGTCTAGACCAGTAAATAATAACCCCATCAAGGATCATGTGGTGACTACTCCTCTTGTTACTGATCCAGACACCTCATGTTCATCTACTGAATCTGGACAGAAACAAAAGGAGGCCACTTCAAAGGCAAAGGGTAAATTGCCTTGTGTTAATCTGGAAAATGAATTTGAAAAAGTTAACTTAAAGTCAGGGTCAAACAGAGTCAAATCAGAACCTAAAAGGACTTCAAATGTTACTTTTTCACATGCTTCAAGTCAAAAACCAGTTAACCAAAAAGTGGAACATGTTAAACAGGTTAAAACAGTTAATTTTGTTAAACCAGAGAAAATATCAAACATACAAGAGTCAAAACCTAAAGTGATTGATGTTACTAGAGTGTCACGAACTTCTCCACAAAGAAAGTCTACTCATAAAGTTGATAGCAGGTCATGCTACAACTGTGGAGAATGTGGACACATTGCTTCCTATTGTCCCTTCTATCAGACACCTAGGAAGAAGATTGATCTTCAGGACTCTAGACCTAGGTCTTCTAAGAGGAGTTCTCTAACTCCACCTAGAAGAGCTAGTGAACCTAAAGTCCAACCTGTAAGCCAGACGACTGTTTACCATAAACAGCATTGCACAAATCTGGCTTATGGAAGAAAAGTCAGCCTACGTATCAGATACTGATGACAAGAAGGAACCTGAGCTACCCTCACCCTCTAAGGGGTCAATGGGTGGAGTTTATGATGGTGATGCCTCTGGGAAACCCAAGACAGTAAAAGCTGGGTTCCTAACCTAAATAATTCATTTACTTTGTAGGTGTAGGGTGTTCGATACAGTGCTGAGACTACACGTGGATTATAGACAGCGGAGCATCCAGGCACATGACAGGAAATAGAGCCCTTTTATCAAACGTCAAACAAATAAAGGAGGGCATGTTCCTTTGCAGGAAACAAAGGAGGCTATATCACAGCTCAGGGAGAAGTGGGAAATCAGAAAGTTAAGTTGATAAGGTGAACTACATTTAACAACTTCAGAATAACTTACTTTCTGTTTCCCAAATCTATGATAAAGGATTTAAAGTCATCTTCGACAACAAGAAGTGTACGTGCTGAAGAAAGAATATATGATCCCAGAGGACCAAGTTCTGATGACTATTTCAAGATATAAAGACCTTTATGTCTTGGATCTGTCAACAGCTGCTACAACGGATCATGAGGTTCAGTGCTTTCTATCTAAAGCTACTGAGAAGGATTCAATCTCCTGGCATAGGAGAATGGGACACATTAGTCAAAGGAAGATGAATCATTTGATTCAGAAGGAATTTAGTGAGAGGAGTAAATGTCAAGAACTTCTAACTTCCTGACTTTTATGTAGCTTGCAAGAAAGGCAAAAGACAAAGAAGTCTCAAAGGAAAAGAAAGTTCATTCAATAGAAATCCTCTTGAACTTATTCACATGGATCTATTTGGTCCAGTTAGTACAAGGAGCATTGCAGGTGACTTGTACTGTTTTGTGGTCACGATGACTACTCAAGGTTCACTTGGGTATGTTTCTGAAATCCAAATCAGAAACATTGGAGACATTCAAGGAATTAGTAACCACACTGGAATCTCTCTACAAGCTAAAAGTTAGACAAGTACGCTCAGACAACGGGACAGAATTCAAGAATCAGGGATGGAGGCATACTGCAAGGAAAAGGGAATTGTGCATCAATTCACTTCTGCCTACACGCCTCAGATGAATGGTGTTGCTGAGAGGAAGAACAGAAGCTTGATAGAGACTGCACGGACTATGCTGGCGGACTCGAAACTGCCTATCCAATTCTGGAATGAGGCGTGGCAAATGCATGTTATACACTGAATCGAGTCCTAATAGTCAAGCGCCACGGAAAGACATGTTATGAGCTACTACAAAGACGCAAACCGAATTTGGAGTATCTTGAACCTTTTGGCGCGCCGTGTACACTTCTGAAGAAGACACAAGAAGGCAAATTCAGCGAGAAGGCAGATGAAGGAATTTTTCTAGGATACAACATACCGAACAAGCGAGTTTACAATAATCAACGGGTCTTGTAGAAGTGTGGTGTAATGTCGACGTTCAAAGATATACCACACCACCTACAGGCAAGGACCTGTATACTTCTTCGATTATGATGGATTCTTCAAGTCCTTCAACATCTCTCTCTCTCCCTCGGATGATGAGTTAGCTACTAGGATGATGTATGATATTCTAAATACACCATCTAGCACACAGGGAGCATCATCTACTCAGTCAGGGGGGGTAGTCGATGATAGTGACTCCACCTCTGAAGATGAAACTGAAGCAGATGACCAGAACAGTCAAGAGGAACATGTTCCAGTTCCTGAAAGTCCACAAGCATCCACGAGTGATGCACCTTCGACTTCGGAACCTCAAACTCCATCTTCCTCAGATGCAGAACCAAATGTTCACAATCTCGGTTCTGAGGTGGCTGTTCCTACTACTCCAGGATCACGACTAAACGTCTATCATCCCCTTGACAATGTTATTGGGGATGTCAGATCAGGAGTACAAACCCGAAATCAGCTATACTCAGCTGATTACGCCTCAGTTCGGAGAAAGGTTACATTCATGATGGTGCTTATCGATGTTTTGTTTTGCAGGTTAAGCCAAAATATGTCAGTGAAGCACTAAATGATGAGATGTGGGTGAGTGCCATGCAAGAAGAACTTCTGCAGTTTAAGAAGTTAGGTGTATGGACTCTGGTTGATAGACCTAAAGGTGCTAAAGTCATTGGCACCAAATGGGTACTAAAATGCAAGAAGGATGACCAAGGAGTCATTATCAAGAACAAAGCTCGACTGGTGGTTCAAGGTTTTCGCCAAGTCGAGGGGATTGACTATAATGAGGTGTTTGCACCCGTGGCAAGGATGGAAGCTATTCGTATTTCCTTGCCTATGCATCGTACATGAAGATTAAAGTCTACCAATTAGATGTGAAGAGTGCATTCCTTCATGGGGAGATCAGAAGAAACAGTCTATGTAAGTCAACCGAGGGATTTGAAGACCCTTATCATCGGGATAGAGTTACAAGCTCGACAAAGCTTTATATGGGCTTCATCAAGCTCCTCGAGCTTGGTATGAGAAACTCTCGACTCATCTTGTGAAACATGGCTTTCGCAGGGGAGTCATTGACTGTACACTTTATTAAAGAAAAGGATGGCGACCTGATGCGTTGTACAGATATATGTTGATGAGATAATCTTCGGGTCAAAGAACGAAGAGTATTATGCAAAGAGTTGAAGAAGTGATGAAGAAAGAGTTTGAGATGAGTGCTATGGGGGAGATGAAGTTCTTTCTCAGGTTACAGGTGGATCAAACACCTAATGGGATCTTTCTACATCAGACCAAGTATGTAGGAGACATTCTAAGTCGCTTTGACATGGAGAATGCTTCTGCTGCTGGGACTCCACTTGCTACGAATCATGATATAGCACCTGATGAGAATGGAGATCTGTAGATGCCACTATGTACCGAGGAATGATTGGATCCCTCATGTATCTCACTGCCTCAAGACCTGATATCATGTATGCTACATGTCTATGTTCTAGATATCAGGCTAAACCAAAGGTCAACCATCTGATCGGGGTCAAGAGGATTTTTCGTTATCTGAAGGGTACACCCACACTTGGATTGTGGTATCCTCATGATGATGACTTTGAGCTTACCGCGTATAGTGACTCGGATTACGGGGGCTGCAAGATGAACTACAAGTCTACATCAGCGGGGGGTGTCAATTCTTTGGGAGAAGATTAGTTACCTGGCAGTGTAAGAAGAGACATCGGTTGCATGTCAACCTGTGAAGCCGAATATGTTGCTGCTGCACTTGCTGTTCACAAATCATTGGATTCAACAGCAAATGCGGGATTACGGTTTAAAATTCTCATCTACTCCTATTTTGTTGATAACTCTGCTGCAATTGCAGTAACTAAAAATCCAGTTCAACATCCTAAGACCAAACACATCGGTATTAAATACCATTTCATAAGAGACTGTTTTGAAAAGACCTAATTGATGTGGTTAAAATTAATACTGATTTTCAACGCGCTGACCTCTATACTAAAGCCTTTGATAAACCACGTTTTCAATATTTGCTAGAGGTCAACGGCGTTAAAAAGAAAAGTGAGGTATTCCTGATGATAATAATGTGTAGTCGATGTAGTTTAGTTAAAGTTTATTCTATTTATGTTATCGGTTTTATTTTCGTCTGTTATATTTAAACTCATGTTATTTTGCTGTTTATTAAAATCATAAAATAATTAAACCAGAAATGATTTAGTATTGTAGGGGGAGAATATGTCAGCAAGTTAACATTAAAAAAAAATGAGGGAGAAGGTGTAACTAGCTGAAATAAGGTAGATTGTGTCTGTGACACGATCAATACCTTTGGAAAATGATAGTACACAGGAACAAATCAAGAGGGACTTAAAAATTTAAGGTTTGAAAAGATGAAAAAGTTCCAAGTATAAGTCTGTGTAGTCTAAGCAATATAAAAGGGAAGATGATAGAAAACTGGCAACTCCTAAGGTGACACAAAGAAAGTAGACTTAGAGGCTGCTAGACCACAAATGATATGTGGTAGATTGAACACAATAGACAATTAGACCTGATTGGTGATCTCAAGATCAAACTAAGTGTTAACTGACTGTGGGCTTCCATCTTATCTGGTTAACACATTCAATATATTCCAATAAGGGGTAATGAGCATTTAAATGCCACAAATGTGTGCGGATGACCATAACTAGAGCAAATCAAGAAAAAATGAAAGACAAATCAATAAAGCGAATGACTTATGTTGTTGGTGCATATTGTGTAAAATAAATAAGCTGCTCTAACAAGGAGATAGGTTGTGTGCTCTCTGCTGTGCGATGGCACTGACCTGAGGATAAGCATAACCTAGATATTCTAGAATTCATTGCTGTTGCCGCCTCTCTGCTGTGCGATGGCACTGACCTGAGGACAGGCTTCTTTTGAAAGCTCTAAGAATAGTCTCTTCTTATAATAATACCCGTAGACCACTCAAAAGCTTCTGAGGAATGTTGATTACCATATAAGTGTGGGATCCACAAATGTTAGTTGAAATAATTAAACCTAAATCAGTCACCAGTCTGCGTCAAAAGTCTGTGTATGGATTTAAGTGGACAAACATACTGACAATCTTAGTGGCTACATTCTCAAGAGTTCAAATCAATGTGAAAATCTAAGAGTTTCAGTATGATTTCCTTAAGTTGCTAACGACTCTGGATGAACACCGAGAATTTAAGCATCAAAAGTTTTAATAACAAGTCCCAAATAATTTGACTTACCTGTATGATTCCAAAATTGAATTGGTCCAGATATGATCAATCTAAGTTGAAGCTATCTACTCCCAAACCAAATCCCGTAGATATCAATCTCTGGATTTATCTCTCACAAAAAGCCAAAAATAAGTTTGTTTATGAAATTAGTTTAAGGTTTTAAATTATTTAGTTGTTTTTAATTTTAATTGTAGGCGTGTGTCGGGCTACATCAGGAAAATAAGAAGGAATCAACTCACTAAAAGGGTCATGTCTGAGATGACCATATGTGCTTTGAAAGTTTAAAATAGTCACGTCTGAGGTGACTAAAGTGTTTAAAAGGATCACGTCTGAGGTGATCAAAATGTTTTCAAGATAAAATGATCATGTCTAAGATGATCAAAGGCTCAAAACGTTAATTTCAATTAATTTAAAAGGGCTTAAATGTAAATTGGTATAAATGGCAGAAAATTAACTAAGTGTGACCCATTCGCATGATTGGACCATGAGAATGGACCAACCATGCGAATGGCTTCCACTCGCATGAATGGCTCATCAGAATAGCCCATTCGACCGATTGGAAGAGGGCGAATGAATCAGGCGACCGTTTGAAACTCATTCGGTCAACTGTAGATGCGAATGAAAGAGACCGAATGAGGAAGTCGACCGACTGAGACTCAGTCGGCCGACTGAATGCGATTGACTAGGCCAATCGTACGACTGAGACTCAGTCCCCGAATGAACTGAGCGAATGAGGCCAGTCGGCCGATTGAACTTAGGTTCAGTATTTAAGGGCCTCAGTCGATCGCATGTTCCTCATCACACCAAAATCGCACCCAAATCGCATTCTTCCCGTTACTCTGCCAAAATTTGCTACAGATCCTGATTTACATTGCTGTTGAGTTTCTTACATTCGAGTGACGATTTTACAGGTACATTACTCTTGAATCTTACCAAAATCAGAAGAGTACAGAACCTACCTAAGAGACACTCGATTGAATCAAGAACCGAACTGTAAAATGAACTAATCACCTACGTAACTAAGCAAATGTTAAAATTAAGTTTAATAGGTATCAGTGACAAGTAGGCGAGTCTAATGGACCATAAAAAACTGTTAGATGACTTAAATCGGTCAAGATTCGACACATAGGCAATCGAACAGTGAGGCAAGCGACTGGTCGTTCGAATGAACTCCAATCGCATGAATGAGCCTTGTGATTGGGTCATTCGGCCGAATGAACCACCCGAATGAGTTCAGTCGGCCGACTAAACCAATCACAGACTCAGTCGGCAGATTGAACTCAATCGCATGTCTCATTCAACCGAATGAGCTCAGTTGTAATTAAAAACAACCGAATGACTCCAGTCGCATGATTCATTCACATGAATGAATCAGAATGAACGTGAAACACTACACTTACACCTGAATTCTGATGTATTATGTACTAATGATCATGTGTTTTGTGTTACAGGAAAAAAAATGGCTTACAGATGGTCTCTTAATCCAAAGCAACATATGTGCTCATTTGGACCACACAACTAGGAATGGGGCCAAATTCTCCGAGATTATAGCCTTCCTCAAACGCTCACGGATACATAAGGCTATATCTTCACCGTGCACACCCTACAAATCACTGCACCAGGCATTCTGGGAAAATACCTCGGTGGATCGCTCCTCGTGAGCCATACTGCATCAGAAGCACCATAATGGATCAAGCTATCAAGGTTACCGCTAATGACATCCAGAGAATACTTGAGTTTGGAGATGACTCCACTCACCCACTAAGTTACATCCTCTGACAGTGAGAGGGTGTTTCCTCCGAATCAGTATGCGGGGGACATTAATTCGGGGGTGCTAAATAAGAGCAACCTGTGCCCACAATACAAATATCTGGCACATGTGATTCTTAACTGCATTGCTTCAAAAAGGGGTGGTTTCGATGACCTATCAGATCAGATACAAAATGCCTTCGTGGCTCTGGTGCTAAACCACCCTTTCAGCTTCTCGAATATGATCTTTGCTTATTTGGTAGAGAACCTTGAAGCAAAAGGGAAAGAAGGTTCTTGTATGTATCCAAGGTTTCTTCAGATGATATTCAATGATAAACTGCCTCTGCTCCCCAAGGAAAGTCACGATGCAGTGACTTTGGAACTTATGGATGACACTACGTTGGGTAAGATGGTGGTGTACGGGGCAAGCAAGTGAAGCCTCAGGTAAAGAGGCTGATTGGCCATTTATCAGATGAAAATTATGTGGCACCGGGGAGACGCCAATGGCGTCACGAGGATAGTGACTCCGACGTGGAGCCAATTGTCCTACCCACTGATGATTCAGATGACTATGATAGTGGAGGTGCCGGAGATGATATGTCTGTTCCACAGAGAGGCACTATGTCTGATGTCGTGCCTCCAGCATCCGCCCCGGCTGCAGAAGTTACCGAATCTGCAGGGTTTCATCATGATTTTGTCCTTGAGACAGAAATAGAAGAAGAAGAGTCAGATGAGGAGCCCCTCACCAGGACTGTGGGAAGAAAAGTGGTTCCCACAGTACATGGGCTTCGGGTGGTTGGTGAGCACCCAAGAGACTCTGGAGAGACAGAGACCGACCCGACCTATGCTCCAGGGTCAACCGGCAGGGAAGGAGGGGGAGCATCCACCTCGAAGGGAACGAGGAGAAAACAGATGGCTCAATCCCATGGGCAGAAACTAAAGAAGAAGCGTCGTTGACCTTCATCACTACCACCTCAGCCACTACAGCCACCACCACCACCACTACCACCTCTTCAGACACACCATCCACCACCATAGCCACCAAGCCCCCACGCAACCACAGACACCACCACATCATTCACCCCACACTCACCACCACTATCATCCCGACCTGACCCGATATTCACCACAGCCACCACCACCACCACTAGCCACCAAACCGAGCCCTCAGCCTATCCCTCATCCACTTACAGATCACCTCTACCTACAGTCGCAGTAAAAGAACAGTTGTCGGCACTGAACAGAATGATAATGCGTTTGCTGGCTGCCGATGAGGAAAAGGCCTCCCAAATCCGCCAGCTGACTGACCTGACTGCTGCACAAACTCACCAAATAGCAGAGCAAGCTCAGGTGATAGAAAGGCAGGCCCGACAGATGACTGCCCAGAGCAACGAGATAGCCCTTCTCCAAGCTCAAAGCATCACCTCAGGGAAGAGAATAGAGGAGTTGGAAAAGGCTAAAAAGACCTTTTTGCTAAAACTAAGAGGATCGAAGGAGGAGCCATTAAAGATAAGGGATGGGGACAGAAATGATGATGATGATGAAGACGATGATGATGATGATGAGAGTGAAACTGACGAAGAGAAAACTGAAGAATGGCACGAAGATGATGACACTGACGGAGGAGAAGCAGCTGAATCTGTCTCAGCTCAAGGGCAAGAGAAAAAATCAAAGAACAGACAAGATCTGCCAGCTTCTGCTTCTGCACCTCCATGTGATGAGCCGAGTATTCAGGATAAAAGTAAATAGTAGATGTTTATGTATTTATTTACTTTTGTATTCTGTATTGAAAAACCATGTATTGAATGTTTATATTAAGTTAATGCATTTTGTTTGATAAATTACTAATGATTTGAGTGTGAAATGTGTAAATTAAACAGATCCAAATTACAAAAGAGATGAGTTTGATATTGCTCCCTTTCAGCAGGTCAAGTCTCAACTCACAATGATTCTTGATCTGCAAGGGATTGTCAGAAGGTTAGTGAGTTATACCCCTGAAGAAGGGGAAATAATTCATGATCTATCAAACGAGCAACTGGCAGAAATTTTCAAGCTCAATCCTGTTGAAATAGTGAAAGATGCTCCGACATGTAATTCTACCTGTGATGACGAGCTAAATGACGTTGATGAAATAGAGATAGAAGATGTCACTGCAGAACACTATCCTCAGTATGCTGACAATGAGGGCAATGTGGTTCCCAATCTGGGTGAATCCTTTGTCGGTGATACATTTGAGGTGCTAGACAAAATGGAGCAAGAGACAGAAAAGACCGAAGGAACAGCCCAAGCCTCAAACGATGACGTAGACATTCGAAAGGCTGAGTGGGCTGCCTGTTTTGAAGAAGTTAGAGCCCAGCATGCTGCACCAAAGAAAGATGCCTACACCAAGCTCTACAGAGTCAAGAAACACCATAAGGTGTCAGGCAGGATTATTGCATGGGCTTATTTTGATGACCTTAACGCGTATGCAGTTAAGAGGGAACAGGGCATAGAGTACTTCAGATTTCCACATGATCTGAAGACTCTACCTGGTTTGAGCTCAACCAGCTGGCTAAGCTAAAGCTGCTGTAGCTGACCCATGAAAAATGTCAGGCTGGTTCAAGGCTGCCCTGAAGAAGGAGTACCACACCAGATGGGTTAACTTCATACCACAACAGCCTACGAGGTATATAGAAGGTCTGAGGTTGATGCCATTACTGGCAAGCCCAAGATTGTGTTGAAGTGGAGTCCTCCACGCACTATGTCGAGAATCCCTCTCAGGGAAATGCCACAGGACTTCACTCCACACTTCAAATGGTGGTACTATGATTGGAGAACTGCTGAAGCTGTCATAGTTCTGAATAAAGAGGGCCAAATGGATACTATCAGGGTATTCGACCCGATGTGGCTAACCAACTTGTCTGCTAATGATGTCTATACATTATACAAGTGGCGACTGTTCTATGACACACAAGACATTGTACAAGCCCTCCAGTTCCAAAATGTTATATGACTTTGTTTTGTGTTTGAGATTCACGCAGGAGTCACTAAGGAGGAGAAGTACAAGAAGTATAAGGAGGTTATGCAGAAGACAAGAGATTAGATAGATCTAGGTCCAAGGGGGAGTTTGTTGATGCATGTATGTCCCTAGATCATGATTTGAAATGTAATGAATCTTGTCTGTCTGAGTATGATGTAATTGTATTGAATGAAATGACATAAATTGTTTGTTACTTGTGATGTTTAATATTTCATTAATGAGTCGTGATTGAATTGATTGGGTTTATGATTGTATGAATGGTTGCACATTATGTATATTAATTAAAACATTCAAACGTAACTTAATGAAGTTCTCATGCAAATGGCCCATGCGAATGGACCCACACATGAATAACTTCAGACGACTGACTCAATCGCACGACTAAATCAGGAGACTGGATCAGTCGTATGATTGACATAAGATTGACTCAATCGCACGACTGAACACTCAGTCGTGCGGATGAGTCAACCGCATGGGCAGAATGAACAATACTATTGAAAAACAGGAGAGGGATCCCATTACGATTCCAGACGCACGATTGAACCATACTTATGGCCCAGTCGCACGATTGAACAATACTAACCTATAAATAGACCCAATTCGTGGAAAAACAGTAGAGGGATCCCATGACGATTCCAGACGTACCCTCGCCGTCCATAAACTCCCAAATCGTTCTCCAAGTTCACAGAGCACATTAGATCGATTGCTAATCGACTTCTAACGTTAGATTCAATTCTTGATTGATTCTTCGTGTGTTCTCACTGATTGGATCGCCAATCAAATAGGATTCCGCACTATTTGAGTTGGTTTAACACGCTAATCACTAGGTATTTCGTTCAAATACCAGGTCCTAACAAAGGATAAATGATTGATTCACCTAAATCATTTCAAGTATGGTACTTGAAGGAGATGATGTTATTGAATGACACTTAGTCATACGTATTAAGGGTAGTAAACCGTTATTAGGCGGTATTTACTACTTGCATCAATCTTCTATGAATCTTGTGCAAGTGGGAGATTGTTGGACCTTATATGCCCAAGACACATACAAGATTGATGTGGTTAGTACGTTATGATCCAAGTCAGGTCATACCCAATAACAAGCTATACAAACACCAATTAGTATTTATTTGTTCATAAGATCAAACAAATAAATACCGACACCAATTTAGAAAATGGGTTTTTATAAAACGTTTCTTTTGTAAAAGAACAACATTATGTGGATAATTTGTTCATGAGAAATTGTTTGTTTCATTATTTAAGTTGGTTAAATAATAAAAATAAAAGTGTGTTATTGTTATAAAATTAAAAGAGATTTTAATTTTATAAAGTGAAGGGCTAAGAGTGTAATATTTTTATAAAAACTAAAATGGGGGGAACCCATTTTAAGAACATTTTCGGCTGCCCAAAAGGAGTATTGGGACTCCCTTTTATGTCTTCGTCCTTGCAATTCTTTCACCACTCTTGCACTCTTCATTCATTTCACACTTCTCTCTAACTTTTCTCGAGCAACAACTCTCTCAAAAGTGGCTGAAAAATTCGGATTCTACAAAGAATAGGCTGAAATTTTCGGATTCTTGAGGAGCTTAGAAAGAGACTTCTTTGGTGTTAGCTCCCTAACAAGCTTGGTGTTTGGAAGGGCTTGTGGTATACAAGCTTGAGGTCTTCTCCTTTGAAGGCTAGCCACTCAAGAACATCATCTTCTTCATCCTTTTCATCTACCACTTTTGTTCAAGAAAGGTTGTTTCTATCCACACCCTATGGTTATTATTTTTGTTTGATAGCACACTATTCACATATGTTTATATGATCCTTATTCTTGGGTTTTGTTTATGTTTTAAATGGTGAAAATTTTTAGATCACTAACCATATGTTAAACCTATATTCTGCTGCAATTTTTCAAGGTTAAATGGTTAAACTAGCTTGTTTTACATGTGACAAAACCCAACAAAGAGTGCATTTCTTCATGGTGAAATCCGGGAAACAGTGTATGTCAGTCAACCCGAAGGATTTGAGGATCCATATCATCGGGACAGAATTTACAAACTGGATAAGGTCTCTATGGGCTTCACCAAGCCCCGAGAGCATGGTATGAAAAACTCTCACTCACCTTCTGAAACACGGATTTCGTAGAGGTGTAACACTGTTCATCAAAGAAAAGGATGGTCATTTGCTGCTTGTTCAGATTTACATTGATGACATAATCTTCGGTTCCAAGAACGAAGGCTTATGTAAAGAATTTGAAGAAGTAATGAAGGCAGAACTTGAAATGAGTGCCATGGGAGAGATGAAGTTCTTTCTCAGGTTACAGGTGGATCAAACACCAAAGGGGATATTTGTACATCAAACAAAGTATGTAGGTGATATTCTGAATTAGTTTGACATGGAGAATGCTTCCGCAGCTAGGACTCCACTTGCTACAAACCATGATGTAGCACCCGACAAAAATGGTGATCTGGTTGATGCCACCATGTACCGAGGAATGATTCGATTCCTCATGTACCTCACTGCCTCAAGACCTGATATCATGTATGCGACATGTCTTTGTTCAAGATATTAGGCAAAACCAAAAGTTAACCATATCGAGAGGATATTCTGTTATCTAAAGGGTACACCAACACTTGGGTTGTGGTATCCTCATGATGATGATTTCGAGCTTACCGCGTATAGTGACTCGGATTATGGCGGCTGCAAGATGAACTACAAATCCACCTCAGCAGGATGTTAATTCTTTGGGGGAAGACTAGTCACGTGGCAGTGTAAGAAGCAGACATCAGTTGCGCTGTCAACTTGTGAAGCTGAATATGTGTTTTTGCGGCAAGCTGCTGCTCTCAAATCCTCTGGATTCAACAGCAGATGCAGGACTACGGTTTGAAATTTTCTAACACCCCTATATTTTTTGATAATTCTGCTGCAATAGCCGTTACTAAAATCCTGTCCAACATCCTAAGACCAAACACATCGGCATTAAATATCACGTTATACGTGATTGTTTTGAAAAGAATCTAATCGATGTTGTTAAAATAAATACAGATTTTCAACGCAATAACCTCTATACAAAAGCCTTTGATAAACCACGTTTTTTATATCTGTTAGAGGTCAACGACATTAAAAAGAAAAGTGATGTAATTCCAGAAGATGAACATGTTTAGTCCGATGCATCAAGTCATTTTTCTTTTATTTTCTTTAATTTTATTTCATTTAATTAACTTTATTGATTTTATTTCTTCGCCTATTAAAATTCTAAAAATGCAAATCGTTTACGGTTTTAGAATTTTAGGGGAGAATAGGTTAAGTTAAGTTAGTATTAAAAAAACGAGGGGGGAGGACAGGCAAGCTGAAAGAAATGAGATTGTATCTGAGATATCGATTGAACAACTATGAAAAATGATAGTACACACGAACAAAGAATTTGGGACTTTAAAAGATTTAAATTGATTTAGATGCGAATTCAAAGTATAAGTCTGAAAAGTCTAAACAAAAAAAAAAGGAAAAATGATAGTAAAACTAGTTGCTACTAAGGTAACATGGAGGAAGTAGACCTAGAGGTTGCTAGACCCTTAGATGATCTGTCGATAGATTCAACACAATAGATAAGTAGACCTCTTTGGTGATCTCAAGATCAAACTAAGTTGTTTAACAAGCTGTGGGTTATCATCTTATCCCTGTTTAACACAATCAACAGAGTCAATAACGGGTGACGAGCAAAATAAACACCACAAATGTGTACGAATGACCAAAATATGAGCAAAGCACATGATGAAAAATGAAAAAAGCAATCAAACAAATAACCTATGTTGTTGGTGTGATCTGTGCAAAAAGAATAAAATTGCTCAAACAAGAAGATAGGTTATGTGCTTCTCTGCTGTGCGGTGGCACTGACCTGAGGATAAGCATAACCTATATATTCTAGAATTCATTGTTGTTTGCCGCCTCTCTGCTGTGCGGTGGCACTGACCTGAGGCTTGGCTTCTCTTTGAAAGCTCTAAGAATAGTTTCTTCTTGTCAAAA
Organism: Flaveria trinervia; assembly: GCA_025506515.1. Classification (NCBI taxonomy): domain Eukaryota; kingdom Viridiplantae; phylum Streptophyta; class Magnoliopsida; order Asterales; family Asteraceae; genus Flaveria; species Flaveria trinervia. The sequence continues at coordinate 50,735,571 of CM046455.1, forward strand.
ATACTCGTAGACCGCTCAAAAATCTCCTGAGGAATGTTGATTACCATATAAGCGTAGGATCCACAATACTTGTTGAAATAATTAAACCTTAAACCATCACCAATCTGTGTCAAAAGTCTGTGTATGGATTTAAGTGGACAAGTATACTGACAATCATCATGGTGGCAATTCTTGAAAGTCCAAATCAATGTGGGCGTCTTATAGTACTAGTATGATTTTCTTATTTGTTGATGACTCTCGACACAACCAGAATCTAGCATCAAATGATTTGGTAACACGTCCTGAATGAGTGATTACCTGTATGATTCATAATGAATCGTTCCACTTATGGTCAAAATTACTTGAAGCTGCCTCTCAAGAAATAAATCTGTTAGATTTCTATCTTAGGATTTCTACCTCACACAAAATCACAAAAACATCTTTAGTTTTTTTAACATTTAGTCTATTTAGTGTTATTGTCGGACTATGTCGTGGAATTAATCTGGGATTTATTTACTTAAAAGGGTCACGTCTGAGGTGACCAAACGTGTTTTCAATGTTAAATGGGTCACATTGAGGTGAAAAAATGTGTTTTGTTAAAAGGATCACGACTAAGGTGATCAAAAGTTTTCAAATTTAAAATGATCATGTCTGAGATGATCGAATGATCAAAATGTTTGATGAAAATGTTTAATCAAAAGTCAAAAGGGATTAAATGTCTACTGGTTATAAAGTCAAAATCTTAAGTATGATCCATTCGCACGACTCGACCATGAGTATGGACCAGTCGTACGATTAGACCATACTTATGCACTATACAACCGAATGGAGCTTGATTATGAACCATTCACACGAATGACTTACAATATTGAGCCATTTGCCTGAATGGAGTTGTCCGAATGAGCCAGTCGCTCGACTGAAACCCAGTCGGCCGACTGAATGTGATCGGTTGAACCTATCGCACGACTGAGATCCAATCGCCCGAATGAAAAGAGCTAATAGATCTAGTAGCTCAATTAAAACTAGATTCAGTATAAATAAGGCTATAGTCGACTGCATATACTCATCACCCCTCATTCACCCAAAAATCGCCTAGAGTGCCGTTACTCTGCCAAATTTTCCTCAGACCTTGCTTGACTTCAAATTTCTGTTTTCTGACAATTGCTGGTGTTTATACAGGTACAATGCGGTGCAATCTACCCAAATCTCAGTCGATTTGTGCCCTAAATTACTGAATTCGGCCATAACAAAGAACCGAGACTTAGTTGGATTAATAAACTAATAAAACTAAGTAAAATGTTGAAATCAAGGTTATTAGGTGCTAAGTAGGGTTATTGTGAGTTTAATGTGCCAAACCACGATGTCTAGTATTAAGAATTGCTCATAATTTAAATTTCAATCGAACAGTCAGTCTGTCATGCGACTAGACACCCGGATGAACTACAATCGCACGATTGAGCTAGGAGAATGACTCAGTCGGCCAAATGAACAAGGCGTATGAGCTCATTCGGCCGACTGAACCAGTCGCAGGCTCCGTCACCCGATTGAACACAATCGCATGATAAGTCACTCGACTGTATTCAGTCGCATGTTAGGTTAAACGATTGAACCCAGTCATCTGGTTCAATTGCACGATTGAACCAGACTGACCTCAAACAACTTACAGTAAATTACTTTCTATTATGTGCTAATCTAATGTGTATACTTCTTGTGTTACAGATTCATGGCAGATCGTTGGATCATAAACACAAAGCACAATATTTGTGCTCATTTGGACACCACCACTCGAAACACTACCGAAGTACTCTGGAGAAAAAGCAACATGTGTCCTAGCTCAAATACTTGGCATACATCATAATGAAGTGCATAGCTTCGAGAAGGGGTGAATTTGATGACTTATCACACCAAATCCAGAATGCCTACGTGGCACTGGTGCAGAATCACCCCTTCAACTTCTCCAACATGATATTCTCAGACCTGATCGAGAATCTTGAGGCAAAAGGCAAAGAGGGATTTTGCATGTACCCGATGTTTCTTCAGATGATTATCGACGAGAAGCTACCCTCTCTGCCTAAGGAGAGCCATGATGCGGTATCACTTGAGGTGATGGATGACACTACACTGGGCGCATGAACGTGTACAGGGGGAAGCAGGTTAAGCCCCCTGTGAGGAGATTGTTCAGGCACCTAGCCCGGGAGGAGTACGTGGCACCGGCAAGGCATAAGTGGCGCCATGAGGAGAGTGATTCAGATGTTGAGCAAATTGCTCTTCCTTCTGATGACTCCAATGACAATGACAGTGGTGCTGGTGGAGACTCTAGCCCCACTGCTTCTAGGGCCACCACTGCACATGTTACACCTCCACCACCCACTCATGGAGATGCCACCACTGCTAGTTTCCATCAAGATTTTTGCCCTCTTGATGATGAGGAGGAGAGTGATGAAGAGCCACGGACCAGGACGGTGGGCAGCAGGATGGTTGCTACCGAGAGAGGTATAAGGGCGGTTGGTGGACGCCAAGGGGAGTTCGGGGATGCTGCTGCTACTGCTGATTCAGATCCCTCATATACCTCGGACCCGCCCTGCAGCTAAGGGTGAGCCACAGTGTCTAAAGGCACAAGGAAGAAGAGAATGGCTCACCCCTATGGCAAGAAGGGGAAGAGACTAAAGTTCACATTGACCTCTTCTACAGCCACCACCACCATTCCACCTGCCATTGTCACCATTCCACCTACCACCACTACTACCACCTCACACACCACCACTACCACAGCCACTCCACCACTTACCCATATCACATCCACCACTACTACAGCTTACCCATCACCACCCACGCATATACCACCTCCTATATTCACCACTGCCACCACCACCACCTCTAGCCACCAGGCAGGACCATCATATCACCCATCTTTTCCCTCAGGATCATCTCTACCTCCCAGTGGGGTAGAGGAACAGCTTTCAGCACTAAATCGTATGGTGTTGAAGCTGTTGGCTGCTGATGACGAGAAGACTGCTCAGCTCTGACAGTTAGTGGAGCTTACTGCTACACAATAATAATAGATCTCTCAGCAGGCACATCAGATTGAGGAGCAGGTTCAGCATATGGCAGCTCAAAGTCAAGAGATTGCCCAACTCAAGGAGCAGAACATGCTATCTACTAAGAAGATCGAGGAGTTGTAGGATGCCAAAAGGACCATCATGCTCAAACTTAAGGGCACAAAGGATGAGCCTCTGAAGATCCGAGAGGGCGATGACGATGATAGTGATGATGATGATAGTGATGATGATGATGATGGTGATGATGAAGGTGATGATAAAAAGGATGATACAGAGGGAGGTGATGATGAGGATGGAGGCGATGATAAAAGAGGAGATCCATCTGCTTCGGGTGCCCAAGAAGCTAGTGAGAGGCGGACCAAAAGGAATCAAGATCCAGGTGCCTCGACATCAACCCCAACAGTAGAGGAACACATGTTTTAGGACAAAAGTAATGCATAGATGCTTGTGTAATTTAAATATGTGTAATTGAATACTTTATTAAACTTATGTGCATGAATGTTTATGTATATATTAATGTTTACTGTCTTGATTATTTATTGATGCATGATGTGTGAAATTTTATTAAATCAAGCAGATCGGCATTATTAGCAAGATGACTACGATGTTGCTCCCTTTCAGCAAATCAAGTCTCCACTCACAATGATACTTGATCTGCAAGGGATTGTAAGGAGGTCAGTAAGCTATACTCCTGAAGAAGGAGAAATTATTCACACCTCACTGATGACCAACTCATAGAAATGTTCCGGTTAAACCCGAATGAATTGGTTAAGGGTGCCCCTACTGTCGATGTTGCTAGTGATGACGAGCTCAACGATGTTGATGAGATTGAGATTGAAGACATCACAGCACAACACTATCCGGAATATAATGATCGAGACGGAAATATGGTTCCTAATTTTGGAGATACACTCGACAGTGATATGCATGTTAAATTGGATACGATGGAGAGGGAAACCGAGAAATCAGAAAGCCAAGCCCAAGCCACTGACACTGATGTTGAGATCAAAAAGGTTGAATAGGCGGCTGTTTTTGAAGAGATCCGTGCCCAACGCACAGCGCCAAAGCCGAGTGCCTACACCAAGCTCTACAAAGTCAAGAAGCATCTTAAGGTGTCTGGCAAGATTATAGCGTGGGCTTACTTTGAGGATCTTAATGTATATGCTATGAAAATCGAGTACTTCAGATTTCCACATGATCTGAAGACTCTCCTGGTTTTGAGCTCAACCAGTTAGCATGCCTGAACCTGCTGTATGCTGACCCCAGGAAGATGTCAGGCTGGTATGAAGCTGCATTGAAGAGAGAATACCACACATGATGGGTTAATTTCAAGCCTCAACAACCTATGAGGTATATTCAAAGGTCGGAGGTGGACCAAGGACAGGGAACCAAAACTGGTGCTGAAGTGAGTCCATCGTGTACTATGTCAAAGATCCCCACGAGGGAAATGCCTCAGGACTTGACTCCCCACTTCAAGTGGTCGTATTATGACTGGCGTATAGGAGAAGCGGTCATAGTATTACAGAAAGAGCGCCAAATGGAGACCATCTGGGTATTTGACCCAATGTGGATAACCAACGTGTCAGCTAATGATGTTTATACTTTATACAGATGGCCATTATTCTGTGATCCACAGGATATTATACAGGCCCTCCTTTTAGAATGTGATAAGACTCTGCTTTGCATTCAAGATACATGCTAGAGTCACAGTCGAGGAGAGGCATAAGAAGTTTGACGAGTTAATGAAGGATGGCAGACAATGAAGGAAACTAGGTCCAAGGGAGAGTTTGTTGATCATATGTACCTAGTTTGCGATCTTAATGTAATATGTCCATCATGTCATAATGTAATGAAATGAATGAGTTTAATGAAACATATTGTCTGACCAAAAGAACCAATGAGCCTGATCCAAAAAACCTCTAAGTCCTACAGACATCGCAACAACTGCTGAAGACTTGATCAGCTATTGTAACAAGTCTGAAGATCAACAGCTGAAGACTAAAGTACTGAAGACTTCAACAGCTGAAGACTAAAGTACTGAAGAGTTCAACAGCTGAAGACTAAAGTACTGAAGACTTCAACAGCTGAAGAACAAAGTCTGAAGACTCAACAGCTGAAGACTAAAGTACTGAAGACTCAACAGCTGAAGACCAAAGTCTAAAGATCAACAGCTGAAGACTAAAGTACTGAAGACTTCAACAGCTGAAGACCAAAGTCTGAAGATCAACAGCTGAAGAACAAAGTACTGAAGATCAATAGCTGAAGTACAAAGACTGAAGACATCAGCTGATTACAATAGCTAAAGTTCAAGTACAAGTACTGAAGCCTTCAGAGTTTGTTACAACAGCTGAAGAAGCATTCTTCAGTTGTTGTGATGGTTTCCTTTCAGTAGTTTTCTCTTTGTTTCAGTATTTGTAAACACTGAAGAGCATGTTCTTCAGTTGTTATAGTTTCAGTAGTTTCTTTTCAGTAGTTGTAATGATAGTTAACACTTAGAATTTTTGTAAGAGGATGTCAGCTGTTTGACATCTTCAGTAGATGTGTTAACTATCAGTAGTTTGAATAAATTCTGTTAGATGTCACTATCAAGTGACATCAGCAGACGTCACATCTCTTATATAAGAGGTGTTGACCTAATTGTATGTGTGACATTCTGTTACCACAAAAGCGAATATTGAATGAAATATCTTTTGCAGAATTCTCTCTGTCTATAATTGTTTTGTTCTTACCTTGAATATCCTTTTTGTTCTTGTGAATTGGCTAATTCATTGTTTGATTTCCGCTGCAATACTCTCTAATCAATCAAACGTAGATCACTGATCCTAACAAATGGTATCAGAGCATGTTAATCATTGATCGATCTAACAATTGATCATTGAAACTGCTATTTGACAACTATGTTTGATTGAATTAGCACATTTTCAAGAACTGGTTATAGATTATTGAATTTCTGCCACTTTCATTTAATCATTTTGAGATCTCTCTTGGTTCAATTTGGTTTGTTGTGTTTTGTTCTAAATCTGCTATAGCTGAATTGAATTTGGTTGAATCTGAGATGACTACTCCTTCTAGTGACCCTCACAATACCGGTTCCTCAACCAAGCCTCCGATGCTGGTTAGGACTGAGTATAACATATGGGAACGAAGGATGCTTCATCACCTGTCTGTTAACAGTTCAGGTTGTTGGACATCTGTGGTACACGGACCAGATAAGCCTATGGTGAACAATCCGGAAACCAATCAAATGGTTCCAAAGAAGAAGAACAATACTCAGATAAAGATCGGAAACTGTTTGAGATTGATGCTAAAGCCCATGGAATTCTGGCCATGGCACTGCCGAATGAAATCTATTCAGGGCGTATGCATCATGAAACTGCTCATGACCTCGGGAATGCACTGAAGGAACAATTCGGTGGAACTGATGAGGTCTTAGCAAACAACAGAGAAATCCTCGCCCAACAATATGAGACATTCTCTCATAGAAAGGGTGAGACACTGACTCAACAGTTTGAGCGTTTTTCCTATTTGATCTCTGAGCTGAAAATGGTGAAACAGGAATACACCAACAGCCAGATGAATAATAGATTCCTCAGATCACTGCCTGAGAGATGGGACACATACACTATTCTCCTACGCTCTAGTGCAAATCTGGATAGCCTATCTCTCACCCAACTTCATGGGAAACTACTTACATTCGAAAGAGAGATAGAGCAGAAAAGGAAACTGTCATCATCAGGAAAGCTCACTGATGAATTTGTACCAGGGAACACTGCCTTGGTTGGTCATGAGTTAGAATATGCTGCATCTGAAAGCAATTATGATGAGCATATTGATTTCTCTTCAAACAGTTCTGATCATGCATTTGTTGGTATTGATAGTCATTCTGGCAGTAATAGTGACAATCTATGCTTCATCATGGATGATTTGAAAGGAATAGCTGATGATGATCTAGAAGAGATGGATATTCTGAGCCAAATGGCCTTGATTAATATTAGATCTCAGAAGTTATACAAGAGAACTGGCAGGAAATTTCCTGGACTCTCTGGCAAAACCAAAGTTGGTTTTGACAAGAGTAAGTTGAGGTGTCACAAATGCCAAAGGCTTGGACACTTTGCAAGAGAGTGTAGATCAACTGGATCTAACTCTTCTGCACCCTTTGTGACTTTTCCTAGCACTAGTCCACAAAACAGAGGGCAACATCCTGCTGGTTCTAGTCATCATTCACACCCTGTATCTCCTGCATACTTTGTCCCCCAGGGTCCAATGTCATATCCTTTTCCCTGCTATTACATGGCTCAGCCAAATTCGGTTCAAGCTTCTATTGCACAACAACCCCAAGCATTATCTGAACCTCAAACTTCTCAATCTCATCAACAAATTCAACCTCAACAACACAGCTTTTTCACCCCAGGAGTTGTTGACTGGAGCAGTTTACCAGATGATTTGTCTGGTCATGAACAACTGTTCTCTGGTGCTGGTCAACATGGTGGTGACAGTCCTTTTGGAAATCTAGATCTTATGGCTTTGGAGTCTGTTGATACTTCATCCTCTAATGCCTCTATACCATAAGTATCACAGGTATCCTCTGAGGCAAAAGCCAAACTATGTTCTGAAACATGCATAGCCACATTTGCATCTATTAGAGAAGCAAATGTAGCTTTAATTAACAAGAACATTGAGCTAGAACAAACTATTTCCAAAAGCAAAGCTGAATTTGAGTCTGTGATTAATGACAAGAATGATGAGATTTACAAACTTAAATGCCGAATCACTGATGATAAGGCTAGGGAAGAGATACTTCTAGAGAAGTACAGAGACCTCAAAGAAACACTTGCAACTACCCAGGTAGAGTGTGATCGATGGGTAAATTCTTGCAAGGGTTTTGAAATGCTTCTTAGTAAGCAATCTGCTTCCAATGTGAAGTTTGGCATTGGTTATAATCACACTGCTCCTCCTACAGATTTTACTCCCAGAGTAGAGGTAGAATCTAATGGTGAAAGCAATAACCAATCCTTTTCATCATGTGATCTACTATCTGATACAGCACCATCAGAAGTAGAAGCCAACATTAATTCCTCTCAGAACCTATTAGTTGATGTTGATGGTTCAAATGCTGACACTCACATGATCACTAAGTTGATCACTCCAGGTGATATTTCACAATGTACTGAAAGTACAAAAAAGAATGTCATAACACCTGGAGAACAAGCCCAAACTACTACATGTACTAAAGGAAAGAAAAAAACTGCAAGTAGAGAGGGTGGGAAAACTACTCAAGAAGATATCAAGAAAGCAGGTACTAAAGGGAAGAAAACTGCTAAACTGATAGCAAACTGCTGAAGAACAAGTCTTCAGTAGTTTCATCTTCTTCAGCAGATGATCAACTTAAGATGAAGAAAAAGCCATGTGAAATATGTGGCTTATTTAATCATCTTACTGATGATTGCTAGTATAAAAAGGGCTCCAAACTCAAACACAATGAAAACATTAAAGAGAAAATGGATAAAATGAAAACTGAGTTTGAAATCAGATTTGTACCAGCAACATCAAAACCTGTGACCCCAAAATCCCAAAAGAAATCCAAAAAGAAAGGAGTTAAATAGGTAACAGCTGAGGTTGCTCAAAGAGAGATGGTACCATACAGGAACCCATCAAACTCAAGCACTAATGTGTCTGATGAGCTGAAGGCTTTATCACAAAATCAGACACAACTTGTTATGATGGTTCAACATCTATGGGGAGAGTCAACCAATTAGATGCTCCTGTGTTGAAACCACAGAGAAGAAAATCCATGCCAAAGGATTCTTTTTCTTCACCATCTCCATACCCTAAGGCTGTTATTCATAGCAAGTCTGTTAGTTTACCATATGTTGATGTGAATAGACCCAAAACCAAAAAGGTTTGGGTCTCAAAAACTAACTAATTGTTTATGATTGCAGGGTTCTTCAACATGCTAAAGTAGCATCTGGTATGTAGACAGTGGGGGATCTATGCATATGACAGGGAAACCTCTCTTCTTCATGACTACTCTCAAGGAAAGAAGGGGTTTGTTTCTTTTGGCAATGATGCTAAGGGTTACATCATTGGAAAAGGCTTTGTCTCCAATGGAGAAATAAAGTTTGATGATGTTAATCATGTGGAAAATCTCAAGTACAATCTCTTGAGTGTCAGTCAAATGTGTGATAAAGGCCATGTTGCTATTTTCACCAGTCAGAACTGCAGGATTCTGTCATCCAAAGTTTTGAATTTGATTGATAAGGTGTTGGATGATCACACTCTCCTGAGGGCCAACAGGACAGCAGAGTGTATGCCTTAGATCTTTCCAAGAAAATAAATCTCTGAGGCCATCCTTGCCTATTTTCCAAAGCCTCTCCTCAGGATCTAAACTGTGGCACAAAAGGCTGGGTCATGTTAATTTCCAAAACATGAATCAGCTGATCCATAATAGTTTAGTGAGAGGTTTACCAATAAAGGAGTTACACTGTGATGAAACCTGCACTGCTTGTTTAAAAGGTAAACATCACAAAGTCTCATTCCCTCCTATTGAAGAGCCTAAGTCCACTGCCTGCTTGCAATTACTGCATATGGATCTATTTGGTCCTGTGAGAGTGATGAGCATGGCAAAGAAGAAATACTGTCTGGTAATTGTGGATGATTACTCCAGATTTGTATGGACTTTCTTTCTACATTCAAAGGATGAGGTTGCTCAGAAGATTATCAACTTTGTGCTGTATGTTGAGAAGCAGTATTCCCTTTCAGTCAAGTGTATAAGGAGTGACAATGGAACTGAATTCAGAAACCATACACTTGATGAATTTTATCTTTCAAAGGGTATCAAAAGGTAGTATAGCATCTCAAGGACTCCAGAACAAAATGGAGTAGTGGAAAGAAAGAACAGGACCCTAATTGAAGCTGCAAGGTCTATGTTGGCTGACTCTGGTTTGCCACTGACCTTTTGGGCTGAAGCTGTTAACACAGCTTGCTATGTGCATAATAGAGCCTTAGTAAATCAGAGGTTGATGAAGACTCCATATGAAGTTCTACATCACTTGGCTCCTCTAATTTCATTTTTCAAAGCATTTGGGTGTCCCTGTTTTATTCTCAACACAAAGGATCAACTCCAAAAATTTGATCCTAAGGTGGATCCAGGGTATTTTGTTGGTTATTCATCTACTTGCAAAGCATAGAGAGTCTTCAACTGCAGACCAAAGATAGTTGAAGAGACTTTGCATGTGAAGTTTAATGAATCTCCAATGGACAAGATTCCACAAAACCCTATGGAGTTGTTTGATTTGGACATACTGCAATATGCTCCCTATCAACCTCCAGTTGGTGCAGATCATGTGGATAAATCATCTCCTGCAGCATGTCTTCCACCTGGTGGTATTGATGATGATGATGATAATATCAATACTCACCTATTCAAGTTTAGTGACCAACTGCCTGAGTCTGCTAAACTTGATGTTCCTGTAGCTTCAGCAGTTCCATCCATAACAAATGCTGATGAGATCTCTGATTCCTCTACATCTTTTGAGTTACCATCAAATTCTTGGTTTCAAGAGTCTACATCAAAGTCTGCTGCTGTTGAAGGTTCTACAAACACTTGCACAGGTATCATTGTTTATCAAGAGCTGAAGAATCACCCAATGTCTCAAATCATTGGTGATATCAATGCTGGAGTTTCAACAAGAAGTCAATTGTCTAACTTCTGCTTCTATGCTCTCTTCATCAGTCAGCTAGAGCCAAAGAACTATCATGTTGCTTTAAGAGACAATGGATGGGTTGAAGCCATGCAGCTTGAGCTACTTCAGTTCAAGAAACAGCAAGTGTGGGAACTGGTTCCTCTACCCCCAGGTAAGTGTGCAATAGGCACTAAATGGGTGTTTAGGAATAAAACTGATGAAAATGGGCTTATTGTTAAGAACAAGGCTAGACTGGTTGTAAAAGGGTTTTCACAAGAAGAAGGTATTGATTATGATGAAACCTTTGCCCCTGTAGCTAGACTAGAGGCAATTAGATTGTTCTTAGCCTATGCTGCATTCCACCATCTTAAAGTTTTTCAAATGGATGTCAAAAGTGCATTTTTATATGGTAAAATAAAAGAAGAAGTTTATGTGTGTCAACCACTAGGTTTGAGGATAATAAACATCCTGAATGGGTGTATAAACTTGATATGGCTCTTTATGGGTTGAAACAAGCTCCTAGAGCCTGGTATGAGACACTTTCCACTTTTCTTCTTAAGAATAATTTCACTAGAGGCTCCATAGATAAAACTCTGTTTATTAAGAAGGTGGATCAGCATAAGCTACTTGTTCAAATTTATGTTGATGATATTATTTTTGCATCCTCTGATCCCCAATTTTGTGATGATTTTACCAAACTAATGAAAAAGAGGTTTGAAATGAGTGCAATGGGAAAATTACAGTTCTTTCTAGGCTTGCAAATCAAACAAAAGGCTGATGGAACCTTTATTCATCAGTCAAAATATACAAAAGATCTTTTGAATAAGTTTGATTTACAAAATTGTAAGCCCTGTTCTACTCCCATGTGCAACACCACATAACTGGATGCAGATCAGAAAGGTAAAGCTGTTGATGAAACACTTTACAGATGTATGATTGGGTCCTTGATGTATTTAACAGCTTCTAGACAGATATCATATTTGCTACTTGTGTCTGTGCTAGATTTCAGGCTGCTCCTAAAGAGTCTCATTTGATTGTAGTCAAGAGGATCTTTAGATATTTGCAAGGTACACAATCTCTAGGTTTATGGTATTCACTGGTCACTCTTGCAAATTAGTTGCTTTTTCAGATAGTGACTATGCAGGGTGCAAGTTAACTAGAAAATCAACTTTTGGTGGATGTCAATTCCTAGGCAACTGTTTGATTTCTTGGCAGAGTAAGAAACAAACATCTGTTGCTACATCCACTACTGAAGCAGAGTACATTGCAGCTGCAAGTTGTACTTCTCAGGTACTCTGGCTTCAGAACCAACTTTTGGATTATGGCATTACAGAGACTAAGACTCCATTATTAATGGATAGTGCTTCAGCTCTGTGCATTGTCAAAAATAGTCCAGCACTCTAGGACCAAACATATAGAGATCAGACATCATTTTATTAGGGATTGTTTTGAAAAAGGTCTGATTGATCCTAAGTTTGTGCCTAGTGCTGATGAGCTTGCAGACATTTTTACTAAGCCTTTAGATAGTTCAACTTTCCAAAACCTAGTGTTAAGGCTTGGTATGCTGCAACTAGAATAAGTGAACTACTGATGATCTCAGTAAATAAGTACTGATGATCATTGTGACCATATCACATATAGTACTGATTCTGTTAAAACAACTGATAAAGTTACAACTACTGATGTAGTTATAACTACTGATGTCAGTAAAACCAGATAAATACTGATGTCCTATGAAACACCTGAAAACAGCAAAAAGGCTGATGAGTAAGTGTTGAGGACAGTATGAAACAACTGAAAGGCTATGAATTGACGAAAGCTACTGACGACAACTTTCTCTTTAGTTGTTTCTACAAATGCTGTTTCATCCTAAACAACTAATGACAAAACCATGTCTTCAGTAGTTTCACAACTACTGATGACTAACACCAAGTCATCAGCTGTTTACAACAATTGATGACAAAACCATGTCTTCAGTAGTTTCACAACTACTGATGACTAATACCAAGTTATCAGTTGTTTACAACACCTGAAGACCAAACCAAGGTTTTCAGTAGTTTCACAACTACTGATGACTAAAACCATGTCTTCAGTTGTTTTCAAACATCTAAAGTCAAAACCATGGTCTTTAGTAGTTTATAACTGCTGATGCCTAAAACCAAGACTTCAGCTGTTTCAACTTTTGAAAGGGTAATACCATGTCATCAGTCGTTTACAACTACTGATGAATCACACCAAACCCTTAAGTCGTTTTCTAACCATTACCCTATAAATACCCAATACCTACTCCTTCAAAGCTTCATCTTCTTCAAACCTAACGTTCCAATCTCCCAAACTTCTCCCTCATTAATGGCGACCATGCAGCTCAAACCACGACATAACTGTGTCGCCTACCTCACAAAATCACCCTTCTGGACAAAGTTCGATAATGCCATTGATCTAATGGTCCAATCTCCCTACCAAACGGCCTTCCTTCTAAATCCCACCATTCATGCTGAATCCTTACACCAGTTTTGGACGAACGTCACCCTTATAACTGGGGAGAACAACACCGCCTCTCTCCAGTCGTTCGTCAACAATCATCAAGTGGTCATCACTCCGGAAATCATTCGCCAAACCCTAAACTTGGATGATGCTACTTTCCCTGCTGGGTATCCAAATGGCACAACTGATTTATCCTTTGCCCACCATGGATATCAGGGAAACCTCAGTGCCTCTACCATCCTGAAGAAGCATTTCCATGATGCAGAACATCTTATCTTTCACATGGTTAATGTTTGCTTAGCTCCTAAGACATCCTCTTGGGATCAAATGTCTACCAGGTGGCAGCAGGTATTATTCTCTATCCTTGAGCAACAAGACTTAAACTTTTCTGAAATTATTTTTCTTGAACTTAAGGATATGGCCTCAAAACCTCTTTTTAATCGATGGATATTATATCCTTGGTTTATTATGTCCATCATAGAGAATCAGCTAAAAGCTGAGGGACTTGTTGGCCTTGGAGTCCCTGCAATGGCTATCTTGCCTGAAGTATACTCCAGGCACAACTCTGACCAAACACTGAAACAGGCTGCCAAACTGCGAAAACCCACGCAGTTGGAACCCACAGCCACCACCTCCAAATCCAGAGTCCCCACCAAACCTAAATCCAAAAAGCCAAAAAAGGCTACTCAGGGAGATGAGTCCCCTGAGGATGCCCCTGTACCACAAACACAGGAACCACACACTGGTATTAACCGCCCAGTTGTGTCAAAGACTCAACCTGCCAAAGCCACACAGGTATCCTCTCAACAGGATCCTGTTGCAACCAATATTAGGGAACCCACACTGCTGGAACCTCTCTCACTTGAGAGGGTTACCATTGAAGCACACCATTCACCCGGGTGCAATCTGCTTCTACCCCATCACCACATGCAACCGCCCCCCAAAGTCCTACATTAATTGTTGCACAAGTGCTGACTCAGTTGCACTCCTCACCCCCTCCCCAGATACCATTACAACTGGGAATACCTCTACCATTGAGGGGGAGGACCAAAGTGCATCTGATAACCCCCAGCATAGGGGTTACAATGTTCCATCTCCTAGTGTAGAAAAGGAGATTGGAAGTTCTGGTGAGGCTGCCACTTATCCTGCTTCAGCATATGATCAGGATGTAGTTGGTACCATAACTAAGACCTTATCAGAGGCGACTGCAGATGAACGACATAGTCCTGAGGCAGGAAGTCCCCAGTTCCAAGACAAAGGGGCACATGCAACAACTGATCTACACTCAGTGCATTGTTATCCTGATTCTATCAGGAGGTCAGGTGATTCAATAACTACTGATGATGACCTGGGTTCTTTTATGATGTGCTAGCCAAAACACTATCCTGGAAGAGGTGGTGAGCAGACTCAAAGAGCTGCTTGCCAAAACTTATGTGGATCAAAGACCATCTACCTCTCAAACCCCACAGATGGCACCTTCATCTGAAGGTCTCCTAAACACCGAGCCACTCCCACATACTTAGCCACCTGCCTCTGCTTCTGGCACTATTTCTCAGGAACAGAACCCTCCTAAGCAAATAGCTGCTATCCTTCAAAATTCCCTCCCTCTCATCACACCTATAATCACTGATATCATGATCAAAACCATTGATGAGAGGCTTTCCTTAGTAATACAACCCTTGATAGAGGAAGTTATGGGCAAAAAGCTTTCTGACAATCAAATCCTTGCAACCAATGCAACCAAAAAGGGGGAGATTCAGTCAGTGAAAGCAAAAAGAAAGAGGAATGCAGAGAGGAAAGAGAAAGAGAAAGAAACAGAAGTGACAGAAGTGGAAAAGGAGAAGGAGTTGGCTGTGGAGACTGCAAAAGAGAAGGAGAAGGAAGCTAACATGGAGAAATCAAGAAAAGAAAGAATGAAAAGGAGACTGCCTTGGAGCTAATGGTAAAAGAGCCTGATGCCGAACACAGCAGATCAATGGATAACATCATTGATCAGTTGTTTAGGCAAGGCCATGACACTGATAAACTTGACTCTGAGATCAGAAGATTAGAGATTGAAGAAATCCAAAATAGATGGGCAAGTTATGATGTGTTAGAAAGAGAAAGGCTGGAGATCATGATCAGGTTTATAGCAAAATATCTTGGAAGATCATTGATCGAAATCAAGGCTTGGTCCAGGGACATCATCTTGGCAATAACCACCAAGATCTGTTCGTCTGAAGTATACACTAAAGGATTAGTTGTTGAAGCTTTTAATGAAGTTGGTGCTGGGACCAGGACTGAACTAGCCAGGTAATCTAAAGCCACACTCATCTCCAAAATGCTAGAACAGCCTGTCAACATTCCCACACCAAAACCACCAAAAACAACCTACCAAACCAACTCCCTTACCCTCAAAACCAACAGCCGATGATGTACCCCAGAAGAAGAAGAGAAGGGTATTGAGGCTAGAAGATGATGATGAAGATGAGATAGGCTGCCACTCTCAGCTGTTATACAGTTGCCGAAGGCCATAAGGCACTCTCCAACAATTACTCCTGAAACTCAAAGACAAATTGTGAAAGTGAAGCTAGAAGAAGAAGAGCTTCACAAACAACACGATGAGGAATTGTTGAGGAGGGTTGACAAAGCATATGCAGCCACATCTTCTATCATCAACATGAAGAAGCATGCTCTCAGATTATACACTCTTAAGCATACATTTCAATATCAAAAGGGGAGAGTGAGGATTTGGCCTGATCCCAGGGTGTCTCACAGGATTCACAAGAAAAACATTCCACATAGTTACATTGGCCACATGAAAAAGATTGTAGATGAAGTGATCTCACTGGTCTTTGTAGTATCACCCTGGGAAATCCTAGAGGACTTCAAGAAAGCTTATAAAGCTAACCTAACCCCACAGAAGATGCTGGAAAATAAAATAGTGAAAAAGGGGTTAGTATATAAGAGGCTTGAGGAAGTCAGAAAGAATGAGTTTCAGTTGTTCCTAGAGGGTAATCACCCTGATGAATTTGCTTATAGAATAATAACAACTGTGGAGCTAATGAATGGGAAACAGGTCAAATACCTATCTGAGTACTATGGGCCTGAATCATTATTTGAAGGAGGTGCTGAAGAGCTGACCATGGAGGAACAAATTACCTTCCTTGAGGCCTACACAAGAGAGTCATACAGACTCATAGTGGGGAAGTAGATCTCATGGATGGGGTAAACCTCTGTGTCCAGTTCCCCAAGACAGAGTTCCCATTCATACTTTGCCAAATAGATCATTGAGACTTCTTCCCAGGCCTGTACTTAAAAGGGTCACTTCTGAGCTGATCTAGAAGACAAAAAGACCAATCCTTCTGCCATAATAAGTGGGACATCTTCAATAAGTTTAGAGGTTTTGGCTGCATTGGTTAAGGGGGAGTTTGTTGGACCAAAAGAACCAATGAGCCTGATCAGAAAAACCTCTAAGTCCTACAGACATCACAACAACTGCTGAAGACTTGATCAGCTGTTGTAACAAAGTCTGAAGATCAACAGCTGAAGACTAAAGTACTGAAGACTTAACAGCTGAAGACTAAAGTACTGAAGACTTCAACAGCTGAAGACTAAAGTACTGATGAATAACAACTGAAGAACAAAGTCTGAAGACTTCAACAGCTGAAGACTAAAGTACTGAAGACTTCAACAGCTGAAGACTAAAGTACTGAAGACTTCAACAGCTGAAGACCAAAGTCTGAAGATCAACAGCTGAAGACTAAAGTACTGAAGACTTCAACAGCTGAAGACCAAAGTCTGAAGATCAACAGCTGAAGAACAAAATACTGAAGATCAATAGCTGAAGTACAAAGACTGAAGACATCAGCTGATGACAACGGTTGAAGTTCAAGTACAAGTACTGAAGCCTTCAGAGTTTTTTTATAACAGCTGAAGAAGTATTCTTCAGTTGTTGTGATGGTTTCCTTTCAGTAGTTTTCTCTTTGTTTCAGTATTTGTAAAACAACTGAAGAGCATGTTCTTCAGTTGTTATAGTTTCAATAGTTTCTTTTCAGTAGTTGTAATGATAGTTAACACTTAGCATTTATGTAAGAAGATGTCAGCTGTTTGACATCTTCAGTAGATGTGTTAACTATCAGTAGTTTGAATAAATTCTGTTAGATGTCACTATCAAGTGACATCAGCAGACGTCACATCTCTTATATAAGAGGTGTTGACCTAATTTTATGTGTGACATTCTGTTACCACGAAAGCGAATATTGAATGAAATATCTTTTGCAGAATTCTCTCTGTCTATAACCGTTTTGTTCTTACCTTGAATATCCTTTTTGTTCTTGTGAATTGGCTAATTCATTGTTTGATTTCCGCTGCAATACTCTCTAATCAATCAAACGTAGATCACTGATCCTAACACATATTATGTGGTTGTTGATCTTAATGTCTAATGTTTCAATGCATGTTTTAATGTTTATTATTTATTAACGCATATTGAACCGACTATATGGGTTTGTGGTTGTTTGAATTGATCCTAGTCAAGTAATGATTGAGAAACATATTCAAATTGAGTCGTATGAAGTCTTCATACGAATGGACCATGCTAATGGACCATACGCATGAACACTTCATGCTAATGGACCAGTCGCATAACTGAACCAGGATACTGGATCAGTCGCATGACTGAGACATACGGATGACTCAGTCACACGACTGAACCTTCAGTAATGGTCCAGTCGTATGATTGACTAACCTTAACCTATAAATACCATTTAATTAGTGAGAAAAACACTTTGAAGAATTCGACTCCTACTCGTACCCTAGCCGTCCAGAACATCCATGAAAGCCAGTCCAAGTTCATAAATCGTTCTTGATCGATTCCTATTCATTCTTAACGTTTAGATTATTGTTATATCGATCGGGTTAACATTCTCACTGATTGGATCGCCAATCAAATAGAATTCCGCACTATTTTAGTTGGCATACACGCAAATCAGTTAGTACTCCGTCGAGTACACGGTCCTTAACATAGTCTTTTTGAATATGTTTTCTCTAATATTTGTTCAACTATATTGGGGTGGCTCACTATATTACGTGATGATTCCACCAGAAGTTCGATGATTATTGTTCAATGAAAGATATCATATGACTAATTCATTGACTTAATTTATCTTCACCTTTAATTTAAGAAGAACTTTTACAAACTGAAGTTATATTTATATTACACTTATCAAGTTTTTCATAATTATGTGAAATCTTCAATGGGTCAAGTCTAGAAGTGATGTAGTATTTGGAAATGTAAGGAATTTTTTTCCTAACATTAGTGTTCATATGGAGCCAATAGTACTGATCCAACAATCCAGTTGAATAGATCTCCTACATGGTTTTTCAATATCCAAAGCCCTATAACAAACAATCTATTCTTATCAAGTTAATAGCAATCCATATCAAGCTAGTCCATCAACCTAAACCAGCCTTAATGATATACAAGAAAGTGATGAATCTGAAGTTTAAGCTACACCACAAAGTTCCGAAGAATCTAAAGTTATGCCATCAATTGATGAATCTTGTGATGAAGATGTTGGTGAATGTGAATTCCAGAACAATATAATTCTGTTAATCTCCTAAAGAGTTGTACATATTCTAAAGATCCTAAGGAACTATAAGTTTAAGATGCTGCTGAATTTGATGATGATGATGAGATGGTAATTTGGAATAAAGAATATAAACAACTTTGTGTTGGTATGTACTTCAAAGACAAAGTTGAACTCATGCACATTGTTCGGTTGTGGAATATTGTAATATAGAGTTGATAGTTGTTGAAAGTAAAAGTTTTTAATAGAGAGCAAAATGCATGTCAACAAATTCCAATTACAACACTGGTTTTCACAGTGGTTCTCCCTATAAATGGTTTGTGTATGCCAACAGAAAGAGCAATGATCATATGTGAAGAGTTGTTAGATGGGTGGCTTCACATAACTACAATGATTGGAAACAACAATGGAGCCTAAAATTCAGAGATATTGCAATACACATCATGCACGCCATTTGTCAAGACATTGCATATTCAGTAAAACAAATTCGAGCACATTTAAAAGATTAACTAAATGATGATGTTTCTTACAGTAAGGCTTGCGGGCTCGAAAAACTGCCATAAAGAGAATCTATGGAAGTTGAGTAAGTAACTTTAAGTAGCTACTTAACTACATCAGAGCATTACAAGCGTCAAACCCATCTAATGTTGTTGAATGGTTAGATCATAATTTCAGATCGTCTCTATTCTATAATTTTAAGTATGCTTTTTGGGTATTTGGGTCGACAATAAAAGCTTTCAAGTATAGCTAACCAGTTTATTTGTTGACGCCACTCACAAGAAGGGATCATATTGGGGTAAGATGCTTTTGCAGGAACAAAATATACAAACAATTACATATTGTCTATAGCTTATGAATTTGTTGATGAAGAAATCATGGAAGCTAGAGTTGGGGTTTTCAATAATTTTGGCTGCATATTGCAATGCAAAGAGGGAAAAAGTTATGTGTTATTTCTCATAAACACATGGGAATAATTAGTGCCATGAAATATCTTCAAGTGTAGAAAGATAATGTCGTTCATTGATTTTGGTTGACATGTCTAAAGCAATTTGATGTATAAGTTTAAGATTTCTAGTTTGAAGGGTTATGTTGGGATATTGGTAACACCACAAAACAAAGGAATTACCATCACTCTGTAAGTTTAATGAGAAGCCTAAATTTAAAAGCTTGGAAATATCTAAGAGATATTAAGAAAAGTAAGTGGACGTACTACACGTTACAAGCATTTCTAAAAGTTTTAACAATGCATTGCAGGAATAAGGCTTATGCCAATAAAGGAAATCATTAATCCACGTTTGAGAAAAAAATTAAGCATATTAGGAAGAACACTAAGATCGCATATAACTACGAAAATTGTTACACCTTTGCAATTGGCACCTATTTTATAATCGTGACATTCGGTCGCAAGAGCATGTCATAACAGAGTTCGATTACAGATGGAAATGTATATGGTTTTATCAAAGTTACAAACAAATGCATCCGGTGGTAATGATTATACCATGGAGTATCACAATAGAACATACACATGTAGTAAGTGGCAAATGCAAAGATTCAATGCTCCCATGCTATTACAGTATGCCGTCAAAGAGGGGAATCATCATTGAATGTAGGGAATGAATTTTACATTGTTGCTTCTTACCAAGTACATTAAGACAGTGAATTTCAACCGCTACATCACCTAGTTTACCGGATAGACCCGTGTTGGTTGATTAAACCAAATTTATAAAAAATTACCACATCACGAGTTAGATAGCGGTCAAGAAGAATATCTTGGATTAGGTTAAGAACTTAACAAGACTTTTATGTTTGATTGACAGGTGACAAATGGAGAATCTAATTCAACTTTCTCACTTAACAAACATATATACTTTGAGTAGTTAATAAGGAAACCAAAAGTTCATTCAAAGTATACACTTTATTAATCTTCTTTAAGTACAAATTATTACAATGAACAAATAAACAAGTGGGCTATCTAGCTAAACTTCAAACTATACAAGTGAAAGGTATTTATACAATGAACGTTAAACACAAATAATAAATCACTTTACATCTATTCTGATTTAGCAAAAGTTATTTACAACATAGACAGGCAATCGACACATCAAAAGTTCGCAGCTTCAGTACTATGTTGTTTCCAAAAGGCTAAAAATATAGCATCTTGTAAGGGCCCCGTTCCCGGGACGCTTACAGCTGCCAATCATTGCTCATAAAAATATAATTACATTAACAAGAAATAAATGTTGTAGCGGAAACATTTAAAACAACATTTTCATTAACAATGCTTTTGCAAAATAATACAATATTCATTACACAATTTCAATTGTTCACATTATCATGCAAAAACATTAACAAAAGAATGTCATCCAATGCCAAGTAGCTGCCCCGCGCCATCCTCAGCAATGCTCACCTGCCAACTGGAAAATGCATAAAAAGTCAGTGTTGCTGAGTGAGTTCTAGTTTTACATTAAAACATACTTTTCTCACGTTAAAACCGTTCTTTACTTTAATGCAATCATGCATCATACGTACACATAGATATATCATTATTATCTTCATTAATCTTTCATACTTCCATTCATTCATTCGTACGTTCATTAACTTCGCATTCTTTCACCATTTCCTCTTTCCTTTCCTTCAACCACAAACTTTACCCAGCTATTCCTCGTACTGGACCTAGGTCTATCATATACCAGCTATAACGGTGCATCGCACCTCTGGTCACAGTACCTAGGGTAGAGTTTAGGTGTACCACTGCTATGTGCAATACCAGCTATTCCTAGTACTGTACCTACGCCTATCATACACCAGCTATAACGGTGCATCGCACCTCTTGTCGCAGTACCTAGGGTATGCAGCAATGGGGCTATACAAATGGTCAATCACAAAGAAAGACCCCAATGTGCATCCTCCCAGGGTAGCGAACCCGCACACTGTTGGGCTAACACCATAATTAATGGCGTGTCAGACATATAAGGCTTGCAAGAATTTCTTTACTTTCATCATTCATTAATGCATGCATTGTTACTTCATGTTCCTCTTGTGGGTTTTGCTACATGTTAATCAAGCTAGTTTAACCATTTAAACTAGAAAAACGCAGTGGAAAAAGAGTTTAACATATGGTTAATAATCTGAAAAATTTTGCCATATTAAACTACAAACAAAACCCAAGAACAAGGATCAAATGTATGTGAAATAACATGCTATCAAACACACAAAAGAACCATAGGGTGTTAATAGAAAACAACCTTTCTTGTGCAAATATTGTAGATGTATGAGATGAATATGAAGATGTTGTTGAATGTCCAGCCTCAAAAGAGAGAACCTCAAGTTGTGATACCCACAAGTTCTTACAAACACCTTGCAAGTTAGGATGCTTAACATCAAAGAACTCACTTTGTAGCTTCTCTATGATCCAAAAATTTCAGCCCTTCCCTTTGCAAAATCGAATTTCAGCCACACTTTTGAGAGAGTTCTTGTTTGAGTTGCTTAGAGAGAAGTGTGTATAAGAGAAAGGTGAATGATGGAAGAGTGTTCTAGTGGGAATGACTTGCAAAAAACAAGACCAAAAAAAGGGAGTCCAAGGCCCCATATGGGTGGCCGAAAATCCCCATCCAAAATGGGTTTCCCTCCCATTTAGTTTTATAAAAAAAAGTAACACTCATACCCTTCATTTTATAAAATTTAAAACCTCTTTTAATTTTATAACAATAACACACTTTTATTTGTTATTATTTAACTAACTTAAATAATGAAACAAACAATTTCTAATGAACAAAATATCCACATAATGTTGTTCTTTTACAAAAGCAACGTTTTAGAAAAACCCATTTTCTAAATTGGTGTCGGTATTTATTTGTTTGATCTTATCAAAAAATAAATACTAATTGGTGTTTGTATAGCTTGTTATTGGGTATGACCTGACTTGGATCATAACGTACTAACCACATCAATCTTTTATGTGTCTTAGGCATATAAGGTCCAACAATCTCCCACTTGTACAAGATTCATAGAAGATTGATGCAAGCAGTAAATACCACCTACAATGGTTTACTACCCTTAATACATATGACTAAGTGCATTCAATAACATCATCCTTCAAGTACCATACTTGAAATGATTTAGGTGAATCAATCATTTTTCCTTTTGTCACATATGTCATGTTAAATCCTAGAGACACAGAGTGATCATCCTCCATTGATTTAACTTTATCAGGCCTTAGACATCTTACTCTAAATGAATAAGAGGGACAAATCCCATTTTGACAACATACGTCTCTCACAATTGCCTTATATCATACCTGAACTCAGACTTATGTGCTGCCATGTTCAGAACAGAGAAGAAGAGGTAAGTCAAAGTATAATATTCGGTAAATATCAAGACTCAATATGTATCTCAGGTTAGAGGAATACCAAATGATGTTCACCTTTACTCAAAATTACTTATGATCAATCATGAAGATTCCATGTAGTAATATTTGAGATGCAGGTCAGTCCAATATTTGCATCCCACAATACCTATGAACTTGGCAGCAACCTTTTGCTCTATATTCATCATATGAATATCTACCAATCCAAGTTCATAATAGCATTACCTTCATACTTGTTCCCACAAGCATGAACAACTACGGACATTCTGAGTAAATAATTTACTCATGGATTTTAAACATGCAAAATAGAAATATTAGTTAAATCATCATAACTAAATAATTCATTCAAGTAATAAAGGGTTACAATATCTTATTACAGAAATTAAAGATCAAATCCAGTCACTAGAATATTGAAGCCCCATGGCACAAGCATGAATTTCATGCTTCGTCTTTTCAAGAAGCTTCGTGAGTGGATCCGCAAGGTTTTGATCCGTGTGAACTTTGCGAATACATATCTTTCCCTTTTCAACTTTATCCCTTATGTAGTTGAATCTTCATTCAATGTGCCTAGTCTTCTGATGTGCAGGGGTTCCTTGATTTGAGCAATCACACCCTTTTACACAAAGAATTTCTAGGGGTTCTGAATGGAAGGAACCACCCCTAGATCGGCAATGAACTTCTTTAACCATGCAGCTTCCTAAGCTGCTAATGAAGCAGCAATGTATTCTGACTCTGTAGTGATAATGCCACACATCTTGCTTAGAGCTCTTCCAAGAGATTGCTCCTCCATTCAAGGTGAAAAGGTATCCCGATTGTGATCGTGAATCATCCCGATCTATTTGGAAACTCGCATCCGTGTAACCTTTTACTATGAGCTCTTCTTCACCAGATCCGTAGATTAGGAATATATCTTTAGTCCTTCTTAGGTACTTAAGTATGTTCTTAACAGCCATCCAATGACTACTTCCAGGATTTTGTTGATATCGGCTTGTCATGCTCAAGCGCGCATGACACGTCCGGTCTAGTGCATATCATTGCATACATGATGGATCCTATGGCAGACGCATACGGGATTCCCTTCATTTTCTCTTGCTCATCCTTTGATCTTGGACATGAGTCTTACTCAATAGTTCCTCTTTGAATAGGTACAGTATCTTTCTTGGAGTTTTCCATATAACTTTTCAAGATCTTATCAATGTATGCACTTTGATTCAAACTTATCAACCGCCTTGATCTATCCCTATAGATCTTTATTCCTAAAATATAGGCGGCTTCACCAAGATCCTTAAGGAGAAACAGCTTCCAAGCTAGACTTTTACACCTTCCATGGTTGGAATGTCATTTCCAAATAGTAGAATGTCATCGACATACAATACTAAGAAAATGTTGATACTCCCACTAGCCTTTTATATACACATGCTTCATTAGCATTTTTGATGAACCCAAATTTGGTTATTTCTCATCAAAACGGTGATTCCAACTCCTTGATGCTTGCTTCAATCCATATATGATTCTTTAACTTGCATACTTTGTTAGGATGTTTTGAGCTGACAAAACCTTCAGGCTGAACCATATAGACATCTTTCTCAAGAATCCATTTAGAAAAGCGATTTTGATATCCATTTGCCAAATCTCATAATCACAATGAGCAGCTATGGCAAATAAATCCTAATAGACTTTAGCATTGCAACCGTGAGAAAGTCTCATCATAATCAACCCCTTGAGGTTGAGTGAAACCTTTTGCTACAAGTCTAGCTTTATAAGTATCCAAGTTTCCATGCATATCGTTTTCTTCTTGAAAACCCACTTACATCCAATTATCTTGGAGTTTAGAGGTGGTTCAACCAAGTCGCATACTTGGTTGTCATACATGGATTGCATCTCAACGTTCATGGCTTCAAGACATTTGTCACAATCCAAATTGGACACTGCATCATGATAGGTGGTTGGTTCATCAGAATTACCACATAGCATCCATCTACGAAAAATCCTATCTTTCAGGTGGATTACTAATTCTACCAGATCTGCGAATGTTTTGTGTATATTGATCAACTACTTGATCATTCTCAACATCCCCATGATGAGTGCTAGTGTCAACCAAACGTGTATCGGTTTGTGGTTCTTGATCCTCCTCAAGATCCACAGTTCTATTGCTAGCTCCTTTCGTAAGGAACTTAGCTTCTAAGAACTCAGCCTTCTTGCAACAAACTCCTTTTGTTCAATGGATCATAGAAATAATATCCCATAGAATCTCTAGGATATCCAATGAATATACACTTAGTGGAACGACATTCAAGCTTGTTTGAGGGGGAGTCTTAACATAAGCCTCACAACCCCATACCTTTAAATATGACAGTGATGGAACTCTTCCATGCCATATTTCAAAAGGTGTCGTTTCCACTTCTTGGTTGGGGACATATTCAAAATACGGGCCGTAAAGAGCAAAGCAAAACCCCAAAATGATAGAGGTAGTGAGCTTCTAGCCATCATTGATCGAACCATATCTAATAGAGTTCGATTTCTCCTCTCGGACACACCATTATGTTGTGGTGTTCCAGGTGGAGATAGTTGTGAGACAATACCACAACTTTAAGATGGTCTCTAAAGGCATCACTTAGGTATTCACCTCCTCTATCGGTGTGGAGAATTTTTATTTTCTTGTTGAGTTGATTCTCTACTTCATTTTGGAAGATTTTGAACATTTCAAAAGCTTCATCTTTGTGTCTTAACAAGTACACATACCCATATCGACTATAGTCATTGGTAACGGTAATGGAATATCTTTCATGGTACCTAGTTATTGGCTTGAAAGGACCACATACATCCGAATGTATGATGCCTAACAAATCTTTTGCCCTTTCAGACTTGCCACTAAAAGGTTCCTTAGTCATTTTACCCTGTAAACAAGATTCACATACATCGAATGAATCATATTCATTTGCTTTTAAAAGACCGTTCTTTTGAAGTATTTGTATGCACTTCTTGTTTATATGACCAAGAGGCAATGTCAAATATAGGTATCACTCAAATCTAATTTGAGTTTCTTAGTGGTGGTTTGGTATAATGAGCTATCACATAATGTGTTTTCACGAACCAATTCATAAATACCATTAACAGGAATAGCTTTAAAATAAAACGTGCCATTTAAAGAAACATGAATTTCATTCTCAATAAATGACAAAACATAACCATATTGTCTTAATTGGGCAAAGAAATAATGTTCCAAGTCAAACTAGGAGCATACAAAATATTATTCAAAATTACTTCGAAACCATTTGGAAGCTTCAAGATGTAATCCCCTCGGCCCTCAACTTGAACCTTTGCCCCATTGCCCATGAATAGGCTCACATCCCCTTTCTTGATGTCCTTACTTCTTTTGAACCCCTGCAATAAGTTGCAAATATGAGTTCCACATCTGGTATCCAATACCCATGTGTTAGAGGATATTATATTTAGACCAATATGGATCATGAAACATGTACCTGAGGTTTGCCCGACATCCCTCTTTGCTTGCAACTCTTTGAGATGGACTGGGCAATTTCTTGCCCAATGTCCAATCTCCCCACACTTAAAGCATGGGTCATTTGAAGCAACCTTTTACTTCTTCTCCGCTGGTTTTGGTGGTGACGCTCTAACCACTCCCTTTCCCTTTCCCCTAATGTGCCCTTACCTTGGCAACATTTGCCTTGGGTGTGGGGTGAGGCCTCTTCTTGTTCCACCTTCATTGATGGTGAGAACGGGTAAAACCCTTTTACCCATGTCCACCTTGGCAGTTTTGAGCATAGAGTGAAGCTCACTTATGTTCTTGTCCCACCCGTTCATGTTATAATTCATGACAAAATTGTCAAACATTTTTGACAAAGAGTTGAGGATCAAATCCGTAGCCAACTCTTTCGAGACGGGACAATTCAGCCGTTCAAGGCGGTCAATGTGGCTTTTCATCTTAAGTACATAAGATGAAACAGATTGGGTGTCATCTATACGACACGCATGGAGTGCTCGAACCGTTTTGAAGCGCTCAACCCGTGCTTGTTGTTGGAACGTTTCCTTCAACTAGGTTATCATGTCGTATGCTCCATGATGCTCATACTCCTTTTGGAGATCTGGAGTCATACTTGCCAACATGAGGCAAGACACTTGGATTGAGTCCTTAGTGTATTTCACCTAATTATTATAGGCCTCCTCATCATCCTCACTAGGTTGATTGGGAATCGGATCGTCTAATATGTATGATCGTTTCTCTTGCTTGAGAAAAATTCTCAAGTTTCGAAACCAATCAATAAAGTTGTTATGGTTTAGATAATACTTTTGGAGAATGGTTCTTAGTGATAGCGAGTGAGCGGTCAGGATTTCGTTGTTATCATTATTGTTGGTGGCCATCTACAAAGTATAACAAAGTTCAATTTTAGTAATTTCGATATTGTTCATATTTTAATAATTAAAACCGTTTTTAAGTGTCTTACACAATTTTAAAATCTAGAATCCAACGTTACATTAAAATAGTTGTTAGGTGACCTTTATCCCATTATTTAAATTAACAAGGTAGTCAACGTTTTGACAATTGCAACCCTTTGCAACTTCTAGGGTATGGGATCGGCTTTAAACATCATATGTATTGTTGGCATGTTAATCCCATCAACCCCTTTGTAAACGATATTGTAGGTGATCCATTTAATATGGTTTGCAAATCAAGTTACCCTACTTGCACACACATGTGAGTTTTCCAACATAAGTGGTTAGGTGACCTTTATCCCACAAATATGGTATCCCCACCTCAAGTTACAAGTTCCCTCAAAATGGTTAGGTGACCTTTATACCATTAAGAGTTTCCAAATGATTCAAGTGTTGTGCAAAAGGATGGTGTTAAACTTGTTTAAAAGGAATTTAAGTTTTCATGATCTAGTTTAGAAAACTCTATGTACCTTATATTTGCATGCTTTCAAATACAAGGTACCTATGGTTCACTTTTAATAAAACCTCTTTTATTAAAACCATTAATCCTTTCAATAACCTTTTATTAACCACTTAATGATAAAGAACCATTAAATTTTCAGCTTGTTAAGTTTGTTAATGAGTTTGTAATGCATATCCAATATCAACCAAATAATCAAACAACAAACATCCAAACAAGCATAACCATAGCTACTAAGATGACCACACTTGTTTGCCATCACAAGTGTTGTCATAAGGTCTTTCCTAAGGGTGAAGATGACACATCAAAATGTGTCCATGAACTCCCACTTGAATCCACATCCAAATGCTTCAAGTGTCCATGTCTTTTGTGTCCTTCTTTGAGTCTTCATCTTGTGCATCTTCTTTTACAAAATCTTATCGTAATACAATTTTTCTAATAAGAAATGCGCACAATCTATTTATTGCATAACCAAATGAATAAATAAATTACAACCCAAGATACAAAACACAAATTACAACCCTTTCAAGAACAAATAACATGACAAAACACAATCAACCAAAACCAACACATAAGGCCAAGGCTATGTTATGCACCATAATATAAAACACATACAACATCCAAGAACAACAATAAATCCCTTATTTCAGCCTCAAAGTTTCAGCCAACATAAACTAAAACTTTAAGGTTGGTCCAAACAACACAATCAACCATTTGATGTAAATCTTTCAAGGTTTAAACCAAAGCATGCAAGATTAAACCTTGAAATGTAAGGGATTCATAAATCTACAACAAACCAGCCCCTAATGGGTTGAAAAAGTCCATGAAAACTAATTTTTCGAGACCTTTTGAAGCACATATTCCACATAACCGGCTCTAGATGCCATTGTTGGGTTTTGCTACATGTTAATCAAGCTTGTTTAACCATTTAAACTAGAAAAAGCAGCGGAAAAAGGAGTTTAACATATGGTTAATAATCTGAAAAATTTTGCCATATTAAACTAAAAACAAAACCCAAGAACAAGGATCAAATGTAAGTGAAATAACATGCTATCAAACAACACAAAACAACCATAGGGTGTTAATAGAAAACAACCTTTCTTGTGCAAATGTTGTAGATGTATGAGATGAATATGAAGATGTTGCTGAATGTCTAGCCCTCAAAAGAGAGAACCTCAAGTTGTGATACCCACAAGTTCTTACAAACACCTTGCAAGTTAGGATGCTTAACACCAAAGAACTCACTTTGTAGCTTCTCTATGATCCGAAAATTCAGCCCTTCCCTTTGCAAAATCCGAATTTCAGCCACACTTTTGAGAGAGTTCTTGTTTGAGTTGCTTAGAGAGAAGTGTGTGTAAGAGAAAGGTGAATGATGGAAGAGTGTTCTAGTGGGAATGACTTGCAAAAAACAAGACAAAAAAAGGGAGTCCCAAGGCCCCCTATGGGCAGCCGAAAATCCCCATCCGAAATGGGTTTCCCTCCCATTTTTTTATAAAAAAAGTTACACTCTTACCCTTCATTTTATAAAATTTAAAACCTCTTTTAATTTTATAACAATAACACACTTTTATTTGTTTTATTAACCAACTTAAATAATGAAACAAACAATTTCTAATGAACAAATTATCCACATAATGTTGTTCTTTTACAAAAGCAACGTCTTAGAAAAACCCATTTTCTAAATTGGTGTCGGTATTTATTTGTTTGATCTTATCAACAAATAAATACTAATTGGTGTTTGTATAGCTTGTTATCGGGTATGACCCGACTTGGATCATAACGTACTAAACACATCAATCTTGTATGTGTCTTCGGCATATAAGGTCCAACACCTTTTCATTATCTTTCGCTTTACGTTTACTACTACTTTCATTTCATTCATTAACATTCAAAGTAAGGTCACAGGAAAGAAAACATACATAATGTGGAACATCATCATACACAGTCATTATCATCATACAGGGCATCATACATACATAGCATACATCGTACATACCATCATGCATAAGCATCAAAATACATCATACATGCCCATCATAACATCTATGACCTCAAAAGTCAACTTACATGAATCCCCAGGAACATCTCAAGTCAAAGCCTACATTCGTCTTTTTCTCAGAAAGTCTGAAAAAGTATAAGTGTTCATCCGCATTTCCTATAGTTCATCCGCATTTACTATAGTTTATCCGCATTTGTCTTACTTCATCCGCATTTGTCTTACTTCATCCGCATTTGTCTTACTTCATCCGCATTTGTTCATCCGCATTGGCCTTACTCATCCGCATTTTCCATACTTAGTCAATATTCATCCGCATTTCTCAGACTTAGTCAATGTTCATCCGCATTTCTCAGACTTAGTCAATATTCATCCGCATTGACTTTCATCTGCATTAACCTTCATATGCATTTGCCATACTTAGTCAATGCTCATCCGCATTGACTTACTTAGTAGTTAATACTCATCCGCATTAACTGTTCATCCACATTTCTTCCCATTACTCATTCGCATTGACTTTTCAACACTTATGTAGATTCTAAAACTTAACATATGAGCCTTAAACATCAGATTTCAATTTCAAATCACCGTTCATCATGTTCTAAGTTTAAATCATACATCCTATGTCTTAGAAACATCATCATACATTATCAAGCATGAACATAATCATACATCACATCATACATTCAACATACACCAAATGAAACATAAGGGTTCGAAACCCAGTTTAATGAAAATATACATTCATGCATTTCCAGCCCAAAAATCAGTTAAAACAGGTAAAAGAGGGGTCCTAGAAATCACCTTTGCAGTTCTTGGGTATGGCTTTCTTTGGAACTCATTTTCAAATTGAATTCAATCGCCTAGAACCCACTAAAACATACCCGAACACATATAAACACACATAAGCATAGACCCGAGGACATAACCGGTTAAGAACACCATAAAAACATGAATTCTTACCTTGAATTCACACTTTTCTTCTTGTTTCTCTTCAAACCCGAGAGTTCTCTGCTTCCTGCTACTTTCCCTCTTTAAAAATCTGAAAATTTTGTGTGTAGAAAGGATGATGGGCGGCCATGCCACCTTTATCACCAACTTTTCAAACATTTTGTCCTTTTGGACACTTTTTACCCCTCGACTTGGGTTTTATTTCTTTTCCTTCTTTTCTTTCACTTTATTCTTCTTTCTTGACTTTAAAATAACCGGGTGTTACAAGTCCACCCCCTTAAATAGGTTTCGTCCCTGAAACCTGTTATTCCTCGAACAAGCGTTAGTAATGTTGTCTCATTTCTTCATCAGTCTCCCACGTTGACTCGGATCCCCTCTTGTGCTTCCACTATACACGCACAAGAGGACCACTTTATTTCTTAGCCTCTTCTCTTTTCAATCAATGATTGCCACTGGTTGCTCCACATAATTGAGCCTTTCGTCTACATCTATATCCTCTAGTGGAACAATCATGTCTTCATCCGCCAAGCCCTTCCTTAGATGAGATACGTGGAATGTCGGGTGAATTCCACTTCACTCATCTGGTAACTCCAATCTATAGGCCACCTCTCCTACTCGAGCAATGATTCGGAAAGAGCCTATGTATCTCGGGCTCAACTTGCCCCGCTTTCGGAAACGAATGATACCCTTCCAAGGTGCGACCTTCAACATAACCTGGTCACCCACCTGGAACTCAATCGGTCTGCATCGTTTGTCGGCGTACGACTTCTGTCTATCTTTGGCTGCCTTCATAAAGGCTTTGATCTTCTCAAGCTTCTCAGTCGTAGCCTCGATCACCGCAACACTCTCCAACTCCTTCTGACCAATATCACCCCAAAAAACGGGTGTTCTGCATCTCTTACCTTATAGCATCTCATATGATGGCATACCAATGCCAGCATGAAGGCTGTTGTTGTATGAGAATTCGGCTAAAGGTAGGTGGTCATCCCAACTTCCCCCAAAATCAATCACACATACCGGAAGCATGTCTTCCAATGTCTGAATGGTCCTTTCTGACTGACCATCAGTTTGGGGATGACAAGTTGTGCTAATATGTAACCTCGTCCCCATGGCGTCGTGGAATTTCTTCCAGAATTTGGATGTAAACCGGGTGTCACGATAAGATACAATATAGACACTGGCACACCATGACGAGTTACAATTTCATTGATGAATAGATCCGCCAACCTGTGAGGTGAATATGTCTCACGGATCGGTAGGAAGTGAACACTCTTCGTCAGACGGTCAACAATCACCCATATGGCATCATACCCTTTCAGAGTACGCGGCAACTTCGTAATAAAATCCATGGTGATGTGCTCCCACTTCCATTCCAGTATATCCAAAGGTTGGATCTTTCCATACGGGTTTTGATGCTCATCCTTCACCTGTAGACAAGTAAGCATTTACTCACATACTCCACTACGTCACGTTTCATACCCGGCCACCAATAATCCTTCTTCATGTCTTGATACATCTTTGTGGCACCTGGGTGAATGGAGTATCAAGTCTTGTGAGCTTCATCCATAATCTTCACCCTTAGATCCCCAAAATGAGGGATCCACACCCGTCCAAATCAGGTTTTAACACCAAGTATGTTTTCACCCAATTCCCCAACCAGACCACTCATCCTTTCAGAGTTGAGATGATCTTCTTTCAATGCCTCATCTTGACACTCTTTGACTTGTTCCATCACATCAGAGGTCATGATTAGTTGATATGCTTCACCTGAATCGGCTCGGGCCTCTCTTTTCGGCTAAGGGCATCAGCCACCACATTGGCTTTGCGCGGATGGTAGTGGATCTCACAATCATAATCCTTTTTAAGTTCCAACAACCATCTCTACTTCATGTTCAGATCCTTCTGCTTGAAGAAGTACTTCATGCTCTTGTGGTCAGTGAAAATGGTGCACTTCATCCCGTAAGATAGGGCCTCCAATCTTTAATGCGAAGACCACGGCTGCTAGCTCCAGGTCGTGAGTAGGATAATTGACCTCATGAACCTTCAACTGTCGAGATGCATAAGCTATAACCTTCCCTCTTTGCATTAACACACACCCCAACCCCGAGTAGGAAGCATCAAAATAAACCACCAGATCTTTGCTTCCATCGGGTAATGACAAAAAAGGAGCTTGAGTCAATCTTGCGTTTAATTCTTCGAACGCCTTCTCTTGAGCTTGACCCCATACAAACTTCACATCCTTCCGGGTCAACTTAGTCTGTGAAGAAGCAATCTTAGAGAAGTCTTGGATAAACCTCCTATAGTAGCCCGCCAAACCCAAGAAGCTACGAATCTCGGATGGCGTCTTTGGAGACTTCCATTGCATCACTGCCTCCACCTTTGCCCGGTCCACCATAATCCCATTGGGATTCACCACATGACCCAAGAACTGAACTCCACACAACCAGAATGCACACTTAGAGACTTGGTGTACAACTTATCCTTTCTTAGCGTCTCTAGAACCTCCCGAATATGACCGACATGCTCCTCTTCATTCTTTGAATAAATCTGGATATCAACAATAAACACAATCACTGATTTATCCAACATCGGCCAGCACATTCGATTCATCAAATCTATAAAAGCAGCTAGCGCGTTGGTCAAACCAAAAGACATTACAAGGAACTCGTAGTGACCATAACGTGTGCGGAAAGCTGTTTTAGGAATGTCTTGCTCCTTCACCTTCATTGATGATAGCCAGATCGAAGGTCTATTCTTGAGAACCAACTGCCACCTTGAAGCTGATCAAACAAATCATCGATTCTCCGTAACGGGTATCGGTTATTGACCGTCAACTTGTTCAGCTCGCGGTAGTCAATACACATCCTCATACTACCATCTTTCTTCTTCACAATAGGACCGGAGCACCCTAAGGAGAGATACTCGGTCGAATGAACCCCTTATCAAGCAGCTCTTGCAACTGCTCCATAAATTCTTTCATCTCCGTCTGAGCCAACCGATATGATGCCTTGCCAACAGGTTGGGCACCCGATATCAAATCAATCTAGAACTCGATCTCTCAGTCAGGTGGCACTCCTGGTAAGTCTTCTAGGAACATGTCTAGAAAGTCACACACCACCAGTACATCGGATAGTTATGGTGTGGTGTATCCACATCCTTTACATAAGCCAAGTAAGAGCTACATCCACGCCTTATACACTTTTCCGTCACCGCCATTGAGATCACTTTCAGGATCGTCGTGACTCGATCCCTATAAACAGTTACCGAACTCCTATCAGGCACTGTTAAACGAATCATCTTCTTGCGACACACAACGTTCGCCTTGGAGTCCACTAACCAATCCATCCCAAGAACCAAATCGAAACCACCTAAGGTCATTACGAACAGTCTAACAGGAAACTTATGACCCTCAAGTTCCACATCATAGTTCTCTATCATCTCAGAAATCCTGGTAGACTTACCTATGGTAGTTTCCACATCAAAGGGCGCATCAACACGGCTACTACTAACAGGCAGTTTAGCATAGAAAGTAGCAGAAATAAAACTTTTACCAGCACCAGAATCAAATAACACAGAAGCTATAGTTTGGTTCACCAGAAACGTACCGGACACGACATCAGGTTCCGTCCTAGCTTCCTCCAGTGTCATTGTGACTGCCCTGGCATTCGCCCTTGGTCTTTCTCTCCCCGTCTTCTTTGCCCCGGAACCCTCCGCCCTCGGCTTCTTGCAATCTCTACTTATGTGACCTTCTTCACCATAGTTAAAGCACCGGACTGTACGACAATCCTTGGCTATATGCCTCGTCTTCCCACATTTGAAGCACCCGTTCAATCCCAGCCTACATTCTCCCACATGCTCTCTTCCAGACTTGCTGCACCTTTTGACCCCGCACTCGATGTGGCCACACGGCGATTATCCACCCGTGCCTTCTTGTTAACTATCAAGGCATTATCCCGGCCAAACCTCTTCCCATTCTAATTTCGATCACCTCCACCCTTCCTACTACCTTCAGCGACCACCACTACAACCCTCTCATCATATAACCTCCCTACCAAATCAACAGCTGACCTAAACGTGCTCGGTCGGGCGGCGATCATATGCCTGCGAATGTCCGCTGGTAAACCCTGAATGTACCTCTTAATCTTCCGTGGCAGAGGCGTCACCTGATCCGTCACCAGACGTGCCATCTCGTTGAATTTGGTGGTGTACTATTGGTGCGTCATCATTCCCGCCTCCAGTTGCAAGAACTCCCTTTCGACCTTGTCTATTTCCCGATGAGGACAAAACTCCTCAATCACTAACTTCATCAGTTCAGACCATCTCATCCTCCTGATTGCCCGACTACCCTCGGCTTGGACTATATTGTCCCACCAGCACAAAGCCGAATCCACAAAAGAATGGGTAGCGAACTTCACCTCTTGATCCTCCCAACACTCGCTGATATTTAAAACAGCTTCCATTTCTCTCACTCATCGGTGAGCAGCAGCAGCAGTGTCATTACCGTCGAAAGTAAGGGGCTTACACCGTTGGAATGCCCCATAGTTACAACCTCGTGCCGCCTCCTGCACAGGCTCTGCTTCTTCCTCTTCTTGTTTGTCATCAGACGGAACCGTCTCAGTCAAGGGCTGTCTTCTTTCGCCCGTAGGTCTACTCCTTTCCCTCTCTCCCCCTCTCTACCTGCCTTTATCAGTTTGGTCACCACAGATGGCAGGATCGTTTGCATGACTTGATACACTTCCTCCACAACCGCCTCCTTCACTAAGGCTCTCAGGTTAGCACTCTCATCTCCACCCTCCGGATGAGGGGTTTCTGGTTCTTCATGAACCACCTTTTCGGCCCTAGGCCTTCCTCTCGTAACCCGTGGTTCAGCACCACGACCTCCACCACATGAAGCTTTAGATAATCTACCATCAGACATCCTCACACACACACGCTGAAAGATTCAAACACCAACACGGTCATTCAAGGAAACAGCTCTGTTTATGTCAAGTATAGTAAGTTCCTAATTATAGTGGCTAGTTGTGATTAGCCACTTACTTTACTCTTCATACCCCAAGCATTACCTATCCTGAATACATCAGTATCTAATTCTACAGCAACACATAACCACATAACATGTGCACGTAATACCGGTTAACATTAAGAAAATACCTGATGACACGCAGCTACTCAGACTGGCATCCCTTCCTTTTTCCGTCCCATTTTCAGTTTAAGTTTAGGTTTATTTTGAAAATTTACCCGTTTCACTTAAACTTCTGATACCAAGTTGTAAGGTCCCTTTCCTAGGACGCTTACAACTGCCCAATCATTGCTCATAAAACATGTAATTACATTAACAAGAAATAAATGTTGCAACGGAAACATCTAAAACAACATTTTCATTAACAATGCTATTGCAAAATAATACAATATTCATTACACAATTTCAATAATTCGCATTATCATGCAAAAACATTAACAAAAGAATGCCATCCCAATGCCAAGTGGATGCCCCGCGCCATCCTCAGCAATGCTCACCTGCCAATTGGAAAATGCATAAAAAGTCAGCGTTGCTGAGTGAGTTCTAGTTTTACATTCAAACATACTTTTCTCACGGTAAAAACGTTCTTTACTTTCATGCGATCATACATCATACGTACACATAGATAATATCATTATTATCTTCATTAATCTTTCATACTTTCATTCATTCATTCGTACGTTCATTAACTTCGCATTCTTTCACCATTACCTCTTTCCTTTCCTTCAACCATAAACTTTACCCAGCTATTCCTAGTACTAGACCTAGGTCTATCATAGACTAGCTATAACAGTGCATCGCACCTCTGGTCATAGTACCTAGGGTAGACTTTAGGTGTACCACTGCTATGTGCAATACCCAGCTATTCCTGGTACTGGACATAGGCATATCATAGACCAGCTATAACGGTGCATCGCACCTCTAGTCACAGTACCTAGGGTATGCAACAATGGGTCTATAAAAATGGTCAATCACAAAGAAAGACCCCAATGTGCATCCTCCCAGGGAAGCGAACCCACACACCGTTGGGCTAAGACCTTTTAATGGCGTGTCCCGACATACAAGGCTTGCAAGACTTTCTTTACTTTCATCATTCATTAATGCATGCATTCTTAATTCATGTTCCTTTTTCATTATCTTTTGCTTTACATTACATACTACTTTCATTTCATTCATTAACATTCAATCTAAAGTCACGGGAAAGATAAACATACATAATATGGAACATCATCATACACAGTCATCATCATCATACAGGGCATCATACATACATAACATACATCGTAGATACCATCATGCATAAGCATCAAACATACATCATACATGCCCTAATAACATCTATGACCTCAAAAGTCAACTTACATGAATCCCCGAGAACATTTCAAGTCAAAGCCTACATTCGTCTTTTTCTCAGAAAGTCAGAAAAAGTCCAAGTGTTCATCCGCATTTCCTATAGTTCATCCGCATTTACTATAGTTCATCCGCATTTGTCTTACTTCATCCGCATTTGTCTTACTTTATCTGCATTTGTTCATCCATATTTCCCATACTTAGTCATATTCATATGCATTTCTGAGACTTTGTCAATGTTCATCCGCATTTCTCAGACTTAGTCAATGTTCATCCGCATTAACTTCATACACATTTGTCATACTTAGTCAATGCTCATCCGCATTGACTTACTTAGCAGTTAATACTCATCCGCATTAATTGTTCATTCGCATTGACTTACTTAGCAGTTAATACTCATCCGCATTAACTGTTCATCCGCATTTCTTCCATTACTCATCCGCATTGACTTTTCAACACTTATGCACATTCTAAAACTTAACATATGAGCCTTAACATCATATTTCAATTTCAAATCACCATTTATCATGTTCAAAGCTTAAATCATACATCCTATGTCGTAGAAACATCATCATACATTATCAAGCATGAACATAATCATACATCACATCATACATTCAACATACACCAAATGAAACATAAGAGTCCGAAACCCAGTTTAATGAAAACATACATTCATGCATTTCCAGCCTAAAAATCAGTTAAAACAGGTAAAAGAGGGGTCCTAGAACTCACCTTTGCAGCTCTTGGGTATGGCTTTCTTCCGAACTCGTTTGCAAATTGAATTCAACCGCCTAGAACCCACTAAAACATACCCGAACACATATAAACACACAGAAGCATAGACTCGAGGACATAACCAGTTAAGAACACCATAAAAACATGAATTCTTACCTTGAATTCGCACTTTTCTTCTTGTTTCTCTTCAAACCCAAGAGTTCTCCACTTCCTGCTACTTTCTCTCTCTAAAAATTTGAAAATTTTTTGTGTAGAAAGGGTGATGGGCGGCCATGCCACCTTTATCACCAACTTTTCAAACATTTTGTCCTTTTGGACACTATTTACTCCTAGACTTGGGTTTTATTTCTTTTCCTTCTTTTCTTTCACTTTAGTGTTCTTTCTTGACTTTAAAATAACCAGGTATTGCACAGCTGCCAATATACTTTGGTACAAAAAGTCTTGTCTAATATTGCAGTTAGATCCATCTAAATGTTGATAAGTAGTTAGTTAGCACTCCATCACTTTCAATGCTGATCAATAGTGGTTCAACACTTGGTAGAATTCACCAGTTGACAACCAATGCTAAATTCTTGAGTTTTCAATAGCTTTATCCTCGTCATAGATCAACATAATACATAAAGATATGGATGTTTATCATCGTGATGAACTGCGTATCCAAAGATGTGGAATATGTAAGCAAATAGGCCATAGAAGAAATAATTTTCCAAACTCGTACCCTTAGTTATTAAATCACATATTGTTACTTATTATTGTTTTAAAGTTATTAGTTATTGTTGTTTAAATTTTATTAGTTATTAATATTTTAAAAAATATTAGTTATTGTTGTCTAAATTTTATTAGTCATTGTTGTTTTAAAATAATTAGTTGTTGTGGTATTATAAATTACATACAGATATAAAAAACATTACCTATTCAAGACAACAATAATAAATAAATATTAAACTTGATATAAAATACATAGCAATATGAGACTCTTAGAATGAACAAGGAAATTATGTGTTAATCTAGCCATGTAAGATGCAACTCTTATAAAATGTTTTGGCTGATATATGTTATAAATAACATTACCTATTCAAGACAACAATAATAAATAAACATTAAACATGAGATAAAATACATCGTAATATGGAACTCTTAGATTGAACAAGAAATTTATAAGTCAATCTAGCCAAGTAAGATGTGACTCTTATAAAATGTTTTGTCTAATATGCATTTGTCGTTAAAATCTCCATCCATAACTAGGGCTTTTTGGTTGGTTGCAATGCTACACTAGTACCCTAATAAAGTACCCCAAAATGACTGTCAAGTTTGTTCAAGTAAAAAAACGGGAGAAGTAGAATAGGGCATCCCCATTGTAATAGAACTCAAAAAAATCCGAGACCATTTATACGACTCTTTGTTTAGAAATAGAAAATAATGTGTACGATCATGGTTTTATTGTGTATTTCCTAACTCAACCTCCGGTATGACCTCTGTTGTATCTTCTAGTACAATCTCCGTTTCAACTTCCACTACATCTTACATAGGTGTTTCTAGTAATAATGATGAAGACGCTAAATGTTTAAGAGTAAGACACCTCCATTTTTAGACACCTCCCCCATGTCTGGAAATATCTGTGGGTTATCATCAACATATATCACGTAAACTTTACACAATAACGTACGTGATCTATACCTCTCCATGTATTGATGACTGGTAATGGACGAAGCAATGTATTCTTTATTCATAACATGAAAATGTCTGTTTTGCCATGACAAAATATATGCTTCATATGTTGTAATCCAATTTTTATTTCGTCCAATAGTATGATCTGTTTTGTGAATTCTTAGATGTTCTTCTACACAAAAGAGTGTGTTAGTAGAAATTGGTTGAAACATACCAAATTGTCTCAAAATCCTACTAGCAAGTCAGGTGGAATAATTTTCCAAACTATTAAATATGTTTCAATCCTCCAACTTTCTACACCCTCATGCACATTTCTGACAGCTGATGGAGGATAGCAGCATAAGGCGTCCAACTAAACTCAAAGAAAATATAATCATCAATTTAGAAAAACAAACTAAATAAATCAATTCTTTAATTATGATATTACTCATAAATTGACTTACTATTTCCACGGTTAAACTATGTAGTTGACTTCTATACTCACTTAACACATGTGAAATTGTGTCGACATAACTTAAAATGACCCTGCCATATTTTACAATTATACACAGTTACATATAAACATATATGATGTATGTGTAAAATTATTTTTTCATACCACTGCCATATGGTTTTCCTAAAATAGATTTCATGAAACATTTATGGAGAAAACACATAAAATATGTCTGCTCATAACTGTAGTAAATATATAGGACCACTAGCCTCAATATATGATATGTCTGCGGCCCTACATAGCTGTCGGTATAGACTTGCCAATGTTGTACTTTCCCAACATAGTCCACCGTAAACATTTAGATCTTTAGGGTGGTTTAATTAATTCATGTGGACTAAGTTGGAAGCTGCATTTGGAAATAAAACCACACCAATCATAGAAAATATTATTAATAGTGACATCCGTCACCAAAACAGGTATGTTGAACTTTGACTTTGATTATTGTCAGATTTGGATTTGGTCTTAATTGATTGTTACTTTCATTGGTGATCTAAATTTTGGCTTAATGGGCCTATGTTATAGTGTTGGGCCTAGGGTTATTGCCAATAAAATGACCATTGGGCTTGCCATCATTCAATGTCTTGTGCATTGAACCTAATCAAAGATTTTCCCAAAGGTGAAACGCTAAACTTTTCGTTAAATCCAACTAACCAGACATTCATGGACTTCATCTAAAATCTACTTAATAAACTTAAATTAGTCCAAAAATAGAAATTGTCCAATTCCTAGGGCACATAATAGTTTGCTAGAGTGATTTTAGTGCGCGGAACTTAAAAACATAAAAATGGACAACACGCGATTCAAGAGAAGACAGATTAGAGAAGACGGGTCAAGGGTCCGAAGTCCCTTGCCCTCCATTGTTTATGGTTAAGAACTAGTAGTCCAGAGGAATTCCCTTTATTTCTTCACTTTTGCAAATTTTCTCTCAAAGACACTCTATAGTTGTAAATTCTAGCCACCGCAACCCAATTCCTTCTTGTTCTTCATCATCTTCATTGAAAATCAGCTTCATTATATCATTCCAATTATTTTTGAAATAATAAAAACATTCAAGATCATGTTCTAAGCAAGCCTTGTTCATCTCCTTGTTTTCCAGTAATAAAAATCATTTCTTGATGGTTTTATTACTTATTCTATCTTGATATCGATGCTATATATCATCTAAACACAAAATCATAATTTAATATTCTCATATTTTTTGTTTTGGACATTGGATCGTGAATATCTTGGTGCTATAGGTGTTGGACTCTCTAACTGGTAAAAACCTTAATTCTTGGTGTTCGTATTTTCTTAATTTATAGAAAATTAGGTTTTTATCTTGTGTCACCCAATCAAAATAGACATCTTGCTCTTATAAATTGCTTTTGAAATCATTAGTTTTGTTTCTTGAATGGATTTGAATGGAAAATTGGATTAGTTTAAGTGTTTAATTAAAATTTTGGCCAATTGAAACATGGAATAAACATTCTTTAAGTAATTGGGTCAATAAATGTCAAAAATGGAGGCTTGAAATGTAAAGAAACAAGACTAATAAATTGGATGGTTTGCTCTCAGAAAATAGAATGTTTTGTACAGGTCATAAACTAGTCATAATAACTCCTTGGAGTCAAAATTTTCATCTAAAATCAAGTTCAATGAGTCCTCAAACTAACCTTGTGGTCTGGTGTCATTTCGATATCGTTTGGTCCTCCAAACATGACACATAAAACTAAAGGTTAAAACTAAAAAATCTAGATACCCTCACCCCTATTGTCGGTTCATTAGTTAAGACTGACTTGGCCTGTGCGTGCCCTTTGTAACATTCGGCCTTTTTCAAACTAGAACCTAAACCCGAACCCGTTTGAGTCAATCTCTTAAATCAAATTCATTATTTAGTCATGTTATTTATTTTTGTGTTCCAAAAAAATAAATGTGTCACTTAATTAATTTAACTTAAATTCTATAATTTATAAAACCAATTTTATAAATGTTAAAAGGTTATTAATATCTATAATATTTTAAATATTCAACTAAAATAAATAATCAAATTACAAGTTCTTGTTAGATTTATAAAGTTTATAAAGATTAATAAAAAGAAGTTGTCATTAGAGTCTTCACAAATTTTGAGTTTAAATTATAATTATTCTTTTATTTATTTAAATTATTTAATTTTATATTTATTTTAAATTCTAATGATAACCCCATTTTAAAAGACTAGTAACTCATCATTAACATCATTCATAACCTCCTCCTAACCTCAACTATAAAAGCAAGGTTTAGGCCTCACTTTTTATTTGCTCATTCTATAAACATCTCACTAACAACCTTCTTTCATCCTTTGCTTTTGATCAATTTCAAGAATTTTGTTTTACAAGTAATTTGAAAAAGTTTTAAATACTAAGGTAACCTTATATTTCTTTTATATTATGCATTTCTATAACGTTTCAATTATCATAACATCCAATTGTTCTCATGACTTCATGTTCTTACTTTTATTCTTACTTCTACTAAATTGCTTTTAATTTTAATCATTATTGCAGGACCGTTGAAGGGTGATCACTTTACAACATAATAACACAAAGAGGAGAGTAACTTAACTTAATCAAATAGTGAACTGGATTAACCACAAGTAAAGACACTAAGATACAACTAATTTAGAGACAGAACACAAGAACAAGATGCACAAGGAGATGGTTTTCAAGATTGTAGTATATTGCTTTCTCAATGTTCTATTACAAGTGTTACAAAGCATAAAGGAAAGTTACAAGAAGATAAGATACTTATACTACATCCTACAGCCAACCATTCTATGAAAGCTAGCTGGATACAATTGACTAGACTCAAAACAAAATCAATTGTAAAGTCAAAAAGGTAGATTGTGTAGCATGCATGCAGAAAGACTTTGGTTGCTTCAGCATCTATACATATTCTCTACAAACTCCCCCTAGGCTGATGGTACCAAAACTCTTAAATACTTCAGATATTAACAGTCCTCATCAGGATAATAACAAGCCCTTTCTTCATAAGAAGATCAGGATCCTTCAAACGATCAAAGTATCTTCTCATGTCCAAAAGATCATGAAGAGGCAACTGAAACATGTCTTGCCAGTGTAGACATTCTCAATGCCATGATCTCTGATGACATGCCACCTTTCTGGATTTGTAGTGTATGTCCAGGACAGGATGGGTCTTTCTGATGCAAGATGAGCTATTGGAACGGGAGATGATGGAGCATCCTCTGGCTACACATCCTCAGGATGTGCTGACTCATCCTGAGGTTCAGAAAAGGATGCAGTATTCTTCTTCTTCTTTGGCTTAGGTTTAGAAGCCATCCTTTTCTTTCTCTTTACAACTTTAAACTAAGAAGACTGACCTGCAGTACCGGATAGATCTTCATTGTCTTTCCCAGTTGGGTCTTCATTGTCTTTCTCTTTACC
The DNA here is from genome assembly GCA_025506515.1 of Flaveria trinervia. NCBI lineage: Eukaryota > Viridiplantae > Streptophyta > Magnoliopsida > Asterales > Asteraceae > Flaveria > Flaveria trinervia. The sequence goes on from CM046455.1 coordinate 50,779,255, forward strand.
TTTTTGACTTTGTGACTATGACATGCCATAGCTCACATCCTTATCTATTAGAAAAAAGATAATGTATTGAAGCTGAAGCAACCAAAGTCTTTCTGCATGCATGCTTCACAAGTACTGAAGAAGAATGCTTCGGAAGTTTCACACAGTAATAGAAATATTCTAAGTGTGAAATCTTTCGAAGCCAAGACCAATATCTTCCGAAGCCAAAGATGAAGTCTTCTGAATCTTCAAAGACAAAGTCTTCCGAAGCTCTACTCTTGAAGACAAATTTCTTCCGAAAAATTTTAACAACATGCTTTATCTGATGTATTTTTCCATAAAGCTGGACCCCATTTCCGCTGCAACTCTGTAAAGTCACCAACTTACACGAGTTGGTGAAAAGGTCCATGCTTTTGGTAACTGTAACATCTTGTGATTTTGGGTTAGTTTAAAAGTTTGCATCGTTAAATTCTTGTAAGGGCCTTTTCTGTCTGTTATGTAACTCATTGATTGCTTATGTACTCTTGCATTTAATTTGAAAATTAATAATTTCTTGGAACTAAACTTAATGTATAATAATCATACTAATAATAATAACTAAAACATTGATAATGTTAATAATAAAAATAATAATAAATTATAAAAATGTTGTCTACAATAATAATAAACTATAATAATTAAAACAATAATAATAACAAAGTGTAATATAAAATTATAATAATAAACAATAATAATAAATAATAACTAATAATAATAATAATTTGCAAAGAATTACTAAACTTAAAAATGTTAAAACGTAAATTTTATAAGGTTAGGGGTTTGTTGAGTCATTTTAGAAACCATAAAAGAAATTTTACACATAAAATATCAACTTTAAAATGTCAGGGACCAATGTGTAAAACTTTAAAAACAAGCAACCCCCACCCTTTATCCCCGCTTTTCCGGCCAACCTCCGGCGGCTCTCCGGCCACCCAAACCATCAAAACCCGACGTTTTCTGGATCCAAAACCATTCCCAAACCATTCTAACACATGTTTCGAACCGGTATACATCAATTAATTACATTTAAACGTCGGTTACTAAGCTCAATCGATTACATAACCGATACCTTCAATATTAGAGTCATTCAATCATTTAAACTCAATAATAATCAAATTAAATGGATCCTAAGCTTTAATTTCACCTAAGCTTCTGCCGAACTCAATTCCACCTGAAATCATACCAGAACCTTTCATTCGATTCACTTTCCATCGCGACCCTACAACTCAATCAAAACCCATCGTCCAAGCATCATAAATAGATTTACAGAGGGCTTTCCATCTCTAAGACAACTAGAAGCCTCCTGTGCAACGAATTTGATTATCTTCATCATTTGAGCATCAATCAAACAACACGTTGGTCGCAACCTGTTCATCATCTGTTCTTGTGGTTTACGTTTCAAATTGGGTAATTAATTATATTAACTTACTCGATTTTACATGGGAAACAAAAGCCCTATGTTATTAAGCATTAACAATAATGAATTGATCTTCAATTTGGCACTAATCGAAACTAGGGTTCATAGTATTTGGGGGATTTACTTAGATTATGTTTTTAAATATTGAAAACAAGGATAACTCGCAACTGAGGCCATTGGTTCACTCATTAAGAAATAAGCATCCTAAACATGAGGTCCCGAGTTCGAACCCTGGGAGCCTCATGTTTTTGTTTTAAGGCTTTTTAGCCTTCCAACCATACGACTGAACCATACTCATGCACTAAACTGCCGAATGGACATAAGTATGGATCATTCAACTGAATGGCTTATCAGAATGAGCCATTCGACCCAATGAGAGTGTGCGAATGAGTCAGTCGCCCGATTGAAATCCAGTCGGCCGACTGAATGTGATCAACTGAGCCAATCGCATGATTGAGGTCCATTCACCTCAATGAACCGAGCGAATAGGTCCAGTCAGCCGATTGAAATCAGATTTAGTATAAATAGGGCCACAGTCGATCGCATTCGACTCATCAACCCCTAATCGCCCTCATTTCGCACAGACTACCGTTACCCTGCCCAAATTTCTTTAGATCAAAATTTCTAATTCCTATTGATATTCTGATGATTATGGGTTGTTATACAGGTACAATATGATGATATCTCACTCAAATCGGATGAAATGGTGCCCTAATTTTAAGAATCTTGACCCACACAAGAACCGAACCACTTACTGGACAAATAACCTAGCTTAACCAAGTAAAATGTTAAAATTAAAGTTATTAGGTTATTAGTTAAGTGATTGCGAGTCTAAAGAGCCATTACACGATGTTTAATTTCAAGAATTGGTTAAAATCTGAATCTCAGTCAACCGAACAGTGGGGCACGCGACTGGTCGCCAGGAAGAACTCCAATCGCACGATTGAGCTGGTCGAATGGCTCAATCAGCCGAATGGATCATACGAATGAGCTCAGTCGGCCGATTGAACCAATCGCAGGATCAGTCGACCGATTGAACTCAGTCACCTCCTCAGTCACCCGACTAAATCCAGTCGCATGCCAAATCAACCGACTGAACACAGTCACATGGTTCAATCGCATGAATGAACCAGAATAAATTCAACCAAGTTAATTAGAACTGATTTGTGTCGTGTGATTATCTAATGTCTATGTGTTTTGTGTTACAGATTGATGGCTGATAGATGGTCAATCAACCCAAGCACAACATCTGTGCTCACTTAGACTCCACAACTCAGAATGGTGCCGAGTTTGCAGGGATTATCACTTTCCTTAGGCGATCCAGGATCCACCGGGCTATTTCTACACCATGCACACCGGGCTATTTCTACACCATGCACCGCTTACAGGTCTATACAACAAGCCTTCTGGGAGGGTGCATCAGTTGATCGGTCACGTGAGCCATACAACGTACGGAGTTCTATCTTTGGTATGGATATAGAGATCACGGCTACAGACATTCAGCGAGTACTTAGGTTGGGAGATGATACAGACCACCCCACCAGACTTCACCCACTGATGGTGAGAGGGTGCTTCATGAGGATGAAGTACGCCGGGGATATAAACACAGGCTTGCTCAACAAGAGCAACCTGTGTCCCCGGTACAAGTACTTGGCACATGTCATCCTTAAGTGTCTGGCATCGCGAAGGGGTGGGTTCGATGACCTGTCCAACCAGATTCAGAACGCCTATATGGCACTGGTTCTGAACCAGCCCTTCAGTTTTTCTAGCATGATCTTTTCTTACCTCATAGAGAACATGGAGGCGAAGGGCAAAGAGGTTTCTGCATGTACCCTAGGTTCTCACAGATGATCTTTGACGAGAAGCTGCCTTCGCTGCCAAAAAAGAGCCACAATGCTGTGGCATTAGAGATTATGGATGATACGACGCTCGGTCATATAATGGTTTACCGGGGAAAACAATTCAAGCCCCCGGTAAAGAGACTTATAGGCCATCTGGCCAAGGTGAACTACGTGGTGCCACGAAGGCGTAATGGTGTCACGTAGATAGTGATTCGGATGTCGAGCAGCTAGAGCTACCTGTAGATGACTCTGACGATGACGACAGCGGTGATGGTGGAGATGCTGGGCCCACTCAACCGAGGACCCCCACTGTTGATATAGCATCTCCGGCATCCACCCAAGGTAGAGCAGAGGCTGCCGGGTTCCATCAGGACTTTCTTCTTGATGAGGAGGAGGCTACGGATGAGGAGTCCCTAACCCGCACTGTGGGGAGCCGGGTGGTTGCCACCGACCGAGGTATTCGAGAGCTTGGTGGACGCCCTGGTGAATCTGGGGAGGCTGACACTGATTCTAGTTATGCTCGTGATCAGTCCAACAGTGTTCCAGGGGGAGCATCCACCTCGAGGGGATTGAGGAAGAAAAGGATGGCTCAGCCCCACGGGTTGAAGAAGAAGAAGAAGACGAGGATGATCTTCATAACCACCACCACTACTACCACCTTTTCCACCACTCCACCCACTATTACCATCCCATCCACCACAACACCTACTTCATCAATACCACCCCCAATCCTCACTACTCCACCACCACCTTCATCTATACCACCCCCAATCTTCACCATCCCACCATCACCTTCATCTATACCACCGCCAATCTTTACCACTGCCACCACCACCACCACCACTAGCCATCATGCAGGACCGTCATCTCACCCTTCCTATCCATCTGAATCCTCTCTACCTTCTAGTGGGGTAGACGAACAACTCTCGGCAAATTGGTGCTGAAGCTGTTGGCAGCCGACGACGAGAAGCCTACCCAGATTCATCAGCTTGTAGATCTTACTGCTGCACAATCTTAGCAGATATCTCAGTAGGCTCAGCTCATTGAGTAGCAAGCCCAGCAGATTGCTGCATAGAGCACAGAGGTGTCTCGACTCCAGGAGCAACATGACCAATCAGCCAAAAGGATAGAGAGGAGACTACCAACAAGACCATCATGCTGAGGCTCAAAGGATCTAGAGAGGAGCCATTAAAGATCAAAGAGGGAGATGGAGATGATGGTGATGATGATGATAGTGATGATGATGACGATGATGGTGATGACATTGAGGATGATACTGATGTTGGTGATGAGGCTGGTGATGATGATGTTGATGATGATGAAGATGACACATCTACTACGGGTGCCACATCTACAAGTGAAAGGAGGACAAAACAAGCTCAAGATCAAGGTGCCTCCACTTCAGCCCCGTTAGCAGATGAGCATATGATACAAGACAAGAGTAATACTTAGGTTTTTTTGCTATTTAAGTCATATGTATTTGAATCTTGTATCACATTAATGTAATGAATGTTTATATTTATGTTGATATTTCTGTCTTGATAATTAACTAATGATTGTTATGTTACATGTCTAAATCAAGCATATCCAAATTTTCAAAGGATGAACATGATGTTGCTCCCCTCCAACAGATCAAGACTCAGCTCACGATGATTCTTGATCTGTAAAGAATAGTCAGGAGATCGGTGATGTACACTCCTGAAGAAGGAGAGACCATTCACAATCTCACTGACGAGCAAATTGTTTAAATGTTCAAGCTAAATCCTGATGAGATTGTCAAGGATGCTCCAACAGTCCAAGTTGAAAGTGACGATGAGCTCAACGGCGTTGATGAGATCGAAATAGAAGATGTCACAGACCAACACTATCTAGAGTACACTGACATTGAAGATAATGTTGTTCCCAATCAGGGCGACAACCTGTCAGTGAAACTTTTGAAACTCTGGATAGAATGGAAGAAGAGTCAGACAAGAAAGAAGACACAACCCAAGCCTCGGATGCTGAAGTTAATATCAGAAAGGCTAAGTGGGCTGCATGCTTTGAAGAAATAAGAGCCCAACGCGGTGCTTCAACGTCAACTGCCTACACCAAGCTGTATAAAGTGAAGAAACATCAAAAGGTGTCGGGCAGAATCATAGCATGGGCATATTTTGAAGATCTCAACGCTTATGCAGTAAAACATCAGAAAGGGATTGAGTATTCAGGTTCCCACATGACCTGAAGACTCTTCCTGGATTTGAGCTGAACCAGTTAGTGAAGCCGAAATTGCTATACGCTAATCCACACAAGATGTCTGGCTGGTTTGAAGCGGCTCTAAAGAGAGAGTATCACACCAGATGGGTCAACTTCAAACCTCAACAATTAACGAGGTATATCAGACGGTCTGAGGTTGATGCCATAACTAGAGAACCGAGAATAGTGCTGAAGTGGAGTCCTCTGTGCACCATGTCTAAGATCTCACTACAGGAAATGCCATATGACTTCACTCCACACTTCAAATGGTGGTACTATGATTGGAGGACAGGAGAGGCAGTCATAGACTTGAACAAGAATGATGTAATGGAAACCATCCGGGTGTTTGACCCAATGTGGCTCACAAACTTGTCTGCAGATGATGTATACACATTATACAAGTGGCCACTGTTCTATGACTCTCAAGATATTGTACAAGCTCTATAATTCCAGAACGTAATACAACTCTGCTTTGCTTTTGAGATACACGCATGTGTCACAAGAGAAGATAAGTACAAGAAGTATGAAGAGGTTATGAAGATGGTAAGACATTAGATGGAACTAGGTCCAAGGGGGAGTTTGTAGGTACATGTGTCCCTAGTTTCTAAACTTAATGTTATATATCTTTAATGTCTTACACTTATGTAATAGTTAGGTACTTAATGAAATGTAATTGTTTGGTTGTGATTATAATGTTTAATATTTCATTAATGAGTTGTTTAAATCATATTGAATTGATTATATAGGTTTGTGGTTGTTTGAACAAATATAAATAATAATTAATACATTCAAACATAATAACATGAAGTTCTCAGGCGAATGGCCCATGCTAATGGACCATTCGCATGAACAACTTCATGCGAATGACTCAATCGCACGACTGAACACTCAATCGTGTGAATGGATTAACCGCATGGCTCAATCGCACGACTGAGTCGCCCGAATGAGTAACCCGAACCTATAAATACGACCTAATTCATGGAAAAACGCAATAATTGAACACACTTCGACTCCAGACGTACCCTAGCCATCCAGAGAACACTAAGATCATACTCCAAGTTCAGAGATCGTAGTAGATCGATTCCTAATTGATTCATGACGTTAGATTCACTGATTGGATCACCAATCAAATAGGATTCCGCACCATTTGATTTGGTATACACGTTAATCAGTTAGTATTTCGTTTGAGTACACGATCCTAACACAAGGTTTGATTGTGCATTCTATCTTACATCCCTAGTTACCTTGTTCTCTAACTTACAACATGAATTGCCATCTTTTATATACTTATGTATTGCAAACTATGGAAATCTCACCAACATTATTGTTGACATTTTATTTTTAACATGTTTCAGGAAATGCTCAAGTTTGATTGATACCTTAAAGTGCTTTCACATCTAGGAATGGACCTAGTTAAATAAATGAAATAAATTGGCTTGTTACATCTTATGTTTTGTTATTTACTTTCTTTGAGACTTATGTTTGTATTGGTACACTTGAAACTTATGATTAATATCTTTGGATTTAGTAATAGCGTTATGTGGCTGTGACGATCTTAACTCTCACTCCTCAACGTTTCAGCCGTCAACGTTGGGGTGTGACAGGTTGGTATCGGAGCCCATAACTATAGGGATTTAGGTTATTAGAAATGGTGACCTAGACTATAGCATATGCATGAACCTTATAGAATTATATTTCTATCTTGTAAAATGTATGATTTGCATGCTACATAATGCTATGCCTTCTTATGTGCAATTTGACGCCTTAGCATAGGGTTGCCTAAACATTGTTACTTGTCTCCCTAAACTTATCTTTGACTCTTTGACTCTCCCCGAACATGAAATCTTTTAATCTTATTCTCGACGACATGTGGAATCGTATACTTATTGTTTATGTCTTGAATCTTTAGACTCTATGTCTAATCTATGAAAATCTCATCAAGGTTTTGAATTCATGAACCTAAGAAATTTGTGTGACACATAGACACCTGTATTCTGGATTTCCTGGCAAAAGGCCTTCGGGCCAAGGCAAGCATATCGTATAAATCTCATTGCGAGACTAGTTATGCTTACCTGGGGATTTTTGGGATAAGTGATAAACTATGGTCAACATACACAAGTTTCTAAGGAAAATGTGTCAATTTACATTGATGTGTCAACGTTTCCAAATGGTAATGCGTTACCAAATGGAACCATCTGGTTTATATTTAAAATATCAAAAATCCTTGATTCCTTAGATTGGTTTATCATTGAAACTATAATATCTTCTCATTCCTATCTTCCAGAATGTTTCCGTTCATATTGAACTCGTTATATTCCTCAATTCCTATGTTTAAAAAATATTATATGTTGTGCACCATATGTAACTATCAATTCCTACGTTTAAACAACATTATACGGTGTGCACCTTACGTAACTATCTTCATACCTTGACCAACGTGTACATGGATCTTAATATATCCAAAGATATTGGTCGTCTAAACCGAATAGTTTTTTAAAAATTAAAATTGTTACTTAAGGTTTTCAAATGTCCTTAAAGTGTGTCCCATAACTGAAATCATGCAATGCCGAAAGGTGGAATACCTGCATCCTGGGATACCTTGTTTAGGCAAGGTATACACATAAATTTGATTCGACCGTTGGATCCGTTTATCTGACCTGGAACTCATGAGATGGGTGTTCGCTTATAGGTATGCATGTCTACCGTAAAGTTGTGGTTGACGTAACACTTTGAGAAGTCAACGCATTTCCCTTTTATTTTGAACCGAACGTTTACATCTCAGTATTGTGTTGAATCATTTCCGTCATTGATCTTGTTTTCCTAACTTAAACCATTCAAGATTTAAGAACCTAACACAACTAACTCTGTTATCCCAAACTTTAACCTTAAATCCTAGTAGGCATGATTTCCTTTTCATGTTAATGTTACATTGATGTAATTTGAAGTTTCTGTATTTCTAACTGATATTCTCTTCGTTTGCTAAGTCGAGCTTTATAAAAACTTCAAACCGTTTTGCATCGTAGGCAATGCAAGAGTCCGCAAGTCAACCTATGATTAAGGACACTCGTATCCCCTAAATGATCCTATCTCATCAAAACAGGGGTGACTCCCTTACTTTGGTGATTTTCCATTTGCTATTACTGTTCTTATGAAATTTCATCGTCAAGACAGAAATGAACCTCATACCTTGATGACTATTTCCTTCTTTTTGTTTTTATGAATTCGTATTTTACAAATGGAATTACCCCATTAAAATAGGAGTAAAATTTCATATCTTGATGATGGTTTTCAATTTTTGTATTGTGTGTTTTATGAAATCCCATCCTCGGAATCAGGGTAATTTCCTTGTTTTGAGGACAGATTTCAATCATTTTTCTTTGGAACTCGTATTTCACGAACGAAATAACCCACCAAAATAGGATTTAATCCCGTACTTTGGAGACAAAGGTCAGTTCTCGATTGTTTTCTTGTTATTATGAAATTCAATCATCAAGATAGGCGTGAGATCCATACCTTGATGATAATATCACCCGTTTAAAATTTTATGGATGGTATTTTCTCAAATGAAATGACCCCATCAAAGTAGGAATGAATTCCGTTCTTTGATGAAACTTTTCATTTTGGTATATTTTGTTTCTATAAAACTTCACTGTTAAGATAGGAGTGATTATCCTTACCTTAATGGTAAGTTACCTCATTTTATTCTTGTGGATCCTTAATAATGAGTTAGGATCAAGCTCTCGTTTGGTAGTTAAGTGTCATACTTTGGGAAATACACCACCAAGCTAGGAGTGATAACCGTACCTTGGTGAGTATTCCCATTCATTGATCTCAAACTTACGAGGATTTTAAAACCTCAAATGACAAGAAACATGTAATAACTTGAAGGGTGAAAACCGTTATTTGATTTATCAATGATAGTGTTCCAGCCAGTCAAGCTAAAGCATGAATCTTGAACTCAAAAGAGGTCGTTGTTACTTTAGGGTAACCCTAGTTCCAAGCCTGGAACATTTAAATTTTAAATCGATTTCTTCTCTCCCGCTTTTATGTTTCAATTTGACGTTTGACCTAGCTTTATGGAACCTTTTTATCAACCTTCATTCTGAGTTATCATCAAAACCTAAATGCACGATGATAACACTCCTAAAACAGTCTTTCGTGCAAGATAAAGTTATTATAAAATTATGTCGTGCCTTTCTGTTTATAGCAATGTAAGGTTGTTGTTAGGATCAGTGATCTACGTTTGATTGATTAGAAAGTATTGCAGCGGAAATCAAACAATGAATTAGCCAATTCACAAGAACAAAAAGATATTCAAGGAAAGAACAATACGGTTATAGACAGAGAATTCTGCAAAAGATATTTCATTCAATATTCGCTTTCGTGGTAACAGAATGTCACACATACAATTTAGGTCAACACCTCTTATATAAGAGATGTGACGTCTGCTGATGTCACTTGATAGTGACATCTAACAAAATTTATTCAAACTACTGATAGTTAACACATCTACTGAAGATGTCAAACAGCTGACATCTTCTTACAAAAATGCTAAGTGTTAACTATCATTACAACTACTAAAAAGAAACTACTGAAACTATAACAACTGAAGAACATGCTCTTCAGTTGTTTTACAAATACTAAAACAAAGAGAAAACTACTGAAAGGAAACCATCACAACAACTGAAGAATGCTTCTTCAGCTATTGTTACAAACTCTGAAGGCTTCAGTACTTGTACTTGAACTTCAGCTGTTGTCATCAGCTGATGTCTTCAGTCTTTGTACTTCAACTGTTGATCTTCAGTACTTTCTTCTTCAGCTGTTGATCTTCTGACTTTGGTCTTCAGCTGTTGAAGTCTTCAGTACTTTAGTCTTCAACTGTTGAAGTCTTCAGTACTTTAGTCTTCAGCTGTTGATCTTCAGACTTTGTTACAATAGCTGATCAAGTCTTCAGCAGTTGTTGCGATGTCTGTAGGACTTAGAGGTTTTTCTGATCAGGCTCATTGGTTCTTTTGGTCCAACAAACTCCCCCTGAACCAATGTAGCCAAAACCTCTAAACTTATTGAAGATGTCCCATTTATTATGGCAGAAGGATTGGTCTTTTTGTCTTCTAGATCAGCTCAGAAGTGACCCTTTTAAGTACAGGCCTGGGAAGAAGTCTCAATGATCTGTTTGGAAAAGTATAAATGGGAACTCTGTCTTGGGGAACTGGACATAGAGTTGTTACCCCATCCATGAGATCTACTTCCCCACTATGAGTCTGTATGACTCTCTTGTGTAGGCCTCAAGGAAGGTAATTTATTCCTCCATGGTCAGCTCTTTAGCACCTCCTTCAAATAAGATTATGGCCCATAGTACTCTGATAGGTATTTGACCTGTTTCCCATTCATTAGCTCCACAGTTGTTATCATTCTATAAGCAAATTCATCAGGGTGATTACCCTCTAGGAACAACTAAAGCTCATTCTTTCTGACTTCCTCAAGCCTTTTATATACTAACCCCTTTTTCACTATTTTATTTTCCAACATCTTCTGTGGGGTTAGGTTAGCTTTATAAGCTTTCTTGAAGTCCTCTAGGATTTCCCAGGGTGATACTACAAAGACCAGTGAGATCACTTCATCTACAATCTTTTTCACCTGGCCAATGTATCTCTATGGAATGTTTTTCTTGTGTATCCTGTGAGACACCCTGTGATCAGGCCAAATCCTCACTCTCTCCTTTTGATATTGAAATGTATGCTTAAGAGTGTATAATGTGAGAGCATGCTTCTTCATGTTGATGATAGAAGATGTGGCTGCATATGCTTTGTCAACCCTCCTCAACAATTCCTCATCGTGTTGTTTGTGAAGCTCTTCTTCTTCTAGCTTCACTTTCACAATTTGTCTTTGAGTTTCAGGAGTAATTGTTGGAGAGTGACTTGTGGCCTTCGGCAACTGTATAACAGCTGAGAGTGGCAGCCTATCTTCATCTTCATCATCATCTTCTAGCCTCAATACTCTTCTCTCCTTCTTCCGGGGTACATCATCGGCTGTTGGTTTTGAGGGTAAGGGAGTTGGTTTGGTAGGATGTGTTTTTGGTGGTTTTGGTGTGGGAATGTTGACAGGCTGCTCTAGCATTTTGGAGGTGAGTGTGGCTTTAGATTGCCTGGCTAGTTCAGTCCTGGTCCTAGCACCAGCTTCATTCAAAGCTTCAACAACTAATCCTTTAGTGTATACTTCAGACGAACAGATCTTGGTGGTTATTGCCAAGATGCTGTCCCTGGACCAAGCCTTGATTTCGATCAATGATCTTCCAAGATATTTTGCTATAAACCTGATCATGATCTCCAGCCTTTCTCTTTCTAACACATCATAACTTGCCCATCTATTTTGGATTTCTTCAATCTCTAATCTTCTGATCTCAGAGTCAAGTTTATTAGTGTCATGGCCTTGCCTAAACAACTGATCAATGATGTTATCCATTGATCTGCTATGTTCAGCATCAGCCTCTTTTACCATCAACTCTAAGGCAGTCTCCTTTTCATTCTTTCTTTTCTTTGATTTCTCCATGTCAGCTTCCTTCTCCTTCTCTTTTGCAGTCTCCACAACCAACTCCTTCTCCTTTTCCACTTCTGTCACTTCTGTTTCTTTCTCTTTCTCTTTCCTCTCTGCATTCCTCTTTCTTTTTGCTTTCACTGACTGAATCTCCCCCTTTTTGGTTGCATTGGTTGCAAGGGTTTGATTGTCAGAAAGCTTTTGGCCCACAACTTCCTCTATCAAGGGTTGTATTACTGAGGAAAGCCTCTCATCAATGGTTTTGATCACGATATCAGTGATTATAGGTGTGATGAGAGGGAGGGAATTTTGAAGGATAGCAGCTATTTGCTCAGGAGGATTCTGTTCCTGAGAAATAGTGCCAGAAGCAGAGGTAGGTGGCTGAGTATGTGGGAGTGGCTCGGTGTTTAGGAGACCTTCAGATGAAGGTGCCATCTGTGGGGTTTGAGAGGTAGATGGTCTTTGATCCGCAGAAGTTTTGGCAAGCAGCTCTTTGAGTCTGCTCACCTCCTCTTCCAGGATGGTGTTTTGGGCTAGCACATCGTAAAAGAAGCCCAGGTCATCATCAGTAGTTATTGAATCACCTGACCTCCTGATAGAATCTGGATAAACATGCATTGAGTGTAGATCTGTTGTTGCATGTGCCCCTTTGTCTTGGAACTGGGGACTTCCTGCCTCAGGACTATGTCCTTCATCAGCAGTTGCCTCTAGTAAGGTCTTAGTTATGGTACCAACTACATCATGATTATATGCTGAAGCAGGATAAGTGGCAGCCTCACCAGAAGTTCCAATCTCCTTTTCTACACTAGGAGATGGAACATTGTAACCCCTATGCTGGGGGTTATCAGATGCACTTTGGTCCTCCCCTCAATGGTAGAGGTATTCCCAGTTGTAATTGGTATCTGGGGGGGGGTGAGGAGTGCAACTGAGTCAGCACTTATGCAACAATTAATGTAGGACTTTGGGGGGCGGTTGCATGTGGTGATGGGGTAGAAGCAGATTGCACTCGGGGTGAATGGTGTGCTTCAATGGTAACCCTCTCAAGTGAGAGAGGTTCCAGCAGTGTGGGTTCCCCAATATTGGTTGCAACAGGATCCTGTTGAGAGGATACCTGTGCGGCTTTGGCAGGTTGAGTCTTTGACACAACTAGGGGGTTAATACTAGTGTGTGGTTCCTGTGTTTGTGGTGCAGGGACATCCTCATGGGACTCATCTCCCTGAGTAGCCTTTTTTGGCTTTTTGGATTTAGGTTTGGTGGGGACTCTGGATCTGGAGGTGGTGGCTGTGGGTTCCAACTACGTGGGTTTTCGCAGTTTGGCAGCCTGTTTCAGTGTTTGGTCAGAGTTGTGCCTGGAGTATACTTCAAGCAAGACAGCCATTGCAGGGACTCCAAGGCCAACAAATCCCTCAGCTTTTAGCTAATTCTCTATGATGGCCATAATAAACTGAGGATATAATATCCATCGATTAGAAAGAGGTTTTGAGGCCATATCCTTAAGTTCAAGAAAAATAATTTCAAAAAAGTTTAAGTCTTGTTGCTCAAGGATAGAGAATAATACCTGCTGCCACCTGGTAGACATTTGATCCCAACAGGATGTCTTAGGAGCTAAGCAAACATTAACCATGTGAAAGATAAGACGTTCTGCATCATGGAAATGCTTCTTCAGGATGGTAGAGGCGCTGAGGTTTCCCTGATATCCATGGTGGGCAAAGGATAAATCAGTTGTGCCCTTTGGATACCCAGCAGGGAAAGTAGCATCATCCAAGTTTAGGGTTTGGCGAATGATTTCCAGAGTGATGACCACTTGATGATTGTTGACGAACGACTGGAGAGAGGCGGTGTTGTTCTCCCCAGTTATAAGGGTGACGTTCGTCCAAAACTGGTCTAAGGATTCGATATGAATGGTGAGATTTAGAAGGAAGGCCGTTTGGTAGGGAGATTGGACCATTAGATCAATGGCGTTATCGAACTTTGTCCAGAAGGGTGATTTTGTGAGGTAGGCGACACAGTTATGTCGTGGTTTGAGCTGCAAGGTCGCCATGAATGAGGGAGAAGTTTGGGAGATTGGAACGTTAGGTTTGAATAAGATGAAGCTTTGAAGGAGTAGGTATTGGGTATTTATAGGGTAATGGTTAGAAAACGACTAAAGGGTTTGGTGTGATTCATCAGTAGTTGTAAACGACTAATGACATGGAATTACCCTTTCAGAAGTTGAAACAACTGAAGTCTTGGTTTTAGGCATCAGCAGTTATAAACTACTGAAGACCATGGTTTTGACTTTAGATGTTTGAAAACAACTGAAGACATGGTTTTAGTCATCAGTAGTTGTGAAACTACTGAAAACCTTGGTTTGGTCTTCAGGTGTTGTAAATAACTGATAACTTGGTATTAGTCATCAGTAGTTGTGAAACTACTAAAGACTTGGTTTTGTCATCAGTTGTTGTAAACAGCTGATGACTTGGTGTTAGTCATCAGTTGTTGTAAACAGCTGATGACTTGGTGTTATTCATCAGTAGTTGTGAAACTACTGAAGACAGGGTTTTGTCATCAGTTGTTTAGGATGAAACAACAGTTGTAGAAACAACTGAAGAGAAAGTTTTCGTCAATAGTTTTCGTCAATTCATAGCCTTTCAACTGTTTCATACTGTCCTCAACACTTACTCATCAGCCTTTTTGCTGTTTTCAGGTGTTTCATAGGACATCAGTACTTATCTGTTTTGACTGACATCAGTAGTTATAACTACATCAGTAGTTGTAACTTTATCAGTTGTTTTAACAGAATCGATACTATATGTGATATGGTCACCAATGATCATCAGTACTTATTTACTGAGATCATCAGTAGTTATCACTTATTCTAGCTGCAGCATACCAAGCCTTAACACTAGGTTTTGGAAAGTTGAACTATCTAAAGGCTTAGTAAAAATATCTGCAAGCTCATCAGCACTAGGCACAAACTTAGGATCAATCAGACCTTTTTCAAAACAATCCCTAATAAAATGATGTCTGATCTCTATATGTTTGGTCCTAGAGTGCTGGACTGGATTTTTGACAATGCACAGAGCTGAAGCACTATCCATTAATAATGGAGTCTTAGTCTCTGTAATGCCATAATCCAAAAGTTGGTTCTGAAGCCAGAGCACCTGAGAAGTACAACTTGCAACTGCAATGTACTCTGCTTCAGTAGTGGATGTAGCAACAGATGTTTGTTTCTTACTCTGCCAAGAAATCAAACAGTTGCCTAGGAATTGACATCCACCAGAAGTTGACTTTCTAGTTAACTTGCACCCTGTATAGTCACTATCTGAAAAAGCAACTAATTTGCAAGAGTGACCAGTGGAATACCATAAACCTAGAGATTGTGTACCTTGCAAATATCTAAAGATCCTCTTGACTGCAATCAAATGAGACTCTTTAGGAGCAGCCTGAAATCTAGCACAGACACAAGTAGCAAACATGATATCTGGTCTAGAAGCTGTTAAATACATCAAGGACCCAATCATACATCTGTAAAGTGTTTCATCAACAGCTTTACCTTTCTGATCTGCATCCAGTTGTGTGGTGTAGCACATAGGAGTAGAACAGGGCTTACAATTTTGTAATTCAAACTTATTCAAAAGATCTTTTGTATATTTTGATTGATGAATAAAGGTTCCATCAGCCTTTTGTTTGATTTGCAAGCCTAGAAAGAACTATAATTCTCCCAATGCACTCATTTCAAACCTCTTTTTCATTAATGTGGTAAAATCATCACACAACTGGGGATCAGAGGATGCAAAAATAATATCATCAACATAAATTTGAACAAGTAGCTTATGCTGATCCACCTTCTTAATAAACAGAGTTTTATCTATGGAGCCTCTAGTGAAATTATTCTTAAGAAGAAAAGTGGAAAGTGTCTCATACCAGGCTCTAGGAGCTTGTTTCAACCCATAAAGAGCCTTATCAAGTTTATACACCCATTCAGGATGTTTATTATCCTCAAAACCTGGAGGTTGACAAACATAAACTCTTCTTTTATTTTACCATATAAAAATGCACTTTTGACATTCATTTGAAAAACTTTAAGATGGTGGAATGCAGCATAGGCTAAGAACAATCTAATTGCCTCTAGTCTGGCTACATGGGCAAAGGTTTCATCATAATCAATACCTTCTTCTTGTGAAAACCCCTGTACAACCAGTCTAGCCTTGTTCTTAACAATAAGCCCATTTTCATCAGTTTAATTCCTAAACACCCATTTAGTGCCTATTGCACACTTACCTGGGGGTAGAGGAACCAGTTCCCACACTTGTTGTTTCTTGAACTGAAGTAGCTCAAGCTGCATGGCTTCAACCCATCCATTGTCTCTTAAAGCAATATGATAGTTCTTTGGCTTTAACTGACTGATGAAGAGAGCATAGAAGCAGAAGTTAGACAATTGACTTCTTGTTGAAACTCCAGCATTGATATCACCAATGATTTGAGACATTGGGTGATTCTTCAGCTCTTGATAAACAATGATATCTGTGCAAGTGTTTTTAGAACCTTCAGCAGCAGCAGATGTTGATGTAGACTCTTGAAACCAAGAATTTGATGGTAACTCAAAAGATGTAGAGGAATCAGAGATCTCATCAGCATTTGTTGTGGATGGAACTGCTGAAGCTACAGGAACATCAAGTTTAGCAGACTTAGGCAGTTGGTCACTAAACTTGAATAGGTGAGTATTGATATTATCATTATCATCATCTATACCACCAGGTGGAAGACATGCTGCAAGAGATGATTTATCCACATGATCTGCAACAACTGGAGGTTGATAATGAACATATTGCAGTATGTCCAAATCAAACAACTCCACAGGGTTTTGTGGAATCTTGTCCAATGGAGATTCATGAACTTCACATGTAAAGTCTCTTCAACTATCGTTGTTTAGCAGTTGAAGACTCTGTATGCTTTGCAAGTAGATGAATAACCAACAAAATACCCTGCATCCACCTTAGGATCAAATTTTTGGAGTTGATCCTTTGTGTTGAGAATAAAACAGGGACACCCAAATGCTTTGAAAAATGAAATTAGAGGAGCCAAGTGATGTAGAACGTCATATGGAGTCTTCATCAACCTCTGATTTACTAAGGCTCTATTCGGCACATAGCAAGCTGTGTTAACAGCTTCAGCCCAAAAGGTAAGTGGCAAACCAGAGTTAGCCAACATAGACCTTGCAGCTTCAATTAGGGTCCTGTTCTTTCTCTCCACTACTCCATTTTGTTTTGGAGTCCTTGGGATGCTATACTGCCTTTTGATACCCTTTGAAAGATAAAATTCATCAAGTGTATGGTTTCTGAATTCAGTTCCATTGTCACTCCTTATACACTTGACTGAAAGGGAATACTGCTTGTCAACATACAGCACAAAGTTGATAATCTTCTGAGCAACCTCATCCTTTGAATGTAGAAAGAAAGTCCATACAAATCTGGAGTAATCATCCACAATTACCAGGCAGTATTTCTTCTTTGCCATGCTCATCACTCTCACATGACCAAATAGATCCATATGCAGTAATTGCAAGCAGGCAGTGGACTTAGGCTCTTTAATAGGAGGGAATGAGACTTTATGCTGTTTAGCTTTTAAACAAGCAGTGCAGGTTTCATCACAGTGGAACTCCTTTATTGGTAAACCTCTCACTAAACTATTGTGGATCAGCTGATTCATGTTTTGGAAATTAACATGACCCAGCCTTCTGTGCCACAGTTTAGATTCCTGAGGAAAGGCTTTGGAAAATAGGCAAGGATGGCCTCTGAGATTTTTTTCTTGGAAAGATCTAAGGCATACACTCTGCCTGTCCTGTTGGCCCTCAGGAGAGTGTGATCATCCAACACCTTATCAATCAAATTCAAAACTTTGGATGACAGAATCCTGCAGTTCTAAGTGGTGAAAAGAGCAACATGGCCTTTATCATACATTTGACTGACACTCAAGAGATTGTACTTGAGATTTTCCACATGATTAACATCATCAAACTTTATTTCTCCATTGGATGACAAAAGGAGACAACTTCAAAGGCAAAGGGAAAATTGCCTTGTGTTAATCTGGAAAAGAAGTTGAAAAGGTTAACTTAAAGTCAAGTTCTAACAAAGTCAAATCAGAACCTAAAAGGACTTCAAATGTTACTTTCTCACATGCTTCAAGTCAAAAAACAGTTAACCAAAAAGTGGAACATGTTAAACAGGTTAAAACAGTAAACTTTGTTAAACCAGAGAAAACATCAAACATACAAGAGTCAAAACCTAAAGTGATTGATGTTACTAGAGTGTCACGCACCTCTCCACAAGAAAGTTAATCATAAAGTGATAGCAGAGCGTGCTACAACTGTGGAGAATATGGACACATTGCTTCCTACTGTAATTTTTATCAGACACCTAGGAAGAAGATTGGATTTCAGGACTCAAAACCTAAGTCTTCTAAGAGGAGCTCTTTAACTCCACCTAGAAGAGCTAGTGAACCTAAAGTCCAACTTGCAAGCCAGACGACTGTTTATCATAAACAGGCATTGCACAAATCTGGCTTATGAAAAGAAAAGTCAACCTACGTGTCTGATACTGATAACAAGAAGGAACCTGAGCTACCCTCACCCTCTAAGGGTCAATGGGTGGAGTTTATGATGTGTGATGCCTCTGGGAAACCCAAGACAGTCAAAGCTTGGGTTCCTAACCTAAACTAATTCATTACTTTGTATGTGCAGGGTGTTCGATACAGTGCTGAGACTAACACGTGGATTATAGACAGCGGAGCATCCAGGCACATGACAGGAAATAGAGCCCTTTTATCTAACGTCAAACAAATAAAAGGAGGGCATGTTTCATTTGCTAAGAAACAAAGGAGGCTATATCACAGCTCAGGGAGAAGTGGGAAATCAGAAAGTTAAGTTTGATAAGGTGAACTACGTTCAACAACTTTAGAACAACTTACTTTCTGTTTCCCAAATCTGTGATAAAGGATTTAAAGTCATCTTCGATAACGAGAAGTGTTACGTGCTGAAGAAAGAATATATGATCCCAGAGGACCAAGTTCGATGACTGCTTCAAGATATAAAGACCTTTATGTCTTGGATCTGTCAACAGCTGCTACAATGGATCATGAGGTTCAGTGTTTTTATCTAAAGCTACTGAGAAGGATTCAATCTCCTGGCATAGGAGAATGGGACACATAGTCAAAGGAAGATGAATCATTTGATTCAGAAGGATTTAGTGAGAGGAGTAAATGTCAAGAACTTTCAACTTCCTGACTTTTGTGTAGCGTGCAAGAAAGGCAAACAGACAAAGAAGTCTCATAAGGAAAAGAAAGTTCATTCAATAGAACTTCCTCTTGAGCTTCTTCACATGGATCTGTTTGGTCCAGTTAGTACAAGGAGCATTGCAGGTGACGTGTACTGTTTTGTGGGACTGATGACTACTCAAGGTTCACTTGGGTAATGTTTCTAAAATCCAAATCAGAAACTTTGGAGACATTCAAGGAATAGTAACCACACTGGAATCTCTCTACAAGCTAAAAGTTAGACAAATACGCTCAGACAACGGGACAGAATTCAAGAATCAAGGGATGGAGGCATACTGCAAGGAAAAGGGAATTGTGCATCAATTCACTTCTGCTTACACACCTCAGATGAATGGCATTGCTGAGAGAAAGAACAGGAGTTTGATAGAGACAGCACGGACTATGCTGGCAGACTTGAAACTGCCTATCCAATTCTGGAATGAGGCAGTGGCAAATGCGTGTTATACACTGAATCGAGTCCTAATAGTCAAGCGCCACGGAAAGACATGTTATGAGCTACTACAAAGACGCAAACCGAATTTGGAGTATCTTGAACCTTTTTGGCGCACCGTGTACACTTCTGAAGAAGACACAAGAAGGAAAATTCAGCGAGAAGGCAGTTGAAGGAATTTTTCTAGGATACAACATACCGAACAAGCGAGTTTACAATAATTCAACGGGTCTTGTCGAAGTGTGGTGTAATGTCGACGTTCAGAGATATATCACACCACCTACAGGAAAAGGACCTGCATACTTCTTTGATTATGATGGATTCTTCAAGTACTTCAACATCCCTCTCTCTCCCTCGGATGATGAGTTAGCTACTAGGATGATGTATGATATTCTAAATACACCATCTAGCACACAGGGAGAATCATCTACTCAGTCACAAGGGGTAGTCGATGACAGTGACTCCTCCTCTGAAGATGAAACTGAAGCAGAGGACCAGAACAGTCAGGAGGAACAGGTTCCAGTTCCTGAAAGTCCACAAGCATCCATGCGTGATGCACCTTCGACTTCGGAACCTCAAACACCATCCTTCTCAGATGCAGAACAAATGTTCACAATCTCGGTTCTGAGGTGGTGTGCCTACTACTCCAGGATCACGACTAAACATCTATCATCCCCTTGACAATGTTATTGGGGATGTCAGATCAGGTACAAACCCGAAATCAGCTATACTCAGCTGATTACGCCTCAGTTATGGAGAAAGGTTACATTCATGATGGTGCTTATAGATGTTTTGTTTTTCGCAGGTAGCCAAAATATATTAGTGAAGCACTAAATGATGAGGCGTGGGTGAGTGCCATGCAAGAAGAACTTCTGCAGTTTAAGAAGTTAGGTGTATGGACTCTGGTTGATAGACCTCAAGGTGCTAAAGTCATTGGCACCAAATGGGTACTAAAATGCAAGAAGGATGACCAAGGAGTCATTATCAGGAACAAAGCTCGACTGGTGGTTCAAGGTTTTCGCCAAGTCGAGGGGATTGACTATAATGAGGTGTTTGCACTCGTGGCAAGGATGGAAGCTATTCGTATCTTCCTTGCCTATGCACCGTACATGAAGATTAAAGTCTACCAATTAGATGTGAAGAGTGCATTCCTTCATGGGGAAATCAGGGAAACAGTCTATGTAAGTCAACCCGAGGGATTTGAAGATCCTTATCATCGGGATAGAGTTTACAAGCTCGACAAAGCTTTATATGGGCTTCATCAAGCTCCTCGAGCTTGGTATGAGAAACTCTCGACTCATCTTGTGAAACACGGCTTTCGCAGGGGAGTCATTGACTGTACACTGTTTATTAAAGAAAAGGATGGCGACCTACTGCTTGTACAGATATATGTTGATGACATAATCTTCGGGTCAAAGAACGAAGATTATGCAAAGAGTTTGAAGCAGTGATGAAGAAAGAGTTTGAGATGAGTGCGATGGGGGAGATGAAGTTCTTTCTCGGGTTACAGGTGGATCAAACACCTAATGGGATCTTTCTCCATCAGACCAAGTATGTAGGAGACATTCTCAGTCGCTTTGACATGGAGAATGCTTCTGCTGCTGGACTCCACTTGCTACGAATCATGATATAGCACCTGATGAGAATGAGATCGGTAGATGCCACTATGTACCGAGAATGATTGGATCCCTCATGTATCTCACTGCCTCAAGACCTGATATTATGTATGCTACATGTCTATGTTCTAGATATCAGGCTAAACCAAAGGTCAACCATCTGATCGGGGTCAAGAGGATCTTTCGTTATCTGAAGGGTACACCCACACTTGGATTGTGGTATCCTCATGATGATGACTTTGAACTTACCGTGTATAGTGACTCGGACTACGGGGGATGCAAGATGAACTACAAGTCTACATCAGCGGGGTGTCAATTCTTTGGGAGAAGATTAGTTACCTGGCAGTGTAAGAAGCAGACATCGGTTGCATTGTCAACCTGTGAAGCCGAATATGTTCTGCTGCAAGTTGCTGTTCACAAATCATTTGGATTCAACAGCAAATGCGAGATTACGGTTTAAAATTCTCATCTACTCCTATTTTTGTTGATAACTCTGCTGCAATTGCAGTAACTAAAAATCCGGTTCAACATCCTAAGACCAAACACATCGGTATTAAATACCACTTCATAGAGACTATTTTGAAAAGAACTTAATTGATGTGGTTAAAATTAATACTGATTTTCAACGCGCTGACCTCTATACTAAAGCCTTTGATAAACCACGTTTTCAATATTTGCTAGAGGTCAACGGTGTTAAAAAGAAAAGTGAGGTAATTCCTGACGATAATATGTGTAGTCCGATGTAGTTTAGTTAAAGTTTATTTTATTTTATGTTATCTGTTTTATTTTCGTCTGTTATATTTAAACTCATGTTATTTTGCTGTTTATTAAAATCCAAAATAATTAAACCAGAATGATTTTAGTATTTTAGGGGGAGAATATGTCAGCAAGTTAGCATTAAAAAAAATAATAATAAAATAAAATAAAATAAAATGAGGGAGAAGGGGTAACTAGCTAAAATAAGGTAGATTGTGTCTGTGATACCGATTCAATACCTTTGGAAAATGATAGTACACTGACCGAATCAAGAGGGAGTTAAAAAAAAATTAAGTTTTGAATAGATGCAAAAGTTCAAAGTATAAGTCTGTTTAGTCTAAGCAACTATAAAAAGGGAAGATGATAGAAAACTGGCAACTCCTAAGGTGACACAAAGAAAGTAGACTTAGAGGTGCTAGACACAAATGATATGTTGGTAGATTCAACACAATAGACAATTAGACCTGATTGGTGATCTCAAGATCAAACTAAGTTGTTCAACTGACTGTGGATTCCATCTTATCACTGGTTAACACAATCAAATATATTCCAATAAGGGGTAATCAGCATTTAAATGCCACACATGTGTGCGGATGACCATAATTAGAGCAGAGCAAGAAAAATGAAAGGCAAAAGCAATAAAGCTAATGACTTATGTTGTTGGTGCAATTGTGGAAAATAAAATAAGCTGCTCTAACAAGGAGATAGGTTGTGTGCCTCTCTGCTGTGCGATGGCACTGACCTGAGGATAAGCATAACCTAGATTCTAGAATTCATTGTTGTTTGCCGCCTCTCTGGTGTGCGATGGCACTGACCTGAGAGGACAGGCTTCTCTTTGAAAGCTCTAAGAATAGTCTCTTCTTGTAATAATACCCGTAGGCCGCTCAAAAGCTTCTGAGGAATGTTGATTACCATATAGTGTGGGATCCACAAATTTTAGTTGAAATAATTAAACCTAAATCAGTCACCAGTCTGCGTCAAAAGTCTGTGTATGGATTTAAGTGGACAAACATACTGACAATCTTAGTGGCTACATTCTCAAGAGTTCAAATCAATGTGAAAATCTAAGTTAGTTAGTTGATTTCCTTAAGTTGCTAACGACTCTGGATGAACACCGGAATTTAAGCATCAAAAAGTTTTAATAACAAGTCCCAAATGATTTGACTTACCTGTATGATTCCAAAATTGACTTGGTCCAGATATGATCAATCTAAGTTGAAGTTGTCTACTCCCGAACCAAATCCCGTAGATATCAATCTCTGGATTTATCTCTCACTAAAAGCCAAAAATAAGTTTGTTTATGAAATTAGTTTAAGGTTTAAATTAGTTAGTTGTTTTAATTTTAATTGTAGGCGTGTGTCGGGCTACATCAGGAAAATCAGAAGGAATCAAATCACAAAAAGGGACATGTCTGAGATGACCATATGTGCTTTGAAAGTTTAAAATAGTCACGTCTGAGGGGACTAAAGTATTTAAAAGGATCACGTCGGAGGTGATCAAAATGCTTTCAAAATAAAATGATCATGTCTGAAATGATCCAAGGCTCATAACTTTAATTCCATTAATTTAAAAAGGGCTTAAATGTAAATTGGTATAAATGGCAGAAAATTAACTAAGTGTGACCCATTCGCACGATTGGACCATGAGAATGGAACAACCATGCGAATGGCTTCCACTAACACGAATGGATCATCAGAATAGCCCATTCGACCGATTGGAAGAGGGTGAATGAGTCAGTCGACCGATTGAAACTCATTCGGTCAACTGAACATGCAAATGAAAGGCACGACTGAGCCAGTCGACCGACTGAATCTCAGTCGGTCAAGTGCATGCGATTGGTTGGGCTAATCGTAGATTGAGCCTGAGTCGCCCGAATGAACTGGGAGACTGAGGCCAGTCGGCCGACTGAGCCCAGCTTCAGTATTTAAAGAGCTCTGTCGATCGCATCTCACTCATCACTCCCAAATCGCCCGTAAATCGCACTCCCTACCGTTACTCTGCCAAAATTTCACTAGCACGGCTTTATCATTGTTTTTGATTCACTAACGTTCGCCATTCATTATACAGGTAGATTGAAGTCTTGTTTCATTGAAATCAGAAGGATTGAATCATAATGTGGTGAAATGCGAACAAAAAAAAGAAACTGACAGAACGCGACCTAATAACCTACTTCAACTACGCAAAATGTTAAAATTAAGGTTGATAGGTTATTAGTAACAAGAATGCGAGTATATTGAACCGGTAATCCATGTTAAATCACTTGTATTGATCAAGACGCAAACCACAGGCGACTGAACAACTGAGACAGGCGTCTGAACTGAGACAGGCGACTGGTCGTCCGGATGAACTTCAATTGCATGATTGAATCTGGCGATTGGGTTATTCGGCCGAATGAACCATACGATTGGTCTCAGTCGGCCGACTGAACCATTCGTAGACTCAGTCAGTAGACTGAACCCAATCGCATGTCACATTGACCAGAATGGGTCCAGTCGCATGAAAGAACAGACGACTAACTTCAGTCGCATGATTCATTCGCACGACTGAATCAAAATGACTTTAACCTTTACACTTAGAACAGAAGTTCTCATGTCTTATGTACTAATGGTTCTATGTCTTGTGTGTTTCAGGTAAATGGCAGAAAGGTGGTCCATAAATCCAAAGCACAACATCTGTGCCCATTTGGATCACACCACCAGGAACGGGGCTGAGTTTACCGACATTATAGCCTTTCTGAGACGGTCCCGGATTCATAAGGCTATCTCCACGCCTTGCACGCCATATAGATCACTCCATCAGGCATTCTGGGAGAATGCCTCGGTGGACCGCTCTCGTGAGCCGTACTGTATTCGGAGCTCTATATTGGGCCATGATATTGAGATCTCTACTGCCGACATTCAGAGGGTCCTAGAGTTTGGGGATGACACTGATCATCCTACTAAACTACATCCGTTGACAGTGAGAGGATGCTTTCTGATGATAAAGTACGCTGGGGATATCAACTCAGGTGTGCTCAACAAGAGCAACCTGAGCCCCCAGTACAAGTACTTAGCACACGTGATCCTCAAGGTGTGGCATCGAGCAGGGGTGGGTTTGACGATCTCTCAGACCAGATTCAAAAGGCCTACGTGGCACTGGTTCTGAACCACCCCTCAGTTTTTCCAGCATGATATTCTCCTACTTAGTGGAGAACTTGGAGGTAAAGGGAAAAGAGGGGTTTTGTATGTACCCCAGATTCTTACAGCTCGTCTTCAACAAGAAGCTGCCACAGTTGCCCAAAGAGAGTCATGACGCAGTGGCCTTAGAGATAATGGATGATACTACTCTGGGCAGGATGAGAGTTTACAGGGGAAAGGAGGTTAAGCCCCAAGTGAAGAGACTGATTGGCCACCTGGCCAACGAAAGGTATGTGGCGCCTGGCAGACGCAAATGGCGTAACGATGACAGCGACTCCGATGATGAGCGGTTGCTCCTACCAGATATGGATTCTGAAGATGATGATAGCGGCATCGCGGGGATGATATGCCTGCTACTCAAAGAGGCACTGAGTCAGATGTTATTCCCCCGGGGTCTGACACTGCCGCAGAGGTTACTGAGACGGCCGGTTTCCATCAGGGGTTCATTGTTGGTGATCAGGAAGAGGAGGAGTCGGATGAGGAGCCCCTCACTAGGACTGTGGGACGCAAAGTTGTTCCCACAGAACACGGGCTTAGGGTGGTTGGTGAACACCCTCGGGACTCCACTGAGAGAGAGACTGGCCCAAGCTATGCTCCGGGTTCAGTAGGCCGAGCTACAGGGGGAGCATCCACTTCCACCGGGACTAGAAGGAAGAGGATGGCTCAACACACGGACTGAAGAAGAAGAAGTGTTGCCTGACTTCGTTACCACTGCTGCCACTACTTCCACTATCACAGCCACCACTACCACCTCCACGGACATACCACCCATTACCACAGCCACCACATCCACTACTGCTACCACAACCACCACCTTACCTACCACCACTGTATCCTTCCCATCCACCACCATACCAGTCACACCTACATCACAGCACCTGCTTACCGACCCATATTCACCACTGCTACTACCACCACCACCTCACATCATGCCGAACCTCAACCCAACCATCCCATGTATTTGGATCTACTCTACCTCACATCGGGGTAGGGGAGCAGCTGTCGGCGCTTAACCGTATGGTGATGCGCCTGCTAGCTGCAGATGAGAGAAAGCGGCGCAGATTCGCCAGTTGACCGATCTGACTGCTGCCCAGTCTCAGCAGTTGGCAGAGCAGGCTCGGGTGATAGAGCAGCAGACCCAGCTAATTGATGCTAGGAGAGTCAAGATGTCCCAACTCCAGGACCAGCAGGCCCAATCAACCAAACGTATAGAGGAGTTGGAGACGACCAACAACACGATTATGCTGAGGTTAAAGGGGTCA
Source organism: Flaveria trinervia (assembly GCA_025506515.1). Classification (NCBI taxonomy): domain Eukaryota; kingdom Viridiplantae; phylum Streptophyta; class Magnoliopsida; order Asterales; family Asteraceae; genus Flaveria; species Flaveria trinervia. The sequence continues at coordinate 50,805,851 of CM046455.1, forward strand.
AAAGATGAGCCCTTGAAGATAAAGGAGGGTGATAGGGATGATGGAGATGTTCATGATGAAAATGATGATGATGATGAGGAAGATGATGAGGATGAAGAAAAGACAGAGGAAGAAAGGACAGAAGGTAGAGATGATGATGACGAAGCAGAAGGAGGGGATGCGGCTGCATTGGCCTCTACTTCTGGTCAAGAGCGAAGATCGAAGAATCGACAGGATCAGCCATCTACCTCTTCTGCTCCTCCGATCGACGAGCCCAGGATTCAAGACAAAAGTACAGATTAGATGTCTTATGTATTTATTTATTTTGTGATTGAATCATGGAATGAAAAACAAGTGTGTTGAATGTGTATATATTAAGTTGATATAATTCTGTTTGATCACTTACTAATGGTGTGTGTGTTGAATGTTTATATTAAGTTGATATAATTATGTTGATCACTTACTAATGGTTTATGTGTTGAATGTTTAAATCAAACAGATCCAAACTTTCAAGGGATGAGTTTGACATTGCTCCCCTTCAACAGGTCAAGACTCAACTAACCATGACTCTTGATCTGCAAGGGATTATAAGAAGGTCTGTGAGTTATACCCCTGAAGAAGGGGAAATAATTCATGACCTATCTAACGAGCAACTGGCAGAGATGTTCAGACTCAATCCTGATGAAATTGTCAAGGATGCTCCAACAGTTGATTCAACCAGTGATGAAGAACTAAATGGCGTTGATGAAGTTGAGGTTGAAGATATTACTGCAGAAGAGTACCCTCAGTACGCTGACAACGAGGGTAATGTGGTCCCCAATCTGGGTGAGTCCCTAGTCAGTGATATGTTCGAGGTACTAGACAAGATGGAGCAGGAAACAAGAAACAGGAAAGACCAAAGGAACAGCCCAAGCCTCAAAAAATGATGTAGACACTCGAAAGGCTGAGTGGGCTGCCTGTTTTGAAGAAGTTAGAGCCGAGCGTGCTGCACCAAAGAAAGATGCCTACACCAAGCTCTACAGAGTCAAGAAACACCATAAGGTGTCAGGCAGGATTATTGCATGGGCTTATTTTGATGACCTTAACGCGTATGCAGTTAAGAGGGAACAGGGCATAGAGTACTTCAGATTTCCACATGATTTGAAGACTCTACCTGGTTTTGAGCTCAACCAGCTGGCTAAGCTAAAGCTGCTGTATGCTAACCCACAAAAAATGTCAGGCTGGTTCGAGGCTACCCTGAAGAAGGAGTACCACACCAGATGGGTTAACTTCAGACCACAACAGCCTACGAGGTATCTAAGAAGGTCTGAGGTTGATGCCAGTACTGGCAAGCCCAAGATTGTGTTGAAGTGGAGTCCTCCGCGCACTATGTCGAGAATCCCTCTCAGGGAAATGCCACAGGACTTCACTCCACACTTCAAATGGTGGTACTATGATTGGAGAACTGCTGAAGCTGTCATAGTTCTGAATAAAGATGGCCAAATGGATACTATCAGGGTATTCGACCCGATGTGGCTAACCAACTTGTTTGCTAATGATGTCTATACATTATACAAGTGGCCACTATTCTATGATACACAAGACATTGTACAAGCCCTCCAGTTCCAAAACGTTATACGACTTTGTTTTGCGTTTGAGATTCACGCAGGAGTCACTAAGGAGGAGAAGTACAAGAAGTATGAGGAGGTTATGCAGAAGACAAGAGATTAGATAGATCTAGGTCCAAGGGGGAGTTTGTTGATGCATGTATGTTCCTTGATCATGACTTGAAATGTAATGAATCTTGTCTGTCTGAGTATGATGTAATTTGTATTGATTAATGAAATGACATAAATTGTTTGTTACTTGTGATGTTAATATTTCATTAATGAGTCGTGATTGAATTGATTGGGTTTATGATTGCTTGAATGGTTGCACATCATGTTATATTAATTAAAACATTCAAACATAACTTAATGAAGTTCTCATGCGAATGGCTCATGCGAATGAACCATACGCATGGATAACTTCACACGATTGACTTAGTCTGACGACTGAACCAGGAGACTGGATCAGTCGTACGATTGTAACATAAGATTGGCTCAGTCGCACGACTGAACACTCAGTCGTACAAATGAGTCAACCGCATGGTTCAATCGCACGACTGAACCAGACTAATGGTTCAGTCGCACGATTGAATAATACCAACCTATAAATACAACTCAATTCGTGAAAAATAAGAACTTGATCAATTACGATTCCAGACGTACCCTAGCCGTCCAGAAACCTTCCAATTCGTTCTCCAAGTTCATAGAACACATTTGATCGATTCCCATTCAATTTCTAACGTTAGTTTCAATTCTTGATTGATTCTTCGTGTGTTCTCACTGATTGGATCGCCAATCAAATAGGATTCCGCACTATTTGATCTGGTTTACACGTTAATCTCTAGGTATTTCGGTCAAATACCAGGTCCTATCAAATCATAAGTAAGATGATTGGATAAGCCACATATTTCACATGGCTTTTTCTTCATCTTAAGTTGATCGTCTACTGAAGAAGATGAAACTACTGAAAACGTGTTCTTCAGCAGTTTGCTATGAGTACTAGCAGTTTTCTTCCCTTTAGTACCTGCTTTCTTGATATCTTCTTCAGTAGTTTTCCCACCCTTTCTACTTGCAATTTTCTTTCCTTTAGTACATGTAGTAGTTTGGGCTTGTTCTCCAGGTGTTATGACATTCTTTTTAGTACTTTCAGTACTTTGTGAAATATCACCTGGAGTGATCAACTTTGTGATCATGTGAGTGTCAGCATTTGAACCATCAACATCAGCTGATAGGTTCTGAAAGGAATTCATGCTGGCTTCTACTTCTGATGGTGCTGTATCGATAGTAGATCACATGATGAAAATGATTGGTTATTGCTTTCACCATCAGATTCTACCTCTGCTCTGGGAGTAAAATCTGTAGGAGGAGCAGTGTGATTATAACCAATGCCAAACTTCACATTGGAAGCAGATTGCTTACTAAGAAGCATTTCAAAACCCTTGCAAGAATTTACCCATCGATCACACTCTACGTGGGTAGTTGCAAGTGTTTCTTTGAGGTCTCTGTACTTCTCTAGAAGTATCTCTTCCCTAGCCTTATCATCAGTGATTTGGCATTTAAGTTTATAAATCTCATCATTCTTATCATTAATCACAGACTCAAATTCAGCTTTGCTTTTGGAAATTGTTTGTTCTAGCTCAATGTTCTTGTTAATTAAAGCTATATTTGCTTCTCTAATAGATGCAAATGCGGCTATGCATGTTTCAGAACATAGTTTGGGTTTTGCCTCAGAGGATACCTGTGATACTTGTGGTGTACAGACATTAGAGGATGAAGTATCAGCAGACTCCAAAGCCATAAGAGCTAGATTTCCAAAAGGACTATCACCATGTTGACCAGCACCAGAGAACAGTTGTTCATGACTAGACAAATCATCTGGTAAATTGCTCCAGTCAACAACTCCTTGGGTGAAAAAGTTGTGTTGTTGGGTTGAATTTGTTGATGAGATTGGAAGATTGAGGTTCAGGCAATGCTGGTGGTTGTTGTGCAATAGGAGCTTGAACTGGATTTGGCTGAGGCATGTAATAGCAGGGAAAAGGATATGACATTGGACCCTGGGGACAAAGTATGCAGGAGATACAGGGTGTGAATGATGACTAGAACCAGCAGGATGTTGCCCTCTGTTTTGTGGACTAGTGCTAGGAAAGTCACAAAGGGTGCAGAAGAGTTAGATCCAGTTGATCTACACTCTCTTGCAAAGTGTCCAAGCCTTTGGCATTTGTGACACCTCAACTTACTCTTGTCAAAACCAACTTTGGTTTTGCCAGAGAGCCCAGGAAACTTCTGAGATCTGATATTAATCAAGGCCATTTGACTCAGAATATCCATCTCTTCTAGATCATCATTAGCTATTCCTTTCAAATCATCCATGATGAAGCATAGATTGTCACTATTACTGCCAGAATGACTATCAATACCAACAAATGCATAATCAGAACTGTTTGAAGAGAAATCAATATGCTCATCATAATTGCTTTCAGATGCAGCATATTCTTACTCATGACCAACCAAGGCAGTGTTTCCTGGTACAAAGTCATCAGTGAGCTTTCCTGAAGATGACAGTTTCCTTTTCTGCTCTATCTCTCTTTCGAATGTAAGCAGTTTCCCATGAAGTTGGGTGAGAGATAGGCTATCCAGATTTGAACTAGAGCGTAGGACAATAGTGTATGTGTCCCATCTCTCAGGCAGTGATCTGAGGAATCTGTTATTCATCTAGCTGTTGGTGTATTCCTGTTTCACCATTTTCAGCTCAGAGATCACATAGGAAAAACGCTCAAACTGTTGAGTCAGTGTCTCACCCTTTCTATGAAAGAATGTCTCATATTGTTGGGCGAGGATTTCTATGTTGTTTGCTAAGACCTCATCAGTTCCACCGAATTGTTCCTTCAGTGTATTCTAGAGGTCATGAGCAGTTTCATGATGCATAAGCCCTGAATAGATTTCATTCGGCAGTGCCATGGCTAGAATTCTCATCTAACATGCCCACAACATATAAGATTTACATACACATGCACACAATCTACACCGAAAAAAACATAGAACCCGAACATGAACATATCATACCCATGCGACCACATTCATGGCAGAGGAAATAAAACACCTACTCACATTCATGAATTTCATCATTGCCACACAAACCCATGCACAACACATTAAACACATGCAGAATGCACACATGCACACAAATAAAACACACACCACACACAAAATTGACTAACATCAACATACACACCCACATTACATGTACATGAAAACATCCCATATAAACATGCACGGTAATATATAAATGCACCCATACAAACACTTCAGCCCACACACCACCGCAAAAACACCACACATTCATAGAAACACACACACACCATCGCAACATACACACACATTAATTACAGGCCAATATTGAGTAGTCAAACACACCACTTCGAACAAACAATAATGAAACATATATACATGCTCAACAGTTACAACCAGATAGATATATATACCCATACGTAATTTACCGTACGTGGGCACATACCACGCGCACCCGATTGAGGTCCCGAGCACCCGAACCCATAAGAAACCCAACATCATACAAACGTGACAACATACCGTCGCATAAAACATTCACACCACAAAGAAGAATACACGCACATCACATACCTACTCACCCACGTGAAAACAACTACGTGGAATTCAATTCGAAATCCATTTACTTGTAAAGGTAATCAGAACCAAACCGTAACGCAACACCATGAATAACGAAAAGAAACGTATCGAATAGTCTACGAAAAGCAATAGAACTTGCACGGAATGCTTCGGGAGTACGTGAACGGTGGGGTTGTCGCCGGGTAGGAGGTTTCTGAGAGTACAAAGCCGTGTTCGGAGGTACACGAACCATGGAACTCGCCGAGGATGAATAGCGCACCTTGATACGGCTGCCGTCGGTTGTTTCTTGGGTGCTTAGGGTTACAGATGAGAAGAATGGCCGAGATACATGGTACGGTAAATATAAACTTGAAATTCGGTGAAAGTTACACAGTGGTCCCCTCAAGTCACTTAAGTTTGCACTTTAGGTCCACCAAAGTTAGCCTATTGTATGTTTAGATTAATTTGGTTTAATATAATTAGTAATAATATTAGTCATTATTATAAAGAAATATTATTATTATTATTATTATTATTATATTATTATTATTATTATTATTATTATTATTATTTGTGCCAGAGAGTGATAGCGATGTTGACCTAAACATTTCGGGGATGTCACAACTTGTTATTACATTCATTCCGATTAAAGGATCATAAAAATTCCACGATTGGTATTCATGGTTTGGCATAAAGGAAATGTTGACGTAGCTTGGTATATGTTCAAATTAATTGTATTTCTTGATGTCATTTGGTGCATTAGTGACCGATTGGCTAGTTTCGCGCATTTCATATTGACTCATGTGAGGTAACGAGTCGACAAATTGACTCGTACTTACCTCAAATAGTCGGTTATCGTGGTGTGTTGTTAAACATCGATCGTTAGTTCTGATGATCGATTCACTTTCTGTTATTAGCAATGCCTCTAATCATCCTTGGAAACCCAACTCAAAATCTCGGCATATCGTATTATTCTTACCCCGACGGTTTAACCGGATGACCGATACGTATTCACAAGATATGCGTTAAGCTTGTGTCATTATATAGTGGCACTTGGGATTCTTAAATTCCTACGGTCAAAATTTCATACAATTACGGGATATTATTATTATTATTTTTCTTATTGGCTTCAAGACGTCACTTTATTACACAACTACATTCCAGATGATAGGAGAAGTGTGACTTATAAGTCTAATATACCTCGGGAACTCATCATCGTTTTCCAACGTTTCATGTGTCAAATCTCAAAGAGTTAGTTTGTCAATGGTAACTTTCGCTTTCCACTAGAAGAGTTCAAATTTGGATGCATCATTTAAAATTCCATAATTCGCAAAGTGAAGCATCTCACCCGTAATCAAACGCCAACCACAGTCCGTTAGTACACTTATCTTTCATCATAAGTCTCCTGTTCGTTTAAGTTTCATTCTTACTTTCGGGACGAAATTATTTTAAGTTGGGGAGACTGTAACATCTTGTAATTTTGGGTTAGTTTAAAAGTTTGCATCGTTAAATTCTTGTAAGGGCCTTTTCTGTCTTTTATGAAACTCATGGATTGCTTATGTACTCTTGCATTTAATTTGAAAATTAAAAATTTCTTTGAATTAAACTTAATGTATAATAATCATACTAATAATAATAACTAAAACATTGATAATGTTAATAATAAAAATAATAATAAATTATAAAAATGTTGTCTATAATAATAATAAACTATAATAATTAAAACAATAATAACAACAAAGTGTAATATAATATTAATAATAATAAATAATAATCATAATTAATAACTAAGAATAATAATAATAATTTGCAAAGAATTACTAAACTTAAAAAATGTTAAAACTTAAAATTTATAAGGTTAGGGGTTGTTGAGTCATTTAGAAACCTTAAAAGAAAATTTTACACATAAAATATCAACTTTAAAACCTCAGGGACCAAATGTGTAATACTTTAAAAACAACCAAACCCCCACCTTTATCCCCGCTTTTCCACCCAAAACCATCAAAACCCGACATTTTCAAGATCCAAAACCATTCCCAAACCGTTCTAACGCATGTTTCGAACAGGTATACATCAATTAATTACTTTTAAATGCCAGTTACTAAGCTTAATCGATTACATAACCGATACCTTTAATATTAGAGCCGCTCAATCATTTAAACTCAATAATAATCAAATTAAATGGATCCTAATGGAACGTTAAACTAATCCTAAGCTTCTGCCGAACTCAATTCCACCTGAAATCATACTGGAACCTTTCATTCGATTCACTTTCCATCGCGAACCTACAACTCAATCAAAACCCATCGTCCAAGCATCATAAACAGAAATTTACAGAGGGCTTTCCATCTCTAAGACAATTAAAAGCCTCCTATGCAATGTATTTGATTATCATCATCATTTGAGCATCAATCAAACAATACGTTGGTCGCGACCTGTTTATCATGTGTTCTTACGGTTTACGTTTCAAATCGGGTAATTAATCATATTAACTTACTCGATTTTACATGGGAAACAAAAGCCCTATGTTATTAAGCATTAACAATAACGAATTGATCTTTAATTTGGCGTTAATCGAAACTAGGGTTCATAGTATTTGGGGGATTCACTTAGATTATGTTTTTAAAGATTGAAAACAAGGATAACTCGCGGTTGAGGCCATTGGTTCACTGGTAAAGACATAAGCATCCTTAACATGAGGTCCCGGGTTCGAACCCTGGGAGCCTTATGTTTTTGTTTTAAGGCTTTTTAGCCTTCAAATCTAATTCATTATGTTTTTTAAAAAGTAAAAAAAAATAAATTTATGAACTTGTTATTTTTGAGTCACCATATTATTTTCTGCAACTTATTTCATAAAACCATTTTAATACTTTTATTAAGTTTTTTGACAATAATATTTTTAGTTTATATCTTATAAAATAGACTTTAAACAATGTCTTAAATCACCAAATTATTATTTGCTCAAATAATATGTATATATATATTGTTTAAATGTTGGTTCATTTAAAAATTATAAAAGTTTATTTAAAATATACTTACACTTTATTATAAATGGTTTCTTTTTGTTTCTTAATAGTAAAATGATTAAATAGTATATTTCATTGAATAAAAACATAATCAAATGTACTATTTTATTGGATTAAATATTAAAACCCCCAAGTACCAAGATGAAACCCTAATTCTCGTGAATTCGTTCAATTATTATTATATTTAAAATTTTGAAAATATATATATTTAGGTGCCTCGTGAAGGTTTAAGTTGGAACGACGGCTATTATTTCTCAGTTATATACTTATTGATCATGTGAGTATTTCTATACCCCCTTTTCTTATTTTCACACTTTGGGGTGAAACATGTTACTTTATAATCATTGCACTTGTAGACGTTTGATTCTTGTAAACTTATGACAATTTACTTGTGTGTTGTGGTTAGTTGAACTTTGTAGCTACCATGTAATGTCGAATATATGTACAATCATTAACTATTGCTAGCCTGGTGACGTCATAGATCTATGGGCCTGACAAGCCTGCTTGGTTGATCCAAGTACACTTAGCTAATCGTATATACTTGTAACATTTGAGACTTGAAAAACTTTGTCAAGCTTTGATTCTGCATTTTGTCTTACATCCCTAGTTACCTTGTTCTCTAACTTAAAACATGAATTGCCATCTTTTATATACTTATGTATTGCAAACTATGGAAATCTCACCAACATTATTGTTGACATTTTTTTTTTAAGATGTTTCAAGAAATACTCAAGTTTGATTGACACCTTGAAGTGCTTTAACATCTTGGAATGGACCTAGTTAAATAAATGAAATAAATTGGCTTGTTACATCTTATGTTATGTTATTTACTTTCTTTGAGACTTATGTTTGTATTGGTACAATTGAAACTTATGATTAATATATTTGGATTTTATAATAGCGTTATGTGGCTGTGAACGATCTTAACTCTCACTCCTCGACGTTTCCACCGTCAATGTTGGGGTGAGACAGTAACTATACATTGGGGTCTCGAGTTTGTAAACTTTGTACTTCATTTACTTTATCCTTTTTGTAATAGATAAGGATGTGAGCTATGGCATATCATAGTCATAAAGTCAAAAGGCAATCTTCCTTTTTGACTCTACAATTGATTTTGCTTTGTGTCAAGTCAATTGTATCTAGCTGGCTTTCATAGGATGGCTGGTTGTAGGATGTTGTATAAGTATCTCATGTTCTTGTAACTTTATCTTTATGCTTTGTAACACTTGTAATAGAATATTGAGAAAGCAATATATTACAATCTTTAAAACCATCTCCTTGTGCATCTTGCTCTTATGTTATGTCTCTTAATTACTTGTGTTCTTAGTGTCTTTACTTGTGGTTAATCCAGTTTACTGTTTGATTAAGTTTAGTTACTCTCCTGTTTGTGTTGTTTATGTTGTATTTGACAACCCTTCAACGGTCCTGCATTTGGTATCAGAGCTTTCAGGCTCTTGATATAAGATCTCACCATCTTAAGATCCCTCACTCACACAAATACTAATCTTTTTAAATGACAGCCATTTCCAAAACTGATATGGAAACCGTAACCATGAACAAGTCCCCACTGATCACTCTTGATGACTTTGACACCTAGTGTATGAGAATGGAAGGTTTCATCAGGTCTCTAGACTCAAGAATGTGGGAGTCTATTGAGAATGGACCTTACATACCAAGCACCCCTTCTGCTACTGGTGGTGGTATAATCCCCAAGGATGTGGCAAACTACTTTAATGAAGACAAGAAGAGACTAGAGATTGTTAGAAAAGCCACGACAGCCCTTCAGACTGCTCCTCCAAACTCTGTATGCAGAGGTTTCAAGAAATGCAAAACAGCTAAGTAGCTGTGGGATGCATTGAAACTGATGTATGAGGGTTCCTCTGAAGCTAAGGAGAACAAGAAGGATCTCCTGAAGCAGCAGTTTGAAAACTTCACCTTCAAAGCAGGTGAAACCATGACTCAGCAATACTTTAGGTATGTTGAGATTGGGATACCCTTGTGGATGGAGGAGTTCATCTTGAAAAGAGGGACATTGTAAGGAAGTTCATGTCCTCACTTCCTAGGCAGTGGACACACTACTGTGTGGTGACCAAGATGACTAAGAATCTCAAAACTCTAACTCTGATAGAGTTATATGGGATTCTTAGTGGCTACTAGATGGAGATGAACATGCAAGGTTCATCTGGGAACTCCAACAATCAAATGGGTTCAGCCCTGCATGTGGTGGAAAGGGATAGCATAGAACCCCAACATCATCTCATATGTTACCCTGACAACTCACCTAAAGACTCTTTCATCACCTTCCCAGAGACACCAATGGAGAACTACACTCAAAGAAGCCTATTCCAAGAGACAGTTTCTTCTCAAGCCTTTGTGTCTTTTGATGAAAGTTGTGGCAACTTTCTTTTCACCCTTGAAGACCTAGACTGTATCCATCCAGATGATCTAGAGTACATGGAGATAGTCTAGCAGATGGCTCTTCTCACTCATATAGCCAAGAAGTTCTACAAGCGGCCTGGAAGGAAGTTTCCAAGCAATGCAACTAGTGGAAAGTTTGGCCTGGACAAAGGCAAAGTCAAGTGTAACAACTTTAACTTGATGGGCCACTTTGTCAGGGAGCGTAAGGCACCTAGAACAAATGGTGGCCAAACACAGTCCAGACCCAACTACACTAACAAAGCTCCCCAGAATAAGAAGCCAAAGCAGTAGGCTGCTGTTGCTGTTGAAGATGGAGGCTTTGACCGGAGCTTTCAGGTGGAAGATGCTTCTCCAAACCAAGCACTGATGGCAGATCATGACGAAGCCAAGGTATTGGAACATCTCTGTAACCCTGAATGCATTGCTAAAGTTAGTAGATACAGGTCCTATAACTTGGAGATGAGATCTGATCTTGAGTCCTTAAACATTTTAAAAGCTGATTTTAGAAAGTTTGAAAATGATTATAAACTGAAGATAGTGGACTTAGAGAAAACAATTTCAGTTCTAAAACATAAGCATACAGATTTTAGGACTCAAATCAAGGATCTCATAACCAAACTAACTGAGTGCAAGGCTGAGCTTGTGATCAGCAAAGCCAAGGCAAACAAGTGTGTTCTTGAAGAAGAGACCTTCAAGAATATGATATCCTCATCCCTGCACAACAAAGTGTGCTATCAAAACAAGCAGGGACTAGGATCAAATGAGATAGCTCCTCCACACACAATCTTGTCTGTAAGATCACCTAGGTGTGGAACTTGTGAAGATGAGCTTCCTCTCATAGATCCTTTAAGTGAAGAGGACGTAGAAGTGATAGTGAAGAATTCCTCTGAGAAAAGTGAAGAGGAGAATTCTAAGAAGGGCCACTATCCTTCTGAGGAGAAGAAAAAGACTATGATGACCAAGTCAATGAGAAAGAACTTGATCAGAAAGAGTAATAGGAAAGCAAGGAAGGCTCAAGAGAACAAGTTTATATCTCTGTAGGGTTTAAAGTGGTAGAGACTAAACACATCAACCTTAACTCTCCTGCTAAAAGTTCTGGTTCATGTTCAAATCAACTCAGTACCCCGAAGAAGACTGATCTGCTGTGTACCACTGCTACATAGCTTGGACCATCAATCTCCAAGAACAATCCTCAGCACAAAAGGAGTATCTCAGCATCTTCAATGATGAGGGTGGAGAAGGGATGTGACCAAAGTCAGTCTTGTTCCTAGATTGTCCATACAATCCTAAGGGTACTCTTCACATGATCAAACCAAAGACTTCCAAGAGTTTTAAGAAGATTCAAGCTTCGGAATGAAAATTTGTTTCCTTCGGAAGCTCCAAAACCAAGAAGAAGGCAAGTGGAAAATTGCCTTCGGAAGAAAAGTTGCTCTCGGAATGAAGGAATACTTCCGAAGCACTGAAGCCTGCTGCAGTGTTAGCAGAATCTTCTAAAGGTATCTCACAAGCCTAAGGAAAGAAACTCCATCACAACTCCCCTACACTTGTTACATATGGATCTCTTTGGCCCCACCAGTGTAATGAGTCTAGGAAGGACCTCTTACTTCTTAGTGATCACAAATGACTTTACAAGATTCACTTGGGTATTTTTCATTAGAACTAAGGATGAGACTCCTAAGATTCTGAAGAATTTCATCTTAAAGATTGAGAATCAATTTGATCACAAGGTCAAAATCATAAGATGTGATCAGAGAACTGAATTCAAGAACCAAATCCTTGATGCATTTTGTGATGAAAAATGTATTACAAGACACTACAATGCTCCCAGGACTCCTCAGCAGAATGATGCTGCTGAGAGGAGAAACAATACACTGATTGAAGCTGCAAGAACTATACTCTCTGACTCTAAGCAGCCCATCACCTTCTGGGCAGAGGCAGTCAACACTGCTTGCTATGTGCAGAACAGAGTTTTAGTAGTTAAGACTCATGGCAAGACTCCTTATGAACTTTGGCACAAGAGGAAACGTTATATTGGTTTTCTCAGGCCATTTGGTTGTCCTTCCACCATCTAGAATACCAAGGGTCAAATTGCCAAATTTGCTAAAAAATCAGATGATGGACCCTTTATTGGATACTCTTCCCAAGCTGAGGTTTACAGAGTATACAACCTCAGAACTAGAATTGTTGAGGAGTCAGCCAATGTGACTTTCAATGAACACACACCCTATGTGGTTGGTTCTGGTCCTCATTGGCTCTTTGATCTTGATTTAGTTACTAAACATTTGAACAAATCTTATGAGACTATTTCAGGATCTGCAGAAAATTTAAATATAGGTGATCCTAATCCAAGATTTGAGCTGAGAAGACCTTCAAGTAACATATCTTCAGCTCCGGTTAGGACTACTTCTGCAAATGAGGTTTCTATCAGCACCACAATGACAAACTCAGTTGATACATCTGTATGCCTTCAAATTCTAGCTCAGAGGCTCCACAACCAGATAAAGATGCTTCAATTGCATAAGACAATGATGGTAGTGGTGATAGTGATCAAGACTTTCTTGATGCTGATAATCACTCCATAGATGACAACATCAACAATGTCACACACTCCTTGGATCAAGTCTCTCTTGATAAGTGTGCTGATGTGGTGGGTGAAACATCAATGCCACATCTAAATTTCTCTAATTTGGATCATTCTCAGCAACTTGCTGTGATCCTTCAGCTAAGGATCCACAAGTCCCACCCCACCACAAACATCATTGGAGATGTTGTCATAGGGGTAAAAATAAGAAGACAAACCCATGAAGCAAATGTTTGTCTTCACTCTTGTTTCTTATCCCAGATAGAGCCAAAGAAAGTTGATGAGGCTCTGAAGGAAGGAAGTTGGTTAAAGCTATGCAAGAAGAGCTGCTTTAATTCAAAAGGCAGAAAGTTTGGAACCTTTGTCCTCTTCCTCATGGGAAGACTACCATTGGAACGAAATAGGTGTTTAGGAACAAGAAGGATGATAGAGGATTCATCATCAAGAACAAAGCTAGACTAGTTGTTTAAGGATATACACAAGAAGAAGGAGTTGACTACACAGATGTCTTTGCTCCTGTAGCAAGACTGGAAGTTGTTAGGATATTCTTGGCATTTTCTGCATCCAAGAACTTCAAAGTCTTTCAACTTGATATGAAGTGTGCTTTTCTCTATGGAGTGATTGATGAAGAGGTGTATGTCAAACAACCACCTTGTTTTGTAGATGCTCATCATCCTGGTTATGTCTGCAAGCTTGACAAAGCTCTTTATGGGCTGCATCAGGCACCTATGAACTGGTATGAGACACTATCTCAGTTTCTTTGCAAGCATGGATGTAGGAGAGGTACCATAGATGGAACTCTCTTCATCAAAGGACAGGGAAATGACATATTGCTAGTTCAAGTATATGTGGGTGATATTATCTTTGGTTCAACTAATCCAAAGCTTTGCAAAGAGTTTGAGAAGCTGATGAAGGACAGATTTGAAATGAGTGCCATAGGGGAACTCAATTTCTTTCTGGGAATTCAAGTGAAGCAAGTTGAAGATGGCATCAACATTACTTAGTCAAAGTACGTTCAAGACAAACTCAAGAGGTTCAACATGACTGATTGTAAGATTGCTAAGACACACATAGCTAGAAACCACTCCCGACCTGATCTTGAGGGGGAGTGTGTAGATGAACACTTATACAGGGCTATGATTGGGTCTCTTATGTATCGTACTGCTAGCAGGCCTGATATTATGTTTGCCACTTGCATCTGTGCAAAATATCAAGCCAACTCTAAGATGTCTCACTTTATCACTATCAAAAGGATTCTAAGTTACCTTAAGGGTGCTTCAACACTTGGTTTATGGTATCCTAAGAATCCTGACTTCAATCTATATGCTTATACACATAGTGATTATGGTGGTTGCAACATGAATTCAAAGTCTACATCTGGGGGGATGTCAATTTCTTGGTGGAAGGGTTGTCTCATGGCAATGCAAGAAACAATCCTATGTCTCTGCATCAACTGTTGAAGTTAAATACATTGATGCTGCAAGCTGCTATGCTCAAGTACTTTGGATTCAGAATTAGATTCTGAACTATGAGTTCAACTTCAAGGAGACTCCTATTCATATAGATAACAATAGTGCTATTTCAATCACAGAGAATCCTGTGCACCACTCAAGGACCAAACACATCAACATCAGGTATCATTTAATAAGAGATAATTAAGAAAATGGATTAATTAAACTATTCAAAGTTCACACAGATGAACAATATGTTGATCTGTTTACAAAGGCTTTTGATGAACAAAGATATAAATATCTTGTATCAGCTATTTGGATGATCAACTTTGAGTAGGTTTTCCTTAAAACTAATTCTTATTATCTCTTAAAACATGTGTGTCCTAAGTTGTCTAGTTCAACACTTTCATAAGCTCTTGTTTTCTTTGGATGAAAAACTTTTTGAAGTCTTTCCTTAGAATTATGAAAATTTTGATCTTTCAAAAGTTATGTTTTTAACTTTGGAAGAAGTGGACACTGGAGCTCCCACTTCTCCTAAGGAGCAGACCACTCCTATCTCTTCAAGGATTAGTGCTGAGGTTCCTCATGCTCAGCCTGATGAGATCATAAGCCAAACTGTCGTAAGCCATCACTCTGAGTCTTAACACTTAGTGATCAACCTTCAGGGGACAGTTACCATCCCCAGCCTTTAGATCTCAACCAACCAATCCCCAACCTTGATTTATACATTGATGAAGATCTTGGTTTCAGTGAGTACCATGATTCTCTCTTCTTTTCCCTTACTCACAGAGAGATGAGTGCTTCTGAGGCTCCTATTTCTAGCCCTCATCAGTCACCTACTACAGAGGTGGACACTTCTAAACCTGTTCAGGATGTCCATATGGAAGAGGCTCTCAATTTGAAAAGTGATTACATCATTAAGACCTCAACAATCGCAACTCAACCCACTGTCATCTTAACTGAGATTACCAGTGAGCAAAGGAAATCCAGCAGCCAGGAACCTGAAGCTGGTGGTGAGAGTGAGGACTTTGGTCTAATCATCTCAACCCCCAATGATTATTTTGATGAAGATAAAGGGAATTTAAGACTAAAGGTGCAAAACTGTCTCAAACATGCACCTATTTAGTCTCCAAGGTTAGTCACCTTGAATCGCAAGTGACTACCTTACAAAACAGGATCAATGATCAGCAACTTGAGATTTCATATCTTAAGGAAAAACAAGCTCGGAGACCTTTAAGAAGAGCTCAACCAGGAACACAAGAACCTGTGGATGTGATTGACCTAACTCCTGGCTCAACTATGCAAGTGGGTGATGCTACCAAAAAAGGGGAGAAAGGCATTACAGTTATAGAACCTAGGAGTTCTTCAAAGAGAATGGACACTGAGGACTCACCATCCTCATTTGCAATTGTGCATTCTCAGAAACCTCTTCAAATTCGCATTGATGTGGACTACATAGACTCCTTCATACAAAGTCTATTTGAGGAAGGGATACCAAGGGCTATGTCATCTCCCCCATCTTCCAATCATATCATTAGGTGGCGGTATGACAACAACAGGAGAGCCCTAATCATCATTAGAGTTCAAGGGCAGCAGGAGATCTTCAACTTTCAGACCTTCAACTTCTATGAAGGTCTAGACTTAGTCAACATGCCACTTGTCAATCCAAGCAAATCACGACAAGATGACAAGTTGGCCCAAAGAATCCAAGACCGGATCACTGTAGAGTTCAGCCTTAGAAAAAGACTATGGCAATCAGGCAATGCCATCGCTCAACTGGATGTTGAGGCAGACCCTAAGATTAGCTTCATATGGGAAACCTTGACTAAAGGCCCAGTAACAGAACCTGAGAGCCCTGTCTTATCACTAACAACTGCCACAGAGATCAATTCCCTTTTTGAGACACCTACTGGTGAAGGTGCTTCTCAACCTCTCTCTGGCCAGAACTTGGAAGCTACATCAAGCAATGAAGGCCAAATCTCTCTCCACCCTGAGTCACAAAGGTCTGTGAGTGACAAAGGGAAAAGAAAAATGACTTCTGAGGAGATTGTGGAGGAGAAGAGAGAGAGGAAAAGGAAGCTGAGGGGAGAAAGTTCCTCTTCTGAGTCTGCAAGTCTCATGGAGTCTACTATCAGGGCTGGCCCTAAACCAGATATTCAGAAAGATGAGTTAAGGGCAGTTAGGATAAACTACCTACAGACAAGGAACTATGACATAGACAATGTCATCTTTCTCCCCTTGGAGGAACTAAATGAACTGGTTGACCTGGAAAGGTCAAGGGAGAAGAAAGAGGCAGAAGATGCAGAGCTACTAGTATAAATCAAAGAAGACAGAAGAAAGAAAAGATTAAACAAGCATGTGCTTACTATCTCCCCAGTTCAAGAAAGCCTTGCATATGAGAATGTGGTTCAACAAGAACCTCAGGTAGATAAAGAAGAAGAAAGGATCAATATGTTAATCTACCTGAGTGCCACAAGCCTCTATCAGGCAGAAGCACTTCTTCCCTTATCCTTTGACTATATTGAGTTTGAGTATCTTAAAAAACTTGAACTTGAGATAGTCAACGAAAGAAAGACAACCAAAAGAAAGCTAAGGGAAGAAGCTGCTAAGTCAAGAGCCATCATCCATAAAAGCATGAAAAATCTGCTAACATGAAGAGGATGATGAGCTTTTTGAAGCTGTATGGATTCTCTGGAAGGAGACTTGGCCACGTGGATGAAGACATGGGGCCAAGTCACCCTGATATGCTCATCCATAGTGGATGAAGACATGGGGCCAAGTCTCCTTCCGGAGAATCCATATAGCTTCAAGAAGCTCATCATCCTCTTCCTGTCTGCAGATTTCTTCATACTCTTCTGGATGATGGCTCTTGACTTAGCATCTTCTTTCCTTGACTATCTCAAGTTGAAGTTGTTTAAGATACTTGTTGGAGCATATATAGTCATATATAGTGTGTCCGTCGCTTGTCGAATAGTCTAGGCTTAATGTTATACACCTGATATGTTGTAAACACATGAAACTGGGTCATTCGCAGGAGCATATGCGAATGAGACTCAGTCGTACGACTGAGCCATGCTAATGGACCAGCCGTGCGACTGAGAGATGCGATTGGGACATTCGTAAGACTGAACCATAAGTATGGTCCAGTCGTACGATTGAACCATACGCATGGTCCAGTCGTACGATTGAACCATACGCATGGTCCAATCGCACGAATGGGCCCAGTCGCATCTAATATGGGCCGAGGCCTATATATACCAGTTTCAATGTGTAGAAGGATAGAGGATTGAGAGGAAGTCTGCCCGGAGCCTAGGGCTGCCGGATGAGAGGGGAGATCATGCTGGATCTTCCCCTTGCCAAGAGTCTTGATTCTTATGTTGTAACGAGCTTGTAATTGTTAGGTTTTTATCAATGAAACCAATATTTGATAGTTCATGTTATTGATTTGACTTTTGGTTTTGGTTGTTCATCCTTCCGTCAAGAACATGCTCGGATGTTTATCGATCCGAGGAAAAACCGACTTCACAATACTCAAACTCAATATAGTCAAAGGATAAGGGAAAAAGTGCTTCTGCCTGATAGAGGTATGTGGCTGTTGAGGTGGTTGGGATGTAGAAGGTGTGGCTTCAAGACTAGCTAGTGCAGCTAAGTTGTCTACTTGAGCAATGAGCTCTAACATTTTTGGGACTAGGGCTGTTTCTACCCTAGAGAAGCCAAGAGTAGGCTTTCTCAAGATTTTAAAGATGCCAGGCTTCATCTGTCCCAATTTATGAATATTACTGGTTCCCCTTAACTGTGAACCCAGTTCATAGTTACGAATGTATTGAACATATCTAGGGAACATGTAATACTCTAAGGAGTCCAAGTTTGCAAGCAGATTAATATAAACAAACTGAGAGTACCTAAACTTGACTCCTTAAACCATCCCATGGACAATGAAGGAGAGATCCTCAGGAATCTAGTCCCATCCACCATGCTTGTTTGATAAGATGTGGATAACTACATGGAGCAAGAATTTCCATTGGGATGAGACCTTTCCTTTCCTGAAGGTCTTGACAGAGTAGTCTTCCTCATAACCCATCTACTCAAAGGATTGATTCATAGCTTCCTTTGGGAAGAACACCTCACCTTCTTCATCATCCAGCTGAAGATATATGTTGATGATAGCCGGAGTGATAAAGACTATTCTCCTCTGCACTGTGGCAGACAATGCCTTCTCCCCATCCATTATGACCTCTTGGCAGGTCTTCTAGAATTCTAGCAAATGATCCACATAAAGTGGAGGATCAATGGTGAGGGAGGTGAAGTAGTTCGATAGAGCTAAGAAATGACAAACCGATGAGAAATGAGGATCTTTCTCAGAGTTTAACAGAGCAACCTAGTTATGGTGCCTATGTAACTGCATGGTAAAGTTTGGGTCATTTCTTTGTGGAGGGTTTGCCATTTTGAGAGAAGTTAAGGATGAAGATAGAAGAAAGAAAGAAATTTCAGAGAGAAATTTAGGGTTTTAGGTTTGGAGGAAAGAAGCAGATGATAGAAAGAGGGGGAAACCATTGGGTTTATAACTGAAAAAGGATTTCAGATAAAGTTTAATGAAAGAGAATAAACTTTGAAATCTGAATGTCAGTCCCACCTCTGAAAATGTAGTTTACTTTTGCTCAAAAAGTATTTTTCTTGGAAGTCAAAATGCTTCCGAAGGTAAATTATCCTCGGAAGTTTTAATGAAAAAAAAAAGCTTTCGAATCTAAAATGACTTCGGAAGATTTTCCTAAGAGTTGTGAAATTTTTGCTTCGGAAGAAAAATTAAGACTTGAATGCTTTATCCAGAAGAATAAAGCTTTCGAGAATTAATTTGCTTCGGAAGATATTTCAGAAATTTCTTCCGAAGGTTCGGAAGAAATTTCTTAGATAGTTATTTGTTTTGAAAGCATGATTTTCTTCCGAAGATAAAAGTATATCTTCCGAAGAGCTAAAATTTTTAGAAATCTAAGGAAAGTCTTCAAAAAGATTTTCATTCAAAGAAACAAGAGCTTATGGAAGTGATGAACTAGACAACTTAGGACACACATATTTTAAGAAATAATAAGAATTAGTTTTAAAAAAAACTCTACTCAAAGTTTATTATGCCAATAGCTGATACAAGATATTTAAATCTCTCCTCATCAAAAGCCTTTGTAAACAGATCAACATATTGTTCATATGTGTGGACTTTGACTAGTTTATTTGATCCTTTTTTATAGTTATCTCTTATTAAATGATACCTGATGTTGATGTGTTTGGTCCTTGAGTGCTGCACATGATTCTATGATTGAGATAGCATTGTTGTTGTCTATGTGAATGGGAGTCTCCTTGAAGTTTAACCCATAGTCCAGCATCTGATTAAATCCAGAACACTTGAGCACAGCATCTTGCATTAGCAATGTATTCAACTTTAGCAATTGATGCAGAGACACAAGATTGTTTCTTGCATTGCCATAAGAAAACCCTTCCACTAAGAAATTGACATCCCCTAGATGTAGACTTTGCAGTCATGTTGCAACCATCATAATCACTACTATATAAGCATATAGATTAAAGTCCGAATTCTTAGGATACCATAGACCAAGTGTTGAAGCACCTTTGAGGTATCTTAGGATCCTTTTGACAGTGACAAGGTGAGACATCTTAAGGTTGGCTTGATATCTTGCACAAATGCAAGTGGCAAACATAATATCAAGGGTGCTAGCTGTAAGATACACAAGAGACCCAATCATAGCCCTGTATAAGTGTTCATCTACACACTCCCCCTCAAGATCAGGTCCAAGTGAGTGGTTTCTAGCTATGGGTGTCTTAGCAATCTTACAATCAGCCATGTTGAACCTCCTAAGTATGTCTTGAACATACTTTGATTGACTTATAAAGATGACATCTTCAACATGATTCACTTGAATTCTCAGAAAGAAATTGAGTTCCCCCATGGCACTCATTTTCAAATTTGTCCTTCATCAACTTCTTAAAGTCTTTGCAGAGCTTTGGATTAGTTGAACCAAAGATGATGTCATCCACATGCATTTGAACTAGAATTATGTCATTTCCCTGTCCTTTGATGAAGAGAGTTCCATCTATAGTACCTCTCCTGTATCCATGTTTGAAAAGATATTGAGATAGAGTCTCATACCACTTCCTGGGTGCCTGATGCATCCCATAAAGAGCTTTGTCAAGCTTGTAGACATAATCAGGATGATCAGGATCTACAAAACCAGGTGGTTGTTTGACATACACCTCTTCATTTTAATCACTCCATAAAGAAAAGCACACTTCACATCAAGTTGATAGACCTTGAAATTCTTGGATGCAGCAAATGCCAGGAATATCCTAACAGCTTCCAGTCTTGCTACAAGAGCAAAGACATCAATGTAGTCAATCCCTTCTTCTTGTGTGTATCCTTGAACAACTAGTCTAGCTTTGTTCTTGATAATAATACCTCTATCATCGTTCTTGTTCCTAAACACCCATTTGGTTCCAATGGTAGTCTTCCTATAAGGAAGAGGACAAAGGTTCCACACTTTCTGTCTTTTGAATTGAAGCAGCTCCTCTTGCATAGCTTCATCTCAACTTCCCTCCTTTAGAGCCTCATCAACTTTCTTTGGCTCTATCTAGGATAAGAAACAAGAGTGAAAACAAACATTTGCTTCATGGGTTTGTTCTCTTGTTCTTACCCCTAAGACAACATCTCCAATGATGTTTGTAGTGTGATGAGACTTGTGGATCCTTAGTTGAGGGATCACAACAAGTTGCACAGAAAGATCTAAATTAGAGAATTTAGATCTGGCATAGATGTTTCTCCCACTACATCATCACACTTATCAAGAGACACTTGATCCAAGGAGTGTGTGACATCATTGATGGAGTGGTTATCAGCATCAAGAAAGTCTTGATCACTATCACTACTACCATCATTGTCTTCTGCATTTAAAGTATCTTTATCTGGTTGTGGAGCCTATGAGCTAGAATTTGAAGGCATACCAGATGTATCAGCTGAGTTTGTCATTGTGGTGCTCATAGAAGTCTCATTTGCAGAAGTATTCCTAACTAGAGCTAAAGAGGTGTTACTTAAAGGTCTTCTTAGCTCAAATCTTGGATCAGGATAACCAGTATTTAAGATTTTTGCAGGTCCTGAAACAGTCTCACAAAATTTGTTAAAACGGTTGGTAACTAAATTAAGATCAAAGAGCCAATAAGGACTACAACTAGCCACACAAGGTGTGTGTTCATTGAAAGTCATATTGGCTGAATCCTCAACAATTCTAGTTCTGAGATTGTATACTCTGTAAGCATTAGCTTGGGAAGAGTATCCAATGAAGTGTCCATCATTTGATTTCTCAGCAAATTTGGCAATTTGATCTTGGGTATTCAATATGGTGCAAGGACATCCAAATGACCTGAGAAAACCAATGAAAGGTTTCCTCTTATGCCAAAGCTCATAAGGAGTCTTTCCATGAGTCTTAACTACTAAAACTCTGTTCTACACATAGCAGGAAGTGTTGACTGCCTCTGCCCAGAAGGTGATAGGCAGCTTAGACTCAGACAACATGGTTCTTGCAGCTTCAATCAGTGTCCTGTTTCTCCTCTCAGTAACACCATTTTGCTAAGGTGTCCTGGGAGCACTTTATTGTCTTGTAATACCCCTTTCATCACAAAATGCATCAAGGATTTGGTTCTTGAATTCAGTTCCCTGATCACATCTTATGATTTTGACCCTGTGATCAGATTGATTCTCAATCTTCAAGATGAAATTCTTCAGAATCTCAGGAGCCTCATCCTTAGTTCTAAGGAAGAAGACCCAAGTGAATCTTGTAAAGTCATCTATGATCACTAAACAATAAGAGGTCCTTCCTAGACTCATTACACTAGTGGGGCAAAAGAGATCCGTATGTAACAAGTGTAGGGGTGTAGTGATGGAGTTCCTTTCCTTAAGCTTCTGAGATACCTTATGTTGCTTCCCTTTTAGGCATGCAACACAATGGTCATCACATGTAACTCTTTCTTTGGCATTCTAGTTACCAAATCATTCTTAATCAGTTTATTCATGTTCTTAAAGCTTACATGGCACATTCTTTTATGCCATAGGAAAGACTCATCACTATTGGCTTTAACAAAAAGCATGAAACTTCTCCAAAGGGAGATGTTTCTTGCAGATCCATCTTGTACATGTTCCCTTTCCCAGGGGCTCTAAGAAGAATATGCTCATGATTAATGACCACCCTGGGCTTGAGAACAATGCACTCATGCTCAGTAAAGAGCATGTTATGACTCTGATCAGAAATTTGGGATACATTTAGAAGATTGTACCCAAGCTCCTTGACAAACTTTACCTTTTCAATGCTGAGCTTACCATTTGTGACCTTCCCATTCCAGAAATGTAACCACCTTCATCTCCTCCAAAAGCAATGGGCCCGCCATCAATCCTTTCAAAGTTCTAAAGTAGATATGACTGGAACAACCACTATCAATGATCCAGACATTCTTGTTTGTCTTGAGCTGTCCCTGCACAAAGAAAAAGATTAGTTACATTTGGAAACCCGAGCCTTAGTTGTCTTGGGCTCACTAAGAGAAACAAAAGGTAATACAACAGTAATAGATCCTATGGTTATGCTTGGAGGATCTTGATCTGTTGTTGATGAAGAATTTTTAGTCACTTGATCTTTCTTAGACTTCCACACCACCTTTTGAAGCTTGGACTTGACCTTAAACACTTCGGAAGCTTTTGATACTATAGAAGTTTTGATGACCGGACCTTCGGAAGATTCTGCAAACGCTGCAGCAGACTTCAGTGCTTTGGAAGTATTCCTTCCTTCCGAGACCAACTTTTCTTCCGAAGGAAATTTTCCACTTGCCGTCTTCTTAGATTTAGAGCTTCTAAAGGAAACAGGTTTTCCTTTCGAAGCTTGAATCTTCTTGGAAGTCTTGGAAGTCCTTGTCTTGGTCATGTGAAGAGTACCTTTAGGATTGTATGGACAATCCTTAGCAAGATGAGAAGTACTTTCACACATGACACACTCCATTTTCTTCTTCCCAAGAGCTTTTGCTGGGAACAAGACTGACTTTGGTCACATCCCTTCTCCACCCTCATCTTTGCAGATGCTGAGACAGTCCTTTTGGGCTGAGGACTGTTTTTGGAGTTTGATGGTCCAGGCTGTGTAGCAGTGGTACACAACAGATCAGTCTTTTTCTAGGTACTGAGATGATTTGAACATGAACCAGAACTCTTAGCAGAAGAGTTTAGGTTGATGTCTTTAGTCTTTGCTACTTCAAACCCTGCAGAGATAAAAAACTTGTTTCCGCTTTAAGTCAAAAGTACCCTTGATCTCTTGAGCCTTCCTTGCTTTTCTTTTGCTATTTCTGATCAAGTTCTTTCTCATTGACTTGGTCATCATAGTCATCTTCTTCTCCTTAGAAGGATAGTGGCCCTTCTTAGAATCCTCCTATTCACTCTTCTCAGAGGAATTCTTCACTATCACTTCATCATCCTCTTCACTCAAAGGATCTATGAGAGGAAGCTCATCTTCACAAGTTCCACACCTAGGTGATCCAAGTCCCCGCTTGTTTTGATAGCACACTTTGTTGTGCAGGGTTGAGGATATCATGTTCTTGAAGGTCTTTTTTTCAAGAACACACTTTTCTGCCCCAGCTTTGCTGATCAGAAGCTCAGCCTGGCACTTAGTTAGCTTAGTTATAAGATACTTGATCTGAGTCCTAAAGTTTGTATGCTCATGTTTTAGAACTAAAATAGTTTTCTCTAAGTACTCTATCTTTAGTTTATAATCATTTTCAGACTTTCTAAAATCAGCTTTTAAAATGTTTAAGGACTCAAGATCAGATCTCATTTCCAAGTTGTAGGACCTGTACCTGTTAACTTTAGCAATGCATTCAGGGGTATAGAGATGTTCCAATACATTGGCTTCATCATGATCTGCCATCAGTGCTTGGTTTGGAGAAGCATCTTCCACCTGAAAGCTCCAGTCAAAGCCTCCTTCTTCTAAGCAACAACAGCCTACTGCTTTGGCTTCTCATTCTGGGGAGCTTTATCAGTGTAGTTAGGTCTGGACTGCGTTCGGCCACCATTTGTTCTAGGTGCCTTACACTCCCCGGCAAAGTGGCCCATCAAGTTATAGTTGTAACACTTGACTTTTTCTTTGTCTAGCCCAAACTTTCCACTGGTTGCATTGTTGGGGAACTTCCTTCTAGTCCACTTGTAGAACTTCTTGGCTATGTGAGTGAGAAGAGCCATGTGCTGAACTATCTCTATGTACTCCAGATCATCTGGATGAATACAGTCCAGGTCTTCAAGGGTGAAAAGAAAGATGCCACAACTTTCATCAGAAGACATAAAGACTTGAGAAGAACTTGTATCATGGAATGGGATTCCTTGAGTGTAGTTCTATGGGAAGGTGATGAAAGGACCCTTTGATGAGTTGTCAGGGTAGCATATGAGATGATGCTGGGGTTCAATGCTATCCCTTTCAACCACATGAAGGGCTAACCCCATTTGATTGTTGGAGTTGCCAGATGAATCTTGCATGTTCATCGCCATCTGGTAGCCACTGAGAATCCCATATAACTCTGTCAGAGTGAGAGTTTTGAGGTTCTCAGTCATCTTGATTACAACACAATAGTGTGTCCACTGCCTAGGAAGTGAGGACATGAACTTCCTTACAATGTCTCCGTTCTCAAGAGCAACTCCTCCATCCACAAGGGTATCCACTATCTCAACATACTTGAAGTATTGCTGAGTCATGGTTTCACCTACTTTGAACGTGAAGTTTCCAAACAGCTGCCTCAGGAGATCCTTTTTGTTCTCCTTAGCTTTAGAGGAACCCTCATACGTCAAATTCAACGCATCCCACAACTGCTCAGCTGTTTTGCATTTTTTGAAATCTTTGTATACCGAGTTTGGAAGAGCAGTCTGAAGGTCTGTCATGGCTTTTCTATCAATTTCTAGTCTCTTCGCGTCTTCATTAGAGTAGTTTGCCATAGCCTTCGGGATCATACCACTGCCAGTAGCAGAAGGGGTGCTTGGTATGTAAGGTCCATTCTCAACAGACTCCCACATTCTTAAGTCTACAGATCTAATGAAACCTTCCATTCTTAGGCACCGGGTATCAAAGTCTTCAAGAGTGATCAGTGGGGATTTTTTCATGGTTCCAGTTTCCATATCAATTTTGGAAATGGCTTCCATTTGAAAAGTTAAGTATTTGTATGTGTGAGGGATGTTAAGATGGTGAGATCTTATATCAAGACCGTTGAAGGGTGGTCACTTACAACACAACAACACAAAGAGGGGAGTAACTTAACTTAATCAAACAGTGAACTGGATTAACCACAAGTAAAGAGACTAAGAACACAAGTAATTTAGAGACAAAACACAAGAGCAAAATACACAAGGAGATGGTTTTCAAGGTTGCAGTTGTCAGATCAGTGATCACAAGTTTTATGGATTAGAGTGTAACGCAGCGGAATAAGATCAACAATTAGACAAATTGTAGCAAGAATTTGATATTCGTATGCATTAAGAACAAATACGGTTATAATGAGAGAATATATTTCTGTGACAAGGAATGTTTCAATTATATCAAATATTTCTGCTCAATCATTCACCGATAACAATAAGGTTGACACTCCTTATATAGAGTGCAATCCCTGCTGATATCACGGGATAGTGACATCTGGCAGATTTATTACAAAAATAACTAACACTTAACAAACTACTGAAATGTTCCCAACTACTGAGAACATATCAGAGTGCTAAGTACAAAATATAAAACTACTGATAAGAAACTATTGAAACTACAACGACTGAAGAACAAGCTCTTCAGTCGTTTTATAAAACTACTGAAAAGAAAAACATAAAACTACTGATAAACACAACTACTAAAGAAGTAATCTTCAACTGTTGTGACAAACTACTGAAAAGGGAAAATATAAAACCACTGAAAGAAAACCGTCATAACTACTGAAGAAGACTTCTTTAGCTGTTGTGACAACATCTGATACTTGGTCTTCAGACTTTGTCTTCAGCACTTGTCTTCAGACTTTGTCTTCAGCACTTGTGTCTTTAGACTTTGTCTTCAGCACTTGTGTCTTCAGACTGTCTTCAACACTTGTCTTCAGACTTTGTCTTCAGCACTTCTGTCTTCAGACTTTGTAACCAGTTGTTGTCTTCAGCTATTGTGAACTTCCGCAGTTGTTGTGACGTCTGTGGGACTTAAAGGTTTTTCTGATCCGGCTCATTGGTTCTTTTGTTCCAACAAACTCCCCCTGAACCAATGCAGCCAAAACCTCTAATTTATTTATTATCCCACTTATTGTTGGCAAAATGTTGGTCTTTTTCCTTCTTGATCAGTTGAGAAGATGACCCATATAAGCACTGGCCTGGGAATGAGTCTCTGATGATTTGGTTGGCAATGTATGGATGGGAGCTCTGTATTGGGGAATTGGACACTGAGCTGTTCCCTATCCATGAGACTCACTTCCCATGTATAAGCCTGTAGGATTCTCTGGTGTATGCTCTGAGAAACATACTTTGTTCTTCCATGGTAATATTTTCAGCTCCACCATCAAACAGTCCTTCACGCCCATACAACTCTGAAATGTACTTAGCCTGTTTGCCATTTTTGAGCTCAACTATTGTAATCTGTCTATATGCAAACTAATCTAGGTGAGTACCTTCAAGTAACAGACTGAGCTCATTTTGTTTGAAGTTCTCAAGCCTCTTGTAGACTAACCCCTTTTTAATTACTCTGTTCTCTAGCATCTTTTGGGGTGGCTGTTTAGTCTCATAGGCCTTCTTGCAATCTTCTATAATTTCCCAGGGTGATACTACAAGGACCACTGTGATCTCTTCATCTACGATCCTTTTTACTTGTCCCTTGTATCTCGAAGGAATGTCTTTCTTCACAATCCTGTGAGCCACCCTAGGATCAGGCCATATTCTCACCTTTTCCTTTTGATATTGAAATGTGTTAGCAAGGGTGTACAATCTCAGAGCTTCTTTCTTCATACTGATTATTGATGAAGAAGCAACATAAGTTTTGTCTATGCTTTTCAGCATCTCATCGTCATGAAGCTTTTGCTGCTGTTCTTCTTCTATCTTTACTCTCACAGCTTCCATCTGTGAGGTGGGAGTGATAGGCATAGGTTTGGCTTTAGGCAAAGTTAGGACTGCGGAAAGAGGCAGCCTATCTTCTTCGTTATCATCATCCTCTTCTTCTTCTTCTTCTAGCCTCAACACCCTTCTCTTCTTCTTCTTGGGTGCATCATCGGCTGTTGGTTTTGAGGGTAAAGGAGTGGTTTAGTGGGTTGTGGTAGTGGTGATTTTGAAGTGGGAGGTTTTGTAGGTTGTTCTAGCATTCTTGTAGTGAGTGAGGCTTTTGAGTGTTTTGCTAGTTCCTTTCTGTTCCCAGCACCTGCCTCATTTAGTGCTTCAATCACCAATCCCTTAGTGTATGCTTCAGACGAACAGATCTTGGTGGTTATTGCCATGATACTGTCCCTGGTCCATGACTTAATCTCGATCAATGATCTCCCAAGTACTTTGCAATGAATCTGATCATGATCTCTAGTCTTTCTCTTTCTAATGCATCATAACTTGCCTATCTTGAGTTAATTTCTTCAACTTCAAGTCTCCTAATCTCTGAGTCAAGCTGTGTAGTATCGAACCCCTGTCTATACAGTTGATCAATAATGAAGTCCATTGATTTACTGTGTGTAGCATCCGCCATTTTGATCATCTCATCGAGTTCGAGTTCTTTTTCTTTTCCTTCAACCTTCCTCTTCTTATATGTGACATGAAAGTCTTTGTGACTTTCACCCACTTGATCAATGTCAGCTCCCTTCACAAACTCCTCTTCCTTCTCAGTCTCCTTTTCTTTCTTCCCCTCTATGCTCTTCCTCTTTGCTTTCACTGACTGACTCTCCCCCTTTTTGGTTGCATTGGTTGCAAGGGTTTGAGTAGCAGAAAGCCTTGTGCTCACAATCTCCTCCACCAGGGATTGTATGATTGAGGGAAGCCTCTCATCCATGGTTTTGATCACAATGTCCGTGATCATTGGGGTGATGAGAGGTAGGGATTGCTGAAAGATAGCAGCTGTTTGCTCAGAGGGGTTCTATCCCTGAGAAGCAGTGCTAGAAATAGAAGCTGGTGGCTCGGAAGTTTTGAGTGGCTGAGTGTGTGGGAGACCTTCAGGTGAAGGTGCCATCTGTGGGTTTATGTTGGTGGCAGATGGACTTGCTTCTTGAGAGAATTGGTCAAGTAGTCTTTGTAGTCTACTGACTTCTTCCTCAAGAATTGTGTTCTGGGCAAGAACATCATAAAAAAAGCCCAGGTCATCATCAGCAGATGCTGAATCACCTGACCTCCTGCTTGTAGCAGGATATACATGCACTGGATGTGGACCAGATGTAGCATGTGCCCCTTTGTCTTGGAACTGGGGACTTCGAGCCTCAGGACTTTGTCCTTCATCAGCTGTTGTCTCTGGTGAGGTCTTAGTTATGTTACCAGCCTCAGTCTGATCATATGCTGAATCAGAAGAGGTGGCAGCCTCACCAGATGTTCTGATCTCCATATCCACACCAGAGATAGAACATTTAAACCCTGGCATTGTGGGTTGTCAGAAGCATGTTGATCCTCTTCCTCAATTGCTGTGGTTCTCCCCTTAGTTGGTGTTTGTTAGGGAGGAGGAGAGGCATGCAGCTGAGTCAGCACATTTGCAATTATAATGGTTGGACTTTGTGGGGCGGTTGCAGTGGGAGATGGGGTAAAAGCAGTATGCACCTGGGGAGAATGGTGCTCTTCAATGGCAATCTCCTCAAATGAGGAAGATCCCAGATTAGTGGGTACCCCTTCTTTGGTTGCTGCAGGCTCCTGTTGAGAGGAATCCTGAGCGGCTGTGGCTGGTGAAGTCCTTGTATCCACTAGGGGGTTATAACCAGTGGATATAGCCTGCGTTTGTGTTGCAGGGGCATCCTCAGGGGACTCATTTCCTGAGTAGCTGTTTTGGGGCGTTTGGTTTTTGGTTTGGTGGGGACTTTGGATTTGGAGGTGCTGGCTGTGGGTTCCAGCTGCGTGGGTTTGCGCAGCTTGGTAGCCATTTTTAGTGATTGGTCAGAGTTGTGCCAGGAGTATACTTCAGGAAATACAGCCATAGCAGGGACTCCCATGCCAACAAGTCCCTCAGCTTGAAGCTGGTTTTCAATTATGGCCATTATGAACCGAGGATATAATATCCAACGGTTAGCAAGTTGTTTTTGGGCCATATCCTTGAGCTCTAAAAATAGTATTTCAGAAAAATTTAAAGGTTGTTGCTCAAGGATGAAGTACATTACCTGTTGCCACCTTGTGGACATTTGATCCCATGATGAAGTCTTGGGGCAAGGCAGACATTTACCATGTGAAAGATGAGACGTTCGGCATCCTGGAAATGTTTCTTCAATATGGTAGATGCACTCAGGTTACCCTGGTATCCATGGTGGGCAAATGATTGATGTGTTGTGCCCTTTGGATAACCAGTTGGGAAAGTGGCATCATCCAGATTGAGGGTTTGGCAAAGAGTGTCTGGAGTAATGACCACTTTTTGATGATGGACAAACGATTGAAGAGACTCTGTGTCATTCTCCTCAGAGACAAGAGTGACGTTTGTCCAGAATTGGTTAAGAGATTCGGCATATATGGTGGGATTTAACAGAAAAGCCGTTTTGTAAGGTGACTGAACCATTAAATCAATGGCGTTGTGAAACTTGGTCTAGTATGGCGATTTTGTGAGATGTGCGACACAGTTGTGTCGTGGTTTTAGTTGCATGGTCGCCATTGATGAAGAGAGGGTACAGAGTTTTTGAACGTTAGGTTTGAGAAGAGAAGAAAGAAAAACTCTGAAGGTGGGATAAGGTATTTAAAGGTAGGGTTAGAAAACGACTGAAGGTATTGGTGTTAGTCATCAGTTGTTGAAACTACTGATAACGTGGTATTAACTTTCAGAGGTTTGAAATGACTAACCATATTGGTGTGATCAGCAGATGTTATAAAACAGCTGAAGACTTGGTTTTAACCGTCAGACGTTGAAACAGCTGAAGTCTCTGATTTAGTCATCAGTAGTTATAAAACTACTAAAGACAGTTTTGACTTGAGGTGGTGAAACAACTGAGGACTTGGTATTAGTCATCAGTAGTTGTGAAACTACTGAAGGCAGTGGTTTTGTCATCAGTTGTTGTAAACAGCTGAAGACTTGATGTTAGTCTTCAGTAGTTGTAAACTACTGAAGACAGTTTTGGCTTCAGTTGTTTTAATGAAACAGTACTTGTAGAAACGACTGAAGAGTAATTACTCATCAGCTGTTTTCGTCAATTCATAGCTTTTCAGCTGTTTCGTACTGTCCTCAACACTTACTCATCAGACTTTTCATCTGCTTTTCAGGTGTTTCATAGGATGTTAGTACTTATCTGTTTTTCTGACATCAGTAGTTGTAGCTGCATCAGCTGTTGTGATTACATCAGCTGTTGTAACTACATCAGTTGTTTTAACAAAT
This sequence comes from Flaveria trinervia, assembly GCA_025506515.1. Classification (NCBI taxonomy): domain Eukaryota; kingdom Viridiplantae; phylum Streptophyta; class Magnoliopsida; order Asterales; family Asteraceae; genus Flaveria; species Flaveria trinervia. The sequence goes on from CM046455.1 coordinate 50,837,075, forward strand.
AAAGTACTTCAGTACTTGTGAGGCATGTAGCCTTCAGTAGTTATAAAAACTACTGAGGGTAAAAGAACTCATCAGTACTTATATGTGACATGGTTACCAATGATCATCAGTACTTATTACTGAGATCATCAGTAGTTGTCACTTATTCTAGCTGCAGCATACGAAGCCTTAACACCAGGTTGTGGAAAGTTGAACTATCCAAAGGCTTAGTAAAAATGTCTGCAAGCTCATCAGCACTAGGAACAAATTTTGGATCAATCAGACCATTTTCAAAACAATCTCTACTAAAATGGTGTCTGATTTCAATATGTTTAGTCCTAGAGTGCTGGACAGGATTCTTGACAATACAAATAGCTGAAGAGCTGTCCATTAACAATGGGGTCTTAGTCTCTGTTATGCCATAATCCAATAATTGGTTTTGAAGCCAGAGTACCTGAGATGTACAGGTTGCAGCAGCAATGTACTCTGCTTCAGCAGTTGATGTAGCAACTGAGGTCTGTTTCTTACTCTGCCAAGAAATCAAGCAGTTGCCTAAGAATTGGCATCCTCCAAAAGTGGACTTTCTTGTCAACTTACACCCTGCATAGTCACTATCAGAAAAAGAAACTAATTTACCATAATGTCTAGTAGAATACCATAAACCTAGAGATGGAGTGCCTTGCAGATATCTAAAGATCCTCTTGACTGCAATCAAATGAGACTCTTTAGGTGCAGGCTGAAATCTAGCACAAACACATGTAGCAAACATAATATCTGGTCTAGAAGCTATTAAATACATCAAAGACCCAATCATACATCTATAAAGTGTTTCATCAACCACTTTACCTTTCTGATCTGTATCCAGTTGTGTGGTGCTGCACATGGGAGTAGAACAGGGCTTACAGTTTTGTAACTCAAACTTTTCCAAAAGATCTTTTGTATATTTGGACTGATGAATGAAAATTCCATCAGCCTTTTGTTTGATTTGCAAACCCAGAAAGAACTGTAATTCTCCCATGGCACTCATTTCAAACTTCTGTTGCATCAACTTTGTAAAGGCATCACACAACTGTGGATCAAAGGATGCAAAAATAATATCATCTACATAAATTTGAACAAGTAGATTATGTTGCCCAGCTTTCTTAATGAATAAAGTCTTATCTATGGAGCCTCTAGTGAAATTATTTTCCAGAAGAAAGTTTGATAATGTCTCATACCAGGCTCTAGGAGCTTGTTTCAACCCATAAAGAGCCTTATCAAGCTTATACACCCAATTAGGATGTTTATTGTCCTCAAAACCTGGTGGTTGACATACATAAACCTCTTCTTTAATTTTCCCATACAAAAATGCACTTTTGACATCCATTTGAAAAACTTTAAGGTTGTGATATGCAGCATAAGCTAAAAACAATCAAATTGCTTCCAGTCTGGCTACAGGGGCAAAGGTTTCATCATAATCAATACCTTCTTCTTGTGCAAACCCCTAAACAACCAGTCTGGCCTTGTTCTTAACAATAAGCCCATTTTCATCTGTTTTATTTCTAAATACCCATTTAGTGCCTATTGCACACTTACCTCGGGAAGAGGAACAAGTTCCCACACTTGCTGTTTCTTGAACTGAAGAAGCTCAAGCTGCATGGCTTCAACCCATCCATTGTCCCTTAAAGAATGTGATAGTTCTTTGGCTCTTGCTGACTGATGAAGAGAGCATAGAAGTAGAAATTTGACAATTGACTTCTTGTTGACACGCCAGCATTAATATCACCAATAATTTGAGACATTGGGTGATTCTTCAGATCTTGGTACACAATAAGATCTGTGCAAGTGTTTGTAGCACGCTCAGCAGCAACAAATGGTGATGGTGAAGCATTTCCTTGAAACCAATCAGTAGATGGTAATTCAAAGGAAGTTGAAGTTGTAGAAATCTCTTAAGCATTTGTTGTGGATTGAGCTACTAGAGCTACAGGAACATCAGGTCTAGCTGAATCAGGCAGTTGATCACTAAACTTGAAGAGGTGAGTACTTCTATCATCATCATCATCACACCAGCAGTACCACCAGGTGGTGAACTGTTGACGGGAGAAACAACAGGAATTTGATAAGGAACATATTGTAGTATGTCCAAATCAAATATCTCCATAGGGCTTTATGGAATCTTGTCCTTTGGAGATTCATTAAACTTAACATGTAGAGTCTCTTCAACCATCTTTGTTCTACAGTTGAAGACTCTGTATGCTTTGCAAGTTGATGAATAACCAACAAAGTACCCTGCATCCACCTTAGGATCAAATTTTTGGAGTTGATCCCGTGTGTTGAGAATGAAACAAGGACACCCAAAAGCTCTGAAGAATGAAATTAGAGGGGCCAAATGATGAAGAACTTCATATGGAGTCTTCATCAACCTCTGATTTACTAGAACTCTATTTTGTACATAGCAAGCTATATTGACAGCTTCAGCCCAAAAAGTCATTGGCAATCCAGAATCAGCCAACATGGACCTTGCAGCTTCAATAAGGGTCATGTTCTTTCTCTCCACTACTCCATTTTGCTCTGGAGTTCTTGGGATGCTATACTGCCTTTTGATTCCCTTTGACAAGTAAAACTCATCAAGAGTGTGGTTTCTGAATTCAGTACCATTGTCACTCCTCACACACTTAACTGGTAGGGAATACTACTTCTCAACGTGTAACACAAAGTTCATAATGGACTGAGCAGTCTCATCCTTTGAATACAAGAAGAAAGTCCTTACAAATCTGGAGTAATCATCCACAATTACCAGACATTATTTCTTCTAAGCCATACTCATCACTCTCACAGGACCAAAGAGATCCATGTGAAGAAGCTGTAAGCAGGCAGTGGACTTAGGTTCTTCTATGGAGGGAAATGAAGCTTTGTGTTGTTTTCCTTTTAAACAAGCAGTGTAGTTATCTTCACATTTGAACTCCTTCATGGGCAGTCCCCTTACTAAACCATGGTTTATCAGCTGATTTATGTTTTTGAGATTAACATGACCCAGCCTTCTATGCCATAGAGTACATTCTTGAGGGGAAGCCTTGGAAAATAGGCAAGGATGGCCTTTGAGATCTATTTTCTTGGAAAGATCCAAGGCATACACTCTTCCTGTCCTGTTGGCCTTTAGGAGAGTGTGTTCATCCAACACCTTATCAATCAAACTTAGAACTTTGGATGACAGAATCCGATAGTTCTGACTGGTGAAAAGAGCAACATGGCCTTTGTCACACATTTGACTGACACTCAAGAGGTTGTACTTGAGATTTTCCACATGGTTAACATCATCAAACTTTATTTCCCCATTGGAAACAAAGCCTTTTCCGATGATATAACCCATTGCATCATTGCCAAATGACACAAACCCCTTCCTTCCTTGAGAGTAGTCATTAAGAAGTGATCTGTTTCCTGTCATATGCATGGATCCTCCACTGTCTACATACCAGATGCCTCTGAGGCATGTTGAAGAACCCTGCAAAACACAACAAATTAGTTAGATTTTGAGACCCAAACCTTTTTGGTTTTGGGCCTATTCTCATCAACAGAAGGTAACTAACAGGTTTGTTGGAAACAACAGCCTAAGAGGAAGAAGATGGTGAAGAAGAGGAATCCTTTGGCTTGGACCTCCTTTTCTATGGTTTCAACATAGGAACATCTATTGGTTAACTCTTCCCAATAGATGTTGAACCATCATAACCAGCTGTGTCTGACTTTGTGATAAAGCTTTCAGCTCTCAGACACATTGGCATTGGAGTTTGATAAGTTCCTATGTTGCACCTTCTTTTTTTGAGCAATCTTAGCTGTTACCTGTTTAACCCCTTCCTTTTTGGATTTCTTTTTGGACTTAAGGTTACAGGATTTGATGTTGCTCGTACAAATGTGGCTTCAAACTCAGTTTTCATTTTAACCATTTTCTCTTTAATTTCCTCTTATGTTTGAGTTTGGATCCTCTTTTGTACCAACAATCATCTGTAAGATGATTGAACAAACCACATATTTCACATGGTTTCTTCTTCATCTTATGTTGATCATCAACTAAAGAGAATGAAACTACTGAAGACTTGTTCTTCAGCACTTTGGAAGCATTATTTGCTTTCTTGACTTCCTCTTTAGTAGTCTTCAACCCTTTCTACTCATAGTTTTCTTCTCTTCAATGCTGACAGTAGTTGGAGCTTGAACTTCAGGTGTTAAATCTTGCTCTCCAGTCCTTTCAGGACTTCTAGAAATAACTCCTGAGTTGATCAACTCTTTGATCATGTGAGTGTCATATTTGAACCATCAAGAGCAGCTGATAGGTTCAACGAGGGAATAATACTAACTTCAACTTCTGATGGTGCTCTATCAGGAAGTGAATCACATGATGAGGTGGATTGGTTATTGCTTTCTCCATCAGATTTCACTTCTGCTCTTCAAGCAAAATCTGTAGGAGGAGCAGTGTGATTATAACCAATGCCAACTTCACATTGGAAGCAGATTGCTTACTAAGAAGCATTTCAAAACCCTTGCATGATGAGACCCAACGGTCACACTCAACTTGGGTCACTGCAAGTTTTTCTTTGAGACTTCTCTGGTCTTCAAGAATAACCTCTAGCTTGGCCTTTTCATCATTTAATTGGCATTTAAGCTTATAATCTCATCACTTTTACTGTTAAGATCAGACTCATACTCAGCTTTTCTTTTGGAAATGGTTTTCTCAAACTCAAGTTTTTGATGTATTAATGCTACAATTGCCTCTCTAATAGAGACAGAGGCAGCTATGCATGATTCAGAACATAACTTGGCTTTAGCCTCTGAGATACCTGAGTTACCTGTGAAGATGATGCATTTGAGCAGGAACCCTCAGTAGACTCCAGGGCCATGAGAGCAAGATTTCCAAAGGGTGTTCACCACCATGTGACTAGCACCAGCATAGTATTGCTCAGTGTGACCAGACAAATCATCAGGTAAGCTACTCCAGTCAACGACTCCAGGTGTGAAGAAGCTGTGATGAGGTTGTGATGAGATGGAGATGGTTGAGGTTCTGGTAGTGCATGAGGTTGTGGTACTATAGGAGCTTGAACTTGATTTGACTGTGGCATGTAATAACAAGGGTAAGGATATGGCATTTGACCCTGAGGAACAAAATATGCAGGAGATTGTGGTTGAGAATGATGACTAGAATTGACAGATGTTGCCCTCTGTGTTGTTGACTATTGCCAGGGAAAGTCACAAAAGGTGCAGAGGAATTAGATCCAGATGATCTACATTCTCTAGCAAAGTGTCCAAGCTTGTGGCATTTGTGACACCTCAACTTACTCTTGTCAAAACCAACTTTGGTTTTGCCAGAGAGTCCTGGAACTTTCTTCCAGTTCTTTTGTAGAACTTCTGAGATCTGATATTTATCAAGGCCATTTGGCTCAAAATATCCATCTCTTCTAAGTCATCATCAGCAATCCCCTTGAGATCATCCATGATGAAGCATAGATTGTCATTATTACACCCAGTAAACTGACTATCAATACTCATAATGCAGAATCAGGAGTGTTTGAAGAAATCAATATGCTCATCATACTGGCATTCAGATGATTCATATTCTGACTCATGACCAACCAAGGCAGTGTTGCCTGGTACAAAGTCTTCAGTGAGCTTACCAGATGAAGACAGTTTTTGTTTCTGTTCTATCTCTCTCTTAAATGTGAGCAATTTCCCATGGAGTTTGGGAGAGATAGTTTGTCCAAATTTGCACTGGAGCGTAGGACAATAGTATATGTGTCCCATCTCTCAGGTAGTGATCTGAGAAATCTGTTATTCATCTGGCTATTGGTGTACTCATGTTTGACCATTTTTAATTCAGAGATCAAACAAGAGAACCGGTCAAACTGTTGATGACAGGATCAGTGATCACAAGTTTGATGTTTATCAGAATGTAAAGCAGCGGAATACAAACACGAATTAGACAAATTGTAGCAAGCAAACAATATGTAAGCGTTAGATCGCATACGGTTATAGGGAGAGAATATGAATTTCTGATTTCTAGAATGTTTATAGATGGAGAATATTTCTAATCAAATCAATCAAACATTCCATTCAATTGCTCATATCGCTCACTGATTACAATGGGTTGTCACTCCTTATATAGAGTGCAACAGTCACTGCTGTTATCACGGAAAGTGACAACTGGCAGATCCAATACAGAAATAACTAATCTTAACAAACTACTGAAATGTTCACAACTACTGAGAACATATCAGCAAGTTAAGTACAAAATATAAAACTACTGAAACTACAACGACTGAAGAACAAGCTCTTCAGTCGTTTTACACAAACTACTGAAACAAAGAAAATAAAACTACTGATATCACAACTACTGAAGAAGTACTCTTCAGCAGTTGTGACAAACTACTGAGGCTTCAGTACTTGATCTTCAGACTTTGACCTTCAGGCGTTTCATCAGCTGATGACTTCAGTAGATATCATCAGCTGATGTCTTCAGTCTTTGTCTTCAGACTTTGTACATCAGTTGTTGATCTTCAGCACTTGTGAACTCTTCAGCTGTTGTTCTTCAGTACTTTGGTCTTTCAGCTTCAGCACTTGTGTTCTTCAGCTGTTGTACTTCAGCACTTTGGTTCTTCAGCAGTTATGGTCTTCAGCACTTGATCTTCAGCTGTTGAAGTCTTCAGCACTTGTCAAACTACTGATGAGGCTTCAGCAGTTGTTGTGATACCGTGTGGGACTTAGAGGTTTTCTGATCTTGGCAAAAATGCAGCCAAAACCTCTACACTTATTTAACTCCCCACTTATTGATGGCAAAAATGTTGGTCTTTTTCCTTCTTGATCAGTAGAGAAGATGACCCATGTACGCTCCGGCCTGGGAAGAACCTCAAATATTTGTTTGGCAGAGTATGAATGGGAACTCTGTTTTGGGGAACTGGACACAGAGTGTTTATCCCATTCATGAGATTCACTTCCCCATAATGAGTCTGTATGACTCACGGACATAGCCTCAAGGAGAACAATTTGTTCCTCTTGAGAGAGTTCTTCAGCTCCTCCTTCGAAGAAGAACTCTGGACCATAGTACTCTGATAAGTACTTCATGGTCCTGCCATTTTTTAGCTCCACCGTAGTTACATCCCTCCCTGTATACAAATCATCCGGATGGTTGCCTTCAAGGAGTAACTGGAGCTCATTCTTTTGGATGTCTTCAAGCTTTTTGTATAACAACCCCTTCTTAATCATCTTGTTTTTAGTAAGGCTGAGGTGTCTTCTTTGCTTGGTGAGCTTTCTTGAATTCATCAATGATTTCCCAAGGTGAGACTACAACGGCCAACATGATGGTAGATTCTATGTTTTTCGTACTGGCCGTTGTATCTGTGTGGGATAGTACTTTATGGATTCTAGAACTCACCCTGGGGTTGGCCATACTCCTCACTCTCTCCCTCTGATACTGAAAGATGTGTCTGAGAGTGTACAGCCTTTGAGCATGCCCTTTCATGGCTTGAATAGATGATGACTGAGGAAATTCCTTGTCAACCATCTTCAACAGTTGCTCATCGTGCTGTTTCTGCTGTTCTTCTTCTTCTATTTTGACTCTGACCATTTCCCTTTGAGAGTCGGTTGTGATCATGGATTGACTCTGGGGCTTTGGTAGCTTCAGAACAGCAGAGAGTGGCAGACTATCATCTTCATCCTCTTCTTCTGCTTCTTCTTCCATCCTCAGCACCCTTCTCCTTCTACGGGGTACATCACTGGATGATGGTTGAGTTGTGAAGGGATTGGTTTTGAAGAGAGAGGATGTTTGGATTTTGGCTTAGAGGTTGGTTGGGAGATTTGAGGGATAGGATCTGTTTGAGTGGGTGGAAGGGAAGGTTGATCTAGCATCCTTGTAGTTAATTTTGCTTTTGTAAGTTTAGCCATCTCTAACCTTTTGCCAGCCCCAGCCTCATCAAGGGCTTCCACAATGATCCCTTTGTTGAATTGCTCAGACAGCAATTCTGGTGGCTATAGCCAGAATGCTGTCCCTGGACCATGCGCGGATCTCCATTAATGATCTTCCCAAGTATTGGCAATAAATCGGATCATTATTTCCAACCTCTCTTTCTCAAGAGCATCGTACCCTGCCCATCGGGTTTGTATCTCTTGTACCTCTAACCTTCTGATCTCACTATCCAGTGTAGCTGTGTCAATCCCTGCCTGAATAGTTGGTCAATTATCTTATCCAT